>CM067369.1:161510109-162110109 GCA_034401795.1 Chaetoderma sp. LZ-2023a | reverse complement strand
ACTTATGCCATGGGGTCCATCTGTTTGTCGTCTGTCTGTCAACTTTTGCTTTAAAATGCTACTCCTCATTAACCGCTTGGCGGATTTCAACCTAATTTGGCTGGAAGAACATGTATACAGGACTTTAATTGGTAAATTTTTTGTGTGAAAAACTTAGATTTTATTAAAGATTTACCAGAAATTGTCAAAACGCTGCTCCTCATTAACCACTTGGCGGATTTCAACCTAATTTAGCTGGGAGGACCCTATGGGTGCAGCCTTCAGAACTTATATACAGAATTTTGATTGGTAAATATTTTGGGTGAAAAATTTTTTGGAAATTGTCAAAATACTACTACTCATTAACCACTGCGGATTTCAACTTAATTTGACTGGAAGGACCCAATGGGCTTGCCTTCAAAACTTTGATACAAAATTTTGATTGTTCAATTTTTTGGTGACAATCTTAGATTTTATTAAAGATTTACCGGAAATTGTCAAAACGCTACTGCTCATTAACCGCTTGGCAGATTTCAACCTAATTTAGATGGAAGGACCTATGAGTGGACGATTCAGATTTCAGATTCAGATTCTTTATTGCAATGTGGCAGATACAGACAATACATGACATATAATAAATGCATCATAAAAAATAAAACTTAAAGTATAGTAAACTATAGGAGGCTTCAGATCTTGTATACAGAATTTTGATTGGGCAAAGAAAATCTTAAATTTTATGAAAAATTTACCGGAATTTGTCAAAACATTACTCCTCATTAACCTCTTGCTGGATTTCAATTTACTTCAGCTGGAAGCTAGAACTTGTATACAGAATTTTGATTAATCAATTTTTTTCCGGTGAAAATCTTATATTTTATGAAAGATTTACCGAAAATTGTCAGAATGCTACTCTTGATTAACCACTTGTCGGATGTCAACCCTAGTTGGCCGGACAGACGCTATTGGGGTAGGCTCCATAACCTGTATTCAGAATCTTGATTGGTCGATTTTCAGGGTGAAAATTTTGGATATTATGAAAAATTTACTGGATATTGTGACAGGCAAAATGCTACTCCATAGCTGCTTGACAGATTTCAACCAAATTTGGCTAGAGTGACCCTGTCATGGTAGGCTCCAGAACTTCTATTCAGGATTTTGTTTGGTCAAGTTTTGTCTTGAAAATCAGAGATTTTATGAAAAATTTACTGGAAATGTTCAAAACGTTTTTCCTCCTTGACCGCTTAGTGGATTTTATCCAGATTTGGCTGGAAGTATTCTATAGTCGCAGGCTCTAGAAATTATATTCAGAATTTTGGTTGCTCGCTTCTTTGGTGGCCACCATGAATTTTTTTTTAATTTTCCGTAACCATTTAAAATGCCACTGCTGAAATAATGTCCCGGTTTCAACGAAACTTGTGTGGAACGATCCTATGGCGGTAGGCTTCAGCAAACCTGAATTTTGATTGGTCAAATTTTTTTGTGCCCATCTTGGATTTTTCGACAATTATCCATGTGTATTTAAATGCAAATGTTTTAAATACTAATGGTCCAGGTAAGCATCACAGGCCTCTTGTTTTGGTGGCCATCTTGAATTTTCCGGGAAAACTTATTAACTGCTTGGGCAATTTCAAACAGATTTGGATGGAAGGATACTAGGGTGTTAGGTTTCAGAACTTGTATACAGAATTTTAATTGGTACATTTTTCCAGTGGCCATCTTGGGTTTCCCTAAAATTTTGGGAAATCAGTTAAAAGCCTACTCCTCATTAATCACATGGCCGATTTCAAGCAAACTCGGCTGGTAGGACCTAGAGTGGTATGCTACAGAACTAAACTGTATAAAACAATTTTGATTGGTCAATTATTTCGGTAGCCATCTTGAATCATCATTTGAAATTCTACTCCTCAATAACTGCTTGGGAAATTTCAACCAGACATGGTTGGAAGAATATTAGGGTGGTGGTTTTCAGAACTTGTATACAGAATTTTGATTGGTCAATTTTTCTGGTGGCCATCTTGGCCTTTCCAAAAATTTTGGGAAATCAGCTAAAAGGCTACTCCTCATTAACCGCTTGGCCGATTTAAACCAAACTCAGCTAGAAGGACCCTAGGCTTCAGAATCGCTATACACAACTTTGACTACTTGATTCTTTTTTTGGTGGCCATCTTGGATTTTCCGAAAAATGGAGGGAAATCGTTGAAAATGCTACTCCTCATTAACCGCTTGCTCCAGTGGCCATTGTTCTCAAAAATGTTATCTCAGGAACTGCTGTCTTAATCAGGCTGAAACTCATTGGATTTAATTTCATCGATAACTAAGGGTGATTAAAGCTTGTTCAAGAGAACTTGATCCTTGATTAAACATGGTTGTTAATGACCAATCAAAATTTTGGTTTGGTGGCAATATTGGAATTTTTTATTGGCTGGATAAAACCTAAGGTTCACTCTGATTGTGTGGTCAGCGTCCATCATTAATTTCTCACTAAATATTGTTTGTACTGAATTCAAATTTTTTATTTTATGTCTTGTTACGGCTGAGTAAAGTATTATGTCTGTTCAAATGCTAGTGGTTCAAATACTAATGGTCCAGGTGAGCGTTAAGGCCCTTAGGCCTCTTGTATTAAACTACAACTGGTGTGAAACAGGATCATAGAGTAGATGAGTCTTAACGTGTGTGAATAATTCATTTATCACAATTTATTAATACCGGTACCACAAAATTACCTATAATCAAAGGACCTTTCCAGTTTATCCATCTTCCATATGATGTCATAATCAACTATGTGATGTGTAGGATGATGTCATGATCAATGGCATACATAAGTGTGTCACAATTTGTGACAGATTGGGCATGTGCTAAATCTGGTGAGTCCACCACTATCTTGTATTCCAGAGTTATGGCCAAAAATATGTATTCTGGTGTGCACTTTGACCCCATGACCTAGATATTTGATGTCCTGAAACTCATTAACCTTCTAGGCACTTACAATATGAATGGATGTACCAGATTTGATGATTCTAACTACTTGCATTCCCATTTTATGGCTAAAATGTGTATTTCAGGGAGCACTTAGCGACCCTGTGACATAGATATTTTAGCTCTTGATCTAAAATTAAATTTGAGCTTTAGCCAACCACAATATGAATGTATGTTACTGATTTGGTGATTTTCCCTTCTTGAATTGCAGACTTATTCACGAAGAAGTGTATTCTGCTAATCACTAAGTGACCCTGGCCTGTTGACCTCGATGTTTACCCTTTTGACCTGAAAAAAAAATTTCTACCCACTTATAATATCAATGTATGTGTCAAATTTGGTGATTCTACATGCTTGCAATCCTGATTTATGGATAACAATTTTAACTTTTGACATGACACAAAATTTGGTTCTAGCCAACCACAATATGAATGACTTATGTATGTTACCGCTTTGGTGATTCTACCTTGCCAAATTTGGTGAGTCTACATCATAGGAGTCCAAAGATATGCCTCAGATAGACAGACAGCACCATCTGCTATCGGCGGCGTGAGTAATTAGTAAACCTTTAACGGGCAAGATTAGATTTTTTGGCCGAGTGAATGACTTTTAAATTTGTGACTGGTATAACTGGCTCAATGACCGAACTAATCATTCCAGTCATAAATCTTAGAAAATAATCTTTCTTTGCCTGCAAATTGACAGTTATAAGAAGATTTAAATTTTGCCAAACTGGTCAGAATGATAACTTGTTAGCTCACCTGGCCAGAGTAGCCAAGTGAGCTAATTATGCCATTGGTAACCATCATCCGTCAACTTTTTCTTTAAAATCTCTGCTCCTAAGCCACTTACCAGATTTTAGCCAAATTTGGCCGGAGGAATCGTATCATGCTAGTCTTCAAAGTCTGTTTAGAATTTTGATTGGTCAATTCTTCCATTGGCCATCTTTGATTTTAAAAGAATGTTCTGAAATCCTTTAAAACACTATTCTTCCTTAATCGCTGGTCTGATTTCAACCAAACTTGGGTGGAACAATCCTATGGCAGTATACTACCACACATCTAATGAGAAGTTTGATTGGTCATTCCTTTCAGTGGCCATCTTGCATTTTCCCCAAATTTTCTGGAAAACTTTAAAATGTAATAAATTTGGGTGGAAGGATCATAAACTTCTATTCAGAATTTTGATTGATTTTTTTTGTCAGCCATATTGAATTGTCTGAAAATTGTCCGGAAATCCTTTAAAACATATCTCTTCCTCAATCACTTGTCAGATTTTAACCAAATTTGGCTGGCGGAATCCTACCCTGGTGTGTTTACAATATTACTCCTAACATACTTAGCCATAATTTGTTCTTTCAAAACTTAAATTTTTGTCTTTTTGACCAGAATTGTTGAATTTCTGACAAACAAATCTGTATGCTTCTAAATGTGAAAATGTGGCCTTTCTACTTGAAATACCAATTTTCCAGGTGACCGATACAGGCCCCAGATCCCTTGGGCCTCTTGTTTACAATAACAGTATTACTTATAAAGTTTATAAGTTCCATGTCCTATTTTGTCGCTTTTTTCGTCAAAACTCTTGTACATGACATCATTTCACTGTGGTGTCAGTTGGAGAGATGTCAATTCAACATGAAATGATATGTGATTGACGGATCGATTCCATGACGTCTTATAATCTGTTTCTGCTACTATTTTCAGCAAGACGATTGTCCACCCTGGTAGAGCGACAACTCTTGGCTTGACATTGGCAACAAACCCTCTGGCTAAGCTTTTACAAAGTCCTGCCCAAGACAAGGAAAATCATTGCTCTGAACAGAACCTCACAAAAAACCTACCCTTCAAACAATCAAAGAAAGTAGTAACAAAAAGAGTAGCTAAACAGACTACAGTTTCATTAGAACAAAAGGATGGCGATGAAGGAAAAGCTAGGAATAGCAAGAGGCCTGCTGAAGATAAAACATTGCAGCAAGTAGCAAAGAAATCACGAACAAAAGCTGAGAAAAATACATGCCGAAGACGTCTCATTCCACAAATCAAAGGTCAGCAAAGTATCATGAAATTCATCAGACTATGACACTGAACTATTTGAGAGACAAGCATCAGTTACAAATGTACCTTTCGTTCAAGTCTGTATATATAGCCCTTTAACCCTTCAGCTCTTAGGGTCGTTAAAAAAAATTTCTGTTTAATCTTAGGAAATGATAGAATTCTTGAAAAGCTTGGTAGCGCTTATTGTTCCTGACGCGAACTTGTGTGTAAGTTCGAGTCTGGATGCCAAAACACAGTTTGGGCCTTCCTTTTATACTTTTCCCAATGTGGCTACATGAGGGGGGTGATCGGAATTGGTTTTGTAGCCAGAATAGACAATTTGTAGCCGGAATACAGCTTTTGTGTAGCCGGGATGCTAAAGTTGTAGCCGGGATGAGGTGTATCTGTAGCTGGATTTGCTATATGTGTAGCTGGTGGCAAAGGCTAATGTAGCCAGGAAAAGATAAACTGATTGTGTAGCCGGTTTGCGTTATAGTGTAGCCAGCAAAGAGTTTGCTGTGCTATGTGTAGCCGGAAGTGTGTAGTCGGTAAAAGAATAATTGTGTGTAGCCAGTGGGCTACTAATGGCAGCTGGTGAATGGGTAGCCAGGATGTCTATTTAGGCAGTGGAAAATGGTAAAAAGATGTTTTTTGTCATTTTTCTGAGGACAGACGGTCACTGTGTGGGTTAAAAAAGTAAAGAAGGATGTAGATTGGCATTGAATGTCAAATTTGATATTCATTCCAGTGTGATCCTGACTCATAGCGTTTCATGCCAAGTTTGGCTATGCTCATCAGAGAAAGACATTGAGTATATGAAGGACATTGGTGTAGTACAACGTCATACGTGCTTGTTACGTAACTCAGGTGTGATGTCATGTTATGGCGTCGTAAGCGTGACCAAGATAGGGAGTCTTGGTAACCATATTTTAATTAGCTGTTTTACTACCAGAGGTAGAGTGAGATTACCAATCAGCATGATTGATGCCTATAGGATACATGCAATGTGATTGATAGATCCAGAATTCTTCACGATCCTTGCGGAAAGCAGTTGCTTCCATCAGGGTCATGGTGTGGATTCACAATGGTTTCTATGAATCCCGCTGGGTTGATGGAAGACGTGCTTGCTGATTCCATACTGTTGATTCTTGGAAAGAATCATGCTAAACTTCTTTGAAATGATAGAATTCTTCAAAAACTTGGTAGAGCTTATTGTTCCTGACACGAACTTGTGTGTAAGTTTGAGTCTGGATGCCAAAACACAGTTTGGGCCTTCATTTTATACTTAATCTTAGGAAATGTCTATTTGCAGACCAAGACTATTTTTGAAAATTTACCACCAGAATCATTGGCTCGGTTATCGAGCCAGTCATTCCAGTGGTAAATTTTCAAAAATATTCTTCTCTTGGTCTGCAAATGGACATTTCACAAAACCACTGCATAAGTCGTTTTTGGCAGATATGAGTGTTAAAGGGTTAATAGTCAACAGTCATCAAGAAAACTGAGAAATGATCAATCATTCCAGTGGAAAGTCCTCTTGGCCTGCAAATGGCCATCGCGACCACAGCAGAAGCCAGTTTTGTCCAGCATGACCTGTAAATTGCAGAAATATGTTCTAGTCACACTAAATCCGGTGCTTACTACAATTTGTAATCCATTTCATGGAGCAATGGGGTCCTTATACCCATCTGTCTATCTGTCTCTCGACTCCAGATACCAATATAAACTGCTGGTACACCTCATTTTACATCCACTGTGTGTCACCTTATGAGTGTCATGTCTCAGTTAAGTCTTCGAACACAATGTTGCTATCATAATAGGTGCAAAACCGTAAGTGTCAGTCCATCTCAATTCAATCACTATTCGTTGTCCTTTTGCCAATTTCTTGTCCAAAACAGATTTCAATGATTTAACCCGTTAACCCTTGAATTTGTTCAAGAAAATTTAAATTTTCTCATAAAAATATCCATTTGCAGACCAAGTGAAGAGAATTTTCAAAAATAGTCTTCTCTTGGTCTGCAAATAGGCATTTCTCAAGATCACTGCAGAAGCCGTTTTTGGCTTATTGAGCGTTAAAGGGTTAGGCTTATTCACACTCTTCCAATGGATATATTAGGGAGCCGTAGCGTTATAATTTTTTTCTGCGAAAGATGTTTGTATTCACCAGAATTATCTCCCCTCAAAAATAAGTCGTCAATATTTTCTTATCTGAGACAGATCTCGAAGAGTTTTGAACGTAGACTTGCAATTGTTTCCAAATGGTATATTAGGAAGATATGCTGTGTCATGAATTTATTTCGCCAAAATCGGTCCATGTTTGACAGATTTATCTCCCCAGTCAATTAAATTTCATTAGAAATATGGTCTGCAATTTGCAGGCAAAGACAAGACTTATGCCCCCCCCCCCATATTAATATTGCTTTTTGCCATCCGTTTGTTTGTTTGCCCACTTTCATGTATAGCTCAAGTTCTACTGAAGGAATTGTTTATCAAACTGCTTTTGTTTTTCTTGTGGGTCCAAAGACCTCTTATATCATCTTGGTGTCGAACAGTCAAGGTGACAGTTATCTGATTAACGAAATTGAGTTGTGTTTCTGGATGATAACTCAGGTCAACGTCACTCTTACCAGGTGACGGAAATGGATGAATGCAGTTTTAGTTATGCCGCACCCATCTGTAGCGAAGCTCCACCAAACATTTGCCTATGTTGGGATCGATCCCTGCGCTCTCTGAATCTCAATTTCCAGAAAACTACAGGTAAGCTGTTGAATATTTTGAAACTAATTTAACTGGGTGCTGTTGCTGGCCTATGGCAGGAACAGCGCCCAGTCAAACTAGTTTCAAAATATTCAACAGCACATTTATTAAATACATTCAATTCGTACTATACAACCTGACTGACTATTAAGCATTAAGACGGACTAAATTGAGTCATTTATGATGTAATCGATTATGACGTCAGCCTACATGTGACAAAGTCAATTGTGACATCATATGATTGACTGAGAAACTTGATTTATCCATTAAGACAATTGTGATTGCTTTTAATTCTAATAATATGAGCTTTGAGGATGAGTGAATGTCATCCGTACAGTACATATATGCATACAGAAATAAGCATCAATCTCCTTCGACAATGCACCGCAAAACAATCTTCATACTACATTTATCCAGTGCGTGGTGGTGGTGGGGACAGATTTCAGCAAACTCTGATTGTCATTCTTTTGGAAAATTTAAAACTGGAATGACTGATTGGATGCAGGAATCAGTCATTCCAGTTGTACATTTTTTTCCCTCTAGTTTTTTCCCTCTAGGCTTGTAAATAGACATTCACCAATCAAATATTTCTATTTTGTTTTACTAATCTTGACCATTAATGTGTTCCGAGAGAATCTTTGTCATGAGGTTCTGATTTTTAACTACATTTTGTATTATATTATATTTAACTTTGTCTGCTGAATTTTTGCAGACTAAATTTTTCATGGTGTTTAACTATGAATATGATGAATATTTTGAAAATAATTTGACTGAAAGTTGTTCATGACTAAGCCACCAACAACTTTCAGTCAGATTGTTTTCAAACTTATTCAGCAGATCCAGACTTATTGCGCATTGAAATTATTGTCTGGTGCCTTACAACAGTCGGACAGTTAATTATTGATTTCCATAGATCCGCACTCAGTAGCTCTTAGTATTACACGTACATGTATTATCAGTATCTGTAAGATCTCATTGTTATCTAGCTCAATATGTCTATCTGTCATGTATCTGATTTTAAATTAGTTCAGTTTTTATCTCGCCTGCTTAGCAGAAAGCAAGACGGGGATTACTCATTTCTGTGGCGGCGTCACACTCGAAAATGCTTTGGTTATGGTTTTCAAATCAACTTATCAATAATGGCTCATATGATTTCAATGAATCCTTACAGACGTGTTCTATACAATACAGGGATGTACAATCTGCATCATTACTGATATATGATTTGAGGGAATTTTCACTGGTTTCTTCAGTTTTGGACTTCAAACTTTTTCATGTTTTTTTGGTTACGGTTTTTAAATCGCCTAATTATTCAACAATGGTTCATCAGATTTCTACGAAACTTTATAGATATGTTGTATGCTGTGCAACGATGCAATCAGAATCATCCAAATTTAAAAAATTATTTTTTCACGTTTTTTGACTTAGAAGATTCTTCATGGTTTGTTGGAGGGATTTTAATTTGTATTATTATTCAGCATTGCTGTTTGGACTTTAATATAATGTTAGAAAATTGTTCCATGACATGCAAGCACCATCATTAATAGTTTTATTTTTTTTACTTATTCCAATTCCAGTTGCCTAACCGTTTGCTTTATCTGGGCTTGTAGTGCTTGCACTGCAGGAACAATCAGCAGTTAGGCTTTACAGTTCAGTCTTGAGGCTATATCCTGGGGCCTTCCCTATTGGGCAATGCGATGGGAATCTTTTCAAGATCAGACTGTATCCGAAGTTTAATGGGATTTTTCATGTTTGATTGGTTAATGTTGTTTGTTGATACCTCACTGAATATATATATATATATTATTATGAATGTTATGAGATGGATAACTATCAAAATTGGTCTGGATGTTGCCAACTGGCATCCATCTTGGGAAAAAAAAATTGTAACAACTCACTCTTAAGCAGTTGATTAAACAATTTGTAAATTGGGAATGGTATATGGAGGATTAGATAGATAGATAGATAGACAGAGACAGACAGACAGACCCGACCCGACGGACGGACGGATGGATGGATAGAGATTTATATTGCGCTCAACTCCATGCGATTGCATCCTCTAAGCACTAAACATCTGTTCCCCTATTCATTTGCCAGTCTAAGCCCGGCAGCCACATACGGAGCACAGAGAGCTATGTCATCATAGAGATTTATATTGCGCTCAACTCCATGCGATTGCATCCTCTAAGCACTAAACATCTGTTCCCCTATTCATTTGCCAGTTCAAGCCCGGCAGCCACATACGGAGCACAGAGAGCTATGTCATCGCAGGGACCTATTTACAAGCCAACATTTATTCCCTGTAATTTCTGAATGAAATTTAATATTTTTCTTTAAATATTTATTGTGGTTGCTTATATTTTAATAATGTCTAATTAATTTATTATATTATATACATTCTTAACTTGTGTTTTACTCGTATATGTATTATTCTTTAATAAATATTCTTTTTAATATATCACATGTGTCAGTAATCTGAACAGGTAGAGAGCAATACATGCTTAACACTTTCAACTCTGAAATTCTTGCACACAAATCTCAAAACAACCATATACAAAAGCTGGTGATTATTTGGAAAGTAATTTCATTGGAAGCCATTGCTGATATCAAATTAATTTCAAAATATTCAACGGAGTTTTTATATATTTGTTTTGAAACTGAACTAAAGGGGGTTAAATGGGTGAAAGAGTTAATGCCATTATTATGCATCCACCTCCACCAAATCAAGATACCGGTAAATCCTATTGGGACTCTTAACTCCAACTCATTTACATAATTACAATTTGAACTACTTTCTCGTGCCAACCACTTTTGGTCATGCATTCTTTCAAATTTTGAGTTAATTGGCGTCATCAGACTGGTGAGAGAAGACAAATTTGTACAATACCTGTTATTGATATATTTTCAATCGTGCCACTATGAGGGCAAATGTGTCTATTTTGAAAACAATGCTTCTAAATGCTTTTGCGTTTTAGCTTTTGATCTCAAAATTGCCACATGTCTCTTGAGACCAATTCTCCAAGCTTCCACCCAAGTTTGGAGAGGATACCTTGTAGTAGACCAAGCGTTATTAAAAAATGTCACCAACAAGCACTCCATGCTCGCATTAACCATTGCGTCTAGCTATGCCGGTAAAAATCTGCCAAATGTTACAATCGGCATATCGATACATCTTGAAGTAGTGTACACCAAATTTGCAATATTTTCATGGGCGGTAACTATTGCCTCGTGTACATATTTCACAGAAAGTGAATTGTTGCAGTTACATTAAATGTTGTAATGATTTGTCACTATAAGAACTATGATTGTATTTTAGTTGTAAAATATAGCAACATTTAATGTAACTGCAAGAATTTGCTTTCTGTGAAATATGTATGAGGCGAGTTACCTCCAATGAAAATATTGCAAATTTGGTGTACACTACTTCAAGATGTATCGATCTGCCGTAGGCATGCGATCAGAGCTGGTCTTTGATGAATAAGTGTTCTGTTTGTATATATACACCTGTGCAAAAGTTAAGCACCAGCAAAAACAATAGAACGTAGAAACATGATGGTACAACTAGGCTGCCATACTTTTTGTCCCCGCGTTAGCTGACATAATTCCAAGTACGAAATGCACATGCATGCATGACTTCACGCCGCTTGATGTCCGTGCGTGGCGGGAAACAGCACACGTGTTCAGTTATGTAAAAGTCCAGTTTTAGGCGACAAGATTAGGAATTTTGTGTTCATGACCGTGGTTTATTTGTACAGAGAGAATTACCTCTTGATTGTGAACCGCTATGGCAAGACGAAGGTTAAGTGATCGTGTGAAATGGCAAATCATAGGCATGCATACCACTGGTATGTCATGCAGAGAGATTGGGAGACAGCTGAACATTAACCATACTGTAATCAGTCGTTTGATTGCAAAACATGGGCAAACTAACGAGGTGAAGGACAGGCCTAGATCTGGAAGACCGAAGAAGACTACTGCCCGTGATGATCGAGCCCTAGTACGCCTTGTTAGGAGATCTCCATTCACCAACAGCAGAGTGCTCAGCCAGCAATGGGAAACGCGCAATAGAGTGTCAATGTCTACCGTCAAAAGGAGACTGTATGCTGCTGGCATGAAAGCTAGGAGACCTGTCCGACGTCCTCTCCTCACTGCACACCACAAAGAGGAGCGTCTGAGGTGGTGCAACGAAAGAAGACACTGGAACACGAGATCCTGGAGACGGGTACACTGGTCCGATGAAAGTCGGTTCCTGCTTCATGCCACAGATGGTCGAACTCGTGTATGGAGGTCCAGACGCACGGCGTACGACCAACATAACATCATGGAAGAAGTTCCATTTGGTGGAGGTTCCGTTATGATATGGGGGTGCATCTCATTTGATTGTAAGCTGGATCTGTTGACTGTACCTGGAACACTAAATGGACAAAGATATCAAGATTCCATACTGGATAGAGTTGTGGTCCCTCATTTTGTAAATCATGCACCTGGAACCCGCCCTATATTCATGGATGACAACGCCCGACCACATCGTGCTAGAGCTGTGCATGAATACCTCCGCCAGAATGCCATCGAAACCCTACCATGGCCAGCAAGGAGCCCTGACATGAACCCTATTGAGCATATCTGGGACATTCTGGGAAACATGGTGAGAAGGAGGGATCCTCCTGTGCAGAACCTACAGGAATTAACAGACGCACTCCATCTTGAATGGCAACGAATACCACAATGGCGTATCAGTCGGTTGGTGACCAGCATGAGACGTCGTGTCCAGGCCGTCATCCAGGCACAAGGTGGATATACCCGGTATTAATAATGAGTCTCAAACTCGTGCACAGATGTTAAACTTCGTTTTCAGACACCATTAATGACAATCTAGCCACGTGTGTCAACTGTAGGGCAATAGTTGTCAGTTGTGTCAACGTAACCATATTCAGGCCTCGTTTTCAAGTTCAAACAAAAACATAGTGTTTCCCCACCATCATAATCAGCATTCCTCTAGTTGCATTATTACCTCTTGCACTAAGATGGATGGGTACATAAATGTTTATGCTATTGCTTTCTTCATAGCACATGAATATACCCTCGCATGTGCGTAAAAATAGGGTGGTGCTTAACTTTTGCACAGGTGTATAGGTGGGTGCTGAAAAAACATCGTAAGAACACCAGTAACATCCACTTAAACACATGCATTTAACCTTTAACTGACTCAAAACTTCAAAATGTCGATTTCAAGACGACAGTTAATTTAGTTTGAAAATATTCAACAGAATATTCCAACATTTTGAACCCACAGTTTATCTTGGCAGCAGCCATACTCATGCTGAGTTTATGGCAAGCAAGTGCTATGCGCTATAACGATTTCGAAACAGATACTTAGACCTTTAAAAAAATTGGCCAAAATCCATGATGGCTGCCAGCCGAATTGGCCGATCCGCTTCCTTTGTTTATTGGTGGGTCATATTTTTTACATTTCTGACACAGCTTCCTCTGACAAAGATGACGAAGTCATGAAATGTCAAAAAATTTACCGACCAATAGAGCAACTTACACTAGTTACGAGTCACAACTAGACAAAAGCAAAATTGTAATTGTTAGCTCACCTGGCCTGGCACACTTAGGGCATAGCGATCCAAGTTTCTTCAAAGGAAGCCGATCGGCAAATTCGGCTGGCGGCCATCATGGATTTTGGCCGATTTTTAGAAAGGTCTAAATATCTTCTCCGAAACTGCTTCGGGAACGATTCAAACCTCGAGAAAGGTCATCAAGGGCAACATCTGAACCAAGTTTGTTCAAGGGAACTTGATTGGTCAAATGTTCGGGCGGCAATCTTTGATGACCTAGTTTTCATGAAAACTACTTCTTGGGAACGACTACATGGAATGGGATGACATTTGGGAGATATGATGAGGCACTAAGGGCCATGTTTGTAGTCGATTCGTCAAAAAACATAGCTGCCGAGAACCAATCAAACTGTAGCGTCTTAGGCGATCATATTGGATTTTATTATTTGATGGATTTTGAAGTCGAAATTGGTTCTAGATGGGTTTTTGGGTATGTTGATTTTAAATTTGCCACCTTCGAAACTTGCATAAACAGTTTGGCAGCCATCTTGGATCATTTTCCCACTAAAACTCCCATACTAAACCAATAGGAAATTTAAAATGTCTTCTCAAGAAACACTGGGCCAATTTTATTGTATTTGGCAGGAAGCATCATCTCCGAAACCGCTATGGGGATCGATTCAAAACACATGAATGATCATCTAATGCAACAGCTGAACCAAGTTTGTTCAAAGGAACCTGATTGGCCAAAACATCATCTAGTCACTCAGGGCCATTAAAGTTTGTTCAAGGAAGGTTGATACGTAATAATACCTGGCCGCTGTGGACGAATCAAAATGTAGAGTGTTTGGCAGTCATATTGGATTTTTTATTTGATCGATTTTGAATCCAAAATTGGTTTTCTATAGGTTTTTAGGTATGCCGATTCCAAATTTCTGTCAGATGAAAAAGGTTGGCAGCCATCTTGGAGTTTTTCCCGCCAAACACTCCAATAGTAGCCCTAAAGCAATGAAAAATTTTAAATGTCTTCTCGAAAATCACTGGACCGATTTTAACCAAATTTGAGAGGATGCATCCTTGTTCCTGTTGCAGTTCTGACCAACCTTAGGGTTCTACATATAGGTGGTGGCCTTTCTAGTTGAAATGCCTATCTTCCAGGTGAGTGATACAAGCCCCTTGTGCTGCTTGTTACCCATCTGGTGACTTCTTTCACAGCTTGCCTTCATCGGAAGTCAATCCAGATGCATGCCTACAGAGAGAATTGACTTTTGAAGGCATCCAAGACTCAGCAGTTGAATTGCAAGCAGACTCTCTCCCAGGTTATGTTGCGTATTACTAATCAACCTAACAAAATCTCATCTTGATGAGTTGATTTATCCATCAGACCCGATTGTTGCTCCTAATCCAGGTCATCTCCTGTCTGATGGAAGGCATGTCGGTCCCAACTAGCTTTTGTTGAAAGATTATGGGACTGATGGTTTATGGAGAGCATGTGTTTCCTTAGGCAGGCCTTATGAGGAGGCCTTTTCAACTTTACCTTGGTTCTGTAGAAGCGATCCAAAGGCAATGTTTCACCCATGATTCCGATTCAGTTTCATCTCTTGTCTCACCAGTCTTTTTGATGAGCATGTCATCCCTTCTCAAAGGAGTTCCTCTAAGGAAAGAAATTCCCAATGTCATTATTTATCGATGTGTTTCTAGAAGGATGGGGAGCAGTATAGAAATATTATTTAGTGAAGGACCTTTAGTCACCAAGGAGAAGTCATAAATATTCTGGATTTGTGAGTGGTCAAATGAGCTCTTTTCCATTGGTGTCTTCCTGTAGACAAGATCGAGTAAGTTTGGACAACTCAACTATAGTCTCCAACATCAAGCAGGGAGGTATCAGTTCCCGATCCCTGTGTCCACACATGTGATCTCGTGTCATGGTGCAGGAGCATGTCATTGAATAACTATATCAATTGCTCATATTCCAAGGAGAATGAATTTTCTTGCAGATCAGTTGTCGAGAATGCGCAAGTTCACCCACACAGAATGGTAACTAAAGAAATCAATAGTTTATTCAATCTTTCTTCTATCACCTGATATATTTCTTTGTGACGTCTGAATGCTCAGACTTGCAATCTTGGGGGAGGCTTTTGCAGAAGACAAGGCCAAGGCCTCGGCAACTCTGTCATCGGAAAACCGGTTTGCATACCCCTTTTTGCCAATGATTCCTCTGTGACGCAAGAAGAGGTGGTTTGTGGACATGGATGTTGTGGTGGACTTTGCTCATCTAATCCCGTTGACTTATGACCTGCTTTCCCAATGCAAGGGTCATTTTTTCCATCCGAATTCAGAGGTATTCAAATCATGAAGCTGTCCAAAACAAAATCTTGTCACCAGAAATTTAGCTAGATAGCTGACATGTTACCAACGTTGATATAGATCTTTTGTCGATGTATTGTATGGTTCATCTTTTCGATGACCTTTAAAAATTGACCACTAGCACTGTTAGATGCTTTCCTTGTCATAAGAAAGCTTATAAAGAAATCAAGTGAATCCATAGGCCATAAGAATACATCCTGCCATATATACTTGAAATCGGCCCAGTGGTTCTCGAGAAGACATTGCTTTAGTATTGGAGTTTTTGGCGGGAAAAAGCTCCAAAGTGGACGCAAAACCATTTATCCAACAGTTTCCATGGTGACAAATTTGAAATCAGAATACCAATAAGCCTATAAAAATACAACCCAATTTCAGCTTCAAAATCTATTAATTAGAAAAATCCAATATGGCCGCCAAACATGTTACATTTTGTTTGGCCCACAGCAGCCATGTTTTTTACGTATAAACTTAGCTTGAACAAATTTGGGCCCCATCCATTCAGCCATTCTGGAGTTGTTTTTGCGAAAACTAGGTCATCCAAGATGGCCACCAAACGATGTAGCCAGTTCCCTTGAACAAACTTGGTTCAGCTCTTGCCCTAGATCATATTTCATGAGTTTTGAATCGCTCGTTCAAATGGTTTCAGAGAAGATTTTTAAAGACGTTTCTAAAGATTTGACAAAATCCAAGATGGCCACCGGCCAAGATGGATCCCGGCCAAATTGGTCGATCGTCTTCCTATGAACAAGCTTGTATCCCTATGCCCTAAGGATTGTTCCTGCCAAATATAATTTTAATTGGCTGAGTGGTTCTCGAGAAGACATTTTAAATTTCCCATGGGAGCTTTTGGCAGGAAAATGATCCAAGATGGCAACCAAACCGTTTATCTGACAGTTTGGAAAATGGCAAATTTGAAATCAGAATATGGCCAAAAAATATAAAATCAATTTCGGCCTCAAAATCCATCAAATAAAAAAATCCAATATGGCCACCAAACATGCTACATTTTGATTGGCCAATGACGGCCATGTTTTTTGATGGATCAACTTCCCTTGAACAAACTTTAATGGCCCTTAGTCCATAATCGTACGTTCCAAATTTCAACCCGATCCATTTAGCAGTTCTGCAGGTCGTTTTTGCGAAAACTAGGTCATCCAAGATGGGCGACGAACTATTTGGCTAATCCAGTTCCCTTGAACAAACTTGGTTCAACTCTTGTCCATGAGCTTTGACTCGATTCCCCCAATCGGTTTCGGAGAAAAAGATTTTTCCAAGACATTTCTAAAAATCAGCCAAAATCCAAGATGGCCACCAGCCAAATTTACCATTTGAACATAGGATTATTTTGTTTGAGACATCAATCGGCTCCCCACAGGGAGATGGTCTATCTCCGGTGTTTTTCACCTGTTACCTTGCTGCTGCATTGAAATCCGTGCAGGAAAGTGGAACCCACAGGGAGATGGTCTATCTCCGTTGTTTTTCACCTGTTACCTTGCTGCTGCATTGAAATCCGTGCGGGAAAGTTCCACAAGACCAAATTGTCAATACTGGGTATGCCGCTATAGATGGAATATGCCAACGATGTGGACTTCTCCCAATAGCTGCAAGCAAACTAAAAATTGAGAATCTCTGAATGAATCCAAAACAGAGTTCACCCACATATACCTATCTATAAAGCATGAAACTAAAGAAAATGACGACCCGCTTCGTGTTAGCGAAGCATGGAGGAAAAGTAAAATCCTGGGCTCTGCTTTTCAGTACTGCTAACATTGCTGCACGCTGCATTATGGGGAACATAGCCTTCCAGTCCTTCTGGAAGCTATGGAATCATAGATCAAAAATGCCCTTGATAAAAAGGCTACGTTTATACACACAACCGGTGTATCCTTGATGCTGTATAACTATAACAGCTGGACAGCTCCAAAGACAGCTCTAGACAAACTCGATGCCTGGACACCGATGGTGTAATACGTTGCCGTTGTCTGTAAAAGTCGCCCAGCAAAAGCGGTCCATGTTTGGCCATGTGCTAAGGATACCAGAAGACACCAGCAGAGAGCCTTGGAATTCGCCCTACTCGGATCCAGCAAATACAAAGCTAGAAGAGGACATTATTGCATAAATCTGTTAAGCGTGCTACGAGGTGACCTCAAGAAAGCAGGACTCGGTACACTCAAGTCAAGAATGGACCTGAGGAAGCTAAGGATTTCGGCTGAGGATCAGACTCAGTGGGCAAAAGCGAAGAAGGACTGATTGGAGCTGTAAAATGTTTCTACTACTACAGCCGCAGAATACAGTAATCATACATTATTTTGTCATTGAGAGTGCACCCATCTTGTCTCCTAACGCAGTGGTATCTGATGTCATTCACGCTCAAATGAGCTGAATTTAGTAGCGACTGCGGCTCTTTAGTGACAACATGTTAATTGCACTCACGACATCTGTTATAGACTGGTTTGACTACAGTTCATAGCCAATTCTTAACCCATATTTGCTGCGATATAAAAACTAATCTGTTAAATATTTTGAAATTAAATGTGAAAAACGTTGCTGTTCAGGACAGCAACACTTCATCAAGCTTAGTCTCAAAATATTCAACAATTTTCAAACAGGCTCGCATATGATTTTAACATTCTGAGTTTATTGGGATTTCAATGTAGGGCATAAGTGAAACTGACATGCAATCATATTACGGCCGTAAAGCATATTGGCCTAGATGGCATTAGAGCTACAACGAGAATATAATTTACTAGTTTGCATTTACACCTGAGCCAGAATGACGTCTTGGAAACTGGGTGAAATGCCATGCAATGGCTGCGTCGGTAAACTTGGGGAATATATTGAAATTTCACATTCAACATCAAATATCTTTCTTGGATGACTAAATATAGATATAAAAAATTGCATCTTGCTTACATACATCACATTCTATTATTTTAATACAAAATTCTTGGTCCATTTAGAATTGCTTTAAAGGAAACGTTGATGGACACATGACGGGCGGTCGCCATGGCATAAACTCACTTGGCCTTTCAGGCCAGGTGAGCTAATAAAAATAATAAACAAATGACAATCAGATCAATAAAGATATATTCCATTCTAAAACAATAAATATAATATATTTCTCAAATAAAACATTATACAAATGTATTATGTATAGGATAGCATATATTCTGATTAATGGGTTGCAGGGAACCCCAACCAATAAATAAGTATAATTACCGGTAATGCAGTATGTATATAACTGTGTCTTATTCTGACACCTTACAGCATGTAAAACTATGTTCTGCTTGAGATTAAACTTGGCATGACATTAAAATACTGAATCCTAAAAAATACATCATTCATACTCCGGGTATTAATAGTAACCCATCTGAACACTTCCTAACGACTCCTCCCTTCACATAAAAATATTCACTCAATACAATTATTTCATATAGCCCGGAAATCCTTCTGTTATCTTTATACAGATACACAGGAGACAATAACAAAGCAATCATTTCTCTTTGTTTGTATGCATAAGTCTCAAGTGAACTGCGCTCATTGGCAAGCTTGATGTATTGAGGCAATGTTTTTTCTACCCAACGAGAATAGATTAGCCAGGTGACTTTCAATGTATCAATACCCGGAGTCCTAATGGTGAGTTACCGAAAATGAACATACATAACACCCACCATATATCTTTGTTAAAATATCAGTCAGTTTTCTGTTCACATTCGCAAGCTAATGCTTGCTCACATTACTTAACCTTGATGCACTCTGATGTTAAAAATTTTAATTTTCAAATTAAATTAAACGATTAACTCGTGTTAATTTTTTCACAAATTTGGTGGAAGATGGCGCTGTCGTAGGCATCAACATCGTCCACCAAAATTGTTAAAAAATGTCAACCAGTTTCTTTGCTATTGCCACAGTAAAAGATAGAATATTGACATCAGTGCGGTAATGGTTAACCCTTTCACTGAGATCCCTGCAAAAGTAAATTATGATATAAAACTTATTAGACTGTTAAATATTTTGAAATTAATTAGACTGGAAGTCGTTGCTGCTAAATCCTTTGACGGTCAGATTTTGTCAAGAAAATCCAAATATTTGCTTATTGATTGCCCATTTGCAAGCCAGGAAAAAAAATATTTTTGAAAATTTACCACTGGAATAACTGGCTCGATTATCTAAAAAATAGTCTTCTCTTGCCCTGCAAATGGACATTCCTCAAGACCGCTGCAGAGGCCGGTTTTGGCCAGTTTGACCATTAAACTTCCAGTCAAATTAATTTCAAGATATTCAGCAGTTTTCCTGTATGTTAGCCTTGAAAAGGAGGTTTGGGTAATTCAACGGTGACAGGGTTAGCATATAAAATGTCTTATTATCTTAATACATTCTAAAAGTTTTATAAGTTTCTCAGTTGGTCCCATTAACCTGTTGAAATGTGCTAGGTAATGTCTCGCCTGTGTGAAAGCTGCGTGCATACATTGTCCCTATGGCTAATGTCTCGCCTGTGTGAAAGCTGCGTGCATACATTGTATCTATGGCTAATGTCTCGCCTGTGTGAAAGCTGCGTGCATACATTGTACCTATGGCTAATGTCTCACCTGTGTGAAAGCTGCGTGCATACATTGTCCCTATGGCTAATGTCTCGCCTGTGTGAAAGCTGCGTGCATACATTGTACCTATGGCTAATGTCTCGCCTGTGTGAAAGCTGCGTGCATACATTGTAACTATGGCTAATGTCTCACCTGTGTGAAAGCTGCGTGCATACATTGTACCTATGGATAATGTCTCGCCTGTGTGAAAGATGTGTGCATACATTGTACCTATGGCTAATGTCTCGCCTGTGAGAAAGCTGTGTGCATACATTGTACCTATGGCAGCGTCATCACAGATTTCTTATTTTCATTTTTTCCTTATTTTATTTAGCTCTAACCATTTAACACCCATATCAGACAAAAATGCCTTCTGTAATGGTCTTGAGAAATGTCCATTTGCAAACCAAGAAGACATTTATGAAAATTTACCACCGGAATGACTGGCTCAATAACCGAGCCAGTCACTCCAGCAGAAGATTTTCAAAAATAGTCTTCTCTTGGTCTGCAATTGGATATTTTAATGGGAAAATTTAATTTTTTAAAAACAAATTCACGGGTTAATGGTCAGGATTGCCAAAAACAGCATGCGATGTGGTCTTGAGTAATGTACAATTGTAGGTCAAGAGAAATTAATTTTTGATTATCAAGACAGTTGTTCCAGTGGTAAATTTTCAAAAATACATTTCTCTTGGCATCTAAATGGACATAGACTAGGCAAACATTTTTTTCTTGCCCAATCTTGCATTAAAAGCCTAAAGCAACACTCGTCTCCACCGTCCGCGGCCGCATTTTTGCAGACACTAACGTATATACCGTGTCAATGGCGACAGCTATTCCGATCAGATGTGCCACTGGTTTCCGCGTCCGCGTCCGCATTTTGAGAATTCCATAGGGAATGGGCTGGGTTCGAACCTCGCTCAGGTCGGAAATTGAAAAATGTAAAAATTACATTCCAATGATGACTGTGCTATATCCTAGTGCCAGTGTGTCATCAATGACAGGGTTCCTATACTAATGCTTGACAATAATAAAAACTACCATCTAATCTATTCTATTCTTCTATCTACTAATAACCAACACCAGCTGATAAAGTTACAAGGTCAAAAGTCAAATAATCGGCAACGGAAATGCTCATTTTCACCCAAAATCTTGGACCTATAAAGGTGAATTCTTCAAAAGGCACATCTGCGTGTCATAACGGAGGCATATACCAAGTTTCCTTAAAATATCTTTAGCTATTCTGTATGATATGCTACTTATGAGATATTGTGGATGGACGAGCAGACAAACAAATAGATGCAGTGATTACTATAGGGCTTCCGCATCTTCTGGTGCGGGCCCCTAACTATGCGATGAGATGAGTTCAATATTTTTTTAATCCTTTAGGATCGGTCAACGAAATTCAGATTTTTCCTTAGTAAATGTCCATTTGACAGCCAGAAGAGGTCTACCAATTTTCCCCATGTATTAGACACCATCGTACATTAGATCCACCATAAATTTTGGCCGAAAACCATCTAAAACAATCCTTATTCTCTTATACAAATATGTTTAATATATACCATTCCCATAATCGTTGGAGTGAAATTATTACCTCAGACTACCTAAGTGTTGGGTAAGCTGTTATAACCATCGTTTATTAAGTCCAAATTCTTCATAAAATCTGTGACATACCATGTCGTTGTGAAAAAATACAGATCATGTGCTGTCAGGAATCCGCTCCGATTCAACATTTGAATACTCGGCAGAATTGACTGCGATTCATTGGCCTGTGATTTGAACTCAAAGCTTGGAAATTACTGTTTATTATTATTGTGTCATCAAGTACTCGACATCCTAATATGCAACAGGGTATCTGTTTGAAAATGCATTGCGTGTTGATAGGAATAGCTTCCTAAAAGGAACTTGTGATCGCTTAATTCCTTACCATGTTTTCAAGCATAATCGTCCATAAATAGTCAAAGACAGATGATCAATATCAAAAGTATGCTAATCTCGTAGGTGACCCGGTTACTATTATTATCCAGCTACATGCACTCATGAAGAGTCTATTTTAAAGACAATGGGATGAAAAAGTTATTGGCAGAATAATTGCCACTATTCTTTGCCCCAGATTTGCAGTTTTTGACTTTGAAACTTGATAAAAATATATAAGCCGTATGTACATTCTCAGATATAGGACGAACACCATTTTTAACCCTTGACAAGCAGTATAGAAATCATGGAAAAGGCAAGTTTGGGTGACTTTACCATTAAGTAGTTAACTAACCATAAGCCTATATTGCATGAACAACTTATAATAAGCATCATCCAATCATGTGACCTGGATATCGCTCAGCATAGGTGCTTCTCAGCTCGCTGTAAGATCAGTGATCAGAGAATACTGCTGCGTACTAAAATGATTGGCAGAGACAGATGAACGATAACATATTGCTGAACAACGAACGAGAAATAATCTCAGTCGATTCCATGGAGAACTGAAAAAAAGCAACAGGATAATACAGCACTTATCAAACTAGATAATATAATCTGGTCATAGAATTCCACCCCACTCCCAGCAAAAATTATTAAATCCAATTTGGCAAAACATTAGCTATTGTACGGAAACAAATATAGTATTTATTAACAACAGTGACCTTGAACCTTGGCAGTTTTGATCACAAAAAACATAATATAATGTTCTTCTGACCAAGTGGAAATTTACTTTTGATTAATGGTTGTTGACTGTTGATATTGATTTTTGGCAGGAGAAATTACCTTATGCTCTGGCCTAGTGGAAGAACAAAATATCACAATTGTTATAAAAATTGTTTTAAAAGTACTTTGGTTATCACATAGAATGCAGAATTCTATTTTTAGCAATTGTGGTCTTGGGCTTTTGACAAAAAATTAATAGGTTTTTTCCATCATGTAAGTACCCACAAAGCTCCATTAACCCATGCACATTTGAATTGTTATTGACAAAAATTAGAATTTATTGATTGGTTCGGTTACTCTGTCTTTCTGTTTGTTTGTCTGTGTATCAGCATCCAATCTTGGTTACATTTTTGGTTCATCCTATTGGGTCTAAACATGGGCACGTGCTTCCCTATATCAAGGGGATGGAGCACAATCATATTGAGGTCAAAGGTCAACATCACTGTGACCTTGGTATAAAACGAGTTTTCCAAGTGAATTTTTGGTTTAGCTCAACATATCTTGTATCAAGAGGATGGAGCACAATAATATTGAGGTCAACGGTCAAAGCCACCATCATCTTGGTATAAAACTCTTTCCTCAGGTTAAGTTTTTGGTTTTGCTCAACATATCATCTAATATCTCAGGATCAGTTGTGACTAAGCTTGGACACACACATCAACCAGATGCAGCACAATCCTATTGAGGTCATGATGTTAACGGTCAAGGTCTTTGTCCTGCTCCTATTGGTATAAAACTTCTTTTCAGTTAATTTTCTGATTTAGCTCCAATACATTGTGTTACATCTCAGGATTGGTCCAACCTACTTGAATTTTACTTGGTCACATGTTTACCTATATCAAGTAGATGAAGCACAATGACAAGACATCAGTGTTAAACTGACGGGATATTGATGAAAATCTTGGCATTATGCATTTCCAAATGCAAATTCTCAGAAGTCTGAATGTCTTTGTGCTCCTCCTATTGGCTGAGGTATCTGTACGACCATGTTTAGTTCCAATAATTTGGCCAATTCTGAAATAAAGACAAAATGAGCTAAGCGGAGGAATCTACCAGTAACTGTTAAAGTCTGCATTTTATACAATGGTACAATGACCTTGAGTTTTGACCTCAATATCATTGTGTTCCACCCACTTGATATAAGGAAACATGTGTCCAAGTTTAGTCCCATTCGGGTTAACTGATCCTGCTATATATATTGATGTCAAGGTGATTGTCATGTCAATATATGTGTTCAAATTTGGGGAAGGGGGGAGGGGTGTTTATATTTGGCGGTAACAGTGTGTCCTTTACTGTGGGATTTATCCAACAGCCAAACATTGGCAGTGTAGAGAATGTGTTCCCATACTGGTGACTGATCTTAAGCAGTTCCCAGTATTTTGGAGTGATCTTACATACTTCGTGAGTGAAAGACTATACTGCACGGAATGCTCTTTGCAGCATTTTAATTGTTTGCCTTTGCTATAATTAAGTCTTTAATTGTATGTGCGCAAACTTATTGGAATGTACTTAAGAAAAATATCTAATCTCTTTGTTGGTAATGACACAGAAGCTTGTGGGTGTAGTGGACCTTTCGTGAGTTGGAAGTTCTCATGTTTGTGTGACAGCTCCTGAGATTGTTGGAGTCTCACTGGCGTGACATGCGCGGAATGATATGCTCTCTGCTATCATTAAACATTGACATCTAGATGTCTGGATACTGGTATACTGTGTATGTCAGCGAATGAAATTCAAAAGAAAATTGGTCTTGATCAACTCTCGAAGGATTCAGCAAAGTGGGTAATAAAGGAAGCATACATTGCCTTAAGTTAATACACTATCAATTGCTCATAAATAGAAGTAGGTACTGAAAAGCTATATTCAACTTACAATATAAATTTTCTAATCTCACATTGCATTAACTACAGAAGAGATTCCTGATTCTGTGTCAGAGCAGCTAGAATATATGGTCATACATGCAATTCTCTTTGCACCCGGAGATATTGCAATTAGCAATTCAGATTGTCAGTCAGGCAAATTTTTACATTTAGGACAAAGCTGCCATCGCAAACTGTTGCCACCTCAGAAATTGATAAGTTATAGTCAACAGTTTTCCTGTATTGTTACCCTTAAATAGTGATAACTCACTTTCACTATTGAAATGATTACATCAAATTAATTGTGACTTTGTATAGACTATCCTTGTAAACAGGCCATTGGTTGCAGATTTAACAATTTTCTCTTTATTCTGCTACCAATAAGCTTACAAGGAAAGAAAAAAATTTTGATTTGATGTCAGATATAGCTTCATAGATCAAACAAGAACGACAATCAGAGATTGCTCAAATATGGCCCCCTTTCCACCAAGCACAACCTCCCACCCAAGATTGGTCACTGTGACCTTAACTTTTGATACCAAAATAGATAGGGTTCTTCGAAACACCCAAGGACAACTCCCCACCCAAGATTAGTAACGATCCCTTCAATCGAACTTGAGCTATCATCCAGACACAATATTACATCATTATTTAAGTCACAGTGACCTTGACCTTTGACTTAAAAATCGATAGGTTTCTTCAGACCACCAAGGACAAGCTCCCACGCCAGACTGGTAATGATCCTTCCATAGAACTTGAGTTATCATCCGGAAACACAATATTATATAATTAATTAGGTCACATTGAACTTGACCTTTGACTCTTTGATGCCAAAATCCATAGGGTTCTTCAGACTATCAAGGACAGGCTCCCACGCCAGATTGGTAATGACCCCTTCAATAGAACATGAGTTATCATCTGGAAATGAAAGCCTGAATGGACGGACGGACAGACAAAGCAAATGCTATATACCCATATTATATTTATATGGGAGGTGGGTAATTATAAGATACCAGATAAATATTAATTAAAGAGGTAAGAACACATCAACAGAAACATATCCCAAAATTAATCAAATGCTCAATCACCCAAATCATGAATATAATCCTAATATACCTTTATGTAAATTGTACAAAGTTAAGATACTCTTTTATTGTTGACAATGTATGCATTAGAAGGATAAACGATAAAGCATAAAATATTGAAAACAACTTTTAGTATTGTTAATAGAAAATTAATCTATTTCAATAAATTAATATTATTTTGAATCTTTAAAAGCCAACAATCATTGCTTACAATGGAGGGATCCTGTCACTCAAGTATCTGATGTCATAATCAAATATGCCACTTGTTAGCTGATGTCACAATCAAGATGACATATGTCCGTCACAAAAGGAGCAATAGTCTGTTAAAAAAGTATCTGAATTCGGAGCTGTTAATTCCATAGGCATCAACCTTGTAGTGAAATCAAGGGTTCAGTGTTAAAATCGATTCAAATACATGTACAAACTGAGCGGCCCTTAGCTAGAAGTTGTGTCAGCTTAAGGTTAAGCTGGTCAAAAATGGACTCTGTAGTGGTCGTGAGGCTTGTCCATTTGTGGGCCGAGAGAAGAGTATTTTTGACAATTTACCACTGGGATAACTGGCGTGGTAACTGAGCCTGTCATTCCAGTGGTAAAGTTTCAAAAGTACTCTTCTCTCGGCCTGCAAATGGACACTGGCTAAATTTTCTTTATCATTACCCATTTGATGTTCAAACCGCCAAAAACGGCATCTGCAGCACTCTTGAGAAATGTCCATTTGCATGCCAGCAGAAAGCTATTTTTGTAAATTTACAAAAATAGTCTTCCTAGCCCGCACAAATTAAAATTGTTTGGGAAAACCTTGACCATCAAAGGGTTAATTGATTTAAGTAGCCCATTGAGCACTTTGAGTCGTAGTTTATAAGCAGATTACAGCAGATGAGCCATATTTGCGTGGGACATAGATGACAGCAGGCGAGGCATATTTCTGTGGGTATGACATAGATGACAGCAGGTGAGGCATATTTCTGTGGGTATGACATAGATGACAGCAGGTGAGGCATATTTCTGTGGGTATGACATAGATGATAGTAGGTGAGGCATATTTCTGTGGGGATGACAGCAGGTGAGGCATATTTCTGTGGGTATGACATAGATGACAGCAGGTGAGCCATATTTCTGTGGGTATGACATAGATGACAGCAGGTGAGGTATATTTCTGTGGGTATGACATAGATGACAGCAGGTGAGGTATATTTCTGTGGGTATGACATAGATGACAGCAGGTGAGGTATATTTCTGTGGGTATGACAGCAGGTGAGGCATATTTCTGTGGGTATGACATAGATGACAGCAGGTGAGCCATATTTCTGTGGGTATGACATAGATGACAGCAGGTGAGGTATATTTCTGTGGGTATGACATAGATGAAGCAGGTGAGCCATGCAGAGAAGCAATATGTTGATGCGTTAACCCTTCGAAACCAAACACCAAAATACGAAACAAAAATCATTAACAATTTAATAAATAATTTGAAACTAATTTGAGTGGGAGCTGTTATCAAATTAGTTTCAAAATATTCAACAATTTATTTGTAGGATTGTCTTGAAATTGGTATTGTGGGATGCCATGCATCAAACGGTTAATTGCTGTATGAATAGTGTCAAGTTCTGTTCGCTAACTATAGTTAACTAGACATCGAGCGAATTTCAAATGGTTAACAAGCTCGGTCGCAAATGATCAGCATGAAATGTGTGTAATTAAATATGCTGGACACACGGTTAAATACACATAAACATGTAAATATTTCCCTAACCTACTGTAAATCAAAGTTTCCAAGGCCCAATTCCTTCCAATTTTATTGCCTAATGTCAATTCTTGACGTTTTATCATACCAAAACATCCATTTTTGTACCCCATCGAAAAAGGCGACAGGTAGAATTAACCGAAACTGCTACATGGCTCCAAATATATTCTGCAATGGTAATTCAATAGGGAATCGTATATGAACTATCTATAGTTAACTATCCATCGCATGATCAGTAAACAAGCTGACTATTTTTAGCGAATCGCACTTAACCTAGGCTTTTTCACCAAATCACCGCAGGAGTTGAGAAGGTAAGGCAGTTAGTAAGCTAACCCTTATCACTCCAATGTCAAAATTTAAAATTTTCAAATTAAATTAATAGATGAACTGGTGTTCATTTTTCACCAAATTTGGTGGAAGATGGTGCTGTCGTAGACAGCAACATCGTCCACGAAAATTGTTGAAAACTATACACCAGTTTCTTTGCTATTGACACCGTAAAAGATAGAATATTTAAATCAGTATGCTAAGGGTTAAAGGAGTACTCGCCTCATCTTAGACTAGCTATTCAGGTGATAGAATATGCCAGACATACGCTATGCATTGTCATTTTCTCATTTCTATCATGCTGCCAGAAATAGTTTTTAGTACACAAATGTCGATATATTCACCCATTCCATAAAAGGTGCCTTGATTTAATTTTCAACCAATGAAAAAGGTCTAATCTGTGGGCTTCAGTATATCTGGTTAGTTACAGTTTAATGCTTTGAAACTAATTTAACTGGAAGCTGTTGATTCCTTAAATGCAGCAACAGCTCCTAGTAAAATTCATTTCAAAATTCTCAACATGATCATTATGACTATTTGAAACTAAAGGTGGCCAAAAACGGTTTCTGCATTGGTCTTTAGAAATGTCCATTTGCAGACCAGATTATTTTTGAAAATTTATTACTGGAATGACTGGCTCGATAAGCAGGCCAGTCAT
The DNA here is from genome assembly GCA_034401795.1 of Chaetoderma sp. LZ-2023a. Lineage (NCBI taxonomy): Eukaryota > Metazoa > Mollusca > Caudofoveata > Chaetodermatida > Chaetodermatidae > Chaetoderma > Chaetoderma sp. LZ-2023a. The sequence continues at coordinate 162,081,486 of CM067369.1, read as the reverse complement.
TCCAATGGTAAATTTTTTTAAATAATCTCTTGGTCTGAAAATGGACATTTTCTATGAGAAAATTGAAGTTTTATTTTTTACAAATCTGAACGTTAAAAAGGGGAGATAAAATAATAGATCTCATAAGCCAATATTAACGTTCAGTTGTAATTGTTTGTGATATCATGGAACATTACTGCCAGTGATCTTGTGATTGATCCGAAATGTCAAGGCCACTCTGTCCTTAAAATAGGAAGTTTGAGATGAGGTGAGTATCCCTTCAATTGAACAGTGCAGTAAAGTCACAGAGATGATTATTACCATTACTCAGTCTAATTCAACATGGTTTCTCTGTCTGAGCGTACGACAACAAACAGTGGGAACAACAATGCTAAAAGATAACAAATCATTCACAAATACAGAACAGCTCAGATATAACTTCAAGTTTCCAAACCAACAAAACTTACTGTTGACTATTTTGACCATAATGGACATTTCCATTTTTAGCTATGCCCCGCCCATCTCTAGCTAAGCTCCACCCACACTTAGCTCGTGTTGGGATAGAATGATCTCTGAACTCCATCAGTGATTCATTAGCATTAAAGTTTGAAAGTTTAAACAATTTGATGAATTTAGATATATCTATAGACATTCTTACATTGTCACACCATGACTATGAAAATTTGGTCACCAAACAATACCGGAGAGCGAGGTTACTACAAGCTTGACTCAATGACTAATAATATAGAACCATGCATAAGCACACATACAATACTTAGACAACTACAGTACTATGCTGTGTAGCTAGCTAGTACTAAGCAGGGCCTGAAATTAACCTTGGTTAACCACTAGCCAGCCAGGGTTAATGACAATTTGATTTTGCGATTATCTCCACTGATAATCATTACATTACATTTGCTGATTATCATAGCAATCATACCACTGAATTATGAACTTTTGTTATTAAGATATTTAGTTGAAGTTTGTATAATAACGGGTGCAATTCCTAAGTGTTGCTGTAAACTGTTGCCAATAGCTTCCAGCAACACTGTTTTAAACCTTTAATACTGTTAAATTTAGTCAAGAATATCAAAATATTTGCTTATTAAATGTCCATTTGAAGGCCTACAGAAGACTATTATTAAAAATTTACCATTGGAATGACCAGCTCGATTACTGAGCCAGTCATTCCAGTGGTAAATTTTCAATAATATTCTTCTGTAGGTCTCCAAATAGACATTCGTCAAAGCCACTGCAGAGGCTGGTTTTGGCCGGCTTCATCATGAAACACGTTTTCTACCAGGTGCCACCCGGTGAAGCTGTCTTTCTCATTGACTGTATAACACTTACCTTTTATGCTAAGGTTTAGCATATAAATAGTTACTATCTCACAAAGCCAGTCAATCCAGATATAACATTAGTCTTATATATCTTTATATCAGCCTCACGCCAACCATAATTTCAAGCCCTGAGTCATTCTGACTAACTCTATGACATACATTTGTATTACATCTCCTACCTGCTTCTGAGGTCAGATGAGATTTGTTCCAAACTTTTATTTCTAGTCTCAGGCACGAACGTGAAAATAAATACGCAGGCAAACAGGCTGATCATACTATATAGAATGAACGTCCAGTTCACATCAATCGACACTGCAAATGATACAATGAATAACTTTCAGTTTTAATACATGTAAAAGTATATTGTGGTCAGATAGAAAATCTTCGCATAAACAAGAGGTCCAAGGGGCCTGCATCACTCAACTGGACCACAGGCATTTAAAGGTCTTGTGACGACTTGCGGTCAATAACGAGTTTCAATTAATTTTATGGTCATAATAGCGTCATTTTGGAGTGAAAGAAATATGTTAGGCAGCCCAAATAACGAGACTAAATGACGCCTCAATCTGAATCACACCACCACTCGCTGTGACGTCACACCGGGAACGGCGCTGTGAGCTGGGCCAATATTTCTCTGTCTGTAGTACAAAGGTAACATATTTTAAAACGTGCGTTTAACAGGATAGACTTCACCTACCATAACATAAATTATGTCAGGTTGAAGGTAAGTCTTTATTTATTGATATTTATTCATTTTTAATGGTTTCATGGATAGCTATATTCGCATAATAATAGGCCTATAACTACGGTAAACCATGGGCAATGCTGAAAATCGGCAATATTTCAATGCATGTGACAAATACTCTGTAGTCTAGTAGGCTTAATTGCGGATCCATTACCATTCTTGAAAGGACAGGGTGTACTATGTAATATCTGGGATGGATGGTAGTGAGTGTGATGATCGAGGTGGGTGGGAGAGGTCGACGATGGCTGTAATTGTACTATTATTCATATGCAGTGCAGTTACAACTTTTTCTGAAGATTATGAATGTACAATAAGTGTGTCAGTGTGTCCTATGTGAAATTTCCCGTGATTACTGATTAGAATGTAATTGTTTACCTATAAGCTTTGGGCAATGTGTTTGTATAATAATAATGTAGAGGCATGTATGGGTCAACACGTACGTTGGTGTGTGTGTGTGTGTGTGTGTGGGGGGGGGGGGGTCATAAATAAGTTTAAATGCTTCCAAAGCAAAAACATAAATATGTTAGTTAGAACCATATGAACACGATACAAGAAACGTTAAGTTGAATATTTTGAACACAATTTGGGTTGAAATCCAACCCAATTATGTTCAAAATATTCAACAGTATATGTTATTTAAGTTGTACTATAAGCGTGCGGTCACCAGTGAAAGCCTCGCTACGCACCTCGACCACTGCCTAAATTGTAAACAAACCGTGTACTGTCAATAATATGTCAATGTAGACTATACGCAAATAGATTAGTTTAGATTAAATTTATATTTACCCGACATTTTAGTTAATTTTAAACACATAACTGGAGTAAATGCTATATTGCAATCATAAATTTATTCATAAGCCTACACAATGGTAAATTGCAATCGTACGTGCACTGAGCGGTGTAGGCCCACTTAACTATCATTTAAAAAGTTGTACATTTGTGTACATGCATGCCTATATCATCTATGCAAAATCTCTGCAGTCAATCCAGAAAGATAAGATATATATGCATTTGTAGAATTGTATTCCAAGAAGTGTGTGGGTGGGTTTGATTAAATATAGCCTAATTCACGTACACGAAATCCGATGTTACTGTCACCTCTAACAGGCCTATACGTTAGAATTGTGATGTCAGGCACCGTGACCATGAGGTCTGTCCTTTAAGTTTAATCAACAAAAATATCATCAACTTCGATATTATTGAACCTTTGTGCATCTCGAACAATGTAGTGTCCCTGTGTGAACAATGAATTGTCAAAGAATAGGTGCATAGGTGCCTAATACGCGCAGCAGTAGAGAGCCTATAGCTATGCTCACCAACATAATAATCTAGACTAACAGGAATTGGTGTCATCCCGGTGTGACGTCACAACTCTAGCGCGATAGCTAAAAACGTTTGGTTGTCAAGGTGGTTGCTATATGCTTATCTCAGCTTTGGCTGGGCCGATTACAAAGATTTAAAAAGCATTTTGTTCTTCTAGTAAAGGAGAATCTGTATTATGATTGTCAAGTTAATCAGAGCGATCAAGTATCTAGTCCTCACAACATCTTTAACTCGAAAGGCCAGCAACTATAAGTAGAACCATAAGGAGTTGACCAGAAATGTAACAAGAACACAAAGGCCATGTTTCCTTACATATCTACTAGTGCCAAATGCTTTCTCGTAAATTTCAGCGCGATTCGTTCAGTGGTTTTGTAGAAGTCGCTTTCACAAAAACTAGGTCATGAACGATGGCCGCCAAACCATTTGGCTAATCAATTTCCCTTGAACAAACTTGGTTCAGCTCTTTTGTATTTCTGTTCATGAGTTTTGAATCGATTCCACGAGTAGTTTTGGAGATTTTTAAACATTTCTCAAAATCGGCAAAAATCCAAGATGGCCGTTAAGCAGTTAAACTAGCTATGGACTTCATTTGAACAAACCTGGGCCTATGTTCCCAAAGCTATCGTTAGGATAGTGATATCGTTACACTCATGTTATGCTATTGGAGTAACGATATCGATATCCTAACGATAGATTTGGGAACATGGGCCCTGGATCGTTATGGATCATCAGGAAAATGATCCAAGATGGCCATCAAAACATTTATTCAACAGTTTCTAAATTGTCAACTTTGAAATTAGCATACACAAAAGCCTATATAAAACAAATTTCGGCTTAAAATCCATCAAATAAAAAAATCCAATATGGCTGACAAACACAGTACATTTTGATTGGTCCACGGTGGCCATATTTTTTTACATATCAACTTCCCTTGAACAAACTTTAATGCCCCTTAGTGCCTAATTATTTGGGCCATATTCATTCAGCAGTTCTGGAAAAAGCCATAAACTAGGTCATCCAAGACGGCCACCAAAGTATTTGGTCAATCAAGTTTCCTCAAATAAACTTGGTTCAGTTGTTGCCCTAGATGAAGTTTCATGAGTTTTGAATCCATCCCCTAAAACAGGTTCGCAGATTTTTAGACATTTCGAAAAATCGGCCCAAATCAAAGATAGCCACAAGGCAAATTGACCGATCGGCTTCGTTTAAGCAGTTGGATCTCTATTCCCTAAGGATGTTTCCTGTCAAATATACTTTGAGCCAGCACAGTGGTTATTGAGCTTTTAAAAGAAAAAGTTGATGGATGGAGGGTCGCCACGCCATAAGCTCAATTGGTCTTTCAGGCCAGCTGAGCTAATAAATATTTGTGGAAATTTTCTGTATTTTTGTTTTAATATAAAACAGTCTTGGTGTATTATTACTGCATGCTAATATTTTCACACAAATTTCGACCCATTTCACCAACATTTGCTAGTACTTGTTATTTCTTCTGAAAATTACAGTAAGTTTACTAGGCTTCGCAATTTAGCAAAATATTATTATTATGTCTATGAAACAATCCAATTGGAAAGAACTCAGAAAATCATAAATCTATCTAGACTGTTCGCCGGCCTCAGGAAAAATACTAGGGCCACAACTGCCGAGGTACAACTCCTCAAAGACTTACATGCAGAGAGGGCAGAAACCACAGACAATTATATCATGGCATTGTAGAAATAAGTTGGACACGAACAATTTTCACTCATATAGACCTAGGCATGAATCTCAAGTGACCACTAAATAGCAAATATTCTGGTTTCTCAGTGAAACAGAAATAGATTCCATTGTCAGATTCGTGCTTGCATTTTTACTATTTGTGAAATTTATAATCTGCATCGTTTTAAATATTGAGTGGTCATATATAAACTAATTGGTTTACAACCCACAGGGTTTTGGGGGTTTCAAAGTCTGCGTGATTTATTACTAATGGATCCATGTTGGTTAATGAATCCAAGAAGATTCACGCACCTTGCATGAAGTGGTAGTTTCAAAGCTGTCAGGATCGTGGCGAAGGACTTCTATGGCTCTGTATTAGATGCTGCTTATTTGGAAAGTTTTCCCTTTCTCTTGAAATTGGCATCGGCAGAAAGCACAGTTCTGTTACTGCTATTTTTCTATCTTGTTTGGAATAGTACTGCCTTGATATCCCTTGGTGTTGGAATATGAGAAATTTTCACAAGTAGGTTGCCCACAGTGTTGGCCCAATCAACAGGAGTGTCTGGGCTGCTTCCAGCTATGTTGGCCATCGCTGTCTTCTGTCTTCAAAGTGGATGGATAAATAAAGCAACTCTCGTTTAATCAAAAGTAATCTTCAACAACTCAGTGCTTAGCTATTATATTTGCGTGACACTTTCTTCTGTTTGAGAAGTCTGGATCCCAAAGGCAAGTTGTGGCTTGCTTTTATGTTCCAAATGCGGGTAACAGTGCTACATTTGGTCCTGGACGCAGCTAATGCGATATGCAGGTGTGCCCCGCATATAGCCACATTTTCATGCATTTTATTCCATGTTCTTGCATTTGCTGCATGTTATCCGCATATCTGCTCAGTTGTGCTAGATAGCCGCATTTTGCTGTGTTATCCGCAATGGGCGGATATGGCAAATTTTAAGAGGTGTGTATATGCGTGTGATCTTAAAAAGGTTCCCAGGAGGGGGGGTTTAGTCAACATAATTATGGCATTAATGAAGGGGTTCCCTTCATTCCCAGTAATCCAGACTCATGGCATTTCGTACCCTGGATTGGATTTACTCATCAGAGGTATTTATACCCCTAGTTTGGGGTAAATTTATCTTAGGATGGTCATTCTCACGTATCTAGTTTGTAGGTGACAGAAAGTGAATTTCATTTGTGTTTGTCTGATTCCTGGAATAGTGTTAAAAGAACTGAATCTGATGTTAAAATGCTAGTATTAACCCATGAGAAGGGCTTTATGGAAACGTTTCCATTTATTAAATTTCCAGATCTATCAGTTAAAGCCTCTTTAATATTAAGATTCTTACTACGGTTACGATTAATTTAACGTAATAGAGGAATCGAGTATGTCAGTCAAATATATGATGTCATAATTAATTATGTCACATGTAAGTTGATATCACAATCAATTATGTAATGAATGACATATCTAAGTCCATCATAACCTAGGTTAATCATGATGTTATTAGTCCATCAAGATGTACAAATTGTATGTCTTTACTATTTAACAAACATTCTGCTGAATATTTTGAAACTACTTTAACTGGGCAGTGTTGCTGTCTATGGTAGCAACAGGGGGCACTGTTGCTGCCTATGGCAGCAAAAGGACCCAGTTAAATTAGTCTCAAAATATTCAACAGCTTACCTAACAGTGTATAGTTTTCTGGAAATTGAGTCTGGGAGTTCAGGGATCGATCGAAAGAAGTGTGGGTGTAGCTTAAAGTTAAAGACGGGTCTAGCAGGTCTAGCATTTCTAAAACCGGATTACTCCAACATATCTTACCTATTAGGCTCAGCAATGTCAAGGAGACAAGTAAATTAGCTGACCAGTTGAGAACCGTGGCCAGAGATATAGCACGTCCCTTAATGGCTGCCGGGAATATCTCACTCAGTATAAGCCACGTAACTGTAAAACACAAATGATTCAATTGATTTATTAAAATTGTTGCTAATAAAAGGATTTAATGAAGAGTTTGCATATCAGTACTTAGATTTTACGGCAAGATTGACTCCCGGTAGACGGATGTAGGAAAAAAATGTTATTGATAATAAACACCTGCAATCTGATTTAATGTGTATGTGATAAAATGACATTTGGTAAATGCTAGTGCTATAATTTTACAGAATATGTAAAGGAATAACGAGGAAAGGATTTGTCAACAACGACAGTTAATCAAACTGCTTTTCAAACTATTCAGTATATTTCTGCTCCCTCAATATGCTTGCTGAACAGGATTTTACAATTAAGGGACACATTTGTCATCTAAGCATCTCTTCTAGAGACAGTTGCTGTGATTTACAAATTTTAACCCTTTAATGGTCAAGATTAGTAAAGAAAATAAAGATCTTTGTTTAGTAAATGTCAATTTGCAGACCAGGAGAATACTTTATCGGTTATTGAGCTAGTCATTCGTCGTAAACGTAATAAATAACATGCAAAATGGACCTTTTTTCAAGACCGCTACAGAAACCACTCTGGGGCATCTTGACCATATAAGGGTTAAAATATACATACACTGTTACAAAGAATCTTTAATCAATACAAGAAAAATTAAGGATAGTAAGCAATGGTCAAGCCAGCCAAAACTGACCTTTACAGTGGTCTTGAGGAATGTCCAGTTGCATGTAAAGATAACTATTTTTTTAAATTCTATCACTGGAATGACTGGCTCGATAACTGATCCAATTATTCCGGTGATTAATTCTCAAAAATCCCCCTCTCTAGGCCTGCAAATGGACATACACTGAGCAACAGAATTTAGATTTTCCTGACCAAATTTGATCATTAACCCTTTAACACTCATATCAGCCAAATACGGCTTCTTCAGTGGTCTTGGGAAATGTCCATTTGCAAACCAAGTCGACTATTTTTGAGCCAGTCATTCCAGTGGTAAATTTTCTAAATTAGTCTTCTCTTGGTCTGCAAATGGACATTTTGAGAAAAACAACACATGGGCCAATGTCAAAATATGAAATCTTGCCACAAAAGTTGGCTTTATATCTAGATAGTAATCTAGTTAACCCTTTCACTAATAAATTCCCCATATCTCATTTTTAACGTTACCATACAGGAACTGTTGAATATTTTGCAGAATAAGTTTTACATCATAAAGAATACACATTTTCCGGGATTTGTTAGTAAAAGGGTTAATAAACTGCATGCTCTGCTTCATGTTTTTTGACTCCGCCAAAATGTTGATAAGACATCTGTTGATTGGCACAGCTATGGGAGAATGGAAGGGGCATCAATGGAGGGATCCTTTTCTAGCTAGGGCACACCCATTTTTATGTAAAATCCACCCACTTTTTATGTGTATTAGAATCGATTTGAAACTGAAAACTGAATTCACAGAATCAAGGTACTTAGTATACAAATAAGCTATTGTATTTTTTTTAAACTAATTTGACTTGGGGCTGTTGCTGCCTAAAAACTAGTTTCAAAACATTCAATAGAATGTTAACTTAACTGTAAATTCATCAATGACAGACAAATCAATTCGTACACTTTAGTGAGACTTTTCGATTTTCATGACAGGGCTATGTCATTTTGATTGTAACATTAGGTAACATGTACCATATTTGATTATGATGTCAGATACTTAAGTGGCACATCAGATACTACTATTGAAGTAAATTCAGTTGGATAATGAAAGTATACGCTATTGACAGATATGATCATGGAATACTTACTAGGGCCGTAGCCGATACCATATGACGCTACAAAGAGAAGCATGCACATCAAGGACAAATACTTAGTAGAGTCTGAAATCTCGCTACCAGCTTCCATTAATGCCCGTCGTTTGTGTAAATTGCTATGTAATGGTAAATTATGAGTATTTGATTGGCTGCGTAAAGCACTGGTATTTGACTGCTCAGCTATGACTGTGTCTGCACTAGTTTGGTTTAGTTCACTCGGATCCTCACAAATATCTGGTGTAAACGTGTCTCTATCTTGTAGTGAAGTCATTATACCCAGACTGAGTAAACTTAAACACATTAATATAGATCCGATTATGAGGAGGCGTCGGCGGCCAAATCGGTCTACCAGGAGCAATGATGAAATGGTGGCCAACACCTGAAATACATATTTAAAAAGGTTTGATATTGTAGTTATATTTTTATTAGGAAAAATTATTTACAATAAAATACTCCAAAAGAGTGTATACTTTAACCAGGTTATCTTGATTAGCAGAACGTAGTGCCTGTGATTAGAACATAGCTCCAATACTTAAATGTAAGTCTGATTTGTCTGATGAACCAACCTAATCATCATCCGCATTAATAATGACACGATATTAAATGTTTTGCCTGCCCTTTTCATTGCTGATAAGCATCAGCGCTCAGTGACCTTGACCTTGTAACATCAATGTCATCATACTGATTCCTAACAGCTAAGCCAATAAAGTATTAACATTTAGTTCCAATGAGTTAACTAATCATGAAATATAATCTGAGGTTAGCTAAATTAAAAAATTTAATGTTAACAAGAGCTCCGCAAACGGCGCATAATACCCCGCCAATTTTTTGGCAGGGTATAAAAAACAGGGTTGTACCAAGGCCGTGGATCTAATCCTAAGATATAAACAGAGAAGTTTTGCTAAATGCAACACAAAATCCAAGATGGTCGCCGGCCAAAACTGTCAATCGGCTTCATTGGAATAAACCTGGATTTCTATTCTGTAAAGAAACTTCCTGTCAAATATAATTTAAATCAGCATCGACGGCTGGACAATGGACGGTCACCATGGTATAAAACTAATCTGGCCATTCTGGCCTACAATGCATCCATACACTAAGATTGGTTACTGTATAAGAAAAACTCTTGAAACTACAGCTTGTATAATTTACTATTGGTTCCAATGGGAAAACAAACCACTGACCTATATTATCAAGAAACTAGGTCAGATGGACCTAGTTCTTATATGGTGGTAGCTTATGCCTATAGGTACCCATCCACTATGCAAGTCAGAAGCCTATATCTCTATAGAAATTATGAAACGTGCCAGCGAAGTAATATCTTTCTCCATTGGGTCCCATACTGCCAAAAATGTGCACGGGCACCACTATTTGTCATCGAATCATGCTAATATTCATAACGGATAAATTAGATGGGAATAGGAACACTTTGGCCACGTTTGATCTAAGTCCGCCCAGAAATAGCAAAACGTTTGTTGACGACACTCAGCCAGACACTATAGTGCACCCGAGGTGAGCTACAAAATCTAGCATTGAAAAAACAGTTTTGTTCTAAAGTCAGTGACCTTGATTTTGTGACCTCAATATTATCATGCAGAGTTCTAACATCATACTCGATGCATTGAAACTTAGTTACAAAAGTCTTAACCAATCCTGAAATATAAGCCAAGAAGTTTTGCTAAAAACAAAAACTTAATGTAGAAAAAAACCACAGTTTTGTATCACGGTCATAGTGACCTTAAGCTTTAACCTGGTGACCTTGATATCATCATCCTGCATCGGCATGGTATACGCAACTATGTGCTAAAGGGTTGTTTAATTAGTTTAACCATTCCTGAAAATGAGCTGATAACATTTGCTTATGCAAAAATTTTACTTTGAAAAAAAGATTTCTAAACAGGTCACAAGGACCTTGACCTTTGACCTGGTGAATTAACCAATCCTGGAATATACCCTAATAACATTTGCTAAACAGGAAAAACGTAACATTGTTGATGCAACATATGCTGGCGCCGCTGTCGGTGTAGAATAAACGAAATCATGATTTCTTTTTTCACGAGAGTAGTTATAGTTACCTCCCTAACACTCTATGATATTTCCTAAATATCGACCGTCACTCAATAAACCAACATTAAAAGAGATAGGTGACCTTACTGGGCAGGTAGACAGGTTGAAGATTTGAGATCTCTCCAACTGGTCTCGTCGACGTCTGGAACTCACTAAACAATGATGGATGGATCCCGCTTCACCACCAGTGACTGGAAAGCGTTGCTACGACAACGGTCGTCGGTGGGGAGGAAGGAAAGCGGCAGTCGGCTTGCCTCGTCTGACTGATGGTGAATAGACGATATTTGTGATGTGACTGCTGGGCCTATCTGACTATCTATATTTCCAGGTAAGGGCTGGATGTTTCTTCCAGTTCTAACAGATTCCTATCGACCAACAAAGGCAGGTCTTACATAAACGTAAGAGTAAATACTTTATTTACAAAGATGATAATTTAGTAGTCTAGAGCAAAATCGCTCACAGTAAACACTTTGTACAATTTCCATGTACAATCTAATAATCGGCTAATTAATTCTAAGTCCTAATTCTGACTATTAATATCTAATCTTGTTAGGCGTACGAGCTGTAGCTTAACTCACGGAAATTAAGTACAACACAAGGTACTTAGTGAATCACAGGTGGTGATGGATTAATTTTACCTAAGCGATTTCTCGCCTTATATACACTTAATTCATGCTTCTTCACGTTTCGCAGAAACGTACAACTTCTCTTCAAATCTATTCCTATCCATTCTTACAAATCTTCTAGATATTCCATAAGCACACTTTGACTGGCTGAACAGTCAGTCCACCAATCAACCTCTGCTTATTTCTTCCTAGAAGTTCTGACCTGATAAATGATTGGTCCTCTCAGCCAATCAGTGATTCCTCCATCCTTTGCCTGGCGCATAATTCTATTCTTCATTATTCTTTACTGCAGAGTCTGATCGATCCCGATTGGTTATGATGTCATTCCAACCAATCATATTCTGCCTAATTCTTCCATGGAGATTGCGCCTCACATAGAGAAAGCAGTGGAGACCGGTTCTGGTTTGATGTGATCTGTCAGCTAACTAACAACATTACGGAATGTGTTGTTGTTGCATGCCATCGAATGAGTGACATATAGTTGATATACAAATTTTGATTCTGTTATTAATTCCTAAAGGACGCTACAATGTCCATGTCCTGTCCATTGCCTATTGATGGAGAAGCCTCGGGAATGCTAGGGTGCAAGGCACATGTGCTGGATGATATCATTACCAGGTGGTGCTGCTCTAGCCTAGTGTGAGAAACTAGATTGCTTACGTCATCAACTAAGTCCGTTTGTCACATTCAGTTTCACTCATCCCAACACGGATTACTATACATTGATTATTTCCAAAACTACGATTACCAACAACTGCTGAATATTATAATGGTGACTGCCAACTGAGCAGCAACAACTTTTATCTAAACTATTTTCAAATACACATCAACTCAGAACCATAGAATCTTTTCCAATCAATTCGTCCATTTCAAATATTACATTAATTTCATCTGCTGGTTTCATACCGTTATAAACAGCATCCTATCATTTAACATTAGTACATACAAAGAGATGACCCGGCTTGCTCGACTTTCCACCCTCCTAATGATTGACATGTTTACATAACAGGTGGTCGACACAGCCATAGTATACTTTGTCATCCGTGCGTCGAATTGTATGTTAGTACGCTACTAAAATAATGATGCACATCTATGGCATCCATCTTTGCTCACCTGGACTTTTAGCCCAACTGGTATTTTCAAAACATAATTTCTTTTGGGACGTAAGTGAATTATGACATCCTGCGGGGTGATGACTTCCCACAAGACATGCGTATTATGCATTAGTATAAACTTTTATCACATTTTTGGGCTCAGAATTTTGGGTCAGAAGGGCTGCCCTGATGTACAATTAAGCCCCAAAATGTGATATATCAAAGGGAAACCGCTATTTCCTCTTGCCTGCCATATTGCAATATGTTGTGGGCTACCCTGTGTGTAATAATTGTATTCTATGTAATATTTGTAAATCTTACGTGTATGGTTTTTAAATGATGAAATAAAACTCAAACTGACGAGTCATTGTACATGTATTGTCGTAAAACAACTTACAATGACCCAAAGCAACGTAAGAAATAAAATGAGGTTAGATCCCTTCTTAAGTTGGATGACCAAATTAAAGCTCTTTTGTGATTGGAGGCATTCCACTGAACTTTATGTGGACTAGAAGGAGACCTCCCAAATAAAAACAGATTTTGCAATGTCGCAAATGCCAATATCGCAAATTAATAATAAATATATACAGGTGATGTTTTTAAAACAATTTCAGCAATAAATTCACTATTACCTAATCAGTAAATGTATTTGGCAATATATTTACTGGCGAAATTTGTGTTCACTTGGGCGAACTTGTCCTGGCCGACTTGGTTACATTACATTCTACCGGCGTTAATCAGATATAGGGTGAGTTTATGCTGTCACTCTCGAAGCTCCCCTCCTATTTGTGGATCCTATAGCCTAATACATCACATGATTTCTATTTTTTCGCGATGCCATTTTATGTCAAACTTTGGATTAATTTTGATGAACAATCTTTATTAAAATATACGCAATATTTATGCGGTCCCAATTAATAATTTCACTCCCGCAATGATGGATATAAGGTATACATTAAGCATAGGCTTAAGATGGTAAGAATTTATAGCGTGAAAATTTTTTAATGTTCTAATTTTGTGTTATTTTTTGTATCATGGTTTTTTTTCAACTTGTTCTTGAAATATACCTAATAGAAGTCGCCACCCTTTCTCAGAGGTTTGGATTTAAATAATTTACAGCCCTTGTAATATTAGAAGCCGCAGTTACTAAGGAGCGTTTTACGGGACCAATTTTTGTTTCGCGGAAAAAATGTTTTGCAATCTTTCTGAACTATGACTGCGTGTTATATACCCGTTTGAGGCTTTTTGGCTTATATTTTGTCAAATTTTGCCCTGCGTGTTATCTATTAGTTCACAATATAGACACGAAAGTATGGTAAACTCCAAGACGGAATCGCTGGAGGATTTCTCGGTCTTAGATTACCCATGCCATTTATTAAAGTGTTCAGTGAACAGACTTCGTCATTTCCCCTATCAGCCAAGCAAGGGATAACTGACATTAAAGCTGACTTGTAGCCAGCAATAGAGTTAGGCATGAGGCTAGAGGCTTCATACAGGTGACAGAGGAAATCGGCTACTACCTGAATAGATGCATCCATTTGCATCTCTGTTTGAGCACCATTCTGCAAATCTATTAATTTTATAGTCATACGCTCTGGAGGTTGACCCCTTCTGGCTTTTGCCATAAACACGGCTGCTTGCTCAGAGAAGCCCTCCTTAACTTTAGATTCCTTGACAACGTCCACGCAGTCAATTGGAACATTGAAGGGTTGTTGTGAAGGGACTTGCCCTGAAAAATAATATTGTCCATTAAAGGCACAGGACCCGGATTGCAGACCAGAAGGTCCAGCAGACCCGTATACCATGATCGGCATGGCCAATTTGGGGTGATCAGAAGCACTTGGCACTGATTTTCTGAAGAATTTTTGGAATCAGGATCGCTGGTGGGAATGTGTATGCATTCCCAACCAACTGATAGCTAATGCATCTGTTGCGTAAGCGCTTGGATCTGGAATGGGAGAAATGTACGTCGTCATTGTCGCATTCTTGTTCGTTGCGAACAAATCTATGTTGGGTTTCCCCAGGGATCGAACAGACGATCCGTCACACATTGATTTAGTTGCCATTCCATGGGCAAAACACTCATCCTTCGGCTCAATGAGTCTGCTAGTAGATTTAGCCTTCCCGGAATGTGAACTATCTTCAAGGTGATCATATGATCTAGACACCTTTTCCCAGTTTCCAAGTCATCATACAGAGACTGGGCGACTTCGTTCTGCCCTGGCGGTTTATGTAAGTCACTACTGTTGAGTTATCTGATCGAACTAGAACAATCTTGCCCTGAACTTTCTTTAAGAAATGTTCCAGGCCCAGAACTACTGCTCGTAATTCCAATAGATCTATATGTTCCTGTGACTGATCCAGATTCCAAAGCCCTGATACTGTCGCTTCTTCCAGGCAAGCCCCCACCCCTTCCCTCCAGATGCATCTGTGTACATTATTATTTGAGGGTGAGGAGGGGTGAGCATCACCCCCGCAAGATTTTCTCTCTTCATCCACCATTGAAGGTGGTGAATAAGAAGTTCCAACACTGACACCTCTGAGTCCAGGGAACCTGTCCTCTGGGTCCTCTGTGTCATAAGAAATAACTGGAAAGGCCACCTGCGCAAGGCTGTCTGTGGAATGACTGGTTCCAGAGAAACCATCAACCCCAGCATCCTCAAGTAAACCTGTGCCAGTACATGACGACCGTTGCACACTAACTGTATTACTGAGATGAGTATTTCTACTCTCTCTTGAGTAGGATAAACAGATCGAAGAACATTCCCAGGTAAACAAACTTATGGGATGGAGTCAGCTCTGATTTCTGAAAGTTTATTATCCAGCCTAAGTCTGTGAGAGATTTCAAAACTATCCCCAGATTTGCTGCAAGAGTTTCCTGATTGTGTGCTTTTAACAGCCAATCATCTATGTAAGTGTGGACTGCTATGCTTCTCCTGCGGAGGTATGCTGTTATTGCAAGAACCACCCTGGTGAAGACCCGAGGAGTTGTGGAAATTCCAAATGGTAGAACTTTGAATTCCCACTGTCGGCCCAGGTACCGACGAAAACTCTTCTCAATTGGAATGTGGAAATAAGCATCCTTCAGATCTAGTGATGACGTCCATTTTGACTGTTTCCATCTTGGCCTCTGACTTGACCAGCGCCACCTCGGGCCTGCTGTGGACGGTACGCAGGGGGCGCTGCGCGAACGTGCTCCCTACGAAGCACTTCAAATTGCTCGTGTACTGCCCTCTGATTGGTGACTAGAGTGACTGTCTTTTGGGGGTGTCTACATCCCTCACCACCCCTCCCCAACCCCAAAGAGACCAGGACCCGACATAGGCGTCCGCAGCAGCCTGTTGTACAAATCCTTGGACAGACACAAATTGTCTAGTCCAAATGTGCGTCTCGCCCGGACACTTCTAGTCACTGCCCTAGTCATAGAGTCCAGAGCCAGGTTAATAGTATCCTGGATGTCTCTCTGAACTGAGACAGGCTTTGTTTGGCATGATGCAGACGCAGTTACTACACCCTGTAACAGCTGGGAGACATGCAAGAGCGTTGCTATGGATGCTCTAAGAGATCTCCTCTGCATCGCGCAATGCAGCATTTGCTGAGCGCAGCGCGCTCGAGCACAGCGCTCCCGTGTCAGAACGAGAGCCTGGCTCATCAGTGCTCGGCTTTGGCACTGTACCGTACCTCTGGTATTGGCCAACAATGATACGACACCGCCTCACCAACTCGCGGGGGTGGGGGGCCCCTTCGCAAGTCGTCCACTAGGCTTAATGGACATCTCTGCCGCCGTGAACATATCAACTATATGTCCTGCTAACAGTAGAGATGGCATAGCGGTAACTGCTGGCTTTCCAGCCAACCATGGCCGCTGGTCCCGCTGACTTGCCGACTGTTCTACACAGAGCTCTGGCCTAACACTTACCAGCCATTGGCACGCGTCAGGCCAGTCCTCCTCTATGGCCACCTGTGAGTGCTCGACAAGGCGCGGGTCTTCGTCATCCTCTACAGCACTCGCAGGTGTAAACGTTGCTGGAGCCATGAATACTCCTGGCAAGCCGTGGAAAACATGCGGGCCCAGGCATGTCTTGCGCCACAGCGGTAATGTCAGGAGCCGGCGCCATGAAAGTGTGGCCCGGACCAGCCGCCGTCATATCCTCAGCAAGCCGAGGTATATGGTAACAACGGTCATCCGCTCCAACCCGGGCCACCCTTTGAGCCGTGAAGTCTACCCATGCAGGAGTAGTCCCATGGAAAAAATTGCCTGTGCTCCCCGCGAGGGGTGCACATTTGTCCATCTCCATGTCCACGGCTTCAATGGGTCAACCCGGCAGAAAATCCTCTTCCTCCTGGCCATCATACACTGCCTCCGGGCTAGCAAAGAGCACTAACCCGGGCTGGCCAGGAAAGGTACTGTAAGAGGCGGCGGTACCTTTCGGGCGCGGACACTCTAGACACGAGCCTGTATCCAGCAGCCCCAGCCCAAGATCAACCAACGAGGCAAGCCTACAACCGGGATCATTTAGGCCTGCTCCAAGATCCATTGGCAAGGTGGCGGGCCTCCCAAGATCTACTGAAGTCACCAATGATTCTGAAAGATTTTCGGACCACGGACCACGACGGACACCAGAATCAGCGGTGCAGATTTCCTGCTCGGGGGCAGATGAAGAAGACAATAAAGACCTCGGCCCAGGGAGCATGCTGTGAAACAGCTCTGGAACCAAATCTTTTATTGTCTTTTTCATCTCCCCATCATCTCTAACCTGAAAGGCCTCATTTCAGAAGAAACAGAGGTCTTTCTCTTACCTTTGCCACTTACATGTACTCTTTTTTGCACACTTATCCTCCTCCGACACCTTATCCTTCGCCTGTAACGACAGAAATTCAGAGAATAAGTCACCACCCCAACTCCCCCCCTCACTGTTTACTGACATCACATTTCAATAATGGACCTCAAGGTGAACATTTAACACATGAGTGAGGGGCAAACTTAACCTTGATGGATCGGTTACAACCGGCACAAGGCTTCTGAAAAAGGGACAAGACGACGACAATGGGTTAAAGTTTCTTTTATAATTAAACCTTTTAAATAAATTAAATAACTCATAAAGGAGAGAGAAATCACCTATACACCTAAACAGGTTGGTGAGAAAGATGAACATCCAGCCTCAAGGAGGATATTAATAATAATAATAATAATAATAATAATAATAATAATAATGTTGATTATGAAGTCATAATTTCCATAAATAGAAACAGACGAACAACATCCAGGTGTAAGACGAATTGTATGAATACAAGAGCACACTAAACAGTAAATGAACACAGTAATAGCTCATGATAATGATACAGATAAGCAGTATGACTGAAAAAATATTGGCAGCAAATAATCACAAATATTTTCAAATATTTTACAGTATAATAAAGCATAACAAGAACGCGAACGCGTGCTATGTCTCTCCCATGGATGGTTTTTAATATTTTTGATCCAGTTAATACCGGTACTTAAGTTCCTATTGACTAATAATTGAAAAAATATTATCTGATGACATTGCACAAAATCAACTTTTTAATGATAAATATTGCATCCCTGCATGAGCTAGAAACAGTTAGTAAGGTTTCAAAATCCGAAGAACTCTTGTTAACTAATACAGTGATTATGTGATATATCTCACCCCAGTATTTTCTTTCATGTTATAACCATCACCATTGACGTACCGACGGTACCGCATATATGAATGCATCCAATTCCACTTTTTACTGCCAGTGAAACCATCTAAATGGAATACTAATCTTACTCAGGATATAAAAATAATTTTGAAATGTAAATGTGCCTTGGAAATACATTAATTGTTTGTTTTTCTTTTACCCCTCTTTTGTGATTTTCTTCCTCGTGTTGATCTTGGCCAAACCTATCTTGTGAAAGGTCATCTTTAAGGCTTTTTGAAGCATCCACAGGAGTTGATACAAGTAGTTCAGATTCAGTGATGTCAAGTGGTACTTCACTGGAATCCAAAAATTCATCAGTAAAGCTGCTTAACATGGTTTGCGATGCATTCAGCTTTTCAGTGCTTTTATCTAACTCTATATTGAGTAATGAATTCTGGGACAAAAGATGTGACTTCTCCTTCATTAGTCTTTGACCTTTTGATTCCAGTTCCTTAATTTTAAGTCTTAACTCACTTTAGCAAAGGCATACCACCACGTCCTGCTCTCGGAAGTGCCACTAGACAACCACTCTTCATCACCACTCATTTATAAAAGGATGGGTGGGACCTGAGGGCAGAACGACAAGCTCTCTCTTATGGGAGTCAAATCACTCTGGGCCGTCCTTTTTCCTAACATTTTATAGGCAAATAGTGGAGACAAACCCTCTTAGATGTGTACAAACCTCTTTACAGGAACCTGTGGACACAAGCATAAAGACAGATTAACATTTTATGGCACCAGATAATAAAGTTACCAGTTTTCTGTGCACCTATAGCGTCTATACCACATCACGGAAATAGGTGACAGCGCGTAATTAAGGCAAAATTGTAATAGAGTTCACCTGATAATTCAGTCCTGAAGTGGCCTCAGATGAATTATGATGATCAGACATGATACCAAACACTCTAAAACAACTTTTAATAGATAATTGAGCAAAAACTTAGCAAGTAGTAGATAAATACAAGCATGTGGTTCAGGCCAATAGGCAAGAAAGAGGCAGTGTCAGTCTACACATGCACTAGGTTGGGGCTGGCAGACTGTCACCTGTCTATCTGCCCAGGAAGGGCGCCTATGATGAATTATATCTTGATTGAAAAACTTTAAGGTATACCTGATTTTTGTTGGAAAATAGGCCGAGTTCAAAACCTGAAAAAATTTTGAAAGAATTTGAAAATCATTTTGCTGATGATGGAGACTAGATGTCATGATGGTATAGATCATATCTGTATAATTTCATCAAGATCGGACAAGTCTTTGATGAATTATGTGTTGATTGAAAAACTTTGATATTTACCTGATTTTTGTTGGAAAATAGGCTAGGTTCAAACACCGAAAAAACTTGGAAAAAATTTGAAAATCATTTTGCTGATGATGGAGACTAGATGCCATCATGGCATAGATCATATCTGTATAATTTCGCCAAGATCTGATAAGTCTTTGATGAATTAAATGTACATTCAAAAACTTGAACACAAATGACACACGGATGACGACGACGCGGACGATGCCACCTAAGTTAACCCCATTGTCTCGCTTTCCCTACGGGGCGAGACAACTAGAGTACCTGCATCTTTAGCAAAGGCATACCATCACGACAAAGACAAAGCAGAGGGTGTATTCATGAAGGGTACTTAAATCCGAAAAAATGCGTAAATATGGCATATCTCCAGAAAACACCTAAGTCTCTATTCACCTAGTACATTAGATGACTATTTAGTCACCTCTTCGTGATTATGATGTAGTCAGGTCTTCTAAATAGATGTGGGAATTTAGGCAGATGTGTAAGTTAGGCACTCTTCGTGAATACAGCCCCCGCATTGGTTATCACCGATTTCTCTTGTTACACCATTAACCATTTCAAGCTGGCCAAAAATGGCTCATGCACCGATCTGAGAGCAATGCCCATATGCAGGCCGAGATAAGTCTATTGTTTAGCATTTTACACTGGGAGGACATGGCACAATAGCTGAACCAGTAAATTGTAAAAAATAGCCTTCCCTTCACCTGCAAATGAACATCCATTAAGCAATGATTTAGATTTTCTTGACCAATCTAGACGACTAAATGATTAAACAAACAATAATTGTCATAATGCCCAAATGATAAGCAGTAAAATTATCAAGTTAGTTTCTTAGCTGCAAAAACTTAGTCATTCTAAGCCAATTAAGCTAAATGAATTACAATGAATAAGCTGCTAGCATCTGCTCTACCGTTTTTAGTGAGCTATGACATCTGAATTCCTAGAAAGATACACGACTAGCCAGGTAATAGGTCTTAGTTGAACTGCATTCATTGAAATGATAGTTTGCAATGAATACTGAGAACAAATAGGCAGCTGGTCTACTCATAATGTTTACTTATCATAATAATTCAGTTCTTGGATGGTTGTGTATACAATAAATAGTGGTTTATTTTGTCAACATACAAGAGAAAGTTAGCTGAAGGCTGACATACCACTGGGCACCAACATGAGTACATCTCCAACATGAGTGTTTACCAATACCAGAATCAGTCAGGTATGACTAATGCAAAACCTTTGGGTGGTGTACAATTGTCCTGTTAATTTTCATCCAATTCTCTTTCAAACTGCAGGAGTTGAAATTTCATGTTTGCCCCCACTCCACCACACCCCACTCCCACCCCCGAAATTAATCATACATGACCGAACCAGGACCTATGTAACAAAATTTCATATTTCACCCACCCCAACCCCACCCCAATCAGACCTGCATGACTGATAGAAAACCTTTTAGCATTTTGTACATCTTTGGGTGGTGTACAATCGTCCTGTCAAGTTTCATGCAATTCTCACTCGAACTGTAGGAGGGGTTGCAGCGACAAGATTTTCAGGACATACATACCAAAATTCCATGCTTTTTCTCCTAAACATCAGCAAAACATGACGGATGCAGCATTATGCACATGTTTGGGTCATGCACAATCATCATGTCAAGTTTCATCCAATTCTCTCCTAAACTTATTTCAGGAATTACAAAGACAAGATTTTCGGGGACATATGTATTTTTATTTTTATTTTTTTTATTGACGCACTGGCAACGTGCGGCTTCAATTTCCATGTGCTAACTTAGCCGACAGTGATGCACCCATTAGTTTAATTTGTTGATCACCATCTCCCGGTCGGGGGATCGAACCGCCATTCTGCAACTCCGCATAGCATCAGCAACCAGGCATCTTTCCACTGGACCACCGCACCAAGACTAAAAGTCAAGGATTGGCCGACCAGTTTTCACATGTCTGATATACTGACACACTGACGATTCATATGGGACTATCTGTGGATGCACCCGCCACAATTCAATCCTAGGCTTTTACGCCTATTGTACTCTGACTTCAGCACGGCTCTGGCAGTATATGTATTTTTTTTTTTTATTGACGCACTGGCAACGTGTGGCTTCAATTTCCATGTGCTAACTTAGCCGACAGTGATGCACCCATTAGTTTAATTTGTTGATCACCATCTCCCGGTCGGGGGATCGAACCGCCATTCTGCAACTCCGCATAGCATCAGCAACCAGGCATCTTTCCACTGGACCACCGCACCAAGACTAAAAGTCAAGGATTGGCCGACCAGTTTTCACATGTCTGATATACTGATACACTGACGTTGACTCAGTGCAATACTGTATTGTATTTAGCAGTGAGTTTATTTAGCAGTGAGTTAACAGTGAAAATCACATGCAAATTGTTGTCTTCCAATGTGACCAAATAGATGTTATTGTCAGTGTGAAATGACTGGAATATTTTGTCAGCATTTGAATGTCTTTTGCTAAAATAAACTATATTATCTATTGTATATCCTAACATCTTTCATCAGAATTAGTATTCATTGCAAACTATCAATGAACATGGTTTAACTGAAATTCATTACATGAATAAACAGAGAATAAAAGTAATTCGGATGTCACATCTTGCTAAAACATTGTAGATCAGGTGTAGTAAGGTCGATAGATCTCAGGTCACAAAAAGCTTTTGTGCAGCTCCATACCTTAAGACGATGCCTGTATACACCAAGTTTGATTACTGAATATGAAAAACTCTTAAATTGACAGCCCACAATAAGCTTTTGTGACTAACTAACTAAGGGACATGTAAGTTTATTGAGCTGCTACCTACAGCTAAAGGACTTGGTAGTCTTATTGACTTACAATAGCTTTAAGTGCAAATAAATTATGATAATAATTAAATATTCCCCGACATATCATACTTCTATACATATGTGATCAAAACATAATACACCCAAGGTCAAAAACCTTTTTACCTTAACAACTCCTAGTCCTACTGTGGCAAGTGTTTTTGCTGTGTCTGTTGTGAAGCCTATAGCACCAAATATTGTCGGGGCATAATACAACACACTTGGTTGACCGGTAATCTGCAAATAATTAATTATGACATTATAGTTCTAAGAAGTTACAAATATGTGTATAAGATCAGGCCTTGAAATGACCAGAAATGTGGTTGCAATGCAACCATGAAGCTCGACTTCACGATTTTGCAATGAACTATGAAGCTGGACTTAAATCATAAAATAAATATAGAAGGCTTATCAATACCCTTATCAACAAGATAAGCCTATAATGCTCACCTGGACCATTAGCATTCGAACCACTTGTATTTAAATACTGGTAGACATGATGGATACTTTTCGAACAATCAAAGATGGCCACCAAAGAATTTGACCAATCAAAATTCTTGTTTGATATTTTGAAACCAACCATGATAGGATCATTCGACCCAAGTTTCATTGAAATCGAGCCACTAATTTTAACGTAGTTTTCAATGGTTGTGGAAAATTTTTAAAAATCCAAAAGGCCATGAAAAAAATTGACCAACCAATAGTCTGAATAGTAGTTCTAAAGCCTACTAATACAGAATCCTTCCAACCAAACTTTGATAAAAACCCACCAATCGGTTATGGAGGAGATACATTTTGATAATTTCATGTAAATTTTCCATAAAATTTTATTTTCACAAAAAAAAATCTACCCATTAAAATTCTGAACAGATTCTGGAGCCTACTGCGATAGGGTCTGTCCAGCCAACTAGGGTTGAAATCTGTCAAGCGGCTAATGATGAGTAGCATTTTGACAATTTTCGGTACATTTTTCATAAAATCCAAGATTTTCACATTAAAAAATTGACCAATTAAAATTGTGTACACGAGTTCTGAAGCCTAGCCCCATTGGATCCTTCCGAGTACAGTAAGTTGAAATACACTAAGCGGTTAATGAGGAGTAGCATTTTGACAATTCCGGTAAATTTTCATAAAATCGAAGGTTTTCACCAAGAAACTTGACCAATCAAAATTATGTATACAAGTTCTGATGTCTAGCCCCATAGGATCATTCTAGCCTAATTAGGTTGAAATCCGCCAAGTAGTTAATGAGGATTAGCATTTTTAAACAAAAGTTGACTATGGGATGACGAATGACAGATGGTCGACATGTGTATCAGGGACCTTGACCTTTGCCCATTTGAGCCAACCTCATTGTGTGATGCCGTGTAGGAAGCATGTGTCCAAGTTTGGGTCCAGTATTATTAAACAAATATGAGATATAAACAGAAAAGTTGAGCTAAATGGAAAATGGTAAAGTTGAAAAAAAGTTTTTAACATGATCAGTGACCTTGACCTTTTGACTCAAACATCATTGTGTGATGCCATGTAATGATAAGGAGGCTTGTGTCCAAGTTTGGGTTGAGTATGATTAACCAAACATGAGATATAAACAGAAAAGTTGAGCTAAACGGAAAATGTTAACATTGAAAAAAATGATTTTTAACAAGGTCAGTGACCTTGAGCTTTGACCTCAAGGTCATTGTGTGATTGTGTGTCACTATAAGGAAGCATGTGCCCAAGGTTGGGTCCAGTATGATTAACCAAATATGAGATATAAACAGAAAAGTTGAGCTAAACACAAATTGGACAACGCCGATGCCGCCGGAAGACATGCAGGGTATATTGCAATAGCTCGTTTTACTTCTTAAAGTTGGCCTAAAAATGAATGACAATTACTCAGCTGATGATGATGACATAGGCCGTATTGTACTGATCATCTAATCAACCAACTTTTTTACATAGAACCAAACTCAATTAATACTGTGCCTATGAAAGATTCAGCATATATTCATCTCACACAGACATATGACCTGCATTATAACTATTAGTACCTTTGAATATATCCTGTTATCCCTTCGTCTGGATAACAAGATTCTCAAACTTTATTGATGATTATGTATTATTCTCTATCCTGAGACTGTGTCTCATCTCTGAATGTGATTTGCTAGTTTTAACGTTCATAGTTTTTACCGTTTTTCAGTTTTAAATTTCACTTAATATTATACACGATTGTCGACAACGAGCACTAAAGTTTGTGCCTTGCAAAAGCCAGTGTCTGGAATTATAGATACAGAATACAAAAGAACATTGATAGTGGCATGACAATGGATGGATCCCATCTGTCACTCATATTTAATGTTACAATCATATACATCATTTGTTAGCTGATGTCACAATGACATGACATAGGTCCGACACGAAGGTGACAAAGGTCCAACATAACCAGTCTCTATTATATGCCTTTGATGAATTTACAATTTAATAATCATTTTGTGGAATATTTTGAAACTAACTTGACTTGGGTCTTTTAAGAATTCAGCTCTGATATATACAGTAAGCAGCATGAAACAAGGAAGTATTTGTTACTGCTCAGACCAAAGCATACATATAATGTCAACCGCTATCCTGCTGTATTATTTACAGTAAAGTCATAAATAACTTAATGTTTAAAAAACCCCAGAAACATGTTAATAAGGAAGAGATGTTCTGTTGAATATTTTGAACATAATTCACCTTTCCAGAGTATCCATCTATCATCTGATGTGTAGGATGATGTCATAATCATTCTATATGGCCCATCTTTAACTCTTAATAGTCTGACACGTTGTACTCCGCTATTTAATAAACATGTTGTTGAATATTTTGGGACTAATTTGACTGGACGCTGTTGCTGCCATAAGCAGCAACAGCGCCCAGTCAAATTAGTTCCAAAATATTCAATAGCTTGCCTTTATAGTTATCTGAAAATTGATAGTCAGTGAGTTTAGAGATCGATCGATGGGGGAGCGGGGGTGATGCGGGTCATAGCAGATCTGGTAAGTATAAATAAATTTCGTAGAAATAAAATTTTTGATTCTACATCGAATAATACTTAACGGTATTATGATACTCTGGATTTCGACAACCAGGAATTCCGGTGGCCGGAGGTGAGGTTCGAAACAGCTCTCATCTACCAGCAAAACGAGAAAGTTGTAACGAGACTCAGAAACCCAGCATACACTTGGGTTCTGCCATCTGACTCATAAGAGTGCTAAACTTCCAATGGTCTAGACCGCACTCCCATCCCCCCTCATTTGTCCGCATAAATTACGAGGGCTGTCAAAAGGGAGGCAACACCCATTGTACCTGTGTCAACCCCACGTCTCAGCTATGGCAGTCCAGCAGAGTGCGAAGAAGTTACTACAACTACAAGGATGAAAATACTATCAATAATCTGAATAGATTCTCAACTTGTAATGAGCCTTTGGTCTGTTCATAAGGGTTAAGTACACTCAAGAACCAGACATTGCACTTAATCAGTCAGAAAATTTGACTGTAAGCAAAATAATAATATTATTAGTCACTTAAGCTAGGAAACACTCTTGGTCTTTCTTGTTCATTGCAGGAGCTCGCACATCCACAGTTGTTCGCTGGACATGTTCATCAGCTGCATCTGTGCCTGTGGAATCCCTTGTGATGTCTAAGTTGGGAGCGGTCGGATGTGGGCCAATTAAGATTTGATAGATTAGCGACGGGAATCAGATTGAGCGTGGTGGAGATATCGCGAAGATAGAAATTAGTAAATGATGACTCTGTATGCCATTGTGCCACAGACATCACCTCCTTTAATGAGACGCCCTTATAAAGGGCTGATGCTGCTGCTAGTGCTCGGACTTGATGAGCATTTGCGCGATCAACTTGCTTTCCTGTTGCGATCTAATTGGTTCAAAGGGAGCATGCCCTAACACCTGTAGAACAAGAGATAAATTCAATGCAGGGATAGGAATTGGCTGTCTAGGTTACAGATTGCACATTCCTTTAATAACTTCATTTAGACTGTCGCTCTCCCTCCTGCTATGGCTAGACTGGGAATGACTGAAGCTAATGCGGACTTATATGCTGCTAGGGTTGAAGGTACAAGTTTGTCAACGTCGTACACATGGCACATAAAATCTGCTACTTGTTGAACAGTTGTAGAAAAGGGATTAATATTTCTTCCCGTGCACCGCTATGCAAACTTGTTGACTCGACAAATTTCGCTGCTTTCTCAGAAAAGCCACCCTCAATTGCTCGCTGCTTGACAACATACATGCGTGCTGCCCGAAGAATTATATTCCTCTCTTGGCACCACAGCAGAAGGTTCCAAATCATCATGCATATCTCTGGCAACTGTGTCCCGCCTTGGAGGTTTAAATAGGACACCACTGTGGAGTAGTCTGTCCTTATTAGGCCTATTTTGTCTCGGACTAAGTTCTCAAACCTTCGAGTGCTAATGCCACCGCTAATAGTTCGAGAATATTTACATGTTTCTGCGCATTTGTCCGGTACCATTCCCCTGACACTGACAGATCATCCATTACTGCTCCCCAACCCATCGCAGCTGCATCCGTGAAAATGGACATCTGCGGCTGAGGCGGCTGTAGTGGAACACCTCGAAGGAGATTCTGTTCTGAGAGCTACCACTGAAGGTGGAACATCAATAGTTCTTTCACTGGAATCCTCAGAGAAAACGGATCCATTCTCTGAGACCAGAATGACATTAAGTACATCTGAATCAGTCTACACCTTAGTGCCGCATAAGGTACCACTTTCTCCAGAGATACTAGTAAACCCAGTATTCTGAAAAACTGATGTGCCGTCAGATAGGTTCCTAGAGAAATTGACCCCAAGACTGCTTGAAGACTCTTGACTCTGCTCTCAGCCGGAAACACCCCACCATCCCTGAACAGAATTTCCAGATAAACAAACTCCTGGGATGGAGTAAGCTCTGATTTCTCTAGATTGACAATCCATCCTAGATCCTTTAATAAGGCTAGAACCACTTTCAGATTGTTGCGCAGAATGACTGGATTCCCCGTCTTCAGCAGCCAGTCATCTATGTAAGTATGAACAGCTATGCATCTCCTGCGAAGATAAGAGGTCATGGCGAGACCCACTTTGGTGAAGACTCTGGGAGCTGTGGTCAGGCCAAACGGTAACGCATAGAACTCCCAGACATTGTCTTGGAACGCAAAACGAAGATATTTCTGAAAAGAAATTGACATTGAAATATGAAAATAAGCGTCCTTCATATTTATCGACACATGTCCTTTCTCAACCCTGACATTACAGCTGCTACAGTCTCCATCTTTAATTTTGGTGAAAGGATAAACATGTTCAGCAGCTTGAGGTTGAGAATCGTTCTCCAACCTCCGGTGCATTTCAGAACAAGGAAAATCATTGAATAGACGCCTTGGGAGGATAGATTGCAGACTAAATGAATTGCATTCTTCCGTAGATCTTTGATTTCTGAGCGAATGACCTACCTCTAAACAATCAGACTCCCTTGGAACCGGAATCCAGACAGGAGTCGTGGTTAACAGAACTAACGATTGATGGATGAGCCAGTCCGGTTCATAGCCGTTTCTTAGCCAATGACAGAACGAACAGACTTGCACGACCTGTTCCCAATGGTTTGAGCTGCTGAAGTCTGCCTCCGACGGTATGAATCTGCACACAGCTCTCAGTCGATGTTGCACGACAAGATGTTAATTCGCTTTGGTGAAGATTCACGACTCCCAACATATCTGGCGCCACCGATACGGGTCTCGCTGGAAACATGTCAGGACTCACGCAGCTTCTTGGCATATGACAGCCCGGAACCACATCTGTTATCCTTATGATAACCGGATTGTCCCAAGCCGCCACCCTTCCTGTCATCATCATAGGGCGTCTTATTAGAGGCTTTGTATGATGAGACCGGCCAGGTCCCTGAGAACCGGATGCCCAAAGGGTAGGCATCGCAGGACAGCCACTGGACAGAGCACTAGCCACACGCTCTGACATCCGCTCCATCGCCAGATTGCGCTGAGACCCTTGGTCAGATACCAACCCGAGACGGTCGGACATCCAGGCAAGGACCTGCACCCACTCTGTGCAAAATGGGGATTCGTCCATCAAAGGACTACCATTCTCGTCTACTTTCTCACCCTTTGATGAGAAGGTTGCTGACGATCCCTGCTGAGAGCCGTTGATCCTGCTTCCAATTCGAAGGGAGGGGGGGGGGCCATCGCTCGGCTACTCGCGGCACCAGTGTCCAAGGAATCTACGGACCCGGTATCACCGCAATCCATCGACTCCAGCACGGGAGCCGTGACTAGGTCTGCTACCACCATGGGATGGCCAGCTCCAAGAGGCGCTGATGATCCCACATTCGTGACAACGCCGGGAGCCGTGAAACACGGCTCGGATGGCAATCCAGACAAGACAAGATCCAGATGGAAGATGCCTGATGGAACATCGACATCCGGCTGATAGATCCATACGTATATCCTCGGGGAGACCCGTGGGATCAGATGGAATCCAAATCTGAGAGGCACCGGCATGCCAGAATCTCCCATCAGAAGCAAATCTTCATCCTCCGGCGTCGGCTCGTAAGCCGCTGCGAGAGAAGGGGTGAGTACGTGCTCCTCCACAAGCCCAGCCGGGCTGCATCGATGTAACTGTGGATGACAAGGATTCAAACATTGCCTTAAACTAGACCGCCCAGATGCCCAAGGTAGAATCCATTCTCTCGTTTAGCCGATCTTCTAAGCATCTAAAGGACACTTGATCAACCTTGGCCGCCTTATCCTTCGCGATCCTCTCCACATGCGCTCGTCTTTCACTATCAAATTCGGTCACCAACTCCGACGACCACCCAATGCAGACATCACAAGGTTACAACGCGAGCAAACGTACCCAGTGGGCTTTGCCTTACCCCTTCACTTTCTGCGAACACAGAATAAGAATTAAAATGCTGAACATGGCAACATAAAACCGAGCATAATGCACATTAGCTTGAATGCAATCATAGATTACTTAAAAACAATAAATTTCTCTTGAATTAATGTTAATCAAGGCTCTTAGGCAGGGAAATTTTTTTTTTTAATTTGACTGAATTTTTAAAATACAACTTGGAAACTAAATAATGTTAAGAAATCCAAGAATAATAAGACCGATCGCTACAAACACCTTCGTCAATAAAGCGAAGGCCAAAAAACTGGCTTAAACTGAGTGCATAAATATGCCAAACCAAAACAGCACACTAAATAAACGAAATCACAGATTTCTTTTTTCACGAGAGAATTGATACTTACCTTCCTAATACTCTTTGATATTGCTAAATATCGGCTTTCACTCAATAAAACACTCAAATTAAAAAAGTAAGGTGCACCTACTGGGCAGGTAGTCAGAAGACAGTCTGGCGGATGCTAGCCCCACCACCGTGCATGCGCAGACTAGTACTTCCTCTGACTAATTTATTGGCTGACACTTTGCGCGGTGGTGGGGCTACAGACCGGGTTAAACAGTCCAAAGCCAAGTTAATTCCATCTTGGATGGCCCTCTGGACAGTCACTGGACTAGGCTGACGTAATGTGGATGCCGTTACTACCCCCTGTAACAACTGTGAGACGTGCGAAAGCGCTGAGATAGATGCCCTCGAACTCTCTTCCGCATCACGTAACGCGGTGTTAGCCGAACGCAAAACGTTCGAACACAGTGCTCCCGTGTCAGACCGGGAACCTGGCCGCGTATCTTCACCCAGCGCAGCATGGTCATCTGTGCTTGGCTTAGGTACTACACCGTATAGCTGATATTGATCAGCTATAATACGGCACCGCTTTGCTACTTCGCGGGGGGCCTTCGCTAAACGTCCATGTGCCTTAATGGATGTCTCCGCAGCAGTGAACATATCAACAATATGATCAGCTAACGGCAAAGATGGCATAGCGGTAACAGTCGGTTTTCCTGCCAGCCACGGGCGCTGGTC
The DNA here is from genome assembly GCA_034401795.1 of Chaetoderma sp. LZ-2023a. Classification (NCBI taxonomy): domain Eukaryota; kingdom Metazoa; phylum Mollusca; class Caudofoveata; order Chaetodermatida; family Chaetodermatidae; genus Chaetoderma; species Chaetoderma sp. LZ-2023a. Next base: position 162,051,057 of record CM067369.1, on the reverse strand, counting down.
CCGTTGACTGGCCGACTGATCCACAGCAAGATCTGGTCTGACGTTGATTAGCCACTGACAAGCGTCAGACCAGTCTTCCTCTGTGGCCACCTGCGAATGCTCTACAAAACGAGGGCCTTCGTCATCCTCCTGAGCAATCACAGGTGTGTATTTGGCTGGAGGAACTGATATGCCTGGCAAGCCAGAGAAAGCATGCGGGCCTGAATGAACAGGCATGCCAAACTGACTGGCTTGACCAGGAGCAGGCGCCGTGGTATTGCGTGGGGAAAATTTTGCCACACCACGGCCCTGGCCAGCACCCGTTACACCATCGGCAAGCCGAGGTATGCGGTAAAACTGGCCATCAGATCCAGCCCAGGCTACCCTCTGCACCGTGAACGCTACTCCTGCGCGAGTAGTTCCATGGACAATGTCGCCCGTATTCCCCGTGAGGGGTGCACGTACATCAATGTCCATGGCCACGGCGCCAGAAGGAGAACCCAGCCGATAATCCTCTTCTTCCTGGCTAGAAAGATTAGACTCCAGGTTAGCAAAGAATGCTAACCCGGACTGGCCAGGAGAGGTACCATAGGAGGAACTGGTACCTGCAGGGTGCGGATAATCCTGGCCTGATAAGCAGGCAGGTTCCAGCGACACCTGACCATGAACAACCGGTGTGGCAAGCCTGCTGCCAGTGTTCTTATAGTGGATTTCACCCTCTATTAGGGCCACCTCTGAATCATGGTCGAAAACTGGTAGGTGCCTAAATAGTACCGATTCAGAGGCAGGGATTATCTGCTCCGGAGCAGATGAAGAGGACAACAAAAGGTTTGGACCAGGAAGCATGCCACGAAGCAACTCTGAGACCAAATCTTTAATTGTCCTCTTCATCTCTCCCATCATCTCAATACGGAAGGCCTCCATATCCATAGCGGACGAGGCCTTCCTCTTACCCTTCTTACCAGAAGCCTCTTAATTTTCCTCTCTTCCTCTGGAGCCTTCTCCCTGGTCTGCAATGATAGAAATTCAGACATTAGCTCTCCCCCCCCCCACTTTTTACAGATCTCACATTTAAGCAATGGCCCACATGGGCTGCACTGGGAGCATAAATGGGGACAGAATCTATCCAGGATAAACCTTCCACATGAAGGACAACCAGGCCTCTGAAACACACCAGAGGACGAAGACAATGAGTATTACAGATATTGAATTAGAACTCAACACGAAATAAACAAGGAGGAAGGGGCCATAAAGACCCAAGCTAATAATAATAAATCAGCGTTGGACAAAACTTTTAACTGATAGTAAGGCGCAAGGCTGATTATTACGTCATAACTTCAAAAATAAGAAGCTAGATCAATCCGAAACAAAACATCCAGGTGTAAGGACGAATTGTAATCATATCCAGAACATCCTAACTAGACAGGATAGTTTATACTATCAGATAAACAATGATAAATGGCAGTAAGATTTTATAAATATTGTCAAATATAATTGAAATGCCTCATATCATAACTAGAGTACCCGAGTCTTTAGCATAGACAAACCATCTGATCTGATGTACCGGACGCTCCACCAACATTATGACCTCTTAACTCTCCACCTTATAGAGGAAGGAAGTGGACCAAGAGGGCAAAGTGAGAAGACCTTCATCCGAGGCCTCCAACTCACTGGGAATAGATTTTTGGTTAGATAACCTAACAAAGTTAGTAGGAAATGGAACCTTGGTGGAGAGAAAAACAAACTCTCTGATGATGTGATGTCCTAAACAATCATAGGTAGATACCTGTGGACATAAACACAAAGAGAGATTAGCATTTCATAGTGCCATTTTGAAATAAACTAGTTATTTTAGGTGCTTATCACGATAAACGTGAGTCCCGGAAACACATTACAACGGGATAAACTCGCTAAAATATACTAGAAGTCACCTGGTGGCTAGGTCCTGGGCGCTCCTCTGGAGTAGTAGCACGTTCTGCCATATTAATCCAGGTGAAATAGAACTTCTACACAGACAAAACTTTCAGAAATTAAGGAAAAGCCTATGAGCATAGAAAACATGAGTTGTCTCTCAGCCAATAAATTAGCAACGAGGAAGTACTAGTCTGCGCATGCGCGGTGGTGGGGCTAGCATCCGCCAGACTGTCTTCTGACTACCTGCCCAGTAGGGGCACCTTACTTTTTTAATCTGAGTGTTTTATTGAGTGAAAGCCGGTATTTAGCAATATCAAAGAGTATTAGGGAGGTAAGTATACTCTTGAAGTGAAACATGGGCACCGCCATCTTGGCTAAGGGCGCATCCATCTTGGAAGGAATCAAGTCACAAGAGAAATTAACCAAATACCAGGATAAGATTAAAAAGTTAACGGGTAACGGAGCGACTCCAACAATGACTACCATTTTAAAACAATGTGCCAATTTAAGGAAATTTCAAACAGTCATTATGGCACGAATGTACAAATTCAAGATTGATAAAACCTGCCCCTGCGACGACTTCTCTTTTCCTTCCATGATGCCAGTAATCAATTGGCCAAAGGTTCTCTAAACACGCAAAATTTAACAAGATTTTGGAGCTCAAAAACACGCGACTGTTTTGCAAAGCAAAATAGACGAATCTGAGTGTTCTGGGAAAATGACTCGGTACCTGGAGGCTTATGATAATTCCCGGACACAGTATGGGCAGGACCATGGAGAGTGCAGTTTTCATTATTTATTTTGAGCTAGACTAGATAACAGACACTATCATAATAGTACATCTGTAAGTATTATTCGATGTAGAATACTTGTGCACCTCCCTCAGCCAATATTACATATGCATGCAATCTTATTACTCTAAATAGAGACCTACTTGTTGAAATAGAACAAGTCCTCCCGCAATAAGCATTCTGCCTGGCATGTTATCTGTCTTAGAAAACAGATCCAGGATACCGTGGTTCTGAAAAATGCACAAAATTTATTTCAAATTAGCTTTTTAATGGTCAATATTTGTCAACAATTTTTACTTAGTGTATGCTAATTTGCAGCCTAAGAGCAGACATTTTGAAAATTTAGCAGTAAAATGACTGGCTTTGTTATTGTGGTAAAATTTCAACAATAGGCTTCTTTCGGCCTGCAAATGGACATTTCTGAAGCCTACTGTAGATGCCGGTTGCCATTAGCATGACAATTAGAGCACTAAGCCGTATCACACCATGATCTCAAGAGATGGGTCCCTACAGTCAGTAGAAGAAAGAGAGGTGTACACTTTGGAAACAATGTTGTTGAAGGCTGTTGCGGTTTTAGACAGCGACAATTTACAATAACTTTTTCCAATATGTAAAGCAGCTATCATATGAAATGAAATGAAATATATGAGCTTAAAATTGTGGTGGTGTAATGGCTTCCTGTCAAATTAAATTCAAAATATTCAACAGTTTTCCTGTATGGTTGCTTTGAAAATGAGATATGGGGAATTCATCAGTGAAAGGGTTAAACAGATTTCCTATTGAGTGATAGTAAATTAATAACTAAGTGATTAATAAATCAGCAATAACCACCTCATCTACAATCAACAAGAAATGAGTTGAGGCCAAGCTATTTCAAGACTAGAATGTGCAGTCAATGCCACACAATTACAAATCCCGACACTTTCAGCAACTTTGACCTTTTGCCAAAGCACCCAGGCCTCCAGTGGGTGGAGCACAATATAAATGTCAGTATGTAATCTGCAATAAAGTGGTTAATTCACATAGCAAATTTGATTGAAATCCACCACTTAGTTTTAGAACAGGCAGCAAGGATAGAATCGTAATAATATTTGGCCTTTGGAACTCGCCCAACCAACCAGGTGGCGGAGATTACATAAATGTCATTTCGCAATCCGCAATCATATGGGTAACTACATAACAAATTTTAATGAATTCTAGCAAAGTTTTACAGGCAATAGCACCATGGACAGACAGACAGGTTGATAGATCATGGTGATCATAATATTCCCACTTCTTTCAACATGCCCATGGATAATTATCTTTGAACTAATTCACGCATAAAAAGGCAGATAACACTGTTCACATTTGTAGCAACTAAACACAACATGGTCAACAACATTATTAATTGATAACCATCTTACGGCCACATGGCTCAAAGCAGCTTTACTCTATAATACATGAAGCTGATGTGTCACTAAAGCATAACTGTCAACTAACACCACAATGAAAATGCATGTCTTGCTAACCGACACGACAATCAAATGTCAAAGGCACAACATGAAAAAGATACAAGCTAGTATCAGAATGGACCTTACCAAGGGTATTCATCCATCATATGACATCATAATCAACTATGTGATGTGTAAGATGATGTCATAATCATGACGTCATGAATTACTCGATATAGTCTGTCTTTAGTACTTAATAGTCTGACACGTTGTACGAATGTCTTTACCATTTAATAAATATTCTGTTGAATATTTTCAAACTAATTTGACTGGATGCTGTTGCTGCCATAGGCAGTAGCAGCATCCAGTCAAATTAGTTTCAAAATATTTATAACAGCTTACCTGTAGGATTTTCTGGAAAATTGAGTTAGGGAGCTCAGAGATTGATCGATCACAACACGGGCTAGGTGTGGGTAGAGGTTAGAAACAGATGGGCGGGGCAGAGCTAAAGCTGGAAAGGTCCATTGTATGTCTTTTCAGACAACACAGCTTTGAATATCAAATGATGTACTCTGTATGTCTTCAGTTTATAATCAAAATGCTTTACTATTTTCGGAGATAATTGATTTTATTTGTGTTAGTGCTGAAAATATTGTTATATGCATAACAATATTTCTATTGATGAGTATTAATGTCAACTATCTTTGTTTAACCCTTTCATGGTAAAGTCGGCCAAAATCGGCCATGGCAGTGGTCTTAAGGAAGATTCATTTGCAGCCCAAGAGAAGACTATTTTTTTTAATTTACCACTGACATGATTGTCTCAGTAACCTTTCATTTGTGGTAAATTTTCAAAAATAACCTTTTCTTGGCCTGCAAATAAACATTCAATAAGCAAATATTTAGATTTTTTGGCAAAATTTAGCCACTAAAGGGTTAACATTTTCACCTTTGAAAGCCCAGCAGCACAATTCCACAGCAACTAAACACGGAAAATGTTACTGTCATAGGCAACAACATATTCCACATAAATTAGTGTCAAAATATTCAAAAGAATATTCCTTTCATCTTAAAGAATTTGTCATTTCTTGTCGGTGAGGGTTCAAACAGAATAGACTGATGTACACCTGCCACTGATCTTAGCATAGAGCGAGGCCAGAATGCTAAGCCTATCAGGTCTTATGCCTTACATAGCGGACTGAAGTCGGGCCAGTGTCTACACAACACGTACACTGTTGCTATGAAAATTGTGTCCTCAGTTATCTAAAGTTGTGCGCGATGGAACCAATTGCAGCATCAGTAGTTGTCCACAGTTTGTTGCAGTTGTCCACGTTAGAACTAATTACATCTTATGATGTTATTAAGAAAGTTTGTCCATGTTGGCCATGTTGTCCACAGCAACTGTGCTTTTACACAATCCCGCAACATCACCAACATATTGACTACTTGTGGAAATGTGAATCTCATTGGATCCATTCCAATGACCCAATCGGCATCATACATGCAGACTGGTAACCCACTTTGCATCATTGCAAGTAGCAACAAATAGAGTAGAATACCTGCATATTACATGCATATACAAAGAGGATGGCACTTATCTAAAAGGAGATCCATGAACAGTATTAGCTGGACATCTGTCTAGCCAACTTTCCATGATCAGATTTCAGTATATACCAGATGATAAACTACCTTTTCTTTAAGAAGAGAGAGCTTAATAGCATTTAGTTCACCAGTGATGTCAGGCTTTCTGCGTAACTTCTGAAGAACACGCTCAGCCTATAAAATAAAAACATTGCAATCATACATCTACATTAATGATCATACACCCACATGTATAAATACATCAACAATGGAGAAATTATGTTTTAGCTATGCCCCGCCAATCTTTAGCTAAGCTCCACCAATGCTTTGTTCAGGTTGGGAGCAATCGATCCCTGCAATCTCTGAATGTCAATTTCCAGAAAACTATACAGCTACGCTGTTTATTATTTTGACACTACTTTGACTGGGTGCTGTTGCTGCGTATGGCACAGTCAAATTAATTTTAAAATATTCAACAGAATATTTATTAAACATGTTAAATAGTAGACATACAATTCGTACAACTTGACGGACTATTAAAATTTTATGACAGACTAAATTGTGTCATTCATGACGCAATTGATTATGACGTCAGCTTACACGTGATGTAATTGCTTATGACATCATATGATTGTCATTGCTCGACTGAGAAACCGGATTCCTCCTTTAAGGAAATGAATTAATTAGCTATCAAAGCTATGCACGTTTCATTGCAGCTCACAAATATTAACCTGCAGAAAATATTATATACCGTATTTATTCTAATTTTCCTGCCCCTCCCAATTATACCGGGTAGCACCCTCACCCCCCCCCCCCCCCCCACCCCACCCCCATGTTTTTGAGAACGATGAAAAAAAAAATAATAATAATAAATCTTCCACTGTCATCTAGTCTTCAAAGAAGAAAAACATCCAGAACAAGAGGCCCAATGGCTCAAAATTGTTGGTGGGTGGTTTAGCAATCTGTTAAATGAGTTTGTGGACATTTTTTGCATGTGCAATATGGCCGCCAAACATGTGGCGTCCATGTTTTTTTGATGGATCAACTTCCCTTGGACAAATTTCGGCCTGATGCCTTCAGCGATTCTGGAGGAGTAATTTCCGTGAAAACCAGGTCATCCAAAATGGTCGCCGAACCATTTGGTCAATCAAGTCCTCTTGAACAAATTTGGCTTAACTCTTGGCCTAGATGAAGATTCCCCAAGTGGTTTCGGAGGGCCGAAATCCAAGATGGTCGCTTGGCAAATTGGCCGATCGGGTTCATTTGAACAAACTTGGATCCTTATGCCCTAAGGATGCTTGCTGCCTGCCAAATGTAATTGAAATCGGCCCGGTAGTTCTCGAGAAGACATTTTAAATTTCCCATTGCTTTAGCATGGGAGCTTTTGACGAGAAAATTATGCAAGATGGCCGCAAACCGTTTATCCGACCATTTCGAAAATTGCAAATTTGAGCTCAGAATACCCAAAAACAGATATAGAACCAATTTTGGCCTCAAAATCCATCAAATAAAAAAATCCAATATGTCCGCCAAACATCCTAGATTTTGATTGGCCCACGGCAGCCATGTTTTTTGACGGAGCAACATTCCTTGAAGAAACTTTAATGGCCCTTAGTCCCTAATCATATCTCCCTAATTTTGGCCTGATCCATTCAGCGGTTCTGGATAAGTCGTTTTCAGGAAAACTAGGTCATCCAAGATGGCTGCCGAACCATTCGGTCAATCAAGTTGTCTTGAACAAACTTGGCTTACCTCTTTGCCTAGATGAGGTTTCATAAGTTTTGAATCAATTCCCCAAGCCGTTTCAGAGAACGAAATTTTTAGACATTTCTAAAAATCGGCCGAAATCCAAGATGGCCACCGGCCAAATTGGCCGATCCTCTTCGTTTGAACAAAATGAAATCTTTATCCCATAAGGATGATTCCTGCTACATATAATTAAAATTGTCCCAGTAGTTCTCGAGAAGACATTTTAAATTTCCCATTGCTTTAGTATGGGAGCTTTTGGCGGGAAAATGATCCAAGATGGGTGCCAAACCATTTATCCGACAGTTTCGAAAATTGCAAATTTGAGATCAGAATACCCAAAAACCTATATAAAACGAATTTTGGCCTCAAAATCCATCAAATAAAAAATCCAATATGGTTGCCAAACACACTATATTTTGATTGGCCCACCGCGGCCATGTTTTTTGACAAATCAACTTCTCTTGAACAAACATTAATTGCCCTTAGTTGCTAATTATATATCACAAATTTCAGCCTGATCGCTTCAGCGGTTCTGGGGAAGAAGTCGTTTTTGTGAAGAATAGGTCATCCAAGATGGCCACTGAACCATTTGGTCAATCAAGTTCCCTTGAACAAACTTGATTCAGCGCTTACCCTAGATCATAGTCCGTGAGTTTTGAATCGATCCCTCATATGGTTTGGGAGGAGAAGATTTTTAAAAACATTTCTAAAAACCAGCCGAAATCCAAGATGGTCGCCGGCCAAATTGGCCGATCGGGTTCGTTTGAACAAAGTTGAATCTCTATGCCTTAAGGATGCTTCATGTCAAATATAATTGAAATCGGCCCAGTAGTTCTCGAGAAGAGGATATTTTACATTTCCCATTGCTTTAGTATGGGAGCTTTTGGGGGGGGGGGGAAATGATCCAAGATGGCCGCCAAACCGTTTATCCGACAATTTCGAAAATTTTAAATTTGAGATCAGAATACCCAAAAACCTATATAAAACCAATTTCGGCCTCAAAATCCATCAAATAAAAAAATCTAATATGGCCACCAAACATGCTATATTTTGATTGGCCCACGGTGGCCATGTTTTTTGACGGATCAACCTCTCTTGAACAAGGTTTACTGGCCCTTAGGCCCTAATCATATCTGCCAAATTTCCATGATCCCTTCAGCGGTTCTGGAGAAGTTATTTTCGCTAAAACTTGGTCAACCAAGATGGCTGCCAAACTATTTGACCAATTAAGTTCCCTTGAACAAATTTGGTTGAGCTCTTGCCTTAGATCATATTTCATGAGGCTTCCTTCAATCCCTCAAGCAGTTTCGGAGAAGATTTTTAGACGTTTCTAAAAATCGGCCAAAATCCAAGATGGCCGCCGGCCTAATTGGCCGATCGGCTTCATTTGAACAAACTTGGATCCCTATGCCCTAAGGATGCTTCCTGCCAAATATAATTGAAATTGGCCCAGCGGTTCTTGAGAAGAAGTCATTTAAAGGAAACGTTGACGGACGGACGGCTGACTGACGGACGACGGACCGTCTCCACGACATAAGCTCACTTGGCCTTTCAGGCCAGCTGAGCTAAAAATCGGCCGAAATCCAAGATGGTCGCTGGCCAAATTTGCCGATCGGGTTCGTTTGAACAAACTTGAATCTCTATGCCTTAAGGATGCTTCATGCCAAATATAATTGAAATTGGCCCAGTAGCCGCCAAACATGCTATATTTTGATTGGCCCATGGCGGCCATGTTTCTTGACGGATCAACTTCTCTTGAGCAAACTTTACTGCCCCTTAGTCCCTAATCATATCTGCCAAATTTCGGCCTGATGCCTTCAGCAGTTCTGGAGAAGAAGTTATTTTCGCTAAAACTAAGTCAACCAAGATGGCCGCCAAACTATTTGACCAATTAAGTTCGCTTGAACAAATTTGGTTGAGCTCTTGCCCTAGATCATATTTCATGAGGTTTCCTTCAATCCCCTAAGCGGTTTCAGAGATTTTTAGACGTTTCTAAAAATTGGCCAAAATCCAACATGGCCGCCGGCCTAATTGGCCGATCGGCTTCATTTGAACAAACCTGGATCACTATGCCCTAAGGATGCTTCCTGCCAAATATAATTGAAATTGGCCCAGCTGTTCTTGAGAAGTCGTTTAAAGGAAAAGTTGACGGACGGACGGACGGATGACGGACACACGACGGACGGTCGCCACGACATAAGCTCACTTGGCCTTTCAGGCCAGGTGAGCTAAAAAATAAAACATGAAGCAACCTTTTGGTCATTTTCGTGAATACAAGGGCAAAAAGATATTTTTTGTCAGCTTATCCTGTCGTTCAATGACAGAGCGTCTAACGCTGCTGTTGAATTGGCATTAAGATACGGTTATAAATTTTCTAATGTATCGCTGAACGCATCACAAACGCGCCTCCAGTCAATTTGACCAATGCCTAAATTGTTTCTGATCAGTATCTTGCCATTCAGTGATAGAGCTGCTAACGTGAATTGTGCATCGAGATACGGCTATGGCATATTTTCCAATGTATCAGGGAACGCATCACAAACGCGCCTCCATCCAATTTAACAACGGATAAATCGTTTGTTCCTAACTTCGCTAAATGTCACCTTTATGTCCTAAATAAAGCCTCTGAATAAATCTAATGTGAAACGAGTAGTTTTTATGAATATTTGAGCAAATTTAGCAGAAATTACATGGAATACTATTAGTCCGGGAGCCAATTTTCAAAAGGGGTCTAGAAGAATGGTTTCGTAGCACACCCAGTATTCAGAAGGTTTGTCTCTATATTATGCTAGACCGATGTCTTGGGTATATTCTGAGCCGTGTTGTACAAGAAAATTGTGGTATCACTAACCCGTGAGAAGCCCATTTACAATAGGTGTTGAATGTAGCTCTCAAACAATTTTCACAATGGTAAATTTTTCACAAACTTAAGCGCATGTTATATCAATACAATCTTAACCAAAATGGAAAGGAGTGATCGTATATCGCAGATTTATACATAATCAACCTTGTTTAAGACACCCGTATGTTGCTTTGTACATATTGGGGGACTTAGGTCTTCTTGTGACTAGCAATACCTTAGCTACAACAATGCCCATGTTTTCTACATTTTTCATAATTAAACTTTTAACTGACATGCAGTGCATGTCTACACAAGCTGGCAGGACATATTTATCACGTGAGCAAATGAGAGAATGTTACTCATCCTTGTCAGAGTCATCTTCGACAATTGTATGCTGAACATTGTCACACATTTCACCTCCCATACAAAGGCATGCTTCAGTGCAGAGTAGATTGTTAGCCTTGCATTGACAGAGATCTGTTCTTTTGCAGGCAGACTTTTGACATCTACATGATGTGAGTTCAATTAATCCAAATGGAGCAGGATCCTTTGACATTAGAACAGGCTTGAGTAGACCATCCACTATACTCCAGCCATGTCCATTTGGAGATGGAAGATTCTGAACAGCTTGCAATGAACGTCTCCAAACAAGAGCTTGAAAATTGGCCCTTTCGGTGTGATGCTTTAGACTATTCGATGTAGGTGGAAGATTTTCATTTCTTTGTCTCTTTTGACAAAAGAGCCAATAACGGGTTTCCTCAGCTGTCTTTCTCACATCCCTGGTGGTATACAACTCACAGACAAATTTCTCACATAGAATTGCAGTATTCGGTGATAAGTCAACATGTTCGCCGAGTTGGGCTAAGCTAAGCTGATGACATTCAGATGACTTTAAGAGATTGAATGCTTTTCTCTTAGCGACTCCAAATAATGCACTAGTGCTATCACAACCTGTAAGAGAATGAAACCCAGGCAAAGACAGACAGATAGCTGGGCCCAGTACTTGAGCAACTGTATGTATTGGTATGTATCGCAATTTGTCCTTTGTGCCCGTACGGAACCATAGTTCAGAACAGTGAAGCGAACGATACGTATATATACTAAGTACTGCCACGTCTGTATCAGGAGACTGTATAACAACACGCATGTGGTCTTTTGAAGCGTGTAGCGCGTGCAACATCATACGCGTATCTGCTTCCTCGTGATCTGATCGAAGTTCTTCGAAATACGACGAATTGTTCGCTGAAATGACAACAACATCCATTCCATCGTTAAAGCCACCAGCAAGAATGACGCAATTGTCGGCAGATAGCATATTTGGACCAGTATCACGCCACCGCTTGCTGAGAAATGCAACCAGGTTACTTTTGTTGCTTGGATTGCTGATGTACTTGGCCCATTGCTTTGGAACGGGAGTATTTTCTCCAGCAATCTTTACTTCCAATGCTGTTGATGACCCACGTTTTAGCCGCTCTTCCGCTTTGAGAGATTCCAGTCTATCATATCTGTCAAAAACTATATCTACTCTGTTGCAGTCTTCTTGATTCAGTGGAACTGTAAAGATGTGCCAGTATTTATCAGCCAATTCTCCAAATGTAGACGTACCTCCAGTTTTAACCATTTGCACAATTGCCATGCCATCTACTACATAAGCTGTTGCGCCTGTCTTGTCAACAGGTGGAAGCTGTCCATCAACATTTACTTCCTTTTCTAGTTCACTTAACAAAACACTTTTCACATTCTTTCTTAGAGTCCCATCCGTATGTGACAATGATAGTGGAACAGCAGACAGTTCCTACGTCATCACTAGTTTTAAATCAACATCTCTGGACCTTGCGGCAATAATTAATCGACCAAATAGTTCACGGTCAGATCTCACATTGTGAATTTTTTCATCATTTGTTTTGAGTTTTTTCTTCTGTGCTAGGCTGGCAAATGTTTTAAGTTTTAAGTCTGGCAACGTGTCCCAAAAGCTTCTCGTGTTAGTGTCCAGCCGCTCCTGAACAAAATTTTCCATAATCTCCTTACCAATGTCACAGGCGGAAACAAGTCTCTTGGCGATTTCACTAGGCAATACCACGCCAGTTGCAATGTTTACAAGCGGAAGACACTCGTTGTCGTCATTTTCCGCAATATTAAAGGGATTGGTCATTATATCTGATGAGAACATCGAAAGTATCTTCTGCACATCGGTTTCATCCCTGTTCATTCGATTAGTCCCCATTTCCTTATGTACTCCAAACATGTGACTATCTTGTAACCCACACATTTGCTTTGTGACCGTTGTTATGGCTGCCCTCTCGTGGCTAGTTAAAAACCACCTCTCCACAATAATACCACCTCGCTTTTTGGAATCCAAATTAATCGATTGCTCTAAGGCCATATCTGTCCACACTTGATTGAATGGATGGTCTGAGCGACTTACGGAATGATTTCCATTCAAGAATTGTTCATGTACATGGGGATGTGTACTTGGAAGCATCTTCATGTCCGCAAGATATATTGGCAGCCATTTTGCATAATTGGTTCTGTCCATGCTGTAGAAATATGGCGCCATAGCAGCAGTAGCAGATAGGTGTGCCTGCCAATCTCCAGTTCTCTCAGCTCTTATGAATCCAAGCAGCAGCTCCACCATATGAATATATGAGTTCCAAAATGCGAACAGGTGTGATTTCGAGCTTGACTCAACTTTAAAGGATTTGAACAGCTGTTGCAATTTATTCACGTACATACACACCTCTTTGAAATTTTCTTGCAGTGCGTCTAAGTCGTCAATGCTGCTTCGGCACATCTTAATTTTCTCATCCAGACTCTCCAATTCTGTTGGAGTAATGTGGTCTTCATGTTGTCCATTTTGTTGAACCCATTTGGAAAAAGACTGCCATTGTAAGCCTAGACCCCCATTGCAAAGAAATCAGGATAACTAATTAGTGCTACCACAATTTGTTTGTACAACAGGGCTTAAAATGTGTGGGACATGTCCCCCAAGACACAGCAAGTGTCAGACCTTCCGAATACTGGGTGTGCTACGTCACGATTCTGACCTAGCTTTAGCTCCTGGACTATATAATTAGATACTGATTCAAGGTGACTGAGAAAACCATTCTAATTTCGTGGTATTTTTTTCAAACTTTTTACACCCTAATTAACCCGCCCCCTTTGGTAACGGCTACCCGCCTGGCGGTATAATTAGAATAAATATGTTTATAAGCACCAATTCATGTAGGGCCAATAATTCAGTATTTTCTTTAACAAACTTTAAAAAGCCACAGACTCTATATCAATCAATACGCATATTGGTAATATTGATAGGCATAAATAAAGCTTGTAGAGTGGGTTAGAACCGATATTATGCGGTGGTATGTTATGGAAAGGTAAGATAGGGTAGGGGATGGTTTAATAGGGCAGTGTAAGATAGGATAGAATAGGATAGGGTTAAAAAAGTGTTTGGCATGATACATTAGGATAGACAAGGCAAGGCAAGGAATGGATAAGCAGTTGAGGAATAGTATCACTATGGTAGGAGAAAGTAGTCAAGCACATGGCAGGTGGAAGAGGGTAGGGTTGGCCTTGGTATGGAAGAATAAGGTAGTATAATGCAGGATAGGAAATCAGGGCAAGGTACAGGGCAAGACAGCATATTGGGAAGCACATAGGCTAGTTAATAGTGGATATATTAGAGTAGAGTAATGGCGGATAAGGCAGGTCATGGAATGAGAGCAAGATAATGGCAGTTGAAGCAGGACAGAACATGGCAGTATATATCACTGCCGGGCAGGAAAGGCCAGAGCTGGGTAGGGGATGGTGGATAGGAAAAACAACCCTATGCAGTGTAAGCATGATAGTAGGGTTGCAAGAGGTAAAATGGCAGAACAAAGTCAGCTTTGACATTCCTCAGCATCAGCGATTATAAGATATTCAATGAGTTAACCCTTTCACCGATGAATTCCGCATATCTCAGTTTTAACGCTACCATACTGGAAAACTGTGGAATATTTGGAAATTTATTTGACTGGAAGCTGTTGCTGCCTTAGGCAGCAACAACTTCCAGTCAAGTTAATTTCAAACTATTCAACAGAATACGTTTCATATTGTAAAGAATATACTTTTTGAGGGATTTATCGGTGAAAGGGTTAAATGTGTATGTTCAATGACAGATAGTCTTGTTATCTCAATGTTTTCAAATAAGAATGCAGCAGGAATCTAAAGAATGCAAATGTAAAACCGATCAGTGTGCATTCATCTTAGCGAGCAAGTGACTAACTTAACAGGCGAATCACTTTATGTCAGTCTTTTTCAAAGGCAAAAGCAGCCGCAAGTGGTTGAGCAAAATATCAAACAGTTTACATGTAACTGGCTTTAACCCTTTAACACTCGAAGTTGTTGGAGAAAATTTCAATTCTCTCATAGAAAATGTCCATTTGCAGACCAAGACAAGACTATTTTTGAAGATTTACCACTGGAATGATTGTCTGGGTTATCAACCCAGTTATTCCAGTGGTAAATTTTCAAAAAATAGTCTTATCTTGGTCTGCAAATGGACATTTCTCAAGTCCACTGTAGAAGCCATTTTTTGGCCAATATGAGTGTTAAAGGGTTAACATTAAAATACTGATTCATTCATTTAAATGGTTAAGCAGATCATTAATATACTACCTTATTTTCATATTATAATTAATATGACATGAATTCAGTCAAACAATTTCAAAATGTATTATTAGCTCATTATTGTTCAGTGTAAGATTGCAGCTGTTACCTGTGATTCCTGGTTGTTGATTAACAAGTAACGAGGACTTTTAGGTAGAAAAATCATTGCAAAGCACTGAACAGCAGCAGGAATAACAGACAAGCCAAACATGAATCGCCTGAAATACAGATTAATATTAAGAATATGATGAATTAGCTAGCATATATACATGACATTACACGAGCGTCCTGCCAGGATGCTTCCTGCTAAATATACTTGAAAGTGACCCTGTCATTCTCGCGAGAAGACATTTTAAATTTAGTATGCGAGATTTTGGTGGGAAAAAGAGCCAAGACGGCCACCAAACCCTTCATCCGACAGTTTCAAAAATGGCAAATTTGATATGGTGTTTAGGTAAAAATTGACAAAAATCGTGAGTTTTTGCATTAAAAAGTAAATTTTCACCCGAAATCTTGGACCTATAAATGTGAATCCTTCAAAAGGCACATCTGCGTATCATAGTTGAGACATATATCAAGTTTCATTAAATTATTTTAAGCGATTCTGAATGATATGGTGTTTACCAGAAAATTGACAAAAATCGTGAGCTTTTGCATTAAAAAGACCATACCCAAAATTATAAATGTGAATCCTTCAAAAGGCACATCTGCGCATCATAGCTGAGACATATATCAAGTGTCATTAAATTATTTTAAGCGATTCTGAATGATATGGTGTTTACCAGAAAATTTATAAAAATCATGAGTTTTTGCATTAAAAAGCCCATTTTCACACAAAATCTTGGACGGATAAAGGTGAATCCTTCAAAAGGCACATCTGTGTATCATAACTGAGACATATATCAAGTTTCATTAAATTATTTTAAGCAATTCTGAATGATATGGTGTTTACGAGAAAATTGACAAAGATTGTGAGTTTTTGCATTAAAAAGCCCATTTTCACCCAAAATCTTGGACCGATAAAGGTGAATCCTTCAAAAGGCACATTTGCGTATCATAACTGAGGCATATACTAAGTTTCATTAAATTATTTTAAGCGATTCTGTATGATATGGTATTTACGAGAAAATTTACAAAAATCGTTAGTTTTTGCATTAGAAAGCCCATTTTCACGCAAAATATTGGACCAATTTTGGTGAATCCTGTAAAAGGCACATCTGCGTATCTAACCTGAGGCATGTACCAAGTATCATTAAAATATCTTAAGCGGTTCTGTATGAGATGCTGTTTACAAGATTTTGTGGACGGACAGACAGACAGATAGACAGACGGATGGACAGACGGATGGACGGACAGATGGACAGACAGACGCGGTGATTACTATAGGGCTTCCGCGCCTTCCGGTGCGGGGCGGAAGGTGTGGGGCCCTAATAATTTCCATGGTCATGCAACAGTATTCTATGGCACATGTACTCACCATCCATTATCCACTTCAATGAATAGGTAATCAATCAAATATGCAAAGAGAAAGCCAAGAGTTATTCCCAGCTCATTGAAAGAAACCAGACGACCTCGAATTCGCTGAAATACAGTAACACTAATACAGTAATATATTCATTATATTTTTTCGTATTACTGTCAAGTATTAAGATTGTGTATTTACAATAGATACGTTACAATCTTTACATTAAATTCTAAATACTAAAGTACAATAAACAGAAGCATGTTTGTGATGTTTTCACCAAGTCATATTGATACCAGATTGGTCTATGCAATGGCGACACTAGATTTAATGTGCTTTAGTTAGCGTGCTCCACTTCTCGTTGTTTGTGCATTGTGGGTCTGAAGAGAGGTCGACTGGCATGGTCCTGAATAGAAATCTTCATACAGTTGTTAAATCTCATCCCATACACATGTAATAGTCCTGCAAGTGCAGAGCTATGCCTGCCCATTTTTAACCAAGCTCCACCCACACTTCGCCTGTGTTGGGATCGATGGATCCCTGAACTGAAAACTATACAGGTAAGCTGTTCAATATTTTGAAACTAATTTGACTGGGTGCTGTTGCTGCCTATGGCGGAAACAGCGCCCAGTCAAGTTAGTTTCAAAATATTCAACAGCATGTTTATTAAATAGTAAAGACATACAATTCATACGACGCATTAGTCCGTCATCAGTTATGCCTTCGTGACGAACTTAATTAAGTCATCCATGACGTCATTATGACATCACGCTTTTTCTGTGCAGGTTTCATATATAACAACAAGAGTTTTAGTGAAACTCAACATACGCCCTCAGGCAAACAAAAAGCTTGAAAAACATTTTAAGTTCAAAACTGTTAAAATATGAAAAATTTCCAAAATTTGTGACAATGTAGACAATGAGAAATAAAACCAGGAACAATCATAAAAGACCTTTGCAAAAAGTAGGACAATTTCCAAAAATTCACAATAGTGATTATGCAGATTGCATCCCGGAATCAAACATTTCTGTAAAGTTTCATCAAAATCTGAAAAACTATTGTTGAATAATAAGCCAATAAAAACACTAAACAGTGTTACTTGCAGATGTCAACAACATCGATGATGACATTGTGGGCCACCAGAATCAGGGATCCTTGTCTCGCTTCCTGCTATGCAGCTGAGAAAAAACACGTTACCATTAACCCTTTAACACTCAAACTGGCCAAAACAGTTTCCATCATACGCTTGAGAAATGTATATTTGCAGACCAAGAGAAGACTATTTCTGAAAATGGACCACTGTAATGACAGCCCTGATAACTGAGCAAGTCATTCAAGTGGTGAATTAAAAAAGAATCGCTTGGTCTGCAAAGAGACATATTCTGAGGAAATTGATACTTGCACAGATTTTCAAGTTAAAGGGTTAATTAGAGAAGATATAAACGAAATGCATAATTACCACAGGAGCAATCTCAGAGATGTAGATACACTCCACATTAGCAGATACAGACACAGCAAAACCAACAATCAAACGACCAATAAGCTGAAACACAACAAATATATAAACAGTGAATGTTATCTTAACTAATTAATGCTTAGAATTGATCAAGAAAATTTAAATTTTCCCAGCAAATACATATTTGTAGACCAAGAGAATATTTTCTAAAAGCTAAACTGATTAGTCTATGCAATGGCAACACTAGATTTAAGTAGTAGTAGTAGTAGTAGTAGTAGTAGTAGTAGTAGTAGTAGTAGTAGTTGTAGTAGTAGTAAAAGCAGTAGTAGTAGTAGTAGTAGTAGTAGTAGTAGTAGTAGTAGTAGTAGTAGTAGTAGTAGTAGTAGTATTGGCATTAGTATTGGCATTAGTATCTGTAGCAGTGGCTGCAACCACAGCTTCTGTACTAATAGGATTAGTGGCAATGTAGTGCTTCATCATATTACCTTGCCACGGGGTGGGAGATAAAATGGGCAAACTACCGTATTTCATTTGTATTTTTAAATGCACTATTGACGTAGAAAAGGAGAAGCATTGCAGATGTTAGACCAAAGAATTGTTATTCATCGATGCTTATTTTCTTCACAGCTGAGAGCCATATCCACAACTGCTCCACTGTCTATTACCTGTACTTTAGCACATTGACATTTAACCTTGGATGCATAGATTTGAATATGTAGATGTACAGTAATGGACCCTTTCAGAGTAATGACGTCATATGACATCATAATCAGCTAAGCATCATGTAGGATGACATCATAATCATTACATCATAAATGATTCTATATGGCTGGTCTTTAACTGTCAATAGTCAGACACGCTGTAATAATTGTATGTCTCTACTATTTAATAAACATGCCGTTGGATGTTTTGAAACTAATTTGACTGGGCGCTGTTGCAGCTTACCTGAGTATATAGTTTTCTGGAAATTGATTGTCAGGGAGTTTAGAGATCGTTCTATCCCACCAAGAGCGAGGTGGAGCTTAGCTAGAGAGAGAAGCGGCATAGCTAAAAATGGAAAGGTCCATTCTCACTGCAGGCTAAAACTGACCTCTACAGTGGACTTGAGGAATGTCTATTTGTTGGCCAAGAGAAAAAACTTTTTTTTTTAATTTACGACTGGAATGACTGGCTCGATGATCAAGCCAAGTCTTCCAGTTATAAATTTTCAGAAATAGCCTTATCTTGGCCTGCAAATGGACATACAATAAGCAAATACTTTGAGATTCTTGATCAAATTTAGCCATCAAACAGTTAACATCTTCACAATATCAATTTATTTACAGATGTGTTAAAATCCATAATTTTTGGAGGATTTTATCAAATTTTTAGCAGTGATTGGCTGAACTGGCAATGAATGCCAGCTAATAGTCTATTGTTTGTAGCTTCATAATACCATGTTCATTGTAAATCTTGCTCTATGTGTTCAAATGTTTAAATTACAGTAACTCTTTAATGGTCAAGTTTGCCAAAAATGGCTTCTGCAGTAGTCTTGAGAATATTTTAATTTACCACTAAAATAACTGGCTCGATAACGGAGACAGTAATTTCAGTTATAAATTCAACACTAGAAAACATTGTTTGACTCATAAGGCCCCATAATCACTGAAAATACCCTTCTCTATGTAGTAGGGAGCAATTTTATTCAAAGCTTTCATATTAGTAAAAAAAATTAAATTAAAAAAATTTAAATTAAAAAAAAAAATAGAAAAAACAAAGAAATTGACAAAAATCGTGAGTTTTTGCAATAAAAAGCCCATTTTTACCCAAAGTTTTTTACCTATAATGGGTGACTCCTTCAAAAGGCAGATCTACTCATCATAAAAAGCCACCTCCCAAGTTTCATTAAATTATTTTAATTGATTCTGTATGATATGGTGTTTATGAAGAAATTGACGATTCCGAGTTTTTACATTAAAAAGCCAATTTCCACCCAAAATCTTGGGCATTTAAAGGTGACTCCTTCAAAAGGCACATCTAACTATTATAAAGAAGTGACCTGCCATTAAAAAGCCAATTTTTACACAAAGTTTTTTTTATCTATAAAGGTTGATCCTTCAAAAGGTGCGATTCCATATGATATGCTGTTTACGAGAACATTGACAAAAATTGTGAGTTTTTGCATTAAAAAGTAAATTTTCACCCGAAATCTTGAACGTATAATAACGTGAACCCTTCAAAAAGCACATCTAGCCATCATATAGAAGCCACCTGCCAAGTTTCCTTAAATTATTTTTACCGGTCCCATATGATATGGTGTTCACTAGAAAATTGACAAAAATCCTGAGTCTTTGCATTAAAAAGCCTAATTTCACCCAAAATATTAGACCTATAAAGGTGAATTCTTAAAAAACACACATTTGCGTATCATAACTGAGGAATATACCAAGTTTTGTTAAAATATCTTTAGCGGTTCTGCATGATACGCTGTTTACGAGATACTATGGATGGGCAGACGGATGGATGGATGGACGGCTAGACGGACAGATGGATGGATGGACAAATGGATGGACAGATAGACGGATACAGACAGACAGATGGACTGATACAGTGATTACCATAGGGCTTTCTAATAAGCCTTATTACCGGCATCCCACTACTGATGGCAAGGCATGCAAGAAAATGGAGCGTGTGCGTGTGAATGTATGTGTGCGTGAGTGTGTGCGTGCGTGCATGTGTGTGTTAGTATTTGTGTGTGTCAGTCTGTCTGGACGTGTATCTCAAAAGCTACTGATCTGATTTGGCTCAAATTTTAACACAACGTAAAATGAGAGGGTGAGGTTCAACAACCTCCTATTGCTCCTGTTTTGGCCTGCAAAAGGCAAATTTGACCATGAGTGCATCAATGAGACTACATTCTGAAGCGCATATGCACAGAAATTGTGTTTACAAGAATATACAGAGTATGATATTATATATACTTCAGAACAAAAGGTATAACTCACCAACACCGTGATTGAGCCAGACAGAGCGAGGAAAACAGCGCCACCAACAAAGATAATATCTACTAAAATAATTGTCACTTTCCGGCCATATTTGTCAATGAAGAAGCCTAAAAGAACAATTTAAAAAAAATTAGTTTTAGTGATGCAGTTCATCACAAATGATAGAGAGTCAAGAGCTCCGCAAATGGCGCATAATACCCTACCACAATCACAAACCAATGCATGAGAGCTATCAGCAAATAGCAATTTCTTCTTCAGATATAGACCAGAAGGTTTCAAAGCGATCTGCTAAACGGTCATAGAGTTAACATGTATCATACGGAAACCAATTTTCAAAAGGCCCACTGGTGGCCATGTTGGATGTCAAATCATCATCGATTTCGATAGGTTTCTTTCTCAGATGTAGTCCAGTCATCTGGTACGGTTTCAAACTGATCTGCTAAATGGAAATGAAGTTATCGTTCGGAAACTAATTTTCAAAATGGCCACCAGTGGATCCTATCCATATTGCATTTAGGATCAGCATCGATTTCAATACGCTTATTTCAAAGACCTAGTCCAGTCATCCGATAAAGTTTCAAAGCAATCCGATAAAAGGTAATGAATCAATTTTTAAGATGGCCACCCTTAGCTGGCGGACATCTTGGATTTCGGATCTGCATCGATTTCGATGTTTGTCATCCAGACATATTTAAAACACTTTATGAAGCTTCAATGCAATCCGATAAACTGTAACTGAGCTATCATCCGGAAACCAATTTTCAAGATGGCCACCAGTGGCTGGCAGCCATCTTGGATTTCAGATTAACGTCAATTTCAATAGGTTTCTTCCCTAGACCTAGTTCAACCACCCTACGAAGGTTCCAAGTGACCCGATAAACGGTAACGAAGTAT
Source organism: Chaetoderma sp. LZ-2023a (assembly GCA_034401795.1). Taxonomy (NCBI): domain Eukaryota; kingdom Metazoa; phylum Mollusca; class Caudofoveata; order Chaetodermatida; family Chaetodermatidae; genus Chaetoderma; species Chaetoderma sp. LZ-2023a. Next base: position 162,029,328 of record CM067369.1, on the reverse strand, counting down.
TCATCCGTAAACCAATTTTTCAAGATGGCTGCAGGTAGCTGGCGGCTATCTTGGATTTTGGATCATCGTCAGTTTCAATAGGTTTCTTCCCCAAACTAGTCCAACCACCTTATGAAGCTTCAGTGATTCGATAAATGGTAACAGTTATTAACAGCAAACCAATTTTAACGATGACAACCGGTACTTGGTGGCCATTTTGGATTTCGGATCATCACCAATTTCGATAGGTTTCTTCCCCAACCTAGTTCATCCTCCCTATGAAGTTTCAAAGTGATCAGATAAACAGTAATTGAGTTAATATGAAAATAGGCGTTGCCTATAAGCGAACGCAGACACCATTATTGCTTAAATAAATAGGACAAATTTGTATAGGGTCGAAATGTTCCAAATACATATATGCCCATGTATAGTACATTTGAAGCTAAATTTAATCATGCTTGGAGGGCATTCCAGTCCACGATATTCACAACAATGCGTCTGCCCATTGTCAGTGATATCCGCCAGCATTATTGCATCTTTTACCGGGGCCTACACCATTAAATAGTTGCGCCAGTTCAAAGATGTTATAAAATTTGTACCAACATATCGCGGTGCTCCTCGCTATTTGGGGAAATACAAACAAGTTCATAGTAACTATGACGTCATAATGAAATGTCATCCGCTAGAATTTTTAGATCGCGTTTATCCAGACAAGCTACAAAAAACGGGAATTAATGCATGTCTACGAGTAAATGAATGTACATTCCATCCGGGTGCGAATCGCATGGTACCCAGCCTTAAATTTCCTGCTATCGGCGCTAAATACATACCACATTAACAACAACGACTTGCCACGGCCATAACTGTTAAAAATAATACGAGACAATCAACCAAACCTCATATTCCATTTACAAGACCCACAAATAGGAATAAATAAAGCTTTTATCTGGTCTGCGTCAGACCATTTAATCGTTTTACATTCTATAGTAAATGTACCCTATTTCGTGATAACAATATCACACAAATTTTGGACATTGAAAATGTGCAGTAGGTTGCCCTAAAACAACTATGGGAACATACGCATAATGAAGAACCATATCCCATAATGCAACGGGGCCCATGAAGAAACCACAAAAGCTATACCATAAGCCGAAACCGGAAACAAAAAAATCTCGCGACCGGAAATGAAGCTTTCTCAGTCGCATGGTATATGTATTTTAGCCTGGTTCCCTGTCTCATTTTCTGTTGATTTTTCCCTCATTACACCTACGTACGTGTTGTCTATATACGTTCACTTCGTTCGCAATGGCTTCGCGCGAAGCCAGCACTCACTGCGTTCGCTATTACGCGGCAACAACTCTGCCACCCACACACCAGCACCAGCACCATTACTAAATACCCAGCCTATTTTTGGGTGGGGTATAAAAAATTAATTGCATGCATTCAGCGAAAGACGCGGTTCAGAGAAAGGTGGGGTTTAGCTGAACCCCACCGTTTTCCAAATGCATGCAATTAATCTTTAAGTTGCGTGAACCATGAGAAGTAAGTCAGACTGGCCTACTTTTGATATTACAAGTACAGTACACCCAGACAACAAAATTGGTCACTGTATATATGCAAACATGAGGCCCAGGGGATTTAACGCTCACCTGAACCATTAGAAGTTGAAACATTAGCAGTTGAAATGACATAATACTTTAAATTAAGCAGCAAAAAGACATAAAATACAAAATTGGGAATTCAGTACAATCGATATTCAGCGGGAAATTAATGAACAATGACACACAATCAGATTTAACCTGTTCCATTCAGCCAATAAAAAATCCAATATGGCGATCAAACCCAAAATTTTTAAGCAATTTGCCATTGTCGGAAAATTCAAAATGGACGAAGAAAAAATAGACCAATCAAAATTTTGTATACAAGATCTGAAGCATACCACTTTAGGGTCCTCCTAACCGAGTTTGCTTGAAATCGGTCAAGTGAATGAGTAGGCTTTCCCTGCACAGAATTAGTTCAACCAAGTTTCGCTTAAGTCGGCTTAATTATATTTGAGGATTAACGTTTTAAATGATTTCCGGAAAATTTTCAGAAAATCCAGGATTGGCGCCAGAAAAATTGACCAATCAAAATTCTGAATAGAAGTTCTCGAGCCTACCACCATAGGATCCTTCCAACCAAATTATGTTGAAATCGGTCAAAGCATAAATGAGGAGATGCGATTTGATGGACGGACGGATGATGAACGGATGGCCGCCATAGCATAAGCTCGGCCTTTCAGGCCAGGTGAGCTAAAAAACTCTTATGGCTAAAGCCTGGACAAGAAGTTTCTATAATGTCCAATGAAGTATGAAAATAGGTCATGTTGACCAACTTATGATACAGTTGCTGCATAGAAAAATTCTGGGAACTACAGCCGAGATAAGAATTTTTTATGCTGGTCAGTGAACCGTGAACAGAACACACTAATATACATTTGATACATGACACACCATTATCCTATAATCCATCGATACACTAAGTTCGGTTACCGTACACAAAACTCCTGAAACTACAGCCTGAAATAAAATTTTCTATATTGTTCAGTGAACCACGAAAAGTAGGTCATGTTAACCTACTTTTGATACATCAGGCACTGTCAATCCTCACATCAATAAACCAAGTTTGTTTACTGATAAACGAAAAAAAAAATCTTCAAACTACAGTCCCGAGAGGTTCAATGAACTGTGAAATGTAGGCTTGCCTAAGATATTATGGCATTTCTGACATATGGCACATGGTTAGGCTATCATGCATCCATATACCAAGTTTGGTGATTATATGTGAAAAAGTCTTGGAATGATAACCCGCACAAAAAAGATGGAAAAATACAATTTTTTATGATGTTCAGTGAACCATGAAAAGTAGGTTCCGGTCACCTACTTTAATATGCGACACAACATTCGATGCATCCATACACCTAGTTTAGTTATTGTACACAAGAGGCCAAAAGGGCCTGTATCGCTCAAACTGGACCGTGGGTATTTCAACTAGAAACTAGGCTTTGGTCAGAATAGCAACAAGAACAAGGCTGCATCCCACCAAATGTTGTTAAAATCGGTCCAGTGGATCAAAAAGACATTTTAGATTTCTCATTGACTTACAAGGGGGTGGGGTGGGGGGTGAGAAGACCCAAGATGACCACCAACTGGGAATCTGTTTATCCGACTGTTTCAAAAGTGGCAAATTTGAAATCAGCACACAAAAAAAAGCTTAAACAAAACCAATTTCGCCTTCAAAATCCATCAAATACAAAATTCCAATATGGCCTCCAAAGTCTGAATGGTCGAAGGGTGGCCATGTTTTCAATGTACTAGCTTTCCTTGAACAAACTTCAATGGCCCTCAGTCCCTAATCAAATTTCCCAAGTTTTGGCCTGACCCCTTCAGTACTATAGTCAAAGTGGTTTTCATGCAAACTAGGTCATCTAAGATGGCCATCACAGCATTTGACGCATCAAGTTCTTTCAAACTTGGGTCAGCTATTGCCTTATGTGATATTTCATGAGTTTCAAATCAATCACCTGAGCAGATTTGGGTGTTCTAACAGCGTGTCTAAAGAAGAGGACCAAGGCCCTGTGATGCTCACTGGGACCATTAGCATTTGAGCCTTTTATATTTAAATAATTTTCAGAAAATCCATGATGTCCACCAAAAATATTCATCAATCAAAATTCGCTTGATATGTTGAAGCCTACCACCATAGGATCATTCCAACCAAGTATTGTTGAAATCGGAATACTGATTAAGGTGGAATAGCTGTAGGATACTTCCAGCCAAATTTGGTTAAAGTTCACCAAGTGGTTAAGGAGGAGATGCGGTTTGACAATTTGCAGTTAATCTTTTCTTGAAATCTAAGATTTTCACACCAAAAATTTACTGATCAACATTCTGAATAAATCCGCCAATGACCAATGATTTTAGAAGTTCTGGCGCCTAGCATGATAGAATTCTCCCAGCCACATTTGGTTGAAATCTGTCAAGAGGTTAAGGAGACGCATTTTGACAATTTTGACAGATTTTTACCCAGAAAATTGACAAATCAAAAGTTTTGCTCGAGTCTGCCGCAATGTCCTTCTAGCCAAATTTGGTTGAAATCGAACAAGCAGCTATGGAGGAGCTGCATTTTGAGAATTTTCGGTAAATTTTGCATAAAATCTAAGATTTTCACACAAAAAATAAATCGACCAATCAAAATTCAGAGTATAAGTTCTGGAGCCTACCACCATAGGATCCTTCCAGCCAAATTTGGTTGAAATCTTTCACAGCATAAAGGAGATGCAATTTGACAGGCGGACGAATGGATGACCACCATGACATAAGCTCACTTGGCCCGAACAGGTGAGCTAATAACATAATTTAGCACATACAGTAAGTACAGTCTGGCTATTAACACCTATTCTTTGAATGTCCAAAAGTTGCGTATTATGAGAGCTATGCGGAAAATATGCAGAATATTCTTAAAACAATTTTACTGAATGGTGTTGCAGCATATTATGCTAAAATTTCAATGAAATTGCAGTGAGACTGCATAAAAAATCACACCTGGTTTTCACTGCAGTGTGTGTAAATACCATACTTACACATTGAAATATGCTAACATAGAAATTCTACTACTTCACAGATTAAACTGTTACTGGTCAAGCTAGTCAAAACTGGCCTCAGCAACACTCGTTAGGAATGTCCACTTGCAAGTCAAGAAAATATTTTTGAAAATGTCTCCCTGGAATGACTGGCTCCGTAATCGAACAAATCAGGCCAATGATATATTTTCAAAAAGTCTTTTCTTGGCATGCAAATGGACACTCACTGAGCAAAAATGTCCATTTTCTTGACCAATTTTGACCATTAAAGGTGGAAAGCCATGGACATTACATAGCTGTGACATATCTCTATGTTCACAAGCATAATCTTCTATGAATCTTAAAAGCGAGTTCAAACATATTAACAAATAGGAGCAACTTGTCTTCCCTATGAAATATGGAGATATTGAAAGCTGTGTGTGTCTCGGACATGTAAAAAAACCACAGTATTTCTCAACACGATTACCGAGTGGTATCATAAGTGTGCTAAATTTAACTGAATATGTTGATAAATCAAAAGGAACATACCACCGGTCAGTGATCCAATGATTGCCCCGAGAAGCATGAAACTGACCACAAGTTCCTGCTCGAGGCAACTAAGGGCAAAGACATCAGGTCGCTTTAACTGCAGAACAGCGCCAGAAATGATACCTACATAGCAAAAACAAACCCAAAGAAATGTACATACCGTAAAATTCTGTATATACTGCACACTTTTTTGCTCAAATTACATGTTATTAAAAGCTACTGCGCACTATATACAGGGATAAATATTTGTCACATTTTTGTTCCTCAGAATTTTTCGTCAGAATCGCAATATTCAGAGCTGAAAATGTGATTTTATGGATCGGGAATCAGTCGGGAATAACGATCGCATTCTATCATGTCTATAATGGTACTAACTAAACTGGATCTTTGAAATGTCTTACTATTGTCTAAATATTGTGTTATACCTTTATTAAATACCATATTGTGTTGTAAAATGATTAAATAAAACATCATTCAACTTTTTTACAATTTTCCTATAATTTGTTCTAATTTATTCAGAGTTGGACATAGAGATGTTTAAAATCCATAGATTTCTATCCAGACACAGCCCTAAATGAGTTGAAATAAGTACGATATAGCCGATGTTTTCCAAGGCAATCTAGCATTTATTATATCTATAAAGGGACATTACTCTTGTCTTCCCAAATTGGACATAGAGATGTTTAAAATCCATAGACTGCTACTCAGATACGGACATAAATGCGCTAAAAAAGAATGATAGTGCTGATGTTTTCCAAGGCGATCTAGCATTCACATAGATATAGAAAGGAATGTTTTCTATGTGCTAAACAGCACAATGTTTTGACAATTGGCTGGAAGGATGATGATTATGATTGACAGGTTACGGTAAACGGTCACAGATATCAAAGATTCGGATTCTAACCTGTTCTGATGGAAATTATATTTGTATTTTTATATCGTTCAATAAAGTTTAATACAAAATATTTGCTATAAGTGTAGGCAAATGATATTCCCATGATTAAACAACAGACTAACGTATGCCACAAACTGGATTTTTATAAGGAAAGCATATTCGACACGCAGTAAGTCAGTGATTTTTTGTTACCAGTTTTTGTTCACATGTCTCTTGATCTTACTGCACACTATAGACGAACACAATGGTTTTTCAGGCTGATTCTGGTCAAATTTAGGGATGCGCACTATGCAGAATAGTGCAGTATATACGCCAATAATGATAATGTGCATGCTCATGGACTCGTCTATATGTTCTCTATAGGAATAGAGGAACTGGTTCCCAAGAGAAGTAGCTGCAATAGAGTTAAAGAAATATTATTAAGAATACCTAATGAAGGGATATATCTCTGCTAACCTTGCTTACTAGGGAACCACAAGCCATGGGAATGAATAGGTTAAGATTTTCTGAGAATCTGAGTCCAATGCATATTTCGGTATGCACTCAGTGATCCTGTGATCTAGATCTAGTAACCATTTGAACGGAAGGTCACAGTAATTCTAGTCCAGCAAAACATGAATGCGTTGAATTTGGTTTTTCTACCCACTTGCATTACCAAGTTACTGTATGACATTCCAATATGCACTTAGTGACCATCTGACTTGGATATTTGACACTTTAACATGAAACTGAAAGTATCACTAACCCATGCCGCTATGAATGAATGTGCTCAATTTTCTGATGCTACCCTGTTGCATTCCCTAGTTATTGCCAACAATGTAAATTCATGAATGAACTTAGCGACCTCATGACCCAGATACTTGACCTCTTGATTTAAAACTGAAACTATTTCTAGCCAGCAACATTATGAATGGATGTGCCACATCTGATAATTCTACCTTTTTGTCTTCCTGAGTTATGGCAAAAAAGGTGAATTTCAGTATGAGCCTAGCGAGTAGTGACACTGTGACCCAAATATTTGACCTTTTGACCCAAAGCTGCTAGCCAGTGACAATATGAATGGATGTGCTAAATTTGGTGATTTTACCTTCTTGCATTCCTGATCGAGTTATGGCCAAAAAGGTGTATTTGGATATTTGACCTTTACACTCGCAACTTTAACTTTCTCTAGCCATCCCCAATATTATTGTATGTGTCAAATTTGATAATTCTACATTCTTGCATTCCGGAGCTATGCTGTGAACAGGTCTAATGACATTTTGTATTCTACTGAATAGTATAAAACTACCATTATACACTCATATCAGCCAAAAATGGCTTCTGCAGTGGTATCGGGAAATGTCCATTTTGCAGACCAAAAGAAGACTATTTTGAAAATTTAACAAGAGCTCCGCAAACGGCGCATAATTCCCCGCCATGATGACAAACCAGTGAATGAGCTATAAAAAAATGGTCTTTTTTCCTCTGACACAGACCAGTCATCCTATGAAGTGTCAAATCAATCCATTAAACGGTCAAGGAGTTATCGTCAAGAAACCAATTTTCAAGATGGCCGCCGATGACTGCGGTCATATAAACAAGAGGCCCAAGGGCCTGTGGCGCTCATCTGACCCATTAGCACTTGAATTACTGTATTTAAATAGATATGATATTTAAATAGATATGATGGATAATTTTCGGAAAATCCAAGATGGCCACCAAAAAAATTGACCAATCAAAATTCTGAACACAAATTCTAGTCTACCTTGATAGGGTCACTCTAGCCAAATTTGGTTATAATATGTCACGCAACTAATGAGAAGCAGCGTTTTGACAATTTCTGGTAAATTTTTCATAAAATCTCAGATTTTCACCCAACAAATTGATCAATCAAAATTCTGAATAGAATTTCTAGAGCCTACCACCATAGAATCAATTAGCGAAATTTGGTTGAAATATGTCAAGCAGCTAAGGAGTAGCAATTTGACAATTTCCAGTACATTTTTACATAAAATCTCAGAGTTTCAGGCAAAAATTGATGAATTAAAATTCTGAATGGATGTTCTAGAGCCTATGGCCATAGGATCCTTTCAGCCTAATTTGGTTAAAACCGGTCAAGATGTTAAGGAGAAGCAATTTCCAGTACATTTAAAATAAAATCTAATATTTCAACCAGAAAAATTGATGAATCAAAATTCTGTACAGAAATTCTAGACCCCAGCACCACAGGATCCTTTCCGCCAAATTTGGTTGAAATCACTCAGAATGGTAGGAAGAACCAATTTGACAATTTCCGGTACATTTTTCATAAAATCTAAGATTTTCACCCATAAAATTGATGAATCATTATTCTGAATGGAAGTTCTGGAGCCTATGACAATTGGGTCCTTTCAGCCAAATTTGGTTGAAATAGCTCAGAACAGTAAGGAGAAGAAGCAGTTTGACAATTTCCGGTACATTTTTCATAAAATCTAAGATTTTCACAAAATTGAGGAATCAAGATTCTGAATGGAGGTTCTGAAGCCTATGACCATAGGGTCCTTCCAGTCAAATTTGGTTGAAATCCTTCAAGTAATTAATGAGGTGTAGTGTTTTAAAGCAAAAGTTGACGGACGAAGAAGGCATGCGTCCAGGTTTGAGTGCAATATGTTACACTCAACATGAGATATAAAAGTAGTACGTTGAGGTTACCACAAAATCTTTGAAATTTGGGCCTTGTGTGATTAATCAAGCACGAGATATAAACTGCTAAGTTGAGCTAAACGCAATTTAAGTACCCTGACCTTTGACGTTTTGACCACAATATCTTTGAGTCATGCCCTCTCATTATAAGGAAGCGTACACGTGTCCAAGGTTGTGTCCAGTATGATAAATCAAACATGACATATGAAGTGCTAAGTTGAGCTAAATGCAAATTGTTAAAGTTGAGAAAACAAACTTTTTAGCAATGTCACAATGACTTTAACCTGTGATCTTTTGTCCCTAGGGTCATTGTGTCATGCCCTCTCATTATAACGAAGTATGTGTCCAAGTTTGGGCTCTGTTTGATCAACCAAACATGAGATAGGAACTGTTATGTGCAGCTAAATGCAAATTGGATGTCGGCAACGATGATGAAATCACCATCGTAATTGCCGGACGACATAGAGGGTATCACAACACATGATTTAGCCTGACATGCCCGGTGTTCAATTTCAGAGTGGCATAGCTGAAGTGTTCCTGTATATGATTTCTATGGGTCAAGAGAGTGATCGGTTGAATAGGAGTTGAACAGCGATATTATGTTGAAAAAGTTATTAGGCCAGTGAATTCTACACAACGTGAGTTCATCAGTAAAAATATTAAATATCTCACCAACATCGTATCCAAACAACACACCACCAATGGCTGCTACAACAGATGCCAATATCACATAAGAATTATTTAGCCATGTCTGTGCCCTGTTTGCGTCAGTAGTCGGTGTGACTGGAGGCTCGGATCCTCTCTCAGGCCGCTCTATTGAGCTGTCCGTCAATTCCAGATCATTTGACGGACCATCTGTGGATACATGCAGTACTGCTGGAGGAGAGTGAGTAGGGCTTGACGCCGGGGTGCTGTCCAATGAGTGATGATTGGCATGGTTTGATGTCAGCAGGCTCACTGCGCAGAAATAAAGGCAATAATTATTGTCGAACAAAAAACAAATACATTGTACATTTAACGCTTTTCTCATCAAGATTTAGCTTATAAAATGAAATGTCCATTTTGCATGTCAAGAAGAATAATTTTTTTAATTTAACACTAGAATTACTCTGTTGGTTATCGAGTCAGTTATTCCAGTGGAAAAATCTCAAAAATTCTCTTGACCTGCACATGGATATGTCTGAAAACCACTGCAAAGCCTGGTTTTAATGACTTAGCCATTAAAGGGTTAACCATACATAAATTTATTGTTATAAAGCTGGAAAATATTCCCATTTTGTTAACCCGTTCACTGACAAATACCTGAAAAAGTACTCTGCAATATAAAATTTGTTGAATATTTTGAAATTAATTTGACTGGAAGCCATTGCTGCCTGAGGCAGCAATGGCTTCCAGTCAAATTAATTTCAAAATATTCAACAGCTTTCCTATATGGTTGCCTTGAAAATGAAATATGGGGAATTAATCGGTGAAATGGTTAATCAATAATGCCATGTGAAGGACAACCCTTTAACACTCATATCAGCCAAAAACGGCTTCTGCAGTGGTCTTCAGAAATGTCCATTTGCAGGCCAATAGAAGACTATTTTAGAAAATTTATCACTAAAATGACTGGCTCGGTTATTGGCTCGATAACTGAGCCAGTCATTCCAGTGGTAAATTTTTAAAAATAGTCTTCTATTGGTCTGCAAATGGACATTTTATAAAAGAAAATAAGAATTTTCTTGAACAAATTCAAGGGTTAAAGGGTTAATAACTATCTTACCATTCTTTATGATAAATAAACTGGTTTTGTTGAAATGTTAAGTATTACCAAATTTGAATTCCGACATCTATAATTTCATATAGATTGACATAATATACCCATCAGTACATGTAGTCGACACCATATCTTTAGAAATCAAATCTCCAGCAAAGCAGCGGAGGAAAATCGCCAAAAGCTGAACACCTCTAGCCACAGGCATGACAAGCAGTTTGGTATTTGATCTTAGAGTTGACTGAAAGTTGTTGGTGGATAAGCACCAACAACTTTCAGTCAAATTGAGCTCAAAATATTCAGTGGGTTCAGAGTTCAAATTATTGCTTGGTAACTTGCAGCAGTCAGACAGCTAAAGCTTTATGACATAAAAATCAAATGCGTGCCGTGTAGGATGATGTCATAATCAATGATGTTATGAATAATGTAGATAAGTACATTATTAACGCTTAATTGAAGATGGGCCTAAGCGTTGTTGTATGAATGGCATATGTTTACTATTTAATAAACATTCTGTTGAATATTTTGAAACTAATTTTACTGGGCGCTGTTGCTGCCATAGGCAACAGAACCCAGTCAAATTAGTTTCAAAATATTCAACAGCTAACCTGTATAGTTTTCTGGGAATTCATAGTCAGGGAGTTCAGGGATCGATCCCGACACGGGCAAAGTGTGGGCGGAGCTTAGGTAGAGATGGGCGGGGCATAGCTAAAACTGGAAAGGAACAGTGAAGCTGGTAACAGTAAATCTACTTTGAGACATCAGGTTACTGCATATTTCCTTTTAGTCTGTTGTGGATGCAAGATAGTATGTACACTGCTGGGCAAAAAAAATGAGGCAAACATGATTTATCATATTTTTTATGATTACTCTTTCATGTTAATAAATACAGGTGAAATAAGTGACAATTTTACATAATATTATATGCATTGTCTGTGTGCAGGGTACCTTTTAGTATGGGTTAGCCTTTCCCTTATTTTTTTGGTCTCAAAACTCACCCATTTGGGCAAGCTGTCTGAAAGCTTTTTGCATTGTGCTGCGTCAATGCTGTTCCATTCATGTCTGACTGCTTTCCGCTGCTGAGTGAGCTAATTTGCATATCAAAAGCCATCTACTGAATGGATTCTTGTTCTATATTAGACCTACATGCATACACAAAAGACAAATAGTGCGTCTCTGTGTTCAGGATTTAAAGTGAATTAACTAACCAAACTAGCAAGCTAGTTGAGTTACGCTGACCGAGGTGACAAGACATTAGCCATTTCTGTAATCTCTGTATATTACCACACTGTAGAGCTGGGCGGTATTGACATTTACATGACGGTATCGGTACCATGAAAAAATACTGCGGTACCACGGTATACCGTCATCTGAGGTTGAGGCATGCCCCGAAATTAGAACAATTTTTTTCATTTCCTTTTCATTTCCATCTCCAATCAACGGTAAATTTATGTCAAATAAATAAATTGTCTTTCTGATTTAGAGAAGAAAAACATTATGGCTATTGCGACTGTTTAGTTTCACAACTTTATTAGGTCACTATTTTTATTGACATAATATCATTCGCGGGAATATCGGTCAAAGTGTGTGGTCGACTCTCTAACCCGCTGTTTGAGACATTGGAGCGCGCTATTTTCAATCTGGATTGTTCTTGCTATTAATGCGTGCGACCAGCAAACAGTAAATTTTATTTTGGCAGTCGAGCGCGTTGATAAACAGAGTCCAGACAAAATCCGCGAGTATTTAAACGAGGCCAGTGTTGTACTCTTTTATTTCTGTTGGAGTCGTATATCGGTTACTCGCGAAAACAGGCCTATACACATCCATATAACACGGCATTGAATATAGCTGATTCCAAAGCTTCTGATAATTACCAAATACCCGGTGTGCAGACTCGTTACTCGCCATGCTTCACGTGAACAATGCGTGTAAAAGGCTATTTCCGCGAACTTCCGACATGTAGCCAGTTGAAAAATGAATTACAAAAACTAAAACACTATAATTTTTAGGTGTCATTACTTAAACTGGATTTAATCCTTAAAGAAATTTCTTTAAAAAAGCCAGAAAAATAAAAAATAACGACTTCAAAGCTGCTCGTTGTTAATAAATTAACACGTGATCAAAATGCCGCGAACAAATATTACGTTTTAGTAAATTTTCATTGATAAATTCAGCATAGTAATGTATTTTCCCACGGTCTAGTTCATGAACAACCAATCAGATACGTCTTTGCGAGGTGCTGTTGTGTTTGAATAGTACGCGGTTTGTATGTTATTTTGTTATTCTAGCGTGTTTGTTCGGTGACAAAATGCTTGGAGTAATAAATTACAAATAATAGAAACAGGAATAGGGAATATATTATAGTGTAATTACTACCGGCGGACGGCCAAAGAATGAGTTTAGATGTTTTAAATAAAGCAATTTTACCGTGAGACTTTCAAGATGTACGTGTGACATACAATTCTGCCTGTCATTATTTTGTAATTGACGTCTTGATGCGTGTTTTTACAACGAACCTTTCACCTCGACTAGGCTAATAGTTAGGGATGCCTATATTTTTGTCACTATTAGCACCTATTTACCCTTGGTCAAGTCAGATTTTATGGATCTATTTCTCAAATATTGCTCAAACATTATGGACGGTATTCACGGTATTTGGAAATGTCAATGGTCACGGTATCAGTTCACGGTATACTGCGGTCCTCACGGTACTACCGTCAGACCTCCCAGCTCTACCACACTGTGCCTGAAGTGAAGTTGTTATTTTTGATTCAAAATGTCTTCAAAAAAGGCTAAATTCCATGTACCTGTTGAAGTCAAAAGGCGGATCGCAGGTGTTCATCAAGCTGGAGTCATATCCTGAGATTAAGAAAATTCTAAAGTCTGTTGCCCGGAAAGCAGGTTCTGGACGAGCTAAAGTGACATGTCGAGATGAAAGAAGGCTGAAAATGACTGTTCTGAAGAATCGTAAGAAGACTCTCACCAAATTAGCAGAAGAATTCAGAAATTCACAAAATAAGGCTGTTTCAAGAAAAACAATTGCAAGGAGGCTAAAGGAAGCTGGTTTTTCATCCAAGCGGTGTGATACGAAACCATTGCTGTCCACAAAGAACGTTGCAGACACACTCAGATTTTTGGCACTTTATCGTGACCATGATTCTCAGTGGTTTGAGTGTGTTCTCTGGAGTGATGAGTCATGTTTTGAGCTGTGTACAGATGCTCCAGAGCGCTGTCTTCGTAGGTCAGGTGAAAAATATAACCCAGAATGCTTCTCCACCACTGTGAAACATGGAGGAGGTGGAATTATGGTATGGGGTATGTTTTCTGCATCTGGTGTTGGAGAGCTTGTGCAATGTGAAGTCCATTAATGCAAAGGAGTATCAAAACATATTAGAAAAGGGGTTGCTTCCAAGCCTGAACAAGTTGTGCAGTGGAAATAAAAGACAAAGCTATTTTTCAATAAGATAATGCCCCAGCACACACATCAAAAACAACAGTCATGAGCGGCATTCTCTGTCGGTGATGTTTTGGCCTGGACAGTCATCAGATCTTAACCCCATAGAGAATATATGGGCGCATATCAAGGCCAAACTGGTTGGCAGAAAATTTGGGAGCACTGACCAGTTGTGGGAAGCAGCAGTCAGACATGAATGGAACAGCATTGATGCAGCACACTGTAAAAGGCTTTCAGACAGCTTGCTCAAACGACTGAGATTTCTGAAGAAAAACAAGGGAAAAGCTATCCCATACTTTAGTATATGTTAGGTACCCTGCATACAGACAATGCATATGATATTATGTAAAATTTTCACTTATTTCACCTGCATTTATCAACATGAAAGAGTAATCATAAAAATATGATAAATCATGTTTGCCTCATTTTTTTGGCCCAGCAGTATATATATATATATATATATATATATATATATATATATATATACTGAGCCAAAAAAGTTTAGCAACAGCGAAGTCTGGTTTGTTGTATTAAAACTATGCGTCCATTTATAACCAAATTTGCAGGCATGTTTCGTCAATGTAATGTCTCGCTGATCATGAAGAAATATAAATCATTTCTTGCATTTCTCGGCCGCACGCTTACTGCATGTGAAAATGCATTTTTCATGCACTGGCCCACATTGGCGGGTAGCGAAGGCGCAAATAATTCACCATATTGCAAAAGCAGATAACGAACATTAACAGAAAATGCTTAAAAGTTTACCCTACCGAGCATGGGCCGCCGCCCAGGGCTACCCGAAAATCACCGCCATGAAGCAATGGGAAGACTCGTTGCTGGGCAGAGCGTTCGCGCTGTTGCTCGACATTTTAATGTTCACGCCTCAACCATTTCCCGTCTCCGCCAACGTGAGCAGGAAACTGGACATGTTAATGACCGACCACGATCTGGCAGACCGAGAGCAACAACACCACGAGAAGACCGCTACTTAGTGACGTCATCACGACATCACAGGTTTGAGACTGCGCTTTGGCTGTCCCATAATTTGCACACCACTACCGGCACTACAGTGCATGGACAAACTGTGCGAAACAGACTCCATGATGCTGGACTGCATGCCAAACAGATCTTATTGTGATTCGCGGAAATTTAACGGCTCAACGTTACTGTGAAGAAGTTGCCGTCCCTGTTGTCATCCCTTTTATGCAAACTTTATGTTCCAGCAAGACAACACCCGTCCTCATTCAGCTAGGGTCACCAGCGATTTCCTTGAGGCTAACAACGTTCCGGTGTTGGACTGGCCAGCGCGATCACCGGACCTGTCTCCTATCGGACACGTGTGGGACATTCTTGGCCGTATGGTGCATGAGAACCATCCACATCTTCACAACATGCAGGAGTTGGAAGCTGCACTGCTCCAGGAATGGGATGCGATTCTTCTTCAGGTGCTTAATTTGAAGCAGGAGAAAGCGATGTACGGCGGTGGTTAATGCGCGCGGAGGTCACAACCGGTATTGACAGCTCAGTGTCATTATTTAAATTGGACCCTTCCACTGAATGATGCCATGTTAAAGGCGCGATGCTAGCATTACAGTAACAAGAGACTGTTGTTCAAATTTGAAAATGACCTATCAATTAAATAATATATTTGAATCAATTTATTGTTTTTGTTAAATAACATTTTTACAGTAATATTCTCAGTGTTGCTAAACTTTTTGGGTTCAGTATATATATATAATATAAAACCCTTTAATGGTCATACCGGCCAAAACTGCCCTTTACTATGGTCTTGTGGAATGTATTTTTACAGGACATCAGAACACAATTTTTGAAAATTTACCACTGGAATGACTGGCGCGATAACCGAGTCAGGTATTCCAGTGGTAAATCTTTTAAAATTACATTCTCTTGGCCTGTAAATGGACATCCAACTAGCAAATATTAAAATTTTCTTGAGAAAATTTAACCATTAAAGGGATAATAGATTTGCTTGCTGACAATGTGTTAATACTGGACATAGATGTGTATGTGACATATAATTATGATATACCTGTTTCAGCTTTAGAAAGCTCTAGCCATGCTTGTGAATTTTCCCAGCGATCGCCTGCATCAGCCATCATTGCACATGTTCTTATGCTCTATTGGTTATTTGTTTTATTATAAACATTACCATATAAAAATGTATAATTTATGCAATTTTTTCAGAAAATTTTATCTTCATATAGCAATTAGTAAGCACCAATTTTCTATCTACGCATCCACAATTTTTGGCTCAATTAAGCTATGACATGTTATGAATAGAATACTGAATGATTGTATGACAATTATCATAATATATTTGTCATTTAAAAACATTAATGCGTGTTTGAAATTATTAACGCTTTCACGCTCTGTGTGGACTAAATTAATTTTCAGTTTTCTGTAAATTTTACATTTTTGTCAAAATCATTAAAAAAAATGTATGAAATTATGTCTATGTTCACTCCAGACTGTAACAGCCCAGGCTGCCCCATACTTTACCAATTGTATATCTGACAATACTATGTGATTATGATTAAATCTCCATATATATATATACCCTATGATGAGTTTTTTTGCAATATTATGGAATCTGGCGGCTGGGCAAGCTGCCAATCTTCTTAAAATAACTTTAACGTATATACAAAAAGGGTAACCACCTACACTGAAGAGGTCAAAATCACATAACTGTATGGCGTATGAAACATACATATAAATAAATATTGATATTGAGATTTGATTGTGTTGTATATAGACAGTAGTCATTGATATATTTTGATTTTGAGATGGCTTGTAAATAGATAATAATAATATTATGACTTTACTGTTTAAAATTTTGAGGATAGCAAATAGAAATAATCAAAGACACCACCTTTTATATAAATGTAACAGAATATTGGCAATGACTTAAAGGAAAGGATCAGGGAACTAACTTATGCTCTTGAATGACAGCTTTATATAATAATCAGCCTATAGCCTCAGGAAAAAACAGAAAGAAGTCAGAATAATTAGAAACAAGAGCTCCGCAAACAGCACATAATAACCCCCCCACCACCCCCCTGATGACAAATCAATGAATGAGAGCTTTCCAAAAATAATATTTCTTCCTCAGACCAATACCAGTCATCCTTATGAAGTGTCAAAGCAATCTGTTAAACAGTCAAGGCGGTATCGTCCGGAAACCAATTTTCAAGATGGCCAACGCTGACTGGTGGCCATCTTGGATTTCGGTTCATTGTTCATTTCAAGAGGTTTCTTCCTCAGAGCTAGTCCAACCAGCCTATGAAGTTTCAAAGCAATCCGATAAACGGTTAAGGATTTATCATCCGGAAACTCATTTTTAAGATGGCCGCCTGTGGCTGGCGACCATCTTGGATTTCGGATCATCATCAATTATGATAGGTTTCTTCCCCAGACATAGTCCAACCACCCTATGAAGTTTCAAAGCGATCCTATAAACAGTAACAGAGTTACCATCCGGAAACCAATTTTCAAGATGGCCACCAGTGGCTGGCGGCCATCTTGGGTTTTGAATCATTGTTGATTTCGATAGGTTTCTTCCTCAGAGCTAGTCCAACAACCCTATGAAGTTTCAAAGCGATCCGATAAATGGTAATGAGTTATCATACGGAAACCAATTTCAAGATGGCCGCCGATGGCTGGCGGCCATATTGGATTTTTGATCATCGTCGATTTCGATAGGTTTCTTCCCAAGATCTAGTCCAACCACCCTATGAAGTTTCAATGCGATCTGACAAACGGTAACAGAGTTATTCTCCGGAAACCACTCTGCCACCTGCACGCCCGACCAACTGCCCACCCGGACGGACGGCGCCATTACATAAATTATGACCTTGGAAACCACCGATATATTTTGAAATGATTTTGACCGAAACTTATTGCTTCCACCAGAAAAAGTAACTTTCAAATATAATGTTTTCAAAAGGATCAATAGTCAATTAGCAGTAGTTAGTTAATCGCTCTACATCGGCACCTATAGAGAATACTATTCATACCCCTTACAGAACTATATTCAGGTGCGCTTTCGTTATATTCAGGTAGGCCTATGCGGTATACCTGCACATGCATTTGACGCACGGCAGAGTGTGAACCACCAGCAAAGTCACTAATTGGCTCCAAGTCATGTGCTCCTAGATTTAGTAAATGCTATTTCTCATATAATCCTGATTCATTTTCATTTTTTACTGCTTGTAGTTTATTTAATATTGTATGAAATTACCAATAAACATCATTTGTTATTTCCCTTTTGTATGATTACTGTATTCTGCGGCTGTAGTAGTAGAAACATCCTACAGCTGAAATCAGTCCTTCTTCGCTTTTGCCCACTGTGGCTTGTCCTCAGCCGAAATCCTTAGCTTCCTCAGGTCCATTCTTGACTTGATTGTACTGAGTCCTGCTTTCTTGAGGTCACCTCATAGAGGGCGAATTCTAAGGCTCTCTGTGCTCTCTTCTGGCATCCTTAGCACATGGCCAAACATGGACCATCTTTGCTGGGCGACTTTTACAGACAGCGGCGACGTATTACACATCTTGTATAGTGCATCGTTGGAAATTATGCTTCTGGCCATCGGTGTCCAGTGATGGTGCGTAGGTGTTTGCGGTGGCAGGCATTGAGTTTGTCTAGAGCTGACATTGGCGCTGCCCAGCTGTTACAGTTATACAGCAGGTTGCATTGTATAAATGTAGCCTCTTTATCAAGGGCATCTTTGATCTACGAATCCATAGCTTCCAGAAGGACTGGAAAGCTATGTTCCCCATGAAGCATGCAGAAATGTCAGTAGTACTGCAAAACAGTGAGCCCAGGATTTTACTTTTTCCCCCCATGGTTCGCCACCATGAAGTGGTCGTCATTTTCTATAGTTTCATGCTTTGTCGATAAGTATATGTGGGTGAACTCTGTTTTGGATTCATTCATAAAGAGATTCGCAATTTTTACTTTGCTTGCAGCTATTGGGAGAAGTTCGTCAAGGGGTTTCTTTTCCTCGTCTAAGAAGTCCACATCATCGGCATATTTCATCCCTAGCAGCATGTCCAGTATTGACACTGGGGAGTGTTTGGTCTTGTGGAACTTTCCCGCACAGATTTCAATGCGGCAGCAAGGTGGCAGGTGAAAAGTACCGGAGATAGACCATCTACCTGTGGGGAGCCGATTGATGTCTCAAACTCTACAGACTTCCCTGACTTGACTCGCACTCTCAGCTTGGTGTCTGCAAGCAGTAGTCTCACTAGTCATAGTTCAGCTTCATTGCAACTGGCCTGGCATAGTATATCTAGGATCTTTGAGCGCTTAATTGTGTCGAACGCTCGTGACATGTCAATGCCCATTTTGTGGAAGTCCTAGTGTTTGGAGGAGTCATTTTCGTGAAAACCAGGTCAATCCAAGATGGTCGCTGAACCATTTGGTCAATCAAGTCCTCTTGAACAAACTTGGCTTACCTCTTGGCCGAGATGAAGATTCCCCAAGTGGTTTCGGAGAAGATTTTTAAAGACATTTCCTGAAATTGGCCGAAATCCAAAATGGCTGCTGGGCAAATTGGCTGATCGGGTTCATATGCCCTAAGGATGCTTCTTGCCAAATATAATTGAAATCGGCCTGGTATTTCTCAAGAAGAAATTTTTAATTTCCCATTGCTTTAGCATGGGAGCTAATATGACGAGAAAATTATGCAAGATGGCCGCCAAACCGTTTATCCGACAGTTTGGAAAATTGCAAATTTGAGCTCAGAATACCCAAAAACATATATAGAACCAATTTTGGCCTCAAAATCCATCAAATAAAAAAATCCAATATGTCCGCCAAACATGCTACATTTTGATTGGCCCATGGTGGCCATGTTTTTTGACGGAGCAACTTCCCATGAATAAACTTTAATGGCCCTTAGTCCCTAATCAAATCTCCCAAATTTTGGCCTGATCCATTCAGCGGTTCTGGAGAAGTCGTTTTCAGGAAAACTAGTTCATCCAAGATGGCTGCCGAACCATTCGGTCAATCAAGTTGTCTTCAACAAACTTGGCTTACCTCTTTGCCTAGATGAGGTTTCATAAGTTTTGACTCGATTCCCCAAGCCATTTCGGAGAATGAGATTTTTAGACATTTCTAAAAATCGGCCGAAATCCAAAATGGCCACCGGCCAAATTGGCCGATCGGCTTCGTTTGAACAAAATGAAATCTCTATGCCATAAGGATGCTTCCTGCTAAATGTAATTCAAATCGGCCCAATAGTTCTCGAGAAGAAAATATTTTAAATTTCCCATTGCTTTAGTATGGGAGCTTTTGGCGGGAAGATGATCCAAGATGGCTGCCAAACCGTTCATCCGACAGTTTCGAAAATTGCAAATTTGAGATCAGAATACCCAAAAAACCTATATAAAACCAATTTCGGCCTCAAAATCCATCAAATAAAAAAATCCAATATGGCCGCCAAACATGCTATAGTTTGATTGGCGCATGGCGGCCATGTTTTTTGACGGATCAACTTCTCTTGAACAAACTTTAATGGCCCTTAGTGCCTAATCATATCTGCCAAATTTCGGCCTGATCCCTTCAGCGGTTCTGGAGAAGTTATTTTCGCTAAAACGAGGTCAAGCAAGATGGCCGCCAAACTATTTGATCAATTAAGTTCCCTTGAACAAACTTGGTTGAGCTCTTGCCAAGATCATATTTCATGAGGTTTCCTTCAATCCCTCAAGCAGTTTCGGAGAAGATTTTTAGACGTTTCAAAAATCGGCCAAAATCCAAGATGGCCACCGGCCTAATTGGCCGATCGGCTTCATTTGAACAAACTTGGATCCCGATGCCATAAGGATGCTTCTTGCCAAATATAATTGAAATCGGCCTGGTAGTTCTCGAGAAGAAGTCATTTAAAGGAAAAGTTGACGGACGGATGACGGACACACGACGGACGGTCGCCACGACATAAGCTTTTCAGGCCAGGTGAGCTAATAAAAAGTTATAGTTTGGTCTGATAATATACAAAGAATTTCTTGTCTTCTTTTGAAGAGACCAAATCCACAGCCAAGCGAGTATGACCCAGACACGCCAGATCATTATTCTCACCCATACAACTGTATTTTAATACTGACGTAAAGGCAGTGAAGAATTTGGATAGGTTTTTAACATTAAGTGTCAAGCCATCTAAAAATAGCTTCTGTAGTGGTCTAAATGAAATTACGGATTTCTTTTTTCACGAGAGAGTTGATACTTACCTCCCTAATACTCTTTGATATTGCTAAATATCGGCTTTCACTCAATAAAACACTCAGATTAAAAAAGTAAGGTGCCCCTACTGGGCAGGTAGTCAGAAGTCAGTCAGGCGGATGCCAGCCCCACCACAGCGCATGCGCCGACTAGTACTTCCTCTGACTAATTTATTGGCTGACACTATGCAACATTACAAGAGCCTGAAGACCGAGCCTCAGTGGGGCGGAGAGGCCGGGTCCATATCAGGGAGGTAAGTATCTACTCTCTCGTGAAAAAAGAAATCTGTGATTTCGTTTATTTCACTTCAAGAGTATACTTACATCCCTAATACTCTTTGATATTGCCAGAATTCGACAGGGAATTCGGAGGGAGGGAGGCGAGGTCAACAGACCAGCTCTTCCCTATGCGCTTTTTTCTGCGTAAAAGGCACAGAAACTTCTGAAATTGTGCGGAAACACAATCAGGAAAGATTTGAACATGGATGAGAGATGACCATATGTCATATGCGCTCTCCCCCCCCCCCCTCTTCTTGGGAGGAAGATTGCATGACCTCAATGTCCCATACGCTCTCTATGTACAAGTGCCATGTACTATAGGACAAAGAATGAAAAGGCTTCATTTTCATATACTCTCAATAATGAACCATACATAAAAACAGGTACCATCACCATATTAATAACGAAGGGTCACGTGACAACACAATTAACAATGACGACCACAAAAACAAGACTGACCTTGTGAAGAATGGCGGCTGTCATCATCTCCCCATTGGTGAAGACTGATGCAGTCCAAATAAGTGGATGTTTCCCTTGATTAAATGCGAAATATATTTAAAAAATGAGGAAACCTCATCAAATATGTACACCTAAATTATTTTTTCAAAATCGATAAGGCGAGAGGATTCGAGGTGTCACGGAGGTAATGGTCTTTAAAACTTGACTCAAAATGTCACTGAGCTACCGACATAATGTCATCCACAGGGACCCCATTAAATAGGGCAGTAGAAGCCACTACGCCCCCGACACTGTGAGCCTTGGCCATGTCAACTTGTTTACCTGTGGCAGATTTATGACAAAATTGAATACATTCAACAATCCACCTGGAAATGGTGTCCTTAGACGCCCTGCCATGGGGTTCAATATTTGACAACCATAACGCTGACGGGTCCGTCCGCCATTCCTGAGTACATTGTTTGTACCAGCTCAATGCTCGGACTGGACACCATGCTTTAGAATTAGGATCATATCTAGTTAAAGCTGGCAAAATAATGGGTTGACCTGGATATTTCAAAGACTGATTGTGGAAACAAAATCAGGAATAGATTGAAAACATCGGCTAACACAAACCGATGGCTGAGAGATGACCAAATGTCATATGCGCTCCACCGCCTCACCCTCCTCTTGGGAGGAAGACTGAATGGCCTCAATGTCCCATACGCTCTCTACGTACAAGTGCCATGTACTATACAACATTAAACGAAAAGGCTTCATTTTCGTATACTCTCAATAATGAACCACATAAAACATGTACCATCACCATATTAATAACGAAGGGTCACGTGACATTACAAAAAACCATGGACAACACACACAAGACTAACCTTGTGGAAGACTGGTGCTGTCATCATCTCCCCATTGGTGAAGATTGATGCAGCCCATAAACTAGATGTATCCATTGATTAAATGTGAAATATATAAAAAATGAGGATACCTCATCAAAAAATGTACACCTAGATTAGCTTTTCAAAATCGATAAGGCGAGAGGATTCGAGGTGTCACGGAGATAATGGTCGGTAAAACTTGACTCACAGTGCCACTGAGCTACTGACATAATATCATCCACAGGTACCCCATTAAATAGGGCAGTAGAAGCCACTACGCCCCCGACACTGTGAGCCTTGGCCATGTCAACTTGTTTACCTGTGGCAGATTTATGACAAAATTGAATACATTCAACAATCCATCTGGAAATGGTGTCCTTAGACGCCCTGCCATGGGGTTCAATATTTGACAAACATAACGCTGACGGGTCCGTCCGCCATTCCTGAGTACATTGTTTGTACCAGCTCAATGCTCGGACTGGACACCATGCTTTAGAATTAGGATCATATCTAGTTAAAGCTGGCAAAATAATGGGTTGACCTGGATATTTCAAAGACTGATTTTTAGCCATGAAATTAATCCTAGGTAGAAGCTTAAGGCCTTCCCCTGTAACCACAAAACGGTCTGCCTCGGCTGATAAGGCATGAATTTCACTTCTACGCCTAGCCAAGGCCGCAGCAATTAAAGATACAGTTTTAAGTGTCAACATTTTCATAGAAATGGAACTAAGTGGTTCAAAAGGTTTATCACCTAGTACCTGAAGCACTAGTGATAAACTCCAAGACGGAATCACTGGGGGATTCCTTGGTCTTAGATTGCCCATACCTTTAATTAAAGTATTTAATGTACTTACTTCATCACTTCCCCTATTAGCCAAGCAAGGGATAACTGCCATTAAAGCTGATTTATAACCAGCAATAGAGTTAGGCTTGAGGCTATAGGCATCATACAGGTGACAGAGGAAATCAGCTACTACCTGAATAGATGAATCCATTGGATTAATACATCTTTTTGAGCACCATTCTGCAAATATGTTGATTTTATAATTATATGCTCTGGAGGTTGACCCCCTCCTGGCTTTTGCCATAAACATGGCTGCTTTCTCAGAAAAGCCGTCCTTAATTCTAGATTCCTTGACAACATCCACGCAGTCAATCTGAACATTGACGGATTGTTGTGAAGGGCCTTGCCCTGGAAGATAAGATTGTCCATCAGAGGCAGAGGAACCGGATTGCAGACCAGAAGGTCCAGCAGATCCGTATACCATGATCGGCATGGCCAATTTGGGGTGATCAGAAGCACTTGACACTCCTCCTGGAATATGAACTGCTTTCAAGGTAATCCTGTGATCCAGGCACCAACAAAGCAGTTTCCATGTCATCATACAGAGACTGGGCAACTCCGTTCCGCTCTGGCAATTTATATAAGTCACTACTGTTAAGTTGTCTGATCGAATTAGAACACTCTTGCCCTGAACTTCCTGTAAGAAATGTTCCAGGCCCAGGACTACTACTCGTAATTCCAGTAGATTTATATGTTCTATTGACTGTTCCAGATTCCAAAGCACTGATATCGTGGATTCTTCCAGGCAAGCTCCCCACCCCGCCATCGATGCATCTGTATACATCGTTACCTGAGGGTGAGGAGGGGTTAGCATCACCCCCGCCAGAAGATTCTCTGTATTCAACCACCATTGAAGGTGGTGAATTAGAGGCTCCAGAACTGGCACATTTGAGTCCAGAGAACCTGTACTCTGAGTCCATTGCGTCATGAGAAATATCTGTATCGGCAGCCTGCGTAAGGGCGCCTGAGGAATGACTGGTTCCAGAGAAACCATCAATCCTAGCATTCTCAAGTAAACTCGTGCCAGGACATGATGACTGTTGCACAGACTGTATTACTGAGATGAGTATCTGAACTCTCTCCTGAGTAGGATAAACATATCCTATCTCCAGATCGAAGAACATTCCCAGGTAGACAAACTTCTGGGATGGAGTCAGCTCTGATTTTTTAAACTTGATTAACCAGCCTAAACCTGTGAGAGTTTTCAAAACTATCTCCAGATTTGCCGATAAACTTTCTCGGTTGTGTGCTTTTAACAGCCAGTCGTCTATGTATGTGTGGACTGCTATGCTTCTCTTGCGGAGGTATGCTGTTATCGCAAGAACCACCCTGGTGAAGACCCGAGGAGCCGTAGAAATTCCGAAGGGTAACACCCTGAATTCCCACTGTCTGCCCTGGAATGCAAATCTGAGGAAGCGACGGAAACTCCTCGCTATAGGAATGTGGAAATAAGCATCCTTTAAATCTATTGAAGATATCCACATCCCACCTCTCCAACCCTGCCAACACCGATTTCACTGTCTCCATTTTGAAACTGGGTGTGTCTATGGATTTGTTCAATGGCTTGAGGTTGAGAATTGGTCTCCACCCTCCAGTGCTTTTTTGCTACTAGGAACACGGTTGAATAGAAGCCCGGACAATCTTGTGCCGGTTGAATTGCTCCTTTTTGTATGAGAGAATTTATCTCTTCCTCTATACACAACCGCTGATCTGGATCCCTTGGAATTTGAGTCCAGATTGGCACCCGAGACAGTCGCGATGGAGGGCCTGTAATCCAGTCGGGATGATACCCATCGCAAGACTAAACGGTCCTGAGTTAACCGTTCCCACTCTTGCTTGTGGTGGGCCAATCGGCCACCACCCCACCCCACTGGACCACCTAGGGAGAGAGGTGGACATAAGGAGTGCAAGAGTGGCACTGTCTCCTTGGCCAGAAGCACCGGAGTGGTTCTCACCGTGATAACCGACCCATCAGGCACGATTACCACGACCAGATCCACGCGCGCCATGACCAGCGCCACGCGCACCTTGTTGCGCGGGTGCGAGGTGCGCGGGTGGCTGCCTGGCTGGTGGCGCCGGAGGAACCTGCGCCCCCCCTCACTGCTGGCCGAATCGCGCGTGGCCAAGGCCGACGCTGCGTAGGTGGCTGGCCTCTGACCTGGCAACCGCCACCTCGAGCCTGCAGGGGATGATACGCAGGGGGAGCTGCGCGAACGCGCTCTCTGCGGAGCACTTCAAATTGCTCGCGCAGTGCCCTCTGGTTATTGACCAGAGTGACCATCTCCTGGAGATGCTTGCATCCCTCACCTTCAAAGAGACCAGGACCTGCCATAGGCGTATGCAGCAGCCTATTATACAGGTCCTGAGACGGGCACAAGTTGTCAAGTGCAAACGTGCGCCTCGCCTGGATACTTCTGGTCACAGCCCAAATCAAACAATCCAGAGCCAGGTCGATTCCATCCTGGATGGCTCTCTGGACCGTTACCGGGCTAGGCTGGCGCGACGCGGATGCTGTTACTACCCCCTGTAACAGCTGGGAGACATGAGAAAGCGCTGCAATAGACGCTCTCCCACTCTCCTCCACATCGCGCAACGTGGTATTGGCTGAACGCAAAGCGTTCGAGCACAGTGCTCCCGTGTCAGACTAGGAGACTGGCCGCGTGTCCTCGCCTAAAGCCGCGTGGTCATCCACGCTCGGCTTAGGCACCACGCTGTATTTCTGATACTCATCAGATATGACGCGGCAACGCCTCACCACCTCGCGAGGGGCCTTCGCGAGACGTCCATGCACCTTGATGGACGTCTCCGCCACCGTGAACATATCAACAATATGTTCAGCCAGCGGCAGAGATGGCATTGCGCTCACAGCCGATCTACCTGCCAACCACGGGCGGTGATCCCACTTGCCTGCCGGCTGTTCCACAGGCAGGTCTGGCCTGACGCTTATAAGCCACTGACAAGCGTCCGACCAATCCTCCTCTGTGGCTACCTGCGAGAGCTCTACAAGATGAGGGCCTTCGTCTTCCTCCTGAGCATTCGCAGGCATGCTTGAGGCCGGATAACCTGACACCTCTGGCAAGCCAGAGAAAGCATGCGGGCCCGAAAGAGCAGGCATGTTAAACTGGCTGGCTTGACCAGGAGCAGATGCCGTGGTATTGTGCGGGGCACTTAGCGTCATACCACGGCCCCGGCGAGCACCTGCTACACTCTCGGCAAGCCGAGGTATGCGGTACATTTGGCCATCAGATCCGACCCGGGCCACCTTCTGCGCCGTGAACCCTACTTCTGCGTGAGTAGAATCATGGATAATGTTGCCTACATTCCCCGCGAGGGGTGCACAGACGTCAATGTCCATGGTCACGGCATCAGAAGGAGAACCCAGCAGATAATCCTCTTCATCCTGGCCAGAAAGATTAGACTCCGGGTCAGCGAAGAATGCTAACCCGGACTGGCCAGGAAAGGTACCATAGGAGGCACTGGTACCTGCGGCATGCGGAAAATCCTCGCCTGATAAGCAGGCACCAGGCTCCAGCAACAACCGTCCATGGCCACCGGCGCGGCAAGCCTGCTGCCAATGTCCTGGATCGCCCCCTCTAATGGGGCCACCTCTGAATCTTTGAAAACTGGTAAAACCCTAGAGACCCGATTCAGATGCGGGGATTATCTGCTCCGAAGCAGATGAAGAGGACAACAAAAGATTTGGTCCAGGAAGCATGCCACGGAGCAACCCTGGAACCAAATCTTTGATTGTCCTCTTCATCTCTTCCAACATCTCAACACGGAAGGCCTCCATATCCACAGAGGATGAGGCCTTCCTCTTACCCTTCTTACCAGCTACCTCTCTCTTGGACCTTCTCTCCTCCTCAGCAACCTTCACCTTCGCCTGTAACGACAAAAAGTCAGACATTAACTCGCCCCCCCCCCCCCAATGTTTACATATGTCGCATTTAAGCAACGGTCCAGAAGGACTGCACTGGAAACAGAAGTGTGGGGCGAATCGGTCCTTCAAAAAGCGACCACATGAGGGATAGATACCTGTGGACATAAACACAGAGAGATTAGCCTTTCATAGCGCCATTTAGAAATAAACCGGCTATTTTAGGCGCTTATTACAAAAAACGTGAGTCCCAGAAACACATTACAACGGGACAAACTCGCTCAAATATACTAGAAGTCACCTGATAACGCAGTCCTGGGCCCTCCTCCGGAGACAACACGCCTTTCTGCAGCTCATGCATTCTTAACAAGCAACTTTAGTAGTTAGAAATAGCACAACTTTTCAGAAAGAGGAAAACTTTTAAGGAAAAAATATTGCATAGGACTCCCAGCCAAAAAATTAGCAAAGAGGAAGTACTAGTCGGCGAATGCGCCGTGGTGGGGCTGGCATCCGCCTGACTGACTTCTGACTACCTGCCCAGTAGGGGCACCTTACTTTTTTAATCTGAGTGTTTTATTGAGTGAAAGCCGATATTTAGCAATATCAAAGAGTATTAGGGAGGTAAGTATACTCTTGAAGTGAAATTGAGGAATATCCCTTTGCAGAACAAGACCATTTTCTTTTTTACCACTGGAATGCCTGGCTCGATAACCGAACCAGTCATTCCAGCGATAAATTTTTAAAATATAGCCTTCTCTTGGTCCGCAAATGAACTTTAAAAAAGCCAATATTTTTATTTTCTTAGACATATTTAGGCTTTAAATGGTTACATATTTACCGCCATAATGATTGAATCAGTCAATCCAGGGATAAATTTTCAAAGATAAGCTTCTCTTGGCTGACAAATGGGCATTTATAACGTAACGGTTTTGATTTTCTTGAACAATCTTGACCATTAAAGGCTTAACTGTCTGACTACCGCAAGTCACCAGAGAATTTCAACGACCAATAACTCTGGACCTGTTGAATATTTTGAAAACAATTTGACTGAAAGTTGTTGGTGGTTTAGCCACCAACAACTGTCAGCCAAATTGTTTTCAAAATATTCACCATATTCAGAGTTAAACCCCATGGAAAAAACAGTTTGCAGAAATTCAGCAGGCAGACATTTAATAGATTAGCTGTATTAGAAACACATAGACTTAACCAAAACTGAATGCTGCGGATGCCATTACCAACAATAAGCATGTATAATGATGCAGCTGTACCATACATTCTTCCTATGGTCTTTCAACAGATGAGCTCAGATGTAGTATAAACAGAGAACTAATAACTTGACAGCTAGCAACAGCAGACACCAACACTGCCCCCCCCCCCCTCAATAAACACCAGCTTAACCCTTTAACCCACAAGTTTCTTCAAGGAAATTTCAATTTCCTCTAAGAAAATGTTCATTTGCAGATCAAGAAGACTATTTTTGACAATTTACCATTGGAATGACTGGCTCGGTTATCGAGCCAGTCATTCCAGTGGTAAATTGTCAAAAATAGTCTTCTCATGGTCTGCAAATGAACATTTCTCAGAACCACTGCAGAAGCCATTTTTGGCTGATATGAGTGTTAAAGGGTTAAGAGACAGTACACATACATGAACAGAGCAAAGGAAACTGAATAGTGTCACAATAATAACTTAAACTCTTCAATCTGGACACCCATTATCGCAATGGACATATGCCATGGCATTCAACTATTCAATAAATACACTAAGAAAAATGCTCCAAAATATTCAATAAAAACTGGCAATTTTGTGAAATCCACATATATAAAACTAATAAATATTTGACATAATCAGAGATATTAAATCATTTATTCAATCACTATAGAAAATCAGCTCCATCTGGCACTGTACAGAATGAGAAATGGTGCTACGCCTACGCCTGACATTTACAAATGACATGAATGGCAGGGACATGGTAATCAAATTCTGCTATAATCTCTGCATGAAATAAACTATGATTACTTCTTCAACAGATTGCTTGTCCGCTAAACACAACGGAAGACATATAATGTCAATGTATTGCTGTTCAGCATGGCTAAATCACTATACTGCTGTGTGCTAAAAGATCTGAGATTATGGACAGAAAATTATATTTAATTAGTATTAATGTTGAGAATGAAGCTACTGAAAGGTACTGGTCAATGTCTAATTAGACAATAACATCTTTCAACACAATAGTTATCTTAGTTACTGAATAAAAAATTTAAAAAACACCAAGGAAATTGATCAGTATAAACGTTAAAATGCTCAGATTGGTAAATGTCTGTATGAGAAGTAAGCCTGGCGATTAGAAAGCGTGTGTCACTCACTTATTGATCTCAGTGCTATTTAGCCATTTAATGGCAGCTCCGTAATCTGGCCAAAACCGGCATCTGGAGCAGTATTGAGAAATATAAATTTGCAGACCAAGAGAAGACTAGTTTTGAAAATTTACCACTAGAATAACTGACTTGATAACCAATCCAGTCATTCTATTGGTAAATTTTCAAAAATAGTCTACTCTTCGTCTGCAAATGGACACTTTCCATGAGAAAATTTTATATTTTTGAAAGAATTTGGTCATTAAACAATTAAAGGAAAGGATCAGGGAACTAACAAATGATAGATTTATACAATAATCAACCTATTGAGGCACCAGTTAGAACAGAAATAAATTGGAATAATTTGAAAAAGGCAAATAACTACCATTTTTGTCACTCTGGCGGGAACCAATAAGTGACGCAGCTGGTGGTGTGCGCTCTGGTGTATGCCGCGGGAATAAATAGTAGCCTCTACAACCGGTCATATAAACTCAGTTATATTTGAGTTAAGTTGATTAGCCACTACATCCTACAGGTAAAATACTGTTTAGTCTTAAAACAATTTGACTGAAAGCCGTTGTTTCCAGAGACAGGATCTACATTCAGTTACAAGGATTTCAAAATATTCAGTAGGTATCATGTTGCGACCATGGAAACCAAGTCTATTTTGAAATCATTTTGACCGAAACTTGTTGCTTCCACCAGAAACAGTAACTTTCAAATACAATGTTTTGCAAAGGATCAATAGTGAATTAACAGTAGCGAGTTAATCGCTCTATATCGGCGCCTATAGAAAATACTATTCATACCGCTTACAAAACTATATTCAGGTGTGCTTTTTTTATATTCAAGTATGCGGTATACCAGCACAGACAGTTGACGCACAGTGTAATGTGAAGCACCAGCAACCTGGTTCCAAGCTAAGCACTCCTAGATTTAGTAAAATGCTTTTTGTCAAATAATTCTGATTCATTTCTGCTCTTTATTGGTGCTAGTTTATTTAATATTGTATGAAATTACCAATAAACATCATTTGTTATTTCCCTTTTCCATTCCTTTAACTAAAGCACTGCACAACTTGTAAAACAGCTGAGTGTCTACTCATGCAAACCAGATGCCAAATGGTCTGGGTCGCTCAAAGAGAACGCCAGTACAGTACTTAAACCATTAATGGTAAAATTTTGTCAAGAAAATCTAATTATATGCTTACTGAATATCCAACTGCAGGCCTGGAACAGACTATTTTTGAAAATTTACCCAGGAATGACGTCGAGCCAGGCATTTCTATGAGAACTTTCGACAAGAACGCTATTGCTTGATACGCTCGCCCATATTATATGGATGTACGTGTGTAATTAAATTACAATATTCTAGTGTAAGTATTTGTATATTCAGCTATGTAGACATGCAGTTATCATAAGCACAAAACCATGAAAAAACTAGGAAACATTCCAAAAATGTATACTACGAATGATGCTGATTATGTCTCTCGATTGAATAAAATGCTTCTGTTAAGTTTCAATGTAATCTGAAGAGACATTGTTAAAGAAGAGGCCCAAGGGCCTGTGACGCTCACCTGGACCTTTAACATTTGAACCATTTGCATTTAAAGACATTTTCGCAAAATCCAAGATGGCCACCAAAAAATAGACCAATCCAGATTCTCAATTCGCATTTTGAAGCCTATCAATTCAATCCCCTAAGTGGTTTCAGAGATCTTTAAAGATGCTACTAAAAATCGGTCTAAATCCAAGATAGCCACTAGAAAAATTTGCCAATCTGTGTTATTTGAACAAATTTTGATCTATATCCACTTCTGGTTCTCGAATAAACATTTTAAATTTCCTATTGCTTTAGTATAGGGTTTTGTCGAGAAAATATCCCAAAATGGCTAACAAACCATTTATCTGACAGTTTCCAAAGTGGCAAATTTGAAATCAGGATACCCATAACCTATATAAAACCAATTTTGGCTTCAAAATTCATTAGATAAAAGGTCCAATATGGTAACCAAACACTCTACATTTTGATTGGTCCATAGCGGCCATGTTTTTTACATATCAACTTCCCTTGAAGAAATTTTAATGGCTCTTAGTCTCTAACCATATCTCCAAAATTTTGGCCCGATCCATTCAGCGGTTCTGGAAAATAAGTTGTTTTCGCGAAAACTATGTCATACAAGATGGTCGCTGGAGCATACAGACTTCGTTCAGCTCTTTCCCTCGATGATGTTTCGTGAGTTTTCAGATCGATCCCCTAAGCGGTTCTGGCAAAAAAGATTTTTAAAGACGCTTCTAAAAATTGGACAAAATCCAAGGCTGCTGGCCAAATTGGATGATTGGCTTAGATTGAACAAACTTGGATCCTTATGGCCTAAGGATGTGTACTATCCAATTTGGTTAAAATAGATCCACTCATTCTCGAGAAGCAGAAAAAAATCCAAGATGGCCACCAAACCATTTATCTGACAGTTTTATAGTGGAAAAATACGATACACACAACCTATATACAACCAAGTTCAACTTCAAAAACCATCAAATAAAAAAATCATATATGGCTGCCAAACACCCTACATATAGGACTTCACTATGTACTAATATTATATTTGAATACTGGTATCATAGCCATACCATTAGTCATATCAATATGATTTTGCTGATACCGAAATATCTAGATACATGTATATCATAAGACCGGTATAACATTCTGTCTAGGCACATAACCAGCTTTCCATTAGCAAAATTCAATGGTTAACGAGATAAGCGATGCTCTTCGGATGGGAAAATGATAATTGACCTGTATTTAGCGACCACACTTAACATGTTCTTATTTATCCGGACCAGTTTAATTGTTGTTTGGAGGCTAGAGAAACTGACAAATTAATGATTACTGCTCTGAAAATTGGCTATGTATAATACTGCTCTTAAAATTGGCTATGTATAAGAATGCACCTATAACAAAAAATTGAATTAAACTTATTTAATTGACATCATAGGAACGGGATGGTTAAAAATGTCTAAAATATATCTTTTTTTGCTGTAAGATTTTTATAATTTCGGCCCATTGTTTGCCAGAAACCCATAATTTTAAATGAATACTTTGCCTCAGTATTTTATCTCAAATCTAAACTACTATCGCCTGGTTAGTTAGAGATTTCCTGGAATTGTACAACTTTGTAGTGATCGCCCAACGGCCCAAGTAAAGAGGAACTGAAGATATGAAAAAAACTTCTCAAACCCTGCGGGCTCTTTCCCTTCTTATGTTGACGGGTTGATAGATATCGATCGATACACGCTACTCTAACAGGAGCGAGCACAGGCCTATCTATTCTCAGCATATGGTGGTCTATTTAGTAAGCATTATAATGGCTGTGTTGTATCCATGCGCAGAGATTTCCACGATTCCCGGTGGTTTTATCCCATTGCAAATTAGTCCTATAAAGCACAGGTTTTTGTGGAAGGTTTATTTATTATTCTGGCATATATCAATATGCGTAGATAGGAGAATTAGTAAAACGGGCTTACATCCATATCCAACATATTTGCTCATAAGACTGATATTTGCCAGTCAAATATCAACAGGTTTAGCTGATCGCAGTCTTATTGGGTGAGTTTATGTGGGACGAGATGGTCACTGGTTATCTCCATGCAGGTGCTATTAAAATGACTATCTCTGTGCATGTCGCGGAAATAGTTGAAATTTCATGGCAAATTCAAATCATTTGTAGGGCTAATTTTTGGGTGATTTAAGCTGCTTTCAGATATGATTTAACAGAGGACAGTTAGAAATTAGCATTTAATATCAGGATTCGTGTAATCTCCTGGTTTTATTGTGGAAATTTGTAAAGTTTATCGACTATTTCAGGAGTGCTGACATACAGTGAATTTGGAATCATACTGTACCAAGCCTCATTCTATTTTGCCCATCGCAATAATACTGATATTAAAGTATACAGATATGGAAATTGATATCGATACTGGTATATATTTTTCTAATACTGTAAAGCCATACCTACATATTGATTGTTTTTTATGTATCAATTTTCCTTGAACAAACTTTAATGGCCCTTCGCCTCTAATTATATTGGTCCGACCAGTCTGCAGCTTTGGAGAATTTGTTTGTTCGAAAACTAGGTCATTCAAGAAAAAAGAAAATCTACCGAAATCCAAGATGACCATGGGCCAAATTGGTCCGCAAAATTATTGTGTAAGAATTTGTTTAAAGAAAAAGTTGATGAACGGATGGTCACCATTGCATAAGCTTACTTGGTCTTTCAAGCCAGGTGAGCTAAAATGTCTTAAGAACATGAGAAACAACAAGAACTAGATTGCTCAGTCGCAAATCACCACATTCGCTTTGTCCTCTTGATGCCCCACTCTGCCCCTAGGTGCAGAGCCAAATGAAAATGTCCTCTTGCTCTCTACAATCACATGGGTAACTCATCTTCCAAATTTGGTTGAATTTCGTCCACCGGTTTCTGAGAAGTTGCATTACAATCAATTTACCTTTTGACTCCTTCCCACCACCTAGGGGTGGAGCCAAGCATAAATGTCGTCAAGCAAGCAGCAATTATATTCAATTTGGTAAAACACACACTAAATCTTTTTTAAATTCAACAGAATAGTTTCGGAGAAGATAGCACAAAAGAGTTTTTAGGATATATTTTACCATTGGACCCCAACCCCTGACACCCCCTCCCCCACCACACACCCCACCACATACCCCCAACCCATGGGGGGGGGCAGAGTCAAATTTAAATATTTTGTCTTGCAAAGCGTAATTATACGGGTAACCCACATAACAAATTTGATTGAATTCCAAACAGCAGTTTTGGAGGAGACAACGTGACATGGTTTTTTTATATTTGATCTTTGGACCCCGGCCCCTGATGCCTCATGGGAGCGGAATCAAATTAAAATGTTCTCTTGCAAAGCGCAATCATCTGGGTAATCCACATACCAAATTTGATTGAATTCCACTCAAAGGGTTGGGATGAGATAGTTCAGTACACACTCATCTTGTTTGCATCAAACTACTTTCTAATATCTGTTGATAAAGATCAGTCCTCCACCAAAAAATATGCTGTGTGTTTCTATTTATCTGGAAGGGGAATTGTGTGTGCGTGCGTGTGTGTGTGCATGCGTGCGTGTATGTGTGCCTGTGTGTACGCATGCGTGCGTGTACCTGTGTCCTTGGTAAAATCCTGTGACATGGTGCAATATCACGCCTTAGAACACCTCACATTTCAGACACATTATGTTATGATTGTTAGCCATGGACTGAAAAGATACATAAAATGATATTAAAACAAGAATTCTGTGGATTGTCTTCCTAATTACCGATAAGCACCAGTGGTCAGTAACCGTGACCTTGTGACCTCAAAATCAACATGCTGATTCCAAACAGCAGAGCTCAAACGTTCCGAAGTGTTCGCTCCGCACGCCCTCCGCCGCCGGAATGTGGAGGTCTCTGTGTCTCATAAGGATGGGGGGGGAAATTGGTTGGCTACAAACATTTGTCAGTTGCATAGTGAGATGGCGGAACCTCTTGGTTCATGGTGGGTCGAGCGTGCATTTGCTCCCAAATGGTTTACCCAAACTGTTATGTCAGAAGCTCGACTTCGAACACCCCGCACAAGTAGTCTAAGGGAGGGGTAGGGAAGCAGAACCATGCCTCTTCTTCTGACTCAGATCTATTGGATGGGGTATCCATCACGTCGAAAGGTATAAAGGCAACAGAACACAGACTAACATGCTAACAAGAGCATTTATTGAGGAAATGATAATTACCAAGTCCATCGACAAATTATTAAATTTATGCAATACAATGATAAGTAGTAGAATATGGTCATTTCTCGACTATAGGCAGCCCTCATGTATAGGCGCTGGCCCAAATTTGACCAAAATCTGTCCAAAGAACTCTTGTACTTGAGGACAAGACACTATGAAATTTAGAAAACGCTACCTTAAAAAATTGCTGAATTGATATATTTGCATCGCATTAACCCTTTAACATTTTAATTTATCCAAGAAAATGTTTTTCGTTCAAAATGTCCATTTGCAGACCAAGAGAGGACTGTTTTCGAAAAGTTACCACTTGAATGACTGGCTCACCTATCGAACCAGTCATTCCAGTGGTAAGTTTTCAAAAACAGTCTTCTCTTGATCTGCAAATGGACATTTTGAACGAAATTTTTTTAAATATTCTTGGATAAATTTAAGTGTTAAATGGTTAAAAGACAATTTCACTGATAATGTATGTCATTTCATTCCAATCAGTCTAGAAGTAAATTTAAAACAATAATCTCATAACTATAGAAAAGAGACTAATACTGGGTTAAAGTTCGATTATAACGATGTATACATTCCCTATGTGGGCAGTTTCCCTTAAAACAAAGAGGGAGACTGATTACATTCAAATTCTTGCTCACGGTATCCATAATGGACACCAAAATGCCTATATTTGCCACACAATTTCTAATGCATCATCAATATTGGTACAGTAATTTTGGAAATAAAATATTTACATTTCGATTTAAGAAATCTTAGCATTCATAGATTTTTTACTTATTTATGTGACATTTAACCTGATATTGACCCGACCTAACAAAGGAAATGGAATACATTATCAAGTGAACGGGTGCGACAGGTATATTCTTCTTCTTCTTCTTTTCGTTCGGTGATCATACCGCCAGTCCTATGACAGGCATATGAATAAGATTTGTTTAAGAATACACAATAATTTAATTTCATACTAAAATCAAATAATCACTGTCAAAGCAAACCAAATTCTAATTAGTTGAGCAAGATAATACTATGTCAGTAATATCCATTTGAATTTTCACCAACCACATTCATACCCCTCTTTGTCAACATCAGATTTTGTTACGTATGGAACCAAACTCAGACATACGGTTAACTTGACCAATTAATACCACATAGTCGTATAAATTCGTAGAAGCTACCACCAAATGTCTAAATTCAAGCTAAATTTGTAGATATTTTTTTCTTACTTCTAATGAGCTAAGTATTTCGGAATGGTTCTGTACGTAGTGATGGACACCAAATGCACTAATGTCGTGTCATACACAGTACTCTTCCATCAACCAAATAATCCATAACATTTTTTAAATCTTATTAAGCCAAAACAAACATATTATCGTAAAATATTATGCCCATATTAGCTGTTACGTGTTTGTCTATAGTTTATTTTGAACTTGTATCTTTGTAACAAAGGTTCCATACGTAACATAATGGACACCAAAATTTGTTATTATTTAATTGTCTATTGCTAAGAACAATGAACTTGTCTGTTTCTCACATCACTTTTATACTGAATAACAGGCACAGTGCAGTAACTTTTGCCACTATTTTTGTTAGATATAATACATTTGATACATTTATTAAATACAATACTATTCCATACATAACAGGATCTAGGAGAACACCAAATTCTATTTTAATAGCTTTTTGATATATTATGTTATATTGTTATTTTTTAACTCTAACATGCTGTAGCTTCAGATATCACGGTGATTGCATATGAGGACTGTCCCCTCACCGGGAAATACCACCTAAATTTTTTCTTTTTCTCAATGGACCTTTCCAGTTTTAGCCATGCCCCGTCTATCTCTAGCTAAGCTGAACCCATACCTTGATCGTGTTGGGATCGATCGATCCTGAACTCACTTACTATCAATTTCCAGAAAACTATACAGGTAAGCTGTTGAATATTTTGAAACTAATTTAACTGCAGCAACATTGCCCAGTCAATTTAGTTTCAAAATATTCAACGGCATGTTTATTAAAAAACAAAAACATATAATTCGTACAACGTGTAGGACTATTAAGCGTTTAAGACAAGCTATATCAAGTCATTCATGACATTATGATTATGATGTCATCCTACACGTCACTTAGTTGCTTATGACATCATATGATGTAATATGATTGATGGATAAACTGGGAATGAAGGAAATTCCAATTTCCCTTCTCCGAGATCTAACAATACTTACCATTACACTACTCATTGATAATACAGCTACCCTGAAGCTGTGCTCTAGGAATCTAGATTTAGAAAGCTTTACCGGCTCTTGGAACCGGGTACCAGCTTCCCAACAATGGGATACCCGCCTGCCAGAGACACTCATATTGTTTGCATAGCTACCAAACAACAGAATAACCCATGGCTTGCCTCCGTGGGGCTGGGAGGCAGGGTCCGTAATGTAATGGTAAGTATTGTTAGATCTCAAAGAAAGAGGAAATTTCCTTCATTCTCATTCGATCAATACTTATCATTACATTACTCATTGATAACACCAGATTTAGTCGGTAACCTGGTGGGAAGGGGCAAGCCATACAAAGCTTCTTTTGCAAAGAACTTAGACCTAAACTTGACACACGGAGACCTAAAAAGACTGACAAGTTTTGGGACCGAATCACATTCAGATCACTGCTCCCCCCACCCCCTCCCTTTCTCCTAAAAAGGGAGAGAACTCACGAACATGCATCTCGCCTGAAAACACAAATGTGCAAAGAGGGGTAACAGCTCTTGACACATATAAGCCCGGGAATGAGCATGAATATATAAGACGAATGATCATAAACATAATACAAAACACTGTCAAACTTGAATTACCTCATGAATTATGGATTCCAGACGTGGAGCCATCAACCAACACACCTTCGACCAAACATGTCCCATACGGTTGAATTCCTCTCGCTTGACCATGTCTGTTCTTACTACTTTTGCTTTACAAAGTTATCAAAAGGAGATGAGCAGTGTGGCCATTAGACTATCATTTCAAAACAGCTAAAGTGAGTGGATTGGCGGAGTCTGACATATCCCTCATATAGTAATCTGTGAGAGGACTCACAGTGCCATTGTGCAATGGCAATGATGTCGTCTAACGGGACACCGTTGAATAGGGCGGTCGAGGCGGATATTCCTCTAACATCGTGAGCCCTAGCGCATTGCACCTGGTGCCCAGTCGCAATCTTGTGGGTACCCTGAATGCATTCGACTACCCAACGAGAGATAGTATCCATGGATGCGGCGCCATATGACTTCTTATGGCAGATCCACAGATGTCTATCATATGACCATAGAGAGTCTGTCCGTTTTTTGTACCTGGTCAAAGCACGGACTGGACACCAGGCACTGGCATCATGATCAAACCTAGTTAGCTTTGGTATAATGATCGGTTAGCCGGGATATTTCAAAGATTGATTCTTTGACATAAATTCTGATCTTGGCAGTAGTCGCAGACCCTCTCCGGAGACAATAAATCGGTCCCTCTCTGCTGAACGTGCATGGATCTCACTGCGCCTTCTTGTTGAGAAAGCTGCCAATAGAAAAACTGCCTTTAGAGTCAGGTGCTTTAGACTAGCCGAACCCAAAGGTTCGAAAGGGTACTTGGCTCATTCCCTTCAACAACTCACAGAGAAAGTCTGCTATTTGCTGAATAGTGGATTGAAAGGGATCAATACCCTTTCCTTCACAC
This sequence comes from Chaetoderma sp. LZ-2023a, assembly GCA_034401795.1. Lineage (NCBI taxonomy): Eukaryota > Metazoa > Mollusca > Caudofoveata > Chaetodermatida > Chaetodermatidae > Chaetoderma > Chaetoderma sp. LZ-2023a. Next base: position 161,990,014 of record CM067369.1, on the reverse strand, counting down.
CACTCTGCAAATTTGTTAACCTTGTGGTTATAAGACTTGAAGGTTGAGCTCCTTCTCGCGGCTGTGATGAAACTTGCAGCCTGTTGAGAAAAACATTCTGATGTGGAACGTTGTTTGATAACATCCACGCAGTCAATTTTAACATCTCGGGCCGCTCGTGTCTGGGAGATTATGTTCGGAATCTTGGGCAGCTGCACTTGATTGTCCACCAGTAGATCCAGGAGATCCGTGAAACACGCCCTGCTGGGCCAAAATGGCACTATTAGCAGGACCAGGCACGGCTCCTCCCTGATCTTCACCAAAATCTTCGGCAGAAGAATGGTGGGTGGATACGCGTAAGCGTGCATCCCTCTCCAGCTTATTGCCAGAGCGTCTGTATCGACGGCATTTGGATCTGGAATCGGCGAGACATAAGTCATGATTTGAGCATTTTCCTTTGTGGCGAACAAGTCCACGTTTGGTTTTCCCCAATACTCGAAGATCCTTTATAGAACTGGAGGGTTGAGAGACCATTCTGTTGGCAGAATCCTCTGTGTGTGAGACAAAACATCCGCCAGAATGTTCAATCACCCAGGAATGTGAGCTGCTTTCAAAACAACTGAGTAATTCCTGCACCATTGAATCAAGTGCCACATCTTCATACCCAGTGTGGGTGACCTGGTCCCACCGTGGCTATTTATGTATGCTACTACTGTCGAATTGTCTGACCATATTAATATCACCTTGCCCCTGACTTCTGGAAGAAACTTTGCTAATGCCAGTTCCACTGCCATCATTTCCAACAGATTGATATGCAGCTGACTCTCTTGGAGAGTCCATGCACCCGAAACCTGATGTTCTCCCAGGCAGGCCAACCCCCCCCCCCCACCCCACCCCTCCAGCGGTGCATCCGTGTACACAGACAGCTGGGGGTGGGGCAGGTGAAGCAAAACTCCTACTAGGAGATTCTGACACTCTTTCCACCACACAAGATGCGACATTATTGGCTCCAAAACTAGTAGCAGTTTTGACAGGTGTTCTGTTCTCTGCTTCCAGAGACATCAGATACATCTGGATAGGTATTCGCATTAGAGCAGCGTACGGGATTACCTGCTCCATGGAGACCATTATGTCCAGCATCTGAAGAAACCTACTCACCTGAATGTGGTTTCCCCATCGAAAACTCTTGAGGATGGCTAACAGAGACACCACTCTGGGCTCTGATGGGTAAACCCTGCCTTCCTCGAGATCAAATCGCATCCCCAAATAAATGAAGTGTTGAGGGGGCGTCAACTCGGATTTCTCCCTGTTGACTATCCAGCCTAGATCTGACAGCAATTTCAGAGTCAAAGCAGTATCCACTCCTAACCTGGCTGGTGTGTCCGCCTTGATAAGCCAATTGTCTATGTAGGTGTGAAGCGTCACATTCTCTGTTCTGAGAACCACTGTCACCGCTAGGACCACTCTGGTGAAAACCCTTGGGGCTGTCGACAGGTCGAATGGGAGGACTACAAACTCCCATTCCTGATTCTGAAACGTGAATCCCAGAAACCTGTGATAACCCCTGTTTATTGCAGTGTGGAAATATGCATCTTTCAGATCGATTGACACACACACACACACACACACATTCCTTTCCTCAATCCTGCCATTACCAATCTCGGAGTTTCCATCTGGAACCGAGGCGTATGGATAAACCAATTCAATGGCCTGAGATTGAGTACGGGTGACCACCCCCCCCCCCCCCTGTGCTCTTGGGGACAAGGAACATGTTTGAGTAGAAGCCTGGAGTGACCTGGTTTGCTGGTTTCATTGCTCCCTTCAGAAGCAAACCTGACACTTTATTTTGGCTTGTCTGTCTCCCTAGGTATGGGAGTCCAGACAGGTGCCAAAGACAGATTTTGTGGCGGGAAATCCCACCACTCTGGCATGTACCCAGGGAATATTTATTTGGAAAAGAAATTGCGTAGCAGTCACTGCTAAACAAATCGAATAATGCATAGCAGTTCATAGCACTTGCATAGCAAACAAACTGTGTTGGAACTGGTTGGTGTTCCAACGGGGAAACCTTTCGAAACATGTTTGCATGATCAAAAACAGCTTTTTTCATCGACACACGCTATGAACAAGTGAATCAGAAAACAACCGAAAAGTATAATTTTCTGATTTTGCAAAACGTTTTCCCTATGGAATGCATAACATATGTAATAATATGTCAGATTCAGAATATGCATGTACTGGCTCTAGCCAAGGTCAGGGAGTACAGGGAACCTAAAATAATACGTATTGGCAGATTTGGCAATTACATTGATTGGAAGCTGTTGCTGCTTAAGGCAGCAACACATCCCAGTCAAATTATTTTCAAAAAAATCATTAATGTACCTCCCGTGAATACTGTGATTTCATTGACTAGGGTTAACATATATTTTGTAACTTACCAACCTACATCACATATCACTTTGAACTGGTAGGCTAAACAAAGTACACATCATTCAATACAATGTAAGAAGGCTGAATAGTGTTAGTGCTTAACTGGAAGCTGTTGCAGGCTATGGCAGCTGTGAGCAACAGGTACCCCTTAAAAACTTGCAACATATTCAACAGCTTATTAAGATGAAATTGAGTTTCTGCGATACTATGACTTCAGTTGAAAGAGTTAACAATTTTCATTTAAAAATTACTAATGGTTGTTTTCTCTGGCTTAAATAGTGAATGATAACATGTTTTACTGTGATCAGCGTGTATCAATCAGCTCACGTGTTACTAGTTTTACTACGAATACTATGAATGCTATATATATACTATTACGTCATTCTTAAAATTACCGCGTAAAACATTGTTTATTTCCTTTACCGTCGGTAGTTTCCTTGCGATTCATTGGTTGCTCTCTATATAGTTATATTTATGAACCAATAATCTTGCGAGAAAGTATGTTCCCGACTTTGGAGAAGAGTACTCGAGAACACTCTCGTGCATGCGTCGATCTTGGCGACACACCATCCTAATTCTGTCGCTTACGCGAATCAAGTGCGATACGCCGCCGTAGCATGGCTAACTATACTGTGTCGGCCTTGATTTGGGGATGCGCTAAGAGGAGTTTAGCATTCGCGATGATATAACTCAGTTTCCGAGACAAACATTGTCTAAATCCAGCAAAATCAGCCTAGATAAACCTGTATTTTTAAAGTTTATCATAACGCTAACTAATGACGAGGCAATGATCAATAGCCATACCCCCCTATAGGAGAATTTAGATTTACAAGAGTCTGTTGCGATCAATATGTCGACGACCGTGAATACCCCGTGATACACATTGTGAGTTTGCGACTGCTGTCCAAACTCAAAACTGAAGTCTGTAACAGTTTATTATTATACCGGAAGAAGGAAGCCGCTAACGCATGCGCGCATCACTAGCTTTTAGAATTTTGATCTATAGAGCGCTTACTGAACTTGCTTCACCGGCGGTCATTTGTCCCATAGTGAAGTAAGGTATGAAGATATGCACTCTATAGCTATATATGTCTATGGGCTATATCGGAAATCAGCCAACGCATGCGCATCTCGCTTCCTTACTAAATTTGACAATCTTTTGGCAACTATTAGCGACTTTGTGTCAAAAATATTTCAAAATTAAGTGAATTGACTGAATTTTACATCAAAATTATGTATCGCAGAAAATAGCTAAGTGAGGTTGTAAATGTGTAGCAACAGGTACTCATTTGCATCGCATTTTGCGATGCAATACCGCTCAAAATATTCCCTGGTACCCCTGGGATATCCATCCCAGGACCAGATTGTCCGACGTCACACCTCGCCAAGCCTCGACGAAACGCATGAGCCTTCCACCCACTATAGGTGCATTGACGCCTAATGCAGGTGTCTGGCTCGCGATCTGCTCCCACCCACCCCCCTCTTAATGAGGGAGAGAGAACCATTTTGGTCTTGGCTTGACTGGTTTAACTGGCACCGCTGTTCCAGTCGCACAGACGCGCTCCAGACGGATACGAAGGGAGGTACCATACCCTCAGGTACGATCTGCTCCCTTCTTTCCGCCCTTGGAGAACTTCCCTTTGCCCTTGCCCTTCCCGCCTCTCAGGCGACAAGGGCCACCACTAGGGTGGGCAGGAGCCTCCACAACGTTCCTCGCCTTCTTAGCCACAGGTGGCTGAGAAGGCCCAGCAAGAGCAGGAGGAGCTGGCTTGCCTTTTGCCTTGCCCTTATGCTTCTTCTGCTTTTTGTAGGAAGGTTGCGCAGTTAGCGGTTTCGCAACAGCCCCTAATGCATGAGTCTGACGCACTAGCTCTAGTTGAAGATTAACTGCTAACCGACTTTGCGCGATGTTGGCCGTGTCCTCTAGGATGGCCCGTAACGCTCCCTGACAGCCATAGCCGGACGCATATGGTCAAGGACAACCTGCCTCCTGGACTTGGTCACTCGCGCCTGCACCCTGGTCAATGCGTCCATCGACAGCACAAGGCCGTCGTTGACACATGAAAGCGCAGTAGGTAGTACAGGATGGCCCGCCCCAGCTTCAGCCCACACCGACTGAAGCAAGCGATAGGAGTGATTGAGAGCATTCATAGCTGCCCTCACTCCCTCATCGCAAAGGGACAGGACTTCTTCATTGTGAGCTTGGCTCTTGTCCACAGGTGCCTGAGCGGGATCACCTGCTCCTGTACTCTGGATGCCAAGAACCCAACAGTCATCCTCAGTGACCGTTGGGACCACACCATACCGCTCGTACTCCCCCCCCCACCCCACAACCTCACCCCCGGGGATACAGCCCCTTGCCCGCCCCTCCATAGAGGCTGCAGGGAGCTCGCTCTTAGTCGTGAGTTGCTTGGCATAAATAGCCTCAAGCAACTCCTTGAACTTTGGATCCCGTCCAATGGACTGAATCCGAGCCGCGGGCAAGACCCCCATCCGAATCGATGCAACCGATGGATGGGGCATGTCTTCCTCGGTCGTGGCCAAGACCATGGATGGGTCCACCCTGGCTAGCCAAGCCAGAGCATCAGACCAGTCCAACCTCCGAGGAAGACAACCCCGTGAACACATCACCCATTAATGTGTTCATGGGTCTACCAGCAGCGGCCTCCCGGCAAGGAGCCACTGCTGGAAAGTCAAGAACTCCGGTACCGCACGGTTCCGCCACCACCCCATGGAAAACACCAGTCCATGGAATAGGCCCGCACAGATAACCGTGTGGACCCATAGCGGTTGAAGAACCGTGACCATACACAGGCGCCAACGGCATGACCGCTTGACCAGGCGAGATAGGTGTATACCACGCCTGGCCAGCCACACCATGTCAGTTGGCAGCAAACCAACCAGCACTGTGTAAAGATCTAATGTAATTTTGTAAATTGCCTATGGAAACTATAGGGTTAATGTGATTTCAATTTGGCTCTGATAATTATAGAGTTAACTCAATTCACCCAAACCCCAACCACCAGCTGCCACAACCCAGATTGAATGTGTATAAGCTGTATGTGAGCTTGTGTTGGCTGACTGTCTTTATAGTATACTAAGCCTGAGAACTGTCGCAGCTAAGCGGTAGTGTGTTGAACCAGACATTGTATGTTGTGTATTGTATGCATTATAGCCAGGTATATTGAGTGAGTAGTGGTCAGTGAATGGAACAAGTTTAGGTTTGGAAGCCAAGTGTATGTTAGTTTGTAATGTGTGGAATTAACTGTCATCTATCTGGGCAGTTGCTATGAGGTAGTCAGTGAGAGCAGCCATGGTGTTGCAAAGTATGAATCATGTATAGAATACTGTAGATGTTACCTGACACATAGTGGCTGTCCGCCGTGGTACTGGACAGCAGGCAAGGTGTATGTGTGTACGACGTGTGTGAGTTCTGCATTATCCATCTGTCAAGTGTGCGTCGTGTGTCAATCTCTAGGTGTACTCACGGTCGCCAGTGGTAAAGAACTCAAGTCTGCAGTGTGTGCAGTCATCAGCTGTCTTAGTCGTCAGTGTGACAGACAGTTCGCCATTCGTGTCTTAACGTATATGTCTACATCATCATTGAACTTTTCGATTTTATTCAACCTTCAATACTCATCACATCATCTATCACTGTATTCGGTATCCGTCACTTTGTCACTCCAAAGCATCTATCACTGTATTCGGTATCCGTTACTTCATCACTCCATCACTTCAAGCATCTATCACCTTATTAACCATTTCATCAACTCAACAGACATTGTGCACATAGTGTCAGACAGTTTCACTAAGCATGAATCATACATATTCAGAACTGTAGTAAACATTGTCGTGTGGGAGTTATCGTTCTTGGAACAATTTGATGGCCAATATATATATATATATATATATATATATATATATATATATATATATATATATATATATATATATATATATATATATATATATATATATATATATATATATATATATATATATATATATATATATATATCGTATTTTACAAGTAGTTAGTATATAATTATAGTAGGCTCTATATTAAGGAACTGTTTTACAATCGGTTACTAAACTATCAATTACAGTGCTATTTTATTAGTTATATCACGTATCTCAATTGTATTAGTTATTTATATTAAATATGCTATTGTGTTATTGAATAGACTGTATTGTGGGTTATGCAAGAGGTGTGTAAGCAGCATAAAATGAATGGGCATGAATGTATGCAAGAGCTTGAATGAGTGAATGTGGATTGATGTTTGTTAATATTTGACTGTGAATAAATTGTTTGATTCTGTTTGTCATTCAAGTATTCTGTATTGTTCTTGGTGTGTGACAATTTTGGTGGAGATGCCGGGGATAACAGTAAAACTAGGTCACATCCTGGAACATGAGTAGTAGTGCTGTGTGTGATAATTGGAAATGGTAGCAGGATTGTGTGCGTATGATTTCTTAAACCCCTCCCCACCCACCCCACTCCATATTCGATGTGGAATATGTTAATTTCTCGAGCTATTAAATGAGGTAGATAAATCATAGCATAGATAGCCATCATTAATTTACAAATTGAATTGTTTATTTTGTTATTTGTCTATTAAATATAATCACTTATTCTGTGCATGTTGCAGCACACCATGGACCTCGAAAGGTTTGTCGTGCTCGGTGAAAAGCTGGGCTATACGGGTGAAAAGTTGCAGGCATTTGTACAAGAGCAAATTCAGAGAGTGGAGAAGGCAGAAACAGTCAGACTAGAGCGCGAGGAGAGAGCACTAGAGCGTGAAGAGAAAGCCAGAGAACGTGAGTTTATGGCAGAAAGGGAAAGGGTGGAAATTGAAAAAATTAAACTTAATCATGAATTAGAAATAGAACGTCTAAGGGGAGCTAATCAGTCTATTGCTAATCATAATGATACAACTAATAACCACCCTAGTTAAATACCTAAATCACCTAAGATCCCAGCATTTGATGACCATGCTGATACTATTGACGCATATTTGCAGAGATTTTAACGAATTGCCCATGCTCAGTCATGGCAAGAAAACCAATGGGCAACTTATTTAAGTACGTTATTAAAAGGCAAGGCTCTAAATGTGTATTGCAGGATGCCGCCAGATCAAGCCATGAGCTACCAGGCAGTGAAAACAGCATTATTGAAGCGGTACGAACTCACAGAAGAAGGATTCCATACAAAGTTGCGAACAGCCAAAAGAGAAGTAGGTGAGTTATTTGTTCAATTTGTTGTCAGGGTGGAAAATTACTTTTCACGATGGATTGAGCTTAGTAGCACAGAAAAGACATATAATGGAGTTAAAGATCTATTACTTATGGAGCAAATGTTTAATATTGCAGGTAGAGATCCGAGTATCTTCTTGAAGGAAAGGAAACCCAAAACTGTACAGGAAATAGCTAATCTTTCTGACCAGTTTATGGAAGCAAGAGGACCAACGTACTATTCAAAACCAGGTAATTCTCAATCACCAGAGCATGGAGATAAACAAGGTAGTACAGGTAAACCTACAGAAGGTAAATCTTCGAAATCCTTAGTTGATAGGAAGCCATTTATCGCACATAAAGACAGACAATGCTTTTTATGTTCAAAGGTCGGGCACATGGCACGGGACTGTCTGAAGAGACATGTAAATGTATCTGGAGTGAAGGTAGATCAACCAAAAGGTTCGGATGAGAGTACATCGTCCCAAGGTATATCAACTGAATCCCCATGGCTACACAGGGTTGGCGATGGATGCATCAGCTAAAGAACACCTGATGCCTGTATACAAGGGTATTGTTTGTGGAAAGTTGGTGAGTGTGTTGAGAGACAGTGGATGTACTGGGGTTGTCATTAAAAAGTCATTATTGAGTGCTGAATGTTTTACTGGGGAATACCAAACTTGTACTTTAGCTGATGGTACTCAGCTAGTTGTTCCTGTAGCTTGGATAAATGTAGACACACCATATTATACGGGTGAAGTAAAAGCTGCATGTATGGAAAGCCCTATATATGATCTTATTGTAGGAAATATTTCAGGAGCACGAGCACCAGAAAATCCAGATTCTTAATGGGCACCATCTGAACCAGACACCTCTTCCTACTATGGCAGAGATGGGAATAACAGTGACACGAATAGAGTTTATTGAACAGCAACAAACTGATGCAGGCATAGCAAAGCTGAGAAACTTAGCAGACATTGGAGAGGAGAAACAAACTGGTAAGAATCTATCTCTGTTCTACGATGACAAAGGCATCCTGTATCGTAAATTCTCTTCACCAAATGTAGAGCAGGTAAAATTTTTAACCAAGCCGTTGTATCCACTAAATTGCGATTCCAGGTCATGAAAATAGCACATGAGTCATTGATGGGAGGCCATCTTGGTGCCAGAAAAACATTGGACAGAGTACAATCTCAGTTTTACTGGCCAGGTGTGTCATGTGATGTCAGACGTCACTGTATGTCATGTGACATTTGTCAGAGGACTGTACCAAAGGGTAGGGTAGGTAGGATACCACTGGGGCAAATGCCTCTGATAGAAACACCATTCGAGCGTGTAGCTGTGGCCCGTATAGGCCCATTGTATCCTGTAACAGATAGAGGTAACAGATATATACTAACAATTGTTGATTATGCTACCAGGTACCCAGAGGCAATAGCACTTCGACGAATCGAGACTGAAAATGTTGCAGAAGCCTTATTTGAAGTATTCACAAGAGTTGGTGTACCAAAGGAGATCCTCACTGACATGGGTGGCCAATTCACGTCTGCATTGATGAAAGAAGTAAGTAGACTACTCTCTCTTAAACAGTTAACACCAACACCATACCACCCAATGTGCAATGGATTGGTGGAATGATACAATGGTACCTTGAAAGCGATGCTGAGAAAGATGAGTGCTGAGAGACCCAAGGACTGGGACAGGTATATGCCAGCACTGCTTTTTTGCATCCAGAGAAGCACCACAAGAGAGCTTAGGATTCTCTCCATTTGAGTTGCTATATGGTAGGACATTGAGAGGGCCAATCCAAATTTTGAGGGAATTATGGACAGGTGAAATTAATGATACAGATGTATGTAATACCTATGAATATGTTCTTGACTTAAGGAACAGGCTTGAAGAAACTCTCCAACTTGCCCAGCAGCAACTGAGGAATGCTTCATGTCGGTATAAGAAGTACTATAATGCAAAGACCAGAGACCGAAAGATGAAGATTGGAGAAAAGGTATTAATTCTGTTACCCACTGACAATAACAAGCTCCTAATGCGATGGAAAGGGCCATTTGAGATAGTGGGCAAATTTGGTATTGGGAATTATCGTGTAAAGATACAAGATAAAGTGAAAAGTTTCCATGCAAATTTGCTAAAGAAGTATGTAGAGCGAGTGGATGTAAGTAGTATGGTGTGTGCAGTTGGTGTGACAAATTTGCAGTCAGGTAAGATAGACAAGATCCTTAATATATCTCGACCACAGACAAAGAAACACGTTAGATCCTTTATAGGATTGACCACATACTATGCTAAATTTATTCCTAACTTTTCAGCCATTGCAGCTCCTTTAACGGACCTCACTGAGAAGGGAAATCCTAATCAAGTGGAGTGGAGAGATTGTCAAGAAAGAGCCTTCCAAACACTCAAGGATAAGATGTCCAAGTTTCCCATTTTAAGGTTGCCTGACTTAGCCGAAGGATTCCTGTTGAGAACAGATGCATCAGATGTAGGCATAAGAGCTGTCCTGTTGCAAGATGTTGAAGGTGAGAAATTTCCAATCATGTATGCTAGTAGGAAAATTCTAAAAAGAGAAAGGACTTATTCAACGCTAGAGAAGGAATGTTTAGCAATTGTATGGGCTATACAGAAGTTCCAAAGATCCCTGTATGGTCGAGAGTTTGTGCTAGAAACAGATCATCAGCCATTGGTGTGGATGACAAAAGCCAAGATTACCAATGGACGGATCATGAGATGGGCCCTCAGCCTGCAGTCATATCGCTTCACTATCAAGGGGGTAAGAGGCGTGGACAATGTAGGTGCTGATCTTCTCAGTAGATGTGTAATGTAAGTATGAAATTATCATTGGTCTAGTTATCGCCATGTAAATAAGACTAGACCTTGAATTGTAATATTTTGCTAACATATTTTAAAGGAGGGAGTTAGTGTCAAGATCTAATGTAATTTTGTAAATTGCCTATGGAAACTATAGGGTTAAAGTGATTTCAATTTGGCTCTGATAATTATAGAGTTAACTCAATTCACCCAAACCCCAACCACCAGCTGCCCCAACCCAGATTGAATGTGTATAAGCTGTATGGGAGCTTGTGTTGGCTGACTGTCTTTATAGTATACTAAGCCTGAGAACTGTCGCCACTAAGCGGTAGTGTGTTGAACCAGACATAGTATGTTGTGTATTGTATGCATTATAGCCAGGTATATTGAGTGAGTAGTGGTCAGTGAATGGAACAAGTTTAGGTTTGGAAGCCAAGTGTATGTTAGTTTGTAATGTGTGGAATTGACTGTCATCTATCTGGGCAGTTGCTATGAGGTAGTCAGTGAGAGCAGCCATGGTGTTGCAAAGTATGAATCATGTATAGAATACTGTGGATGTTACCTGACACATAGTGGCTGTCCGCCGTGGTACTGGACAGCAGGCAAGGTGTATGTGTGTACGACGTGTGTGAGTTCTGCATTATCCATCTGTCAAGTGTGTGTCGTGTGTCAATCTCTAGGTGTACTCACGGTCGCCAGTGGTAAAGAACTCAAGTCTGCAGTGTGTGCAGTCATCAGCTGTCTTAGTCGTCAGTGTGACAGACAGTTCGTCATTCGTGTCTTAACGTCTACATAATCATTGAACTTTTCGATTTTATTCAACCTTCAATACTCATCACATCATCTATCATTGTATTTGGTATCCATCACTTTGTCACTCCGTCACTTCAAGCATCTATCACTGTATTCGGTATCCGTCACTTCGTCACTCCATCACTTCAAGCATCTATCACCTTATTAACCATTTCATCAACTTAACAGACATTGTGCACATAGTGTCAGACAGTTTCACTAAGCATAAATCACACATATTCAGAACTGTAGTAAACATTGTCGTGTGGGAGTTATCGTTCTTGGAACAATTTGATGGCCAATATATATATATATATATATATATATATATATATATATATATATATATATATATATATATATATATATATATATATATGTATGTAAGCAATTTTAACGTGAACAAGGGTAGCCATATATATTATTTATTTGTAGTCCGTGAACAATTCCAGAAATCGTATTTTAGTTAGCATTTTAGTTAGTATATAATTATAGTAGGCCCTATATTAAGGAACTGTTTTACAATCGGTTACTAAACTATCAATTACAGTGCTATTTTATTAGTTATATCACGTATCTCAATTGTATTAGTTATTTATATTAAATATGCTATTGTGTTATTGAATAGACTGTATTGTGAGTTATGCAAGAGGTGTGTAAGCAGCATAAAATGAATGGGCATGAATGTATGCCCGCGCTTGAATGAGTGAATGTGGATTGATGTTTGTTAATATTTGACTGTGAATAAATTGTTTGATTCTGTTTGTCATTCAAGTATTCTGTATTGTTCTTGGTGTGTGACACAGTGGACCGGTGCCAGGTACCGGTGTGGCCTCAACCACGGGCGGAGCCGCTGTTCTGGCTTGAGCTAACCCAGACAGATGGAGGGCGGTTCTGTCCAGGATGGAATCGACCTCCATGATCTCAACCCGCGGCATCTCAGGCCGCAGCAATCTCTCCTCCTCGGCCTCCTCATCTTCAGAAGAGTCGTCACCAGACAAGGAAACACTGCAGCCGTCCTGGCCCCCATGCCTGACGGACCGGCCACCACTACTGGACCACCCGGAGCTGGCCGCAGAGAAAGAGAACCCATCAGGCCGGAGCCCGACGGGACTGCCAGGGAGCCGTATGAGACGGCTCCCTCGGTGGCCAGTCCTGAACCCTATCCAAGGACAGGGTCCGTACCAAGCACGGGAAGAAACTTCCCTGCAGCTTTCGGTAGCAGGGACGACCCCAAAGTAGGAAGGACACTACGCAAGAAGCCTTGCATCGCAGGTCCAAACCACTCTGGAGGTGCCATCTCCGCAACCTCCGGTTGCAGACGTGGAGCGGCCCCAGGGGCCGAAACGGATGCTCCACGATTTACTTTCGGACCGCCTGATCCCGCGTCAAACCGTGCCAAGTCCTTCTGGGAAACGAACGTGACCATCATATCGGATGACCACACTGCACAAACGTCACACCTATTATCAAGATTACATTTGGCACACTTAAAGCAGACATGGACCTTGAACAAGACCTTCACAAACTTGTGGCACTCGTCACATGATGGCAGGGCTGGCTTGGTCTATAAATAAGCACAAACCTACAATAAGCAAGCGGAACGAAACAGGAACGGAAGGCAGAAAAATAATTTTCATATATATTGACCATAAATTAATTGTAACCCTCCAGCACCCCACCCCGCAATGTTACAGCAAAGATCGCATAGATTATGACGACAAGAACGAAGCGGACATGATACACTCATACACTGATCCTAACGGATGTATAAACGGAACCAGCAACCATATCGCATAGCATTCGGGGTATATTTACTAATCAATATAAATTATACTCCTAATGAAGGTCAAAACGATATGTGAAGAAACAACAAAATGAAACAAACTGCTGTAAGACACAGTAAAACCGCAGACCACACAGATCATGATAACACGTAAAACTTGAAATTCCAAAGTTTTTCTGGTACCAATAAAGTACGCAGCACCCAGAATCAGATGCGCGAATTAATGAAACATTTTCTTCACATAAAAATCTGAGATAACTTGGGTGTGACGTCACCCACTCGGATAATACGGAGAACGATGTCAGCCGATTTTCGTGTTCAAAAACCGTAAGCGAACATCTTATTTCATATCTGCCGATCGCATGGGGTGATGGAAGGCGACCAACCTGGCATATTTTGTTGTTAACACACATCCCAGATTCGTGGTCAGAAATTGGAATATGCGACACAGACAAAATTTTATAGACATAAGTCTTTTACAACTATGGAATAACATGGAAATATACAACCTGGATTTCAATGGCTCCTTCCATGGTAATCCAATAATCCTTTGAGAGCAAACAACTAAGCTATTACAACACAGAAATGACTTAGAAACATTAAGAAAAGACAACCCAATTGGAAAAAAGCATGTAGCTCTTATTGCTATGCAAACAAGAATGAGCCTCACTGGCAGACGGGTACCCGTTTGTTGGGAGCCGGGTACCCGGTTCCAGGAGCCGGTAAAGCTTACTAAGTCTAGACTACTAGAGCCAGCTAGCTTCCTATCTTGTTATCAGAAGTAATAGAATGGTGAGTATTGATCGAAGGAGAAGGGTCCACCCTGGCTAGCCAAGCCAGAGCATCAGACCAGTCCACCTCCGAGGAAGACACCCCCGTGAACGCATCACCATTAATGTGTTCACGGGTCTACCAGCAGCGGCCTCCCGGCAAGGAGCCACTGCTGGAAAGCCAGCAACACTGGTACCGCATGGTTCCACCGCCACCCCATGAAACATACTGTTCCATGGAGTAGGCCCGCACGAAAAATTGTGCAGACCTGTAGCAGTTACGGAACTGTGGCCATACACGGATGCCAATGGCACCCTGTGTGTGGCCGCTGGACCAGGCGAGATAGGTGAGTACCAAGCCTGGCCAGACACACCCGTCACTGTGTCGTTTGGTGGCAAACCAACCAGCACTTGACGGATGCCCGGTACCGGTGTGGCCTCAACCACGGGTGGAGCGGCTGCCATGGCTTGCGCCAAGCCAGACAGATGGAGGGCGGTTCCGTCCAGGACAGAATCGACCTTCATGCGCTCCACCCGCGGTATCTCAGGCCGCAACAGCCTCTCCTCTTCGGCCTCCTCATCCTCAGACCCCGAAGAGTCATCACTGGACGAAAAGACACTGGAGCTGTCCTGGCGAACGGCTCCCATGCCCGACGGACCGGCTACCGCTACTGGACCAGCCGGAGGTGGCCGCGAAGAAGCAGTACCCGCCAGGCCAGAGCCCGACGGGACCGCCATGGGGCCATACAAGATGGTCCCCTTGGTAACCAGTCCAGAACCCTGTCCAAGGACAGGGTCCGTTCCGGACACAGAGAGGTTGCACCACTGTCTTTGGTATCAGAGATGACGACAGCGTGGGTGCCATCTCCAAACCCTTCAACTGTAGATAAGGAGCGCCCCCAGGGGCCGAAACTGACGCTCCTCGCTTTCTTTGACCCGCGCCCGACCCCGCCACGTCCTTCTGGCCAAGGAACTCGACCAACAATTCGACGGGCCCCACTGCACAGACACTACACCTATCATCAACATTACACTTGGCACACTGATAACAGACATGGTCCTTGAATGTGACCTTCACGAATTATTGACACTCAGGACATGATGGCGGAGTAGGCTTGGCCTGAAAACAAGCACAAAACCTAAATAAGCAAGCGGAACAGGAATGGAAGGCAGACAAATAACTTTCAAATATTTTGACAATAAATTATAAGTTAACCCTCCGGCACCCAACATCCGCAACGTTACAACCAAGATCGTGTAAGCTGGCGACAAGAACGAGGGCGGGCCAATAATATACCAATAAATCAATCCTGCAGGATGTATAAAACGGAACCAGGAACTGTATCGGATACATTCGCGGTATATTTAAGAATTAATTTCAAAATTATACTACTCAAACGAACGCCAAACGATCCGAGAAGGAACAACAAAATGAATTAACACTACTGCTGTAGAACACAGTAAAGCCGCAGAACACACACCTTAATCAAGAATTTTGAAATCATCGATCAATGCAAACAGATCGTGATTACATGCACAACTTGACATAATTCTACTAATGTTTCTGGCACAGAATGCATGCAGCTACCAAGAATAAGATGCGTGAATTAATGAAACATTTCCTTCACCAAATAATCCGAGAAATAAAAGGGTGTGACGTCACCCGCTCGGACCATACGGTTGGACGACATAAGCCAATTTTAGTGTTAAAAAAACGTAAACAGATGCCTATATTACTGCCCGATCGCCGCTGGGATTAAAGGAGGCGATCTTATCTGGCATATTTCATTGTAACCACACGTCCAAGTTCCGGGGTCAGAAAATGGGACATGCAACACACACACAAAATTTCAAACATAAGTCTCCATATAAGTAAAGAAATAAAATGAAAGACTACGACCCGAGGTTCAGTAGCTCCTTCCATAATAAAATTTCTCCAAGACAAAAAGCATGTATTCTCTTGTTGCTATGCAAACAAGAATAACTGTCTCAGGCAGGCGGGTACCCGGTTGTTGGGAACCGGGTACCCGGTTCCAGAAGCCGGTAAAGCTTTCCAAATCTAGATTCCTAGAGCACAGCTTCAGGGTAGCTGACAGCTTCAGGGTAGCTGTATTATCAATCAATAATGTAATGGTAAGTATTGATCGAAGGAGAAAGGACCATTGGTACTAAGATAACTACTACTTTATTGTGTCCCTATTTTAGTACTTAAATCAGTATCAATTAGGTATAAAAAGTGGCCCAATATTGGCCAGCGATTTTTTTTCACTCAGATCTAATTTACAGTGCTCAACAGAACATGGATGAGAAGAATACAGAGTCTAAAGTGTAGGAGTTTCAGAGAATGACCAACCTATCGACATGTAGAGTTGGGCGATTTTTCGATATTATCGTCAATATCGCGATATACCGAATACCGAAATCGTCATCATTTCGAAAAATCGTAAATATCGTCAATACCGACAGGACGATATTGCACTTTTAACTGTGAGTATAATATAAATAATTAAGTTAGAAATGTCATACTCTTACCTCTATTCAGTCCAGTAGTAATCTTTAAGTAATAATCCAGTCTTTGTCTAAGGTAATAAAAACTTAATAAACTCCAAAATAATCTGTGTTCATTTAATTCATGGTCTGTTTGCACTAATAAAATGATTTAAAGTACAAAATAATCCTTTGTTGTTCACTTTTCATAATTACTCACAAATAGACTATGCCATGTTTTTTCTTGCCTCATTCTGAGTATTAGTCAGTGGGGAATACCATTTGCACTACCCACATTCCATTCTGATGACGTCATTACTACAGGTTAAGCTATTTATCCATTAGTCATTGATCTGCATGGCTAAACATTCTTCTGACGATGAAAGATTTAAACTTTAAAACTTTTGAGGTCGATAGGAAACCACACACACACACTTAATCCCTTATCAATACCACAGCTTGGGATGGTGGGTGAGGGGGAAGTTAATCTCTTGCTTTACCGTTATACGTTTTTATGTAACTTTATACAATATATTTAGCATTTTTAAACGAATCAGATCAAAATTCATTCCACATATAACATTACGGATTTATTCTAAGTGAGAAACGTCCTTAAAATAAAGAATTGAGGCCTAATTATTTCCAGTCTTCTATCTGTTGTGGCAGTCTTGGCTGCAGAGTTAACTGGGTTAATTTTACACATCCCGGCTACACCTTGAGATCAATGGATAAACCCGCTAAGTAGTGAGCGAATTTGAATAGGTCTACAAATTAGTATTTAATATTACAGACCAAATAAAATCTGATATAATTGTTTCTAGTCTTCACGCTGGTTCTCGTTCAAAATCATGCGGTGTTATTTTATTAATTTGCATCGTCTATGCTAGAGGCGGGCGTGATAACAGCTGTCGGAATTCTGCAGTGTGAATTCTGATTGGCTTAAGTATGATACGGCGGCCAATCAGATTTCGCTCTGCGGAATTCCTTTCTGCACAATGAAGTTAATGCGTATTCCTTGCTCAATCTTTTGACAGTTGTCGTGAGGTAAAGATAACACAAAATACAACAAAAGAACAGAAGAAAATCCTTTATTTTTCTTATTTGTGATGAATACGGTTAGTTGCATTACATTCGTTGCTTTAAACTGTATATTGAAGGGTGTCAAAATGTGGAATTTCGTGTATTAAATATGCGGAAATGGCAATCATGGCGATCTCAATTTACGGTTTCAATGCAACAAATTTAATGAAAATAACTTGCAGACGCCACCAATTTGAAATACATGTTATTCTATGTTTACACCCTAACTCCACACCCCACCCAAATGACGATATATCGTGATACCACGGTATTTTAATGAGATACCGATATCGTCATGCCTTGAGCAATATCGCCCAACCCTATCCACATGTCTGAACTTGATCTTGCCGGGTGCGGATATGTGAGATTACTGAGACCAACTTTTGAGATATTTTTCGGTTTTATGTACAATTTTGAACAGTTTTTGTGTGATTATATTTGGAATGATGTTTTACTAATGATATTGGCAATGCTATTTTACTGAAGATATTGGGAATGATGTTTTACTAATGCAGATGGGTGAAATTTGAAGAAAATCGTCATATTAGTTCAATCACAGTCGTTTAAGCAAGGACTAAAAGCCCAAATAGCAACAGCATGACAACGACAACGACAACCTCAGCGATGTCACGAACCAAGAATTCCAGAAAAAGAAGAAACATGTCCGTAAGACGTCTCCGCTCTCTGAACCTAGAAAGCTCAGTCTACCGACGTCTTCGTAGTGATCTAATTGAACTCTATAAGTACACACACAATGTCTACGATGTGTTTACTATGCTGAACTGCTACCACTGGACGAAGTGGATCGTACACGAGGCCACAGTTATAAACTCCTAAAACAGTGCTTGAGGGCGGACACCAGAAAACCTTTTTAGCCACAGCATCACATATCACTGGAATAACCAGAGCGAAAGAAAAAAAATTATATGGCGATTCGACGGAGTAACTAGCTGCTTTTCTCAATGACAAAGGTGTTACCTAGCTATTGTTAGCTGGTTTACAATACAGCTTTATGTTTTGATTAGGGCTTAATGAACCAGGCCATGAAATTTGGAAAATCTGCGAAACCTAATAATAGGTTACGGGTATATCTTTCACGTAACCAATAGTTCAGATAGGTGCCAGTCATTAGCATAAACTCATTAGTTGGCAACTTAATATTTACTTTCAGAGACTAATATATACAGAAAAATGATTTTCCAGGTGCCTTGCTAGTCTATAATGCAAACTGAACTTAAGTTTGACTATTTTTCCACTTGAAAATAAAGCAAGAGCTCATTTTCACGTAACCTAATTTTCGGTCTGCACTTTGCAATTTTGCGTAACCAACACGGGAAATATTGGTTTGGTTACACCAAATTTTACGGTCTGTGAACACATGCGTGAAGCGATCAAGAAAGAACACAATGGATACATGCGCGGCTGTATTATAACTGTATTCCTTTACCACTGAATGATGAGTTTTAAAATCTTACAGTCTACTCAATTTTTTCACGATTTTTTTTTCAATTACATCATAGAAAATCGCAATTTTTTTCATGAACAGGACAGGTTCGAGTACGCTGCCTTGAGGGATACCACTTAGTACCTGAGCCCAATTCGAGAAAGATACCTTGACAGCGACACATTGCCTTCTGTCACTCAGGAATGCCTCTATCCATTCTAGAATATCCCCTCCGATCCCATAGCTATTTAATTTGTTGAGCAGCCTTTGATGAGGGACTGTGTTGAATGCTTTCGCAAAATCGAGGTATATCTGCTGATGCTCCACTATCAACAACTTTATTACAGTAATCTAACATGTCAAGGAGTGATGCATGACCGCCCGCTCAGGAATCCGTGTTGGGAACTTGATATAAAGCTGGACATATGTTTAACTAACTCCTCCCTGACAAACCACTCCATGATCTTGCACACGACTGACGTCAAGCTCACCAGACCTATAGTTAATTGGATGCTGATGCCTTACTGCCCTTCTTAAAGATTGGCATAATCTGTCCATTATTCCAGTCCTGTGGAGTGTAGCATTCCTGAAGGGATCTGTTAAGCAAGGTGGTCCAGGGGGGGGGGGCTGGTGATCGACTGACTAATCACTTTCAGCACACGGGATGGAGCTCATCCGGGCCCTGAGACTTTGATGCTTTGAGGTTTTCAAGTCTTTTAAGTACACTAGATTCCGTAATGGTCAGAGTGCCTAATGATTCGCTAGATTCAATGGCAGTTAATTCAGGTATGCTTGTACTAGTGTCTTCCCTCGTAAAGACGCTGACAAAGTAGTTGTTGATCCATTCAGCTTTCTCTGTTGCTTGTTGTTCTTGACCCATCAGCTCGTTTCAAATATGCGACACCAGTCACTGTTTTAAGTTTGGATCTGACATAACCACAGAAGGCTTTGGGATTGGTCTTTGCTTTCTGTACAACTTCACGCTCGTGTTCTCTCTTAGTTCACCTGACTTTCCACTTCATTTGGTTACGATATCTGGCACATGTTTTATAATGAGTCTCATCTCGAGTTTCTCTGAACTTCTGGAAGGCTTCTTGTTTTAATCGTAGTTTTGATCTAATGCTGTCATTCATCCATGAGGCTGTTCGTGGTTTGCTCTGTGGTGTTCTGTGGCCTATGCTTTTGCATGGTATGCATGCTTTTACTAAGTCTAGGATTTTCATCTTGATATCTGACATGACTTATGACAGCCCATTTACATAAAGGGGGGGGGGAGTAACCATCTTGCGAAGTATTATTGTTATTCAGTGAAATTACCATTATTATACTCCCAATAGTAACTATAAGCCTATGAAGTGGTGGACTCCTAACATATAAACATTAATTGCAAAATATAGTATGACATGTATGACATATATAACATGATGTAACATAAACAAACAAATATTACGGGAGAATCTATGAACAGCAGATATATACATGTAGGATACACAGTAAAAGAGGACAATTACATTCATACAGTACAGTATTTTAACTTATTTACAGTAATATTTACACTATCAGAGCGTATTCACAACTGAGCTAACGATACAGGGTCTGACACTCAGAGCGAGTTCTTTTACATCCCCCATGGCACAGACACCAGGCGAGATGGGACCGACAGCTTTACATTCCCTCCGAAGGATGTGTCATTCTTAGGACATTTCTGAGGACTCAGGCTGTGTTCAGCCTCTATGTCCGCATCTTCTTCCATTAAAAATGTTCCACATTCCTGACTTCCCGGCATCCGATATTCGGCAGTGAAATCCAATTTAATGGCTTGTTGCTCCCAAAATTTATCTACGGCCACTTCAAAGGCGAAGACAGATTTACAATTTACTATGGCGCCAGGCAAGCTTTTCCAAATATCTACCACTCTATTTGTAAACATATTTCCTAATGTCCGTTCTAATATAGTGCTTGGATAGTCTCAAGCTATGGCCTCTTGTGCCTCTATTCTCTGCCAAGATCAGCAGCCCCTCAGAAGCTTCAGGATCATATATCTCATGGGTGAGTTTATAGACCTCTATCATGTCTCCTCTCATCCTTCTGTACCGCATTGTGGGCATTTTCAGTTTCTTCAGCCTATCTATATAGCTCATATTGCTTAATGCTGGAACTTGTTTAGATGCTCGCCATAGTACATTTCTATTAGAGCGACACCCTTTTTCAGATGAGGGCTCCACACACATACCGCATACTCTAGGTGAGGTCTCACCAGGACCTGGAACAGCTGCTTAAACATTTCCTCATCTAAGTAAGTGAATGTTCTTCTAATTAGCGCCATAATGCTGTTCGCCTTGTTAACTTGGGCTTGAACGTGGCTTGAGAAGGTTATGTTCATGTCTACTGTGACCCCAATGTCCTTTTCCTGTTGTGTGTTTTCAAGATTTACTAGTGTACCATCTTGCTTGTAGAGGTGGTAGCTCTTCTCATCTGGGTATTTTCCTCCCTTGCTATCTACCGTCAGTACTTTGCATTTGTTTGGGTGGAATCTCAATAGCCATGTGTTTGACCACACCTGAAGGGAGTCCAGATCCTCTTGCTACTGAATTTCATCTTTCTTGCATCTGATTTGCTTATAGATTTTTGTGTCATCTGCGAAGAGATAACATGTAGATCTTACAGCCTCAGGAAGATCATTAATGTATATCACAAACAGGATAGGCCCTAACACACTGCCTTGTGGGATTCCACTTGTTACTGGGTGATTTTCTGAAACATGTCCGCTGACGTTGGATTGCTTTTTGTTTGAAAGAAAATCCTGTACCCATAGTATTATACATTCGCTTAGACCATATTTTCTCAGCTTGCTGATGAGTCGCCTATGTGGGACGGTATCGAACGCCTTCATAAAGTCCATATATATGGCATCTATTTGTCCCCCTTTGTCCACCACTTTTGTCCATTCATCCAGTACCTTTAGTAGTTGCAGGGCTGTTTATCTTCCTTCAATAAAACCAAATTGTCTTTTGCTGAAGAATTTGTTTCTCTTCATATGTTCTATTATTTCTGACCGTACTAACTTTTCCATTAGTTTACACAATACACTTGTCAGGCTTACTGGTCTGTATCCAGGGTCAGATTTGGCCCCCTTTTTGTAAATTGCTGTGATGTTGGCTGTCTTCCACTTGTCTGGTATTATCCCTTTAACCATAGATTTGTTAAATATAATAGTCAAGGGCATGCACACACTCTCTTTTAGCTCTGCTAATGCTTTGGGATGTACTCCATCTGGACCAGGTGATTTGGTTTTGTCTATTCCCTTTAGTATTTTCAGCACATCATCCTCGGTGAATATCTTGTCTTGGAATTCAAATTCTGGTTTTAGTTTCTGGGATTCTGGCACTGGACCATCTGGTTCCCACGTAAAAACGCTAGTGAAAAAGTCTGTCAGTACATTAGCCTTATCTATGTCTTCACTAGCAATCTGAGTTATTCCATCTTTCTGAACAACCTTTAGTTCTAAGATGCCACTTTTTACTTTCCTCTTTGAGTTTACAATATTTCCAAAATTTCTTGGGGTTAGCTTTGGCATTCCTGGCTATCTCCTTTTCATTATCTCGCTTAGATTTACGTATTAGCCCTTTAACTTGGTTTCTCACTCTAGTATATTCTCTATGCTTCTCATCATCTCTTGTTTCCAGGAATCTTTGCCAACATCTGTGCTTCTTTTTTATTTTAGCCCTAATATCTTCATTAACTTGTATATGTCGATATTTGGATGGTTTACTGTTTCCACATTTGATCTTTGGGATATTCTTTTCCTTGGCCGTGTTAAACTTTTCAAGGAATGTGTCCAGTACTGTATTTGGATCATCTGCTTCTAATAATCTCTCCCAATCCAGCACTTGGTCTGCATTCATACTTTGAAAAAATTCCACCTCTGTATTATTGCATCTTTGCTGACTTTGCAGTTCATAAGTAAAGGTAATTACACAGTGGTCGCTGGCTCCCAATGGACTTTGGTATTCAATTTCTTCTACTAATTCATCATTTGTAAGGATAAGATCCAATATACTTGGTTCATTGTTCCCTCTACACCTTGTGTAATCCTTGACATGCTGGTATAGATAGCAATCTCTTATACATTCGATGAATGATTCCCCATCCGAGTCATTTTTTACCGACACGTCTTGCCAATTAATATTTGGATAATTAAAATCCCCTACAATCATGATATGTTTGAACTTCTTATTTGTATTCGATATATTTCTGAGCATTTTCTTCAAATCCTCCAAATTTTCTGCAGTGCTGCTGGGGCTCTTATATATACATCCCACCAGTAAATTATCATTCCCTGGTAGTCCAATCTTGACCCAGATAGCTTCTTGGAAGTTTTTAACAACTCTGTATTCGACCCCGTGTAGAGATTCATTTAAATACAATGCAACTTCTCTGCCTTTTGATGTTTCCCAGTCATTGACAAACAAGTCATATCCGTCTATTTGCAATTCTGGTTTGGTTGGCAGTAGTGCTCTAGATAATCTTTTCAATAATTGGGTGATTCACTCTTAGAAATTTTGTAAATTGGTTTTTTTTAAATTAAGTTAGTATACACTATTAGCAGTAGACCTGAGTAGAACTGAAATTAATTGGGTGATTGGCTATTTCGGTACTCATGATGTTAAAAATTAATTGGGTGATTGGCCATTTTTATTGGGTGAAAATGCAAAAACTCTGTTTATCTAGAGCTCTGGTTGGCAGGTATCTGCAATTCTTTGGACATACTTCTGTTATTCCAATTATATCTGTTGCCCCATCCCCATGTATCCTAGCCTTAAGCTCTTCTAATTTATTTAGAAGACAGTCTGCATTTGAATATGCACACTTCAGCACAGTCAATCTTCTGTCTTTTGCTCCTCTCCGAATTTTCACCACTTTTCGTTCCCAGGGTGGTCCTCGGACTGTGTATTTGAAGTCCCCGATATGTTTTCACCATTCAACCTTTTCATTTCTTCCAGCTTTTCCTTATTGGCTGCTCTCTCATTTTGTGTCATATCATGGGTGATACTCACTCTCTTCAGCTTCTCATCTGCATGTGCCAGATTTCTGATATGTTTCATAAAGTGCCCCTTTGCCTTCTCATCTTCAAATTTTACTTTCAATGGTCTTGGCTTTGTAGGCTTAGATCAGCTTTTGTCTCTCTTGCCTAGTCGCACTAAATTGGTTACGGTTTCCTCTGGTGATTTTAGAGCTTTGCACAGCTCACCTTTGAGCCGTTTGTCTTCTACTTTTCTCACTTCAGGATTTTCTGCCTCAGATTCTTCACAGTTATGTATTATGATGTTACATTTCCTAGCTTCACTCTGACGTAACTCTGCTATCTCTTTTTTCACTTCCACACAGTCAACTCCTATATTTCCCCACTTCATAATCTTGGACTCCTCAATCAGAGCTCTCACCCTGTTCTCATCTGTCTTGCTTTGCATCTCCACCTCTAGCTTGTCTACTCTTTGCTCCATTTTACTCAGGAAGGCCTGACATCTCTCCTCTATTTCTTTCTCCATCTTCAGATTTCTGATAGCCTTTTCCTCACATGGAGGGCAGTACCAGTGGAAATCAGACCTTTTCGTCACCAGCATCTCCACCTCTAGTTTGTCTACTCTTTGCTCCATTTTACTCAGGAAGGCCTGACATCTCTCCTCTATTTCTTTCTCCATCTTCAGATTTCTGATAGCCTTTTCCTCACATGGAGGGCAGTACCAGTAGAAATCAGACCTGTTCGTCAACAATTTGTACTCCGCTAGAGACAGGTTTAGGCACTTTCTGCAAAAGTGCTTATCAAAGTGCTCACATTCTAATATCTCTGACTTATCATCAATGAAGTTGACTTTACACATCTCGCATGACCAGTCTGGCTGCACCTCACTCTCAGACGCTGTGCGTTTTGCCATTGTGACTTTACCTCCTTTAGCAGACATTTTAAGCTTGTTGCTGTTTATGGGACTAGTTTTGTTTCAGCTATACCCTATATAGTATGCAGTTCAAATTTTCTGTCGTGAGCTGCTATGTGGCACCTACGACAGTAATTTAGATTCTATCCTTGAACTTATATTCTTAGCTATCCGCCGTGAGCTGCGATGTGCCGCCTACGACATGATATGTGCAATATACTTATTTCACTTATCGTGAGCTGCTGTGTGCCGCCTATGATAGATAACAATTAATATATACAATATTTACCCCAAAATATTATACAGATAAAACTTACTTACCACACCTCGGCTTAATGTCGCATTCGTTTGAAATTCCAGGTTTCCTCCTCAGCCTCACTTTGACTGGTTTCTAATCCACTTCTCTCTTTATTCCTTATTACATAAGAGTATGTGTTCACAATCTTATCGAAAATCAGTGCATTTAGCTCATCATCCAGGTGTACGCCGTCCTTCAGGTGGGAATAGTCGTACCTTTTTGAGTACTTGTTGTATCTCTTTCTCTTCCCTCCGTAGTGCTTAATGGTATTCCTTTATAGTTCTTTATGAAGATTTAGTGCAAAGACCCCTTTGTTCTGGCTGATGATATGGTGTGCTGATTTATTTCTGCGAGGTCTTTCTCTAATTTCTGTTGCTGGTCTGCTATCTCTTCACCTGAGAACAAGCTCCGTCTAAGTTTCCTCTTCTTTTTGTTGTAGTTGGTTGCTTGCTGTAGCGATGTTGGGATGACAGTTGTTATAATAAGTTCACGTGGATGACGTACAGAATGGCACACCTTGACCTTGATCACATGCCCGAATGTGGGACTGAACCTGGATTTTTTGGATTGGAATTCCAAGCATGTGCACAGTTTTGCCAACCGAGCCAACGCGCCATTGAACAAGTATGAACAACAAAAAATTTGATATAGCAGACACTGACTCTGATTCAGGTGATGAGTCAAACACATCTATCAAAATAGGCTTGGACATGCTTTCCCCAGAGCATACAATTCCACACAAATCACTTAAACAAGTTAGTCAGGCCCAGGGTTCGGTTTTGGACAGTCCAAAACTAACTTTGAGCAGACATTGTCCAAAACCTGTCTAAAACCTGTCTTAAATGGTTTAAACCAGTCCAAAACTGTCCAAAATTGTCCAAAACTATGTTGGGCATATCACCATACTCTTATGCATCATAATCCTATTAAAAAATAACAAGAAATCAGAGATTGCATCAAAAGCACTATATTAAACAAATCCATTTATTATATGAGTTATTATTACATTTTTATCAAATACATACAATTAAAACTTAAACGGCTTAATTAGGTTTAATTAGTAGTCCAAATCAGACAGCCTTCTCAACATCCTGTAGCAAAACACTAGCTTTGACGCTTTCTCTACTCCAAGCCTATTACGGATACTCCACCCATCCTCCACTAATGTTGCTGTCTTGCCATCAAGAATCACCTTCATATCCCATGTCACCTGATCATGCACAGCATCTAGAAGCTTTCCACCAATCAGTTTATGTGAAGGGGGTTTATATCATGGGCGTAGCATACTAACAACTTTTATGAACTGCGGATGTTCAGCCATTGAAAATGGAAGGTTACAAGCATAAAACAACCTCGCAACTTCTATATCTATTGCTGACTTCATCGCTGAGGGGGTAGTGATACAATGTCGGCTCAGATCGGGTTGAATTGAGAATTGAACTGGACAGGTTGGTGAGGGTGGTGCTGATTGTGATGGCAATTCTTCTCTTAGTCGCTTTGTGCATGGTGCAGCTGATGGTTTGTCCAGCTGAAACAAAGAAAAGGGATATTACATGTGCTATATAAGCCAAATGTAGATATACACCCTACCTGGTCCAAGCCATTTGGGGACAAGATATGATAATCTTTTAAAAAATTTACATTGAAATGACTGGCATTGCAACAAAATCAGTCATTCCTATGTTGAATTTTCAAAAGTAATTAATTTTATGTCATAATTCAATACATTTAAAATTTGGAATGGATAGAGTTAAAGATAGACCACCCTTCTGTCAAATAAATGCATGTTTTTATTTATTTTCAAAACTTTGGGACTTGCTGAATATTAGTTTGACTGTTTGCATCAGTCTATCTGAAGGGCGTTAGTGTGCTATGCCAAATTGTTTTAATAATATTACTGTAGTAAAGGTATTCAGGCAAGAGTATTTCTGAAAACCCTGGGTTGCAGAAAGTATAGGGTTAAGCAGATCATTGTGTGTTATTTATAATCTTAAGCCAGCGCCCTCACAGGCCAATTATCACACCTAT
The DNA here is from genome assembly GCA_034401795.1 of Chaetoderma sp. LZ-2023a. NCBI lineage: Eukaryota > Metazoa > Mollusca > Caudofoveata > Chaetodermatida > Chaetodermatidae > Chaetoderma > Chaetoderma sp. LZ-2023a. Next base: position 161,962,929 of record CM067369.1, on the reverse strand, counting down.
ACCATTGAATTATAAAGAGGCTCAGCAAATGATTGTGGTTATCAGAGATTATCAGACCTGGCTCTATTCCTAGCATGGCAAAGAGAATAATTAACTCGGGTATCTGAACTAAAGGTGAGACATCCTGTTGATAACCCCTATGCGGCCAAGACAATTACAGTGAATAGTAACCGTACCTACATTGTACATTATGACTTTTAAACACAACTTAGCACAAATTTTTGAACATTTTTCACTGAAATGACTGGCTTAGTAAAAGCGGCAGTCATTTCACGAGTAAATTTGTTTTCCAGTCAAATTAGTTTCAAAATATTCTGCAGTTTTCCCGCATAGTGTCCTTGAAAATGATAGCTGAGGAATTCATCGGTGAAAGGGTTAAGGCATGTATTAGATATATTGGACTCCGAGCACTCCAATGTCAACAAAAAACATTTTTCAAATAAAATTAAAAGATAAACTGTTTTTTTATTTTCAACAAATTTGTCATCGCCCAACAAAATTGTTGAAAAATGAAAACCAGTTTCCTTGGTATAGTCACAATAAAATATAGAATTTTTAATTATTGACATTAGAGAGCAAGGGGTTAAGCATTAATTTTATTTACCTTCAAAATCTTGATGTCTTTGCTGATATGTGTGTCTGCACTGTCTGTATCAGCCTGTTCAACAGGACTTTCAGTAGACTTCTCATGCTTCTCAGTGTATTTTCATCCTTGCTACCTTGTTGACAACTGTGTACTCACACTCTCTACACTTAGCCATTTTTTGCCATTAATCTTAACTTCCAAAAAGTGCTTCCAAATTGGATCCTTAGGCCTACCACCTTTGAAATACATATTAACTATTTCAAATACCATCAACACATAAATATTCAGGACAACAGAAGAATTCAAAGATTAATGTAGCACAAGGATATCTTTTTACTAATTGTCTAATTGATATCTAGCATTAACTGAGGATAGATGAAAACATGAAGAATCTAATTTATATTCTATCAGCTTAATGCCTTAATCCCAAATTTGCATAAGATCTTATGTAAACATAGCTAATGTGTGTACTGAGTAGTGCATTAGCCTTAGAGAGCAAGGGTCATCAGTTAATTGTTGAAACAACATCTTAGCAGACCATATTTTCTCTGAGTTTAAGATTCTTCCATAGGCCATGAACATTTTGCAAGAAATTGATTTAGACACAGACACAGTTCTCAATAATATAAACATCTAGCTGTACATAGGTAGTCTAATATGTTTACATTATTGATTAAATAGGGTTTCTGTGGGTTTAACACAACTGGTCGAAATATACAGAGTTAAAACATTTAAGACAAACAAAAGTTGAAAAAAATTAACCCATGGATTATAGAAAGAAGCAAATAAGACTCCTAATTTATTGAAATCATATGTGTCCTTTTAGATTATTATTATTATTATTATTATTATATAGCAATAAAGTATCCAAAAATACATGTAGATAACCACCCATCAATATGTACATGTACTTGTATGTGTCTAAATGCTATATAGTTGTTTTAAGAAAATTACATTTCAGAAAAATATTTTTTATACCAATATTTTAGGTTTTGGACAGTTTTGGACAATTTAAGGTGTCCAAAACCTATTTTGGGCGGACGGTTTAAACCATGGTTTAAACCACTAGTGTCCAAAACTTGCCAACCCTGGTCAGGCCTCAACATATGCCACTTACAACAAAAACAAATCAAATTTCCAACAGCAACCCGATCAACTAGACCAACTGTCAGCTACATTTCTTAATAAGTCTATTAAACAGGAATGGTTTTCATGTTTACAGTTGGGCGACCTATATACACATCCAATAATAAGACAGTCTTTGTTCTCCAGCTTAATTTGACACCATTTAGACTCGGGAAAACTTATCATCCCCAAGTATATGAATAGGGCTAGCTTTTAATACCTTTTTTATATATAAAGCTACCCCCTTACGAGATGTAGTGATGATTTCACTAATGTTTGTAAATAAGTCATACTGTTCCAGTGCAAATTCGCTATCTTGAGGGTCTATAGAAACATTTTTTTGTGAGATCTCTGTAACCCCTATTATGTCCGGATGACATGGTGTTAAAAAAATTGAAAGGTATCAATACGAATAAATCTGCTGGCCCTGATGGGATATATCCACGTGTTTTGAAAGAATTAAACAGCCTCATAGCCTACCCCCTTCTTCACCTCTTTAGAAACTCGCTGAAGCAGGGAAATTTACCATCACTTTGGAAACTGGCTCATGTATCACCTTTATTATACTATCGACGTGCAAGGGGGGATATGATTGATTTTGCATTCCGCAAACAATTATCATCCTATTAGTCTGACATCAGTTGTGTGTAAAATACTGGAATCTCTAATAAAAGACCATTTAATAACCCATTTGGAAACTAACAATCTGATAACTAAAGACCAGCATGGATTTATTAGGGGACGCTCATGTGCCACACAACTCATTTCCATTCTAGATATTTGGACAGATGTCTTAGATCATAACGGGCAGATTGATGCTCTCTATTTAGATTTTGCTAAGGCATTCGAAACTGAACCACACGAGTGACTTCTACTCAAACTTGAGAAATATGGTATTCAGGGAATGGTCTTAAATTGGATAAGAGGGTTCTTATGTAATAAAAAACAACTAGTGGTAGTAAATGGTACACACTCTAAAGTAGCACAAGTTCTCAGTGGGGTCCCTCAGGGTAGTGTTCTGGGCCCACTTCTTTTCATTTGTTATGTAAATGACCTGCATGAAAATATAAATTCACCCATTCACATGTTTGCAGATGATACAAAAATTCATAGAGAAATACGCTCCATAACAGATGCATCAGAACTTCAAGATGATCTGAACAATATAGAAGATTGGTGCTGCACATGGCAAATTCTTTTAAATCTAAACTAAATGAAGATATTGTCGTTAAGGATCTCGGTATTAACATTGATAATCAGCTGAAATTTAGTGAACATTGTAAGACACAGGCAAATAAGGCTAACAAAATTTTAGGATTAATCAGACGATCTTATACCTATTTGGATGCACCAACGTTAGTAAAATCGTACACTTCGCTTGTAAGGCCAATCCTGGAATATGGCAATGGTGCATGGTGCCCCATGTTCATTAAAGATTGTGAAACCCTCGAATCTGTACAAAGAAGAGCAACAAAAATGGTGCCTTATTTAAGATCTCGCAGCTATCCTGATAGACTTAAACATTTGAAGCTCCAATCATTATACTATCGACGTGCAAGGGGGGATATGATTGAATCATACAAACATCTACATAATATTTATAATATTCAGCCAGTATCTTGAATTAGATAACAAAGCCAAAACCTGTGGTCATACCCTGAAATTATCCAAAAAGCGGGCAAATAAAACCATAAGACAGCATTTCTTTTCAACTCGTATCACCAACAACTGGAATGGGTTACCTGAAACTGTCGTAAATTGAAATTCCCCAAGCTTAAATAGCTTTAAAAACCAATTAGATATATATTCTATTGGACTACCTCAAGTAAACATTGCCTATCTTAGAAACTTATAAGGTGCAATGCATTTACTGTATTATCTACCGACAGGCTAAGTGGCCTATCAAGGTAGTATATGATAATGATAAGTATAAGTATGAATAATATTACGAAAACTGGTGATTACAATATATATATTGACGCATATAGTAAATACTTAAGGGCAAACATTGTATTTATTGAAGTAAAATGCGCTTGTATTTAGTCTACGGATTCGCATGATAATTACCAATAGACGTTTACCGTGCAAATGCATATTTAATAATTTTTGGTTTTCTTCTTCTTCCTCGGTAAATTCCTCCTGTCGTAGGAGAACCGTGGCTGGTAACTGCCATGTACAAATGTAATGTTATATTGTTATGAAAGTAAATTAGTTTGCATTCAACGACTGTTTTATCTACATTTTCAAGTGCAGTCCAAGTTAAATGCAACGACAATTTCTACATGTACACCTTTTCGTGGATTAGATACAGTTTGGATAATGAGAAGTCAGGATACATATTGCAGTCTCTTTCTGTGCAGTGTGAAAACTGAGTGAGGCGTAGCAATTCTAATATGCATGTCCGATTGTCATTTCTTGGTAAGCAGTAAATATTTGATAGTTTTCTGCAATCTATTATGAGCTGGATGATGATGTGCTTATGTTGTAAGATCTTGCTCCAGGCTGAGAGACTGAATTCTTTCACAACTGCTAGTTTGATTGGTGCAATATGTTGTTCTCTGATGGATTTAGTGATTGGACACGGTGATTGGACATGGTGTAAGGAAGTGGACTGTTGTCTCATCTTCTAGCCCACAGAAAGGACATGTAGCACTTACAGTGTAGTTGCTAAACTTTGCTTTCACAGATTCACATGTATGTACTGGTCAAGAGTCTAGACTTTGTGAGCACCATTTTAACTCCGCCGTTCATGGCTTGCACAGAGTTCCATACATGATGCGTGGTTCCGATTTTGCATGCTGCTGCATCAAGGATTTCTGTTCACAGTTTTTTATGAGGCTCTCAGTCCATAAATTATTGATTGCTGTTTTTACTGATCTTTTCCCGGTGACTTTTGATGGAGGGTCATGCAGTAGGCTGTGAAGATCAGGTAGAGAGTATGCTTCAAGCAAATGTGTAATGCGAATTAGGAATGTGTCTTGGCTAGCTTTGACGAGACGCTGCCTTAGAAGAATTTGTATCAGAGTCTGATTGTTGCAGGTGAGAATTGAATTTAATGTAAGTTGATGCTTGTGAATTTCTCCTGCTATGGGAAGGGCCCTTAACAGAAGATGGCAGCCAGCAGTTGAAGTCCTTGTGGGAAGTGATTGCATTCTGTGGAGGAATCCTGTATGGAAGTTTTGAAGCTGCTGTATCTGTCCTCTGTTCAGAACAAGAGTCTCCAGTCCAAATAACAGACGAGGTAGTACATATGATTGGTAGATAATATATGATGATTTTGAATTTAGACCACTAGTTCCATGCATACCTGTCCTCATCAATATGTAGAGTGTATGTCTCACAAGACTGATTCTTTCCTGGGCATTTATTTGCGACTCTGCTCTCGTTGACATCATGATTCCTAGGTGTACAGTTTGATCAAGGATCGGTATTTGAACATCACAAAGATTCCATTTTGAAATTACGGTTTTCTTCATGCTCGAAGCAGTAGCATTCTTTCTAATCAATGCACTCTTTGTTGGATGAATATTAAAGTGGTGGTGATTTGCATAGTTATATGCAGCATTTGCCATTACCTGTAATTCTGTTGGATCTTTAGAAATCAAGAGTATATCGTCAGCACACGTAGGACAGCCAGCATATGTTGTTCCTATGGATAATTCAAGACTGTTTTTCTCAAGGTGTATGAGAACATCATTAATGTATAACTTGTAGAGGTGAGTAGATCGTATTCCTCCTTGTCGAACTCCTTGCTTGATCTTAAGACCACTTTTCCATTTGACTTTTGATGACAAATCCTGATACATATTATCTATTATAGGCCAGTAGGTGGGACTGATGCCTTATTGGAATAGATTGTCCATAAGGATAATGTGATTTACCACATCGAATGCTTTCTGGCTGTCAAGTATAACCAGGTATAGTGTGTCTTTTGAGAATGAGCTGTCAATTGATGCTTCAGAAATTAACAGTGTGGCCATTGAGGGTGACAGATCTTTTGTGAAGTCATACTGAAGTGAAGATTGATTTCTTGACATGGTGTCACTCAGTCTGGCACACATTAGATGTTTGAAGACTTTCCCTAAGATCGAGGTCACTGTGATTCCCCTATAGTTGGAAAAATGGGATTTGTCTTTGCCTTTCTTACAAACAGGGGTAATAATTCCTGTCCTAAATAGCTCTAGGATGTTGTGCTCAGTAAGTATTTGCTTGTAGATTTCACTCAAGAGGGGTATGATTACATCCCCTGCTGTCTTGATATGCTCATCGTAAACTTTGCCCATATTTAGGTGGCTAATTGCTGTTTTAATATCCAGTTCTGTAAATGGAGGGGTTTCAGAGCAGTCATTTATACAGATATCATTTTTGTGGTGAAATTTGCATGACCACACACACTTCCCCTGTATCTTCGGATACTAGTTAGTTAGATAACCACGCCAAGGTAGGAAGCACCGCAAAATATTATAATTACTGGCCTATAATGCATCTATGGGAGATTTCACATAGCCCTAAAGACAGGTAAAATGTTAGTTCCCGCATGTGGATCTCGCATGATCCGCCCCCGACATGCTGATGACGGATAGGACACAGTTCTCCATCTAACTCTACAAGTGACTGGGTGTGATCTTAGAACCCATCATGCCCTCATGGGAAGGTCACTATAGCTGGATAGCTGTCTCTTTGTCCCCACCACAAACCTATATGTACTTTTCAATGCTTATGTAGCGTGAGTTGTCCCTGTGCTGTTATATGTGGCCATGATGCGGTGGTGACAGGATCATCATATGATTCTGGAGCTAACACCTCGTGGCATATCCGCACGCTGTCTAACTGAGGACAATGCTCTATAAGGGTGACCATACGGTCACTGGGCATTCTCGCCAGTCAGGCTTATATATTAAAGATAGTTAGATACACTGCCATTTGTGGTTTAACCCTGGTCTGGACCCAAAAACTAAATGGTAGGTTAGGATCCTGCTGAAAGGCCAGATAAATAAAGTGGCAACTACTAATTCAGTATCTTTGAACTTACATACGGTTACAGTGTTGAATTCTGTGGAAGTCATCCACCTCATCTTCATGTAATACAGCGTGCATCACAATAACTTATAATTTCATAGGTTGACTCTTTTACATAGCATAGTTTGAACAAGCGAGTGACCCTTTATGCCATCTCTTCCTCCGCTTCAACGTTGTAGGCATTTTCCTGTGACGGAGGCCCGCACGAGGCACTTTCCTTTCGCAACAAATAATGTTTGTACAGTGCTTAATTGAGTTTATATTAAACTTAAACTGGCTAAGTAGCCATGTTAGGGCCCTCCTTTGCGGGGATACCTCACGGATTAGGATCAGTGAGATATCTCTGGCAAGGACCATGATAACGATTCATCAACTTGACGCTATGTACTTGACGTCTCTCTTGTAGCATTGTTTGACTGTTACCTTGTAACTGATAATGTATTTTAATTATGTCTAAGCACTAAATGGAGCAAATGGACCATCATACCGGTGACACAAACAGCCTGGATGAGACCATGAGGTTTAACATCCGCGACGATGGTCGCACGGCCCAGTACTAGGGTCAGAGTCAAAATGATACCACCTCTCTCAACTGGCAGCCGTTTGGCGATCCATGGCCCCCACTGCCCTCTCAATCTCTGGGGCATAGGGTTGTTGAGACATGTGGTTGGTGTATGCCTCTAGATGGAGATGGGAGCTATGCCCCAGGGATTGAGAGGGTGGGGTGGGCCATTACGGAGCGCCAAACAGCTGCCACTTGAGGGAGGTAGTATCATTTTGACTCCGACCCTACCACTAGTCAAAATGATACCACCTCCCTCAACTTGCAGCCGTTCGGCGATCCATGGCCCCCACCACCCTCTCAATCCCTGGGGTATAGGGTTGTTGAGACATGTGGTTGGTTTATGCCTCTAGATGGAGATGGGAGCTGCGGTTCTCCCGGACATGGAAGGCCATGGCGAATATAAAACTCCCGTGTGAACCCCACTGTCCGGAAGAAACTCCTCAGGATTACCGGCCAGTGGGCGGCCTATCTCTCTCTATTCTGACCGGTATCCTGAGGAGGTTTTGCTATCTGTGGGACACTTTTGTACCTATCCTACCTATCCTACCTATGTACCTATTCTACCTATCCTACCCTACCTATCTCCTACCCTACCCTGTTGCTATTCCAGCCAGCTGGTGTGCGTGTGTGTGTGTGCGTGCATGCGTGCGTGCGTGCGTGCGTGTGTGTGTGTGGTGCTTTGACCCCACACTGGGGGTGTCGCGGTGAGTCTTTATCTAACCTTCTTATTACCCCGGCCCTAGTGTCTTACCTAGTTTCGAAATTTCAGGTAAATTCTAGCGAGGTCTTTTGAGCGGATTTAAACCCCAGTCTGCAGACTGGGAACACTATGCAATTCAAACTTTATCAACTCTATTGGTAGACCCACCGCAACACCATTAAAATCTCGACTCTTGGTACTTTTTATCTCTGAGCTTAAGTTGTGAAATCGCTGTTACTGCGTTATCTCGAAGTGACATCAAGATCCAGAGTGAGTCGAGCCTGATAGTGCAGCAAACACATAACTTATCAGCTATTGCATACATGGTCAAGATAGTTAATGCATTGTATTATAAATCTCGTTATGTGTTATTAGCAAATGGTAAACTTTAAAATCGCAGGTTCAAATCTCACTATGTGTTATTATCAGATGGTAAACATGTCTACAATTACTCTTTACACGTTACCCGAGAAGCATGACATCACGTCAAGACCAACTCGCACAGTCACATGAAACCCATGATTGCAGACCATAGACCCTCGACTAGGCCAAAGTCAAGAATAGTAGTTTATTTAGCTCACCTGCTATGCGTTAACACCCAATTAGACACAGCATCGATAATGGTATACCATGTGTGAACGCACAACCATACATTATGTGTAACCACTCAAACACTCAACTACGTGTAAGCGCTCATCTACAAACACTATTACACACAATGGCCTGGGCTGAAGAGCTTTGGTCATGCATGCATGATGTAGGCTGTGCGGCGTGACGAGAAAAAGTACACGGGCCATTGCGTGATATGGGTAACTATGCAGATAGAAATCTTGAGAAATGGAGAAGCTCAGGGATCCCAACATTCCGCTCATCATTTCTACTAACATGCCTTACGTGTCGCGGACATTACCCAATGACTGTGATAGCGATGGACAAACTCTACAAGTATATGGATTATTTCGAAACATGATGTGGATGCTGCTATTGTAGCTCGCCGGGTAGTGTCGGGCCGTTCTGGTGTAGTATGTCGACTCGCTGAGCTGTAAATGCACGACGAGTGATGACGCTGGTTAGCATCCGGTCTCGGGGTGACAGACCTTGTACGAGATGCCCTGCGGGAAACAAAAACCGGCTCCTAAGGCCGGTGGAACTCAATCGTTCCGGTGGGGCCGTGCGACCATTGTCGCGAACAGTAAACACAACTGTCTCATCCCACGAGTTTGTGTCACCAGTATGCCTGTCCATAGCAATTTCGTGATCTATGGACTTACAAGATTTGATTTGGTGACCTAAAAATATAAGTCTATACAATGAGTTTACCTAAACAATTATAAATTTACTAGATAACACTACAGTAAGAGCATACGAAAATACGAGACATAGAGACAGGTAGATGAACTTTTAAACATGGGGCTCCCGGAGGTACCACACAGACTCGTAGGTCCACAGAGGTATCCCCGCAAGGGAGGCTCCCATACACGAGACTTAACTATTTAACTTAATATAAGTTATTATACCTCTAAGCTGAAAGGAAGAAGGTTATCTCTGACGAAAAGTGATGTGCGTCACACGGGCACTACTCCTAGTGCAAGTTTTGGGTGAGGAGTATTATCCTGCCGTGGACCGTCATCGCTGAATCCTTGCGAGAGGCATGTGCCTCGCGCGGGCCTCCGTCTCGGGAAGGTGTCGCCACTGCTTAAAGCGGGAGAAGACTAGTAGGCAAAAATGGGCCTACTCTAATATTTCAATCAAAATGCTTTAGAAAGACAAGACCATACCTAGTGAGATTATGACTATAGGGGTGCATACTGTTTTACGTGAAGATGGGACGGGGGATTCCCGATGGATTCCCTTGTCACCGTCTTATGTAATTCTCGGTTTGCTGTATTAGTAGTTGCCGCTTTATTTCTGTGGGCCTTCTGCTTTGCTTAATTCCTTTTAGTTGTTTGCAGAACAAGAATTATTTGAGGCTGTAGCTGGCTAATATCTACCTAGCTATTAGGCATGGCTGTCACGGAGAACAGATGCCCCAAGACATCAATTACTGGAGACAGCGCTCATACATGTTACATTGCAAGATCTCTGAACTGGATAAGAATCCGGACATCCCGCCCCGCAATCACATAAAACATTACAAGACATGGGTTACATTTCACAAAAGCATTAGTAGACCATTTCTCTTATCGTTATGGTGGGGGTAAGAGAGTCGAATACCCACCGTAATTGTCCTTCCCGCAAGGGCATGGCAGATCTAAATATCATGCCCAGACATTTTAACGGAATTCGGTGGGAATGCGTATCTGGCCCGTTACCGGGTCCTATGGAACTAACCATTTTACCTGTCATTAGATTTATATACAAGTTGCTAGTTTTGCACTGCGGTGCGGGAGGATTGTCAGTAAATAAAATAATAATTAATACATGTGTTTTCGGAGTGCTTTCCTACATTGGCTTAAAGTGCTAACTACTAAGTATCCAAAGATACCACTTGTACCCTTTGGCCTTCCCGGTGTGGTTCCCTGTCCCCGCCACGCTGGACGGACGCCCAGTTCCCCACACAGGATGCAGCCTAGACTGGGTACCTCTCCGTATATGCCTGAGATAAAGACCTGTCCAAGTTATGGGACCATAATCCGGAACAGAGTCAAGATGCACACTGATGACTACCGAGCCGAGCGAACACAGTACTGGGCGCCAATAGGGTCATCTTGGCAAGGGGCTGTAGCCCCACATAGACCGTACCACGGAGGTGATGTCCGCTAAATGCATCGCAGCTACGGCCCTCGCGTAGATCGTACTTTGATGTCATTTTAGCTGAGAGGCCCTGTGCAGATCGTACTTAGACAGATCATCCACCCCACGGGTACCAGGGCACCAGACTGCCCCACTCGTCCGGCAAGTGACAGGTTACACTGTCTCACACACATACCCTCCTGCTTCCCAAAGAAACACTTTTCATGTTCTCTGATCACAGGATGCATGACTCGCAATACGAACGCTTGCCATGGCCTGACTGTACATTGAGCCATCTTGACCACTCATAACCAGAAACATGATCAAGATGACCGGCCGGGGACCCAGTCGATAGCGATCACCACCTGAGCTCATGCTCAGGAGCAACCGACGGTCTGATCCGTACCTATCTGCCAACAGTGTACAAACTTTGACCGTTTTCTCCGGCCTTGCCTGCAGGACATCTCTGACAACCATTAGCCTAATTGCAGAGATTTGCGCCCTGGGGGTGGACTGTCATCCACATACCACGCATGGTCCACTTACTATTACCAAGTTCAGCACCCCGAATAATGCGCCGACTAGACGGTACCACAGTAGGATGTTAATATATCCTTCGTTAGACACAGAGGCCTTCAGTATCTCCTCTGTACTATACACACTTGTTTTTACATGTCCCCGGACCCTCGCGGGCCCACTGCCGCCTGTTTCCCACGAACCTTTGAGGAGCCTATCCCTCTTTGTCACGGGAATGTGTGTGATACAGCACCCTGGCCATCACCGCTCGGAAACCCCAACAGTTTCCCAGAGTTGGATCAGTCCATGGTGCAGACGGGGATATCCAAACAATTAAGAAGCCCCAAGCTGAGTGGAGCATGAAGAGAGACAAAATCTTACTTATGAGTCTTACCGGAGTGTGGGGCTACATTATCGCACTACCGTAGAGAAGAATATGTTACAGTATGTAATGAAGAAAGTGTCTATAATCATTTTGAACCCATCCTATGAAGCTGAATAGAAACGGTTTAGTTGTTAGCATGCCAGGATAAACAGAGTTGTAGCACGGAAAGCGACCTCAGTGAAAAATTGTTGGTGTCGGGAGAGTGTTGCAGATAAAAAAATGTTGCTGTATAGTGTTTCCTACGTGTACTGCAGTCCTATATTTTCTCTGAATAAACAAAACATATGAACAGATGGCCACTGGCCATATATATACATAATCTAACCAGAACAAACAATGCAGTATTTTATATATATATCAGTACAGGTTAACGAACCTACTATAGTGCGTTTAGCAACACAGTGAGGAAAATGATAATAATTATCAACAAAGACAGAAATTATAACTATTGGTCCTAAGACCGTTACGGTTCCTTTTAGTCATCGGGACCGTTTTTGCTGATACTATATAACAAAACCTATATAGAGAAATAATTAAACTGTGAAGTATAGTTACTTGAATACTTGATAGTCATTCCTAAGTTAGGCTACCATGTTATTGAAATTGATGCGCTCTCCGGAAGCTGGGAAGTTCCCGCAGGTCGGTTCCCGCAAGCTGTTTTCCGCAAACAAGACTTCCGCAAGAACACTCATGGCGGGAGTACATCACTCAGTGCTGTAGGCCTAATAGAATGTCTAATGAGCAGTCAGTAAAAGATACGATAGTACTACGTGGTGAAGAAAGTTCCCATACACCGATGGCACGGATGGAAGGTGTAAACAACCCGTCACTAGCGGGATTGTCAGAGGCAAACGAAGATACAAAATAAAGCCTCACGGTGCTGGGTACGTAAGCCAGCTCTGAAGACGCAGCGGGCAGAGTTTACTTGCTGTGGTCGAAAGTCAGAAGAACCTACACGATATTAGTGTATCGCAGTTGAAATACCACTTTTAGGCGTGGCCGGCAGATCCGGCGAGTCATCCATCAAAGAACATCCTGCCCCTACATCTGTAGACTCACATATTCAGGCCGTAAAGGCCTCACCACAAATTTGTGTTCCGAATGTAGATGTTAGTATTCGTGAACAATTATCAGAAGTTCCAAATTACTCCCGTAAGTAGAGAGTTTACAAAATTGTTGTTACTGCGGTGGGTTGGCTACTGGTAGCTACGGGAACGCGATAGAAACTGAAGTCATATGCGTAATATCTGTCAATCCTAGCTAGTACAGGTCCAACCTGTTCGGCACCTGGCCGAGGATGCTCTCGATCACTGTATCGCTTCTCCTTTTATACTCCTCATGACGTCACAGGCGCAGACTCCATCCAATCAGCGCGTAGCTAATAATAGCGCAGTCGAACATTCTAGAAGTTTTGCGTCCACGTGGTTATGATGTTACGGCAATATTTTGAAGATAATCATGAAGAGTTTTCCCTGGATAACTCAGCCATTTCTCAACCGATTTTGAAATGGTTTACAGATTTGAAAGGCCCGTTGAATGCTGGTCTTGATTAATGCCAAATTTAACGGGAACCGGCAATTAATAAGGTTTACAGGGTACCATCTCAGTACACTAAAAGCACCATCCTATCTAGGTCATAACTATGCACTCCATATAAACAGCGTCTTGGCACGCGCATGCGCATCATGCGCTTTAACTAACTTAGTCGTTTTTCGATACGCTGTCTCTCCCATAGTCCTATATACGCCTATGGCTCTGCCTTGAATGAGCTGTATAAGATGAACTTTATAGTTCTGGAGAAGGACACTCAAATTAGGGACTTAATGATACAAGTTAATAAACTGAAGGACATCATTAAACAGAAGAATACCGTGCAGAGTGAGGTAGAAACACAAACACCATTAATTCTATCAGTAAATATGTGTACCCAGACTGATGAATGTGGTGATAGCACTCCTAGAGTAGAAGAGATTATCACTGAAACAACATCATCACCTCCCTCTAATGAGATAGGCAAATTGAGTAACAAAACTCCTAAGAATGACCAAGCTGCTGTAAAAACATCCCATATCAAGGAGGATCAGCCTACAAGGAGTAAGTGTGTGCAAAATAAAACAAGGACAGTAAAACAATTCACACATCCAGCTGCAGGTCATAGTATTGATCCACTAAAGAAATCAACACAGAAAAAAGCTGCCAGTGAACAAAAGAAAGACTTACCTGTCAAAATAGACCACCCTATGCCAATTCCAACTTTAGTACAGGATGTGCCAGTTAAGCTAATGACTGAAACTGTGAAATTAAGTGAGAATTCTTCAAATTATGGTAGCAGACAACAAAACCAAGGTAGAGTAAAAACACTTATCATTGGTAGCTCATTGACCAAAGGTGTTAAAACAACAAGTTTAACCCCTGGTTGTAAGGTCAGCACAAATAGAGGAGCTACAATCTCATCACTTATAATTAGATTACAGACAATGGATTTAGCATCACTAGAAACACTTATTATTCAGATAGGCACTAATGATACAAGGAAGCCAGTACGTGTGATTATGGAGGACTATACACACCTTCTAGACTATCTACAGTTCAGCTACCCACACCTTCACGTAATCATCTCTGGATTGCCACCACGATTGGACAATTATCACAGAAACAACACTGTGTTCCATGTAAACAATGAACTCAAAGTAGTTACAGCAATGAGAAATTTGAAATTTATTGATAATGAACCAGCTTTCTTGGACGAGGCTGGTTATATAGACGCAACAATGTTTCTTGCAGACTACCTTCACCTCAGTGACAAAGGAACCGATGCCTTGCTGAATAGTATAAACTCTATTATCCCAATCCTAAAAGACTCTCATTCTCAGCAGCCAAATAATGAATCATGTTGTCTCTACTGTGCTGAGCCATCACACTCCACCAAGGCTTGCAGGCATGGGAAAGCAGTAATGTGCTGGATTTGCTTACAGTATGGACACAAAGCTAAGTTATGTGACTATCAAAAACAATATTACACACAAGTATAGGAATTCAGCAAAGCAGAGGTGGCTGATTTCTCAAACACAGTGACTTCTAGGAACTTTTTCTCAATACTAAATCAACTATGCCAGGAATGCAACCAGAAGACGTGCGTTTGTGTTATAGACCATTCAGATTTCACCACGAACAATAATAATAATAATCATATATATATATATATATATATATATATATATATATATATATATAAATCTATGTCATACCCAAATCATTCAACCCGGGGCCTTCAAAAAAGTTATATCAATATATCAAATGCAACTAAATCACATTATATAAATCATACTGTTTCACGAAATGTTATAAATAGCATTGACAATGACGACGATGATGATAATGACCATGTCCACAATAACAATGATGATGATGACAATGACCATGTCCACAATAACATTGATGATGATGATAATGACAATGACCATGTCCACAATAACAATGATGATGATGATAGCCATGTCCACAATAACAATGATGATGATGATGATAATGACCATATCCACAATAACAACGATGATGATAATAATGAAAATTACCATGTCCACAATAACATTGATGATGATGATGATGACAATGACGATGTCCACAATAACAATGATGATGATGATAGTCATGTCCACAATAACAATGATGATGATGATGATGATGATGATGATGATAATGACCATATCCACAATAACAATGATGATGATGATGACGATATTGATCATGATGGTGTTCATCGTGATCATGATCATCATGACCCTGTCCATAATAACAATGATGATGATGATAATGACCATGTCCACAATAACAATGATGATGATAATGATGAAAATGAACATGTCCACAATAACAATAATGACGATGATGATGATGATGATGATGATGATGATGATGATGATGATGATAATGACCATGTCCACAATAACAATGGTGATGATAATGATGAAAATGAACATGTCCACAATAACAGTGATGACGATGATGATGATGATGATGACCATGTCCACAATAGCAGTGATGACGATGATGATGATGATGATGACCATGTCCACAATAACAATGATGATGATAATGATGAAAATGAACATGTCCACAATAACAGTGATGACGATGATGATGATGATGATGACCATGTCCACAATAACAATGATGATGATGATGAAAATGGCCATGTCCAGAATGATAATGATGATAATGACCATGTCCACAATAACAGTGATGATGATGATGATGATGATGATGACCATGTCCACAATAACAATGATGTTGATAATGATGAAAATGACCATGTCCACAGTAACAATGATGATGATGATGATGATGATGATGATGATGATGATGATGATGATGATGATGAAAATGACCATGTCCACAATAACAATTATGATGATGATAATGACCATGTCCACAATAACAATGATGATGATGATGACGATGTTGATCATGATGGTGATCATCGTGATCATGATCATCATGACCGTGTCCACAATAACAATGATGATGATAATGACCATGTCCGCAATAACAATGATGATGATGATAATGACCATGTCCACAATAACAATGATGATGACGATGTTGATCATGATGGTGATCATCGTGATCATGATCATCATGGCCGTGTCCACAATAACAATGATGATGATAATGACCATGTCCGCAATAACAATGATGATGTTGATGTTGATGACGACGACAATTTATTGAATTTTATTAATATTAAACAATATGTAGATAAATCTACAAGTTTTTTAAATTATATTTTTCTAGCCAGCTATATTTTATCTGATTTCAGTATGATAGACAATTTATTAAATTTTTCCTTTCCTCTACAAGATGAATATGTAGTATACACTCAAGACCCACCTATACCTGGATTTAATCTGCCACAAAAAGGTTTGCGCATAGGTCATGTAAACATCTGCCATATTAGTAATAAAATTGACCAGCTTAGACTGTTGTTAATTAAACCTAAACAAGAAGTAGAGATATTAGGCATAACAGAAAGTTACCTTAACGATTCTTCAGCTGATTCATTATATCAAATCTCAGGTTACCATTCAGAACGTAGAGATAGGAAAAATCAAGCTGGTGGTGGAATTATTGTATATATCGCTCATAATATATCTTTTAAACGTAGAATTGATCTTGAAATCGATGAAATAGAAGTAATGTGGTTAGAAGTTAAACCATTTAAGCGTAAGCCTTTTCTTACAGCATTTGTTTATAGACCTCCAAGTTCCAAAGCTGTATGGATTGACCTTTTTGAAGACATGTATTCTAATGTTATTGATGAAAATAAAGAAATTATTCTGTTAGGTGACTTTAATATTAACTATAATGTACCAGATGAAAACACGAAATGGAATGAAATGATAGATATGTTTCAACTTACTCAAAAAGTCAACCAGCAAACCAGAATTACAAGTACAACATCCAAATTGATCGACCATATATATGTATCAAATGAACAGCTGGTTGATAAGATAATTATTTCAAAACGAGGCTTAAGTGATCATAAAGCCATTTTCATAGCGCTAAATTATAAGGAGCCAAAGCCTAAAAAAGCAGGTCATACTACTGTCCATATGCGGAAAATGACACAATTTCTTGAAGACTCATTTAAAATGGATATAGAAAATTTCAATTGGGAAAGAATTTTTGCCATTAATGATGTAAACCAAGCTCTAGAATTCTTCGTCACATCTTTCTTGGGAATACTAGATAAACATGCACCTATGATAGAAAAACGAGTTAAGCATAGATTCTTGCCTGAATGGTTAAATGATGAAATTATAACTGCTATGAAAACCAGAGATAATTATTATGATATGAAAGATACTCCAAATTATAGACACTGGTGCAACAAGACAACAGCCTTAATAGAAAAAAGTAAGCGAAAGTTACTACAAACAAGTATTATGAATCAAAACAGTCAGAATGATATTTGGAAAATTCTAGGAAAACTAAATCCTAAGAAACATGAAGCTAGTACTGAACATTTTATTGACAAAGATGGTAACTTGTTGTCCGATCCAAAAGCAATTTCAGATGCATTCAATATTTTCTTTTCTGATGTAGCAGATAATTTATTGAAGCAGCAGCCTCCCTATGACTACAATAATAAAGGCCGGTATATAGATTTGATAAAACATATGGTAGAAATAAATGTTCCACAAACCATTTACTTTAGCATTCCAGAAGTAACTCCAGACTATGTGTTAAAACAACTTAATGCATTTGATATAACGAAGTCAATAGGATTAGATAATCTACCTCCTAAATTTTTTAAGATGATTAGTTCTATAATTAGTTTCCCATTAGCTTATATAATAAATCTTAGCCTGCAATCCATGACATTTCCTGAAAATTGGAAAGGGGCTAAAATCTTTCCTTTGTATAAAACTGGTGATGTGAACAATATTGAGAACTATAGGCCGATTTCTATACTTCCTATCTTATCTAAAATAATGGAACGTCATGTTCATAATCACATGTTTGAATGTTTATCTCAGTACAATCTACTTTGTAGCAATCAATCTGGTTTTCGTAAAGATCACTCTTGTGAAACAATCCTTCTTAAAATGCTTAACACATGGACGAAAGCCATTGATGATGGGCAAATAACTGGAAATGTATTAATTGATTTTAAAAAGGCATTTGATGTAATTGATCACTAGCTATTACTTAGAAAATTAGAATTATATAAATTTGATAATGCAGCACTTAGGTGGTTTTCTTCATATTTAAAGGATAGGTAGCAGTGTGTAAGTAAGTCTGGAAGCTTAGCAGACCGCATGGCTGTTAAGCATGGTGTGCCACAGGGTTCTATATTAGGTCCTTTATTATTTATAGTCTTTGTTAATGATCTACCATCTCATATTAATCGCTGTAACACTGATATGTATGCTGATGATACTACAGTTTATTTTAAATCCAATTGTATTACCACTCTAACAAATCACTTAAATGAGGACATGAATGCAGTCAAGGAATGGTGTAATGAAAATCAAATGATTGTCAATGCAAGTAGAACTAAATTATTATTAATCGGATCACGAGCTAAGCTTAAAGATTTCAAAGATGTGACAATACAGTATGATGGTATTAATCTAACTGGCAGTAGCTCTGAAAAGCTTCTAGGAGTCCATATTGATGATAAGCTAACATTCATAGAGCATGTGAACAATGTTGTAAAAAAGATATCTCGTCTGTTAGGAATACTTAGAAAATATGCGAAGGACCTACCCATCGATTATAGATTAAAATTTTGCAATTCCTATGTATTACCCCATTTTGATTTCTGCCTGGTAGTATGGGGTAATATTTGCAAAGAAACTCAATTAGACAGACTTCTAAAATTGCAAAAACGAGCCGCACGAATCATTCTCAGTGAAAAGTTTAGTACACCTTCAAGAACATTATTTGAAAAACTTAGCTGGATTCCGATACAGCAAAGAATAAATTACAAAACTGGATGCACTGTATATAAAGCTATCAGAGATGAATCCTGAATATTTAACAAAACTATTTGTAAAATGTGCTGATTCTCATAAGCGAAATCTGAGATCTTTAAACAATTTTCAAGTCAATATTCCATTGGCGAAAGGTGCCTTGCACTCATCTGGCTTCGCTGTGAAAGGATCAAAATTATGGAATTCATTAAAAGTATCACTACGAACTGCCCCTTCCTTGACTGCTTTCAAATCCCAATATATGGCTGACAAATTAGGTAAATGATCACTACATGTACATTTATATGCTATTGATATGGTGTAGGTACTCTTATCTGAATCTTTATGTTTTGTCTTGGATGATTCCGGTCTGCTAGCACTCGGGATTGAATCCGAATTGGTATAGCTTAAAACATTTTGAGAAAATTGGACCATAAAACTTAAAGGTTTTTGCACAGGAGGAAGCTGCTTGTGGAGTTCAGTGTTTTTGGATTGTACCGGTTTGGATCCGATCTTGAGTGTTGGCAGACGGGGGTTGTCTAAGACATACAATGTAAATATGTACAGTATATTATATGTACATATTGTATATAGAAAACCATGTATTATATGTAAATATGTGAATAATAGTAGAATAGATTGAAGGCCCCGGAGAACACCAGCTATTTATAACTGATTGGTTTACCTTCATAAAATAAAGCTTATTATTATTATTATTATTATTATTATTACCCAGAGGGGCGTGTTCAGGAAACGAATCCAGGACGGGCGGCGCGAACCCAGCTTAGCTTGTACGTCCAGTATCCGACCAGTCGATCCGAACTACACCACCCCCTCCTAGTTTGACATCTGTGGCAAACGATTGCGCATGGCGGATCGATGCATGGACGTACACTAGGCGGGAATTATAGACTTCCCGTGTAGGCACATGGCCGGAGAGGAGTAGTGACGCATTAGACGCGTATTCAAGAGACAGAGCACATAGGGGTGTCAAGAGGAGGGGGAGGCATACTTTTAGTTTTCAATTTTGACATGGAATTATTTTTCCATGCCTTTCTTTTTTTTGTTTTGTTTTATTACTAATATTACGGTGCGTGCTATAACTTTATTTAGTATATGATTCTAAAGAATAGCACACATGGGTGTTTCCTTCGAGTGCGGATAATCATGATCTCTGCAGAGAACACCGAAGCTCCAACGTACCACAATTTAAGTTTTGAAATATATAAAAATATAATAAGAATTAGACAAGGTATATATAGACCATGTAACATACCCTTATGAGGTATTTATTTAGTAAATCACACCGAATTACTTGCGCACCCCGGGTAAATAAAGGGGTACACAACACGTATCACTTAGTATTATCATTATATAAAATATCTATTCGCGGCCTGTTATTGCGGGTCCGCAACGGGCAGCTCTCGTTGGCTCCATATCCATCCTGACGTCTGAGACAGGAAGAAAAATAATAAGAAAAATAAGATATATAATAATAATAACTTAAAAATTTGTTTATCAGGCAGCCTCAGCGTAGCTGAGACTGCATGATGGGATTGTGACGTTATTGCACTGTGGGATGTTGTATTCTTTACGTCGCACACAGCGTTCTCACAACATCGGAGTCCGCAGTGCTCATTTCGTGTAAGACACAACCGGGCACTTGAAGTGTGCGGCTGTGTCGGATAACCGTAGTCATCTTAAGGACAGGATTCAATTGATCCAACATATATAATTTTAAAATAAGGTAATGATTAATACATTTCCACGAATCGCTTATTGATATTTCTGCTGAATTACATATGATCACACCTCTGCAGCGAAATTTCCCCATTGAGTCTGGGTCCAGCGACTGACGGTGGTAGGTCCCAGTGGATGCACTGTCATTTCTGAGATGCTTTCACTATTATTGGCACTGTCCGAAACATCCGAAGTGATGGTGGCAGAAATATGCGCGTCCATAATGTCTCTCACAGTTGCCGCTGGTTCCAATATATTTGTCCGTATAGCAGCGGCGGTACTAGTGGTTGCCAATGTCGCTAATGCTGTGGTGATGGTAGCTGTCGTGGTGGCTGTTGTAGCTGTCGTGGTGGTCGCTGTAGCTGTTGTGGTGATGGCAGTGAGCTGTACTGTAGGCTGAAGTCATGGTGCGGGAGCGGATACGGCAGGAGACGACATCTTCCGAAACTTAGCATACTTTAGTAGACGACTTGCGGTGATGTTAGACATGGGCTGGATATCCTGTGTGTGGGCGATCCGTCTCTTTCCCGCGTATGGCGTGGTTCCCTTTCTGATTGCGGGGTCAGAAAGGCGAGGAGGCAGATTCTGAATAACATGGGTCAGAGTTATACTAATTGTCACAGGCTGCGACGCTCCTTGTCCTTCGTCTATGGTAAGTTCGGGTGGAGATGGAGACTGCAGGTAACTTGGAATGTCTATTTCCGCAGGCGTCATAATTACCACTGAAATTGGTTGCCTGGCGAACACTGTTTTAGATACTACGGTGGCGTAGTGACCATAGCCGGATGGCCAATAACCGATGCGGGTGCTGCCGAACTGGATTCTGCAGGAGATTTTTGCTTCTTACTCTGCTTCAGAACCGGTGTGGATGAAGTAATTGGTACCGGCATAACACTTCCAGATGCGGCTGCGGGCAGGATTTCACGTCTGGCTGTCGGTACGTTGCTGACGGTAGCCGCGGGAAGACGATGGCTAACGGTACATCTACGGGTAGTGTTCTTTGTGTGGGACATTTTCTCGGTCGGGAGAACTTTGACTGGGAGCCGAGATTCGAAACGGGTGGCTAAAACGGCACGATCCTTGTTCTCTTCCCCAGGAACTAACGTCACTTCCAACACACGATGATGATAACGGAGTGTGCGTGTCACCCTGTAATGAGTTGCGGTGTAGAGATACTGGCACATCACACAAAAGGCTGTCTGGAAGAGATGATCCTTATTAATATGAAGGGTGCGGTCGGATTTTGTAGTGAAAGTTCTGGTACATGGCTCTCCGCTAGCTAACAACGAGTTACACGGGAACCATTTTGGAACTGGTACCGATTCTTCTTCAGATGAATCCGACAACGCTAAATCTTCAAGGAGTGACATCTTGTTCCCGCATGGTAGTTAGTTGCGGGAACTTTATTAAAAACCTAATGCCCTATCTCTTCATTGTTTATAACTTTCCAGGCCAAATATAATAATGAATAATAAGAAGAAAAACAGCAGAATTTGGTTTGCGACACGAAAGAAGCCTAATGCTATGTTCTTACCTGGTGTCCGGTTTTGATGGGAAGACAAAGTTCCAGAGTGCGCTTCCTCCTTTTATACTATTTGGTGACGTCACAGGCAGCGGATGATCACACCTAAAAGTTTTAACAGGCGATTCGGTCATTCTTATGTGAATGTTTCGTCGTTTTCCGGCCTGGACGTTATAGGATTAATTCCTCCCGTATAAAGGGAGTACTTTTAATTATAGGAAAAATGGCTTGTTAAACTTGTCTTTATTTCGCACATTTAACAGCCTCCGATCAATATAGAAACGTGGTACTACTTTTTCTTTGCAGAGCCTCACTTTTTAATTAGCGTGAGGCGGTTCTCCAGATTGGATGCTTATAAACTTGCCTATTTAATTTTAGGCTGGAGCGCCCGATGAGGTGTGCGGGAGCCAGGTGACGTCAGCGGTAATCTCCCGGACTCACCCTCGCCACTCCTCCATCACGCTGTGGTAATCACGATGTGGTCTTTGGAAATATATATGTTACATCAAGATCTTTATAATGTCCCGTATTTGCGTGAGTTCTTTAACATGCGTCTTGGTAGGTGTCTGTAATAGGTAGTTCTCAGCCCATGTCGATTATAGACTGGAACGCAACGAAGAACATTTTTGAAATTCTCGCTGTAATTTTACTGTCAGATTTTCGATGCCACTTTACTGGCCCATGCGCTAATGATTTATAGCACGGTAGAGCAGTTGTGCTCTTAATAAAAAATTTAACAGTACAATTGTAAGTAACTTTGATGTGTGGTTTAAACAGATCTATTCATGCAGTAGATCAACATTACTGATCCCATCTAGATAGCTGTGTTTTCCGAGCGGGAGGGCTGGCCGAGCATTCTCCTCAATGGGTAGAACTAGCTCTGTCCCAGCCTAGACCAAACACATTGGTACCATTTTAATAATGGTTAAATTACAGTACAACTCGTAAACATGTGTGTCACAGTTATTACAATTTACAAAACCGTCGTTCGGAGATTGTGAAAACAGTCACCCTGTGTGTCTGTGTTTCTGTCATTTTGGTGATTTGAATCTGATACGCGTGACAGGTGCTCTGTGGATGGTACTTGCGCTGTGGTCAAGGTGACGTGTTTATGGCCACCAGTTGCGGGAAGGGTGATGGAGTGGTGCCGTGAATGTCAACTTTATTGAACCCTGAGGGTATTTCACTCCGTAATGGCTGAGCCCGTGGGCGGGACAGAGTTACTTTAGAGCATAGATGACCTGTCGGATGCTGTCGTAACTTTGATCAATCCATTGTCGAATTCAACTTTTCGGTAGCAGAATCCTACTCGTGACTGACGACAATGTGGGCATCTTGCTCTCTTAATAATATTGACTGTTATTACGTGTAGATGAAGTATGTAGTTTAGCTATTTCCGTACGACGTCGGGAAAAATGGAAAGGGGAGGAGCGTTGGACAACCATCCTCCCGTGATGCATACTGTAGATGGCTGCAGTGCATTCCTGATATCCATATGATCAGTTCTCCCATTACTGGATAAGAAGGTGTGTGCGGTAGATTTGATGGCCATTGTCTGTTGATGATAATGCTGTTGTCGGGACGTCCAGGCTGCTGTAAGATGCTAATGTTGTAAGCGAAGTGGGCGCATTCCAGTTTTCCACGTTGGTGAACGCCAAGTCTGTTGTTAATTGCAGGACATGTAGTCTGTGGGAGACATTTCTCCCGCACAAATTTGTGCGGGAGGAATTTGTTGCGGGAATATTTATGTCTCTACCGGTAATTAATTAAGACCGGTAGGTGCTGCTAAATGCTATTGTTGCCAATGTTGAATGTCTCCATTATGCTGAGTATAACCGAGCAAGTATGTGATGTAGGCGCAATGATGAATTAACGCATCCAGTCTTGAAGGCAGGTGTGTTCTTGTAGGTGTTGACGTTCTGTCTGTTGTGTGATGTTCTCACTGCTCACAGGGAAGTATGGTATGCCAATTGGCTGGGTTGGCCTTTGGATAGGGGGATGTGGTCATCTCCCATTACACGATGGTTGGTGTCCTGTCGTAACTTTTAGACACTGTGAAAATTCGAGCCGATAGTCTGCTGAACAGGCTGCTTCCCTGCCCACCGCGGGGGTTAATATTTGTCGGTGCGGTGTGGGATGCCTCCTCCTCTGTTACAGCAGTCTCTCTCATATCTGAATATTGACGGTCAACAGATGACGATTGGAGTGTGAAATGGACTGGGCTGGTGGTGTCCGAACTTGGTGTATAGACGACGGATGCCAGTGGATTTGGGGATATGGGCCATGCTTGGGTGGGAATGGGTCCGGCGATTTCAGGAGGTGGTCGGGTACACCTTGTTGTATGGTTCTGCAGTTCTATGCATGCTAAGGCACCATCCAGCCTCCTCACTTCCATGCTATTCGCCATATGTTCCACCCCACAGGAAGCCTCAGCTTCCGCTTGTGGTAACTCTATGATGGGGGGGGGGGCATAGCATGAAGTGGGTGGGAGTGAGAAGAGATCGGAGGACCAACTTTTCCATCCGGTCCCTTGGACAAAATAAACATGGAATTCTTCAGATACGACTTCCCAGATCTAGTAGACCCACGCTGAGGAGGGAGAGGGCGAGTACATATCTCGTCATCGTCGTCAGCATTAGCCGTTTGTTCACCCATGTCTTGGCTTGGTAGAACCGGGGCTGAACTAGCACCTCGGTGCTTTGCGCTAACTGGGGGAATACTAATTTCCATAGAAATATCTGTCTGGGTACCAGTGTCACGAGAAACGCCCAGTCCGAGATCTGGTGCTGACTCGCCACTGACACACAGTTTTAGTCGATTGAAGTGGATGACTGAGGTCAGGCCATCCGAAACACGGATATGGTAGGTCACGTCCGACGTCTTACCTATTACCACATAGGGGCCTTTCCACTGGTAACTCAGTTTACTTGGCACGTTTGCAGACCGACATAAATCATGTACCCTAACCATTCTTCCTGCTTCATATGGATCTCCATGAACTCTCCGGTCATACCATGTCTTTTGCCGCCACTGTGCAGTGGATAGGGTTTCTCTCACTAACTCTTGGGCTTGTTCTATCCTTTGCCACAAGAGTTTGACATAGAGAGATGGTGAATTTTTCTCCCCTGGTATTCGTGGCAGAGCCAGATCCAGGGATAAGGCTAATTCATGGCCTAACATTAACCGAGCAGGGGTGTGGCCCGTGCTGGAATGTTCTGAAGTGTGGTAAGCCATTAGTACATATGGGAGCCATAGGTCCCAATCTCCACAATCAAGGAGTGCTTCCTTGGTAAGCATCTCCGCGAGAGTTCTGTTGAATCTCTCTACCATCCCGTCGCCCCAGGGGTGGTATGGAGTTGTCCTTGTTTTGACTATATGGAATAATTTGCAGAGCTCTGATATGAGCTGACTCTCATAATTACTTCCTTGATCGGAGTGCAACTCATAAGGCATACCAAAGCGGCAGAACATATTGCTGGCCAAGACCTCCACTACGGTGGATGCCTCTTGGTCCAGCAGAGCAAATGCTTCTACCCACTTCGTAAAATAATCTTGGAATACGAGGATGTATTTATTTCCATCATCCGTCATATTCAAGGGTCCGAGCACGTCGATAGCCACTCGCTCCCACGGTGCACCAAAAATCTTAATTTGAGATGGTGCGATATGGTGTTGGCCAACAGCGCGTTTTTGGCATGGGATACATTTGGCAACCCATGCCTTAACACTATTGCGAATCCCGATCCAGTGGAATCTCAGTTTTATACGGGCAACAGCCCTTTCCATGGCCAGATGTCCGGCGTTATCATGTAGTTGTTTCAATATAAGTTCACGATAACTTTCCGGGACTACCAAACGGTTATTAATGTATGGAACGACATTGATTAATCGACATTCTTTGAACCATTGGTAATAATATTTTGCCGTGGTGGATAAAGGTGTTACCGATTCCTTAGGAGGCCGTATCCCCTCCTGAATCCACGCATATATATTCTGTGTCTGCA
Organism: Chaetoderma sp. LZ-2023a; assembly: GCA_034401795.1. Classification (NCBI taxonomy): domain Eukaryota; kingdom Metazoa; phylum Mollusca; class Caudofoveata; order Chaetodermatida; family Chaetodermatidae; genus Chaetoderma; species Chaetoderma sp. LZ-2023a. The sequence continues at coordinate 161,936,556 of CM067369.1, read as the reverse complement.
CATCTGTTGTTTGGTGGTATGCAATTTTCTCTGGATTCCACATCGATTCTGCTAAGGGCGTCGGCATTACCATGCAATTTGCCGGGATGGTGAACAACGTTAAAGTTATAGGCCTGCAGGGATTCCTGCCATCTCGCTATCTGGCCCTCTGGATTTTTTAAGTTCCTGAGCCACCATAGCGAGGCATGGTCAGTACGGAGTGTAAAAGGGTGCCCGTACAGAAAGTGCTTATAATACTTGATGAAATGGACCGCCGCCAATAGTTCTCGCTTGGTGGTTGCATATCTCTTCTCCGTTTTATTCAGAGTACGCGAATCGTAACCCAACACCTGCTCTGTTCCATCTTCTGTGACCTGAGATAGACCCACGCCAATAGCGAAAGCTGACGCATCAGTGTCTAAGATGAAATCGAGGTTTGGATTAGGATGAGCAAGAATTGGGGCGGTCGTCAAGAGTTCCTTCAGTGCCCTGAATTGTCAAATTGTCGATCTTTCTCGGTTATCTTGTAGAGGGGTGAAGCAATCTCGCTGAAAAGTCGGATGTAACGGCGATAGTACTGGCATAGGCCAAGGAATCTCCATGTCTCTGTAACTGAAGAGGGCCGAGGCCACTCTACTACTGCCTTAGTTTTCGATGGCTGTGTAGCCACTCCATCACCGGATATGACGCATCCCAGGAACTCGACACCCTGTTTGAGTTTCAAATTGGCTGTAAGGAAGTGGGAGAGCATGGTGTCCAAATTTGTCAACGTTTGCTCAAACGTTGGTCCAAAGACTATTACGCCATCGATGTAATAGAGACAGCTCTCCCATTGCAGGGTGGTTAATACCTGCTCAGTAAGTCATTCAAAAGTTCCAGAAGCGTTGCACAACCCGTAGGGCATCTTGTGGAATTGGAAAAGGCCGTCCCTACAAACGTATGCCGTCTTTTCCATATCAGCTTCATCAAGCTAAATCAAGGGTACAAAACCACTTGGCTCCGGACAAGGAATCCAAGGCCTGATCTATCCGTGATAACAGATAGGCGTCCTTAATGCTAAGATCATTAAGGCGGCGGTAGTCAATACAAAACCGCATGGTTCTGTCCTTTTTGCCTGCTAGCACTATAGTGCTAGCCCATGGAGATGCTGAGGGTTCGATAATACCCGTTCGCAACATGTCGTTTACTTGTTGGTGTGCTTCCGCTTCTTTGTGAATGGGAAGACGTCGTACTGGTTGTCATACAGGACGATTATTGCCCGTATCGATGGAGTGTTGTACGAGATGAGTTTCTCTGAGATCCATGTCTCCGGCGGAAATACTATCGCGATACTTATGTAGTAATTTCCGAATTTCCTGTTTGTGTGATTGCAGTAATCCAACAGTGGCACGTAGATACAAATCGTGTAAATGTTGGTAAATCATCAGTCATTTGTGGTGTTGTGTCGGAAAGTGTAGTTGATTCCAATGAGATTATGCCCACTAAATGGCCGCAGCGTACTCCGGGTTCCAGAGTAATAGGATCTGCGGTACCATTGAACACTCTAAAAGGTATTTTTTCTTTATTAGTAGTGTCCACTATTATACGGGGACTTGCGCATTGTGAGGCGATCATGTGATCAGGGTCGGGTTCCAGCATGGCGATGTGTGTGTTGCTTCCTAACTGTGGTGTGCTGGCCCATAAGATCTGTTCCTGTCCCGGCTCAGCCATGGTGGTACTTGATAATATTACCGCACACGTATCGTATAATGACGATGCTGGTCCGAGAGGTATTCGTCGGTCGTGTATGTCGAGTTCCTGTTGTCTTCAGTGTATGATGGCTTTGCTGGCACTGAGGAAATCATAGCCAAGTAGGGTGTCGTTTTGGATAGAGGCGATGACAACTCTCTGAATGAATTGCATTTCCTCTATTTGGATAACTAAATTAACCACACCGGCTACAGGTACGTCTGCTCCGTAGCCGTCTGTAGGTAAATATTTGTAGGCTTAAGGGGAGGCTTCTTATGAGGTGGGATGCTCTCATATAAGCACCGGTGTCGACGGTGGCACTGGTGAAAACGCCACTAAACAGATAGGCACATTTGTATCTTACTTTGCGATGTACCTGCGGAAGAGTTTCCATTGATGCGGTCCGCGATGATGGCATTGGAACGGCATCACTCTGTATATATTCTGACTGTTTCCGTATTGCTTCTTGTAAGGTTGTGGATGGCTGAGTGAGGAAAGGGCCAGTTCGCCGTCTCCGCTGGTGTGAAGACTGTGGTGAAGACGTAGCTGGGGGTAGCAATGGTGGTGGTGTTGTTGCCATTTCGGTATAGGCGGTATTAGTGTATACGGCAGTGCGTACGGGATGACGGATAAGCTCTACCTGTGCAAGCCATTTCCTGCAATGCTTCATAGGATGCTTTGGTGAAGCGTAGAAGAAACAATGATGACGCCAAGGACGTACGTTCCTTCGTTTATGTCAGCGCTTGCGGATCCATGAGGTGGAGTGAATTGTCTCCCCCGAATCGCTACTGTCTGTGGATGCGGAAGATGATTCTGGATGGGGGGGGGGGTGTTCTGCATACCACCAGAGGGCACAGAGAATCTAGTGTCTTGGTGGCGGGACATGGTGCTTTCAAAAACGTTGTTTCAGCGGAGGTGCTACAACCTACTACTGCCGTTTTACATAAGAAAGAAGGCTTGTTGTGTACGGAAAAAGAAGGGGATGTCCTTGATGCGGATGGAGGGGGGGGGGGAGGGGGCAATGTAGGCACTGACATATGTGAAGCCATGCTTTTTGGTGTCGGTATGTAAGTTGCTTTCTGTGGATTTAGGGTGGCCACTGAACGTTGTTGCGTGAAAGCCGCAGTTGAGCCGGGAGATAGATACGGGCACCGAAGTGGCTCATTGTGATTCGGTACCCTTAGGAGTTTGACTGTTTCTCTGGTTGCAACATGCTATGGTCTGGAGCAGGCATTGTAGAGGGAGGTCGGTTAGGACACCACTCCCTCCAATGTCCTGGCTGACCGCATCTGAAACAGGTGTTCAGTGGCGGTGCGGTGCTGGTGGTGATTGCTGTCCTAACCTGTGTGGTGGCGAGGTTGGTGCTGAGTGTTGTAACTAAATTAGTGAGTGCGGAGATTTGTTTGTTAATCTCTTCTATCCGCTCTCTCATGTTGCCGTTGTTGTTGTTGTTTCGCTGGTTCCCGCACCCGGGGTCTCCGTTGTACCCTCCTCTACAGGCATGGCCCCTTCCTCCAGGCGCTTGATTCTGACTGGGATTCTGCATATCCGGTGATGGTGGTGTCTGTGTGGTTGGTGTTGATGATCTGGGGGGGGGGGGGAGCACTAGCGGGCGGGGCGATAGCTATCTCGTTGAAAGGATGGAGTTGGCGTCGGTTATTCTTTTCCCGCTCCAAAAAGTTCTCAATGCGAACCAGAGTTTCCGTTAATTGGACCAAACTCCCATGGTTGCCGAGAAACAGTTTTTCTTTCAGGGCGGGTTCACTACTTAATGCATCGATGAAGGTGTCTAGATGCAAATGAATCACGCCCTCCGCATTGGTGCTCGGATAGGCACGGGTGACTAGCCTCCTAATTCGGCTAGCAAACTGAGGAAGACTTTCTCCCACGCGTCTTCAGAGATTTTTAAGTTGAAGACGACTGGTTTCTCCGAGGGCTGTGTCACCAAATCGCTCCATCAGTGCTTGTTCCAACTGTGTGTAGGTGGGTGTGTAATCAGTTCCCAGATCCGCAAGAACTTGGAGGGCTTTTCCGGAAGGTTTTGCGGTGAGATATTCACCCATTTGTCGATTGTCCGAGCGGTTAGTCCGACTTATGATCTCGAACTGTATCTTATAATTGGTCCAGTCATTCTCCCCACTTAACTCGGGAGGGGGGATGACTCGGCCAAGACCGCGGGAAGAATGCAGTGGCTGAAATCTGGGTGGTGCAGGTATCTGGGAAGTTGATGACTGTACTAAGGTTGGTCGTAGTGCAGGTTGTGGTAGTGTCGGTGTTTCTCGTCGATGCCGATGCCAAGGAGCTAGGACACGCGTACACCAATTTAATGAGTCTGCCCCGTTTGTAGAGCCATACACCGGCATGGGTCTATGGACGGGAGGTGGATTGCTATGAAGATTGCGCAGTCATTCCTCCCGAGGTGAGGATTGTTGTTCCTCATATGGCGGTGGTGCAGACAGCTGATGGTCGAGATGTGTTGCATGACTGATATACCGGCGAAACGGTGGTGCCGATTCCTCCCGATATTGCTGTGGTAATCACCTTGAGTACAGTGTTTCGCTAGAAGAGGGCGGTGTGGGAGGTTGTCTATGTTGTGGATTATCACCCAGCCATACAGTTTCCGTAGATGACACGGGTGAACGATAGTAGTCTGAAGGGCTGTAAATATGCCCGTAATCGGGTCTTTGTCAGAGTCGTCCACGATTCGGCCCCATTGGTGTTGGCCTGTCGTGGATGTCCGACATGGTTCTGGACTCCGTTCCCGCCTGTGAGGCATCTCGAAAGGTGCTTTCGCTAACAGGCGAAAACAGGTTATAGCGCGGAGTTGTTGATTCAGCTGAATTTCTGGCATAGTCGGTGAGCATGTGTGCTGAGAATCCGTCGTATCTACCTCTTGATCGAGAGGAATCGTCGCTGAACGGAGAGGGTATTGAACTGAGCTCACTATATGGTGTGGGCGTGAGTTCACTGCACGTTACTAATGATGTTCTTCGAGTCCCACATCGGGCACCACTTGTAGCTCGCTGGGTAGTGTCGGGCCGTTCCAGTGTAGTATGTCGAATCGCAATGCTGCAAGTCCATGACGAGTGATGACGCTGGTTAGCATCCGGTCTCGGAGTGACGGCCCTTGTACGAGACTGCCCTGCGGGAAACAAAAACAGGCCCTCAAGGCCGGTGGAACTCAAACGTTCCGGTGGGGCCGTACGACCATTGTCGCGAACAGTAAACACAACTGTCTCATCCCACGAGTTTGTCTCACCAGTATGCCTGTCCATAGCAATTTCGTGATCTATGGACTTACAAGATTTGATTTGGTGACCTAAAAATATAAGTCTATACAATGAGTTTACCCAAACAATTATAAATATGCTAGATAACACTACAGTAAGAGCATACAAAAATACGAGACATAGAGACAGGTAGATGAACTTTTAAACATGGGGCTCCCGGAGGTACCACACAGACTCGTAGGTCCGCAGAGGTATCCCCGCAAGGGAGGCTCCCGTACACGAGACTTAACTATTTAACTTATTATAAGTTGTTATACCTCTAAGCTCAAAGGACGAAGGATATGTCGGACGAAAGGTGATGTGCCTCACGCGGGCACTACTCCTAGTGCTAGTTTTGGGTGAGGAGTATTATCCTGGCGTGGACTGTTGTTGCTGAATCCTTGCGAGAGGCAAGTGCCTCACACGGGCCTCCATCTCTGGAAGGTGTCGCCACTGCTAAAAGCGGGAGAAGAATAGTAGGCAAAAATGGGCCTACTCTAATATTTCAATTCAAAATGCTTTAGAAAGACAAGACCATATCTAGTGAGATTATGACTATATGGGTGCGTACTGTTTTACGTGAAGACGGGACGGGGGATTCCTTGTGGATTCCCTTGTCACCGTCTTATGTAATTCTCGGTTTGCTGTATTAGTAGTTGCCGCTTTATTCCTGCGGGCCTTCTGCTTTGCTTAATTCCTTTTAGTTGTTTGCAGAACAAGAATTATTTTAGGCCACAACTGGCTGATATCTACCTAGCTATTAAACATGGCTGTCATGGAGAACAGATGCCCCAAGACATCAATTACTGGAGACAGCACTCATACATGTTACGTAGCAAGATCTCCGAACTGGATAAGAATCGGGACATCCCGCTCCACAGCCACATACAACATTACAAGACATGGGTTACATTTCACAAAAGCATTATTAGACCATTTCTCTTATCATTATGGTGGGGGTAAGAGAGACGAATACCCACCGCAAATGTTCTTCGCACAAGGGCATGGCAGATCTAAATATCATGCCCAGACATTTTAACAGAATTCGGTGGGAATGTGTATCTCGCCCATCACCAGGTCCTATGGAACTAACCGTTTTACCTGTCATTAGATTTATATACAAGTTGCCAGTTTTGCACTGCGGTGTGGGAGGATTGTCAGTAAATAAAATAATAATTAATACTTGTGTTTTCGCAGTGCTTTCCTACATTGGCTTAAAATGACAACTACTAAGTATCCAAAGATACCACTTGTACCCTTTGGCCTTCCCGGTGTGGTTCCCTGTCCCCGCCACGCCGGATGGACACCCAGTTCCCCACACAGGATGCAGCCTAGGCTGGGTACCTCTCCGTATATGCCTGAGATAAAGACCTGTCCAAGTTATGGGACCATAATCCAGGACAGAGTCAAGATGCACACTGACGACTCCCGAGCCAAGCGAACACAGTACTGGGCACCAATAGGGTCATCTTGGCAAGAGGCCGTAGCCCCGCATAGACTGTACCATGGAGGCGATGTCCACTAGACGCATCGCAGCTAAGGCCCTCACGTAGATCTTCTTTGACACCATTTTAGCTGAGAGGCCCTGCGCAGATCGTACTTAGACAGATCATCCACCCCATGGGTACCGGGGCACCAGACTGCCCCACTCATCCGGCAAGTGACAGGTTACACCGTCTCACACACATACCCTCCTTTTTCCCAAAGAAACACTTTTCATGTTCTCTGATCACAGGAGGCATGACTCGCAATACGAACGCTTGCCATGGCCTGACTATACATTGAGCCATCTTGACCACTCATAAGCAGAAACGGGCTGATGAACTGTCGATAGTGATCACCATCTGAGCTCACACTCAGGGCAACCAATGGTCTGATCTGTACCTATCTGCCAACAGTGTACGAACTTTGACCGTTTTCTCCGGCCTTGCCTGCAGGACATCTCTGACTGTTAGCCTAATTGCAGAGAGTTGCGCCCTGGGTGTGGACTGTCATCCATGTACCACACATTGTCCACTTACTATTACCAAGTTCAGCAGCCCGAACAATGCGCCGACTAGACGGTACCACAGTAGGATGTTAATTTATCCTTCGTTAGACACAGAGGCCTTCAGTATCTCCTCTGCACTATACACACTTGTTTTAACGTGTCCCAGGACCCTCCCGGGCTCACTGCCACTTGTTTCCCGTGAACCTTTGAGGCGCCTATCCCTCTGTGTCACGGGAATGTGTGTGATACCACACCCTGGCCATCACCGCTCGGAAACCTCAACAGTTTCCCAGAGTCGGATCAGCCCATGGTGCGGACGGGGATATCCAAACAATTAAGAAGCCACAAGGCTGAGTGGAGCACGAAGAGAGACAAAATCTTACTTATGAGTCTTACAGGAGTGCAGGGCTACATTATCGCACTACCGGAAGAGAAGAATATATTACACAGTAAGGCGAACACATTCTTGACCAGCGTCTCGGCGAAAGGGAGACAGAGGATAGAAGATGCCGGTCAGTACGCTGGACATTCTTCAGAGGTCTAGAAGGAGACCTCACAGGCCAGATCATGCAGAGGATCTAGCAGACTGTCCAGAACGCCTTCTACCTCCGCTACACCCATACCTATCGCACCCGTCACATCGAAGATGGTAGGGTGATGCTCTTCCACAAGAATGCTCCAGGGATCCCGTGGCTGAACACGTTAGGAGCAGCTCAGGACTGGGTGGCAGCAAGAGAGCAAGCCCCCCCCCCCTACCACAGACAATATCGATCGACCCAACATCAAGTGGTCTTTCGGTCGATTAATCAACGTTGAGGTCAGGGCTGTCATCGACCGCCAACCTCTGCTTGGGACAGGCCCCCTCCCAGACTGGCTACGACAGAAGAGTATGACTGCCCTCGACACCTACAGGGACAACATGTGTCTCTGGAGATATCTAACAGTCCATCGAGAAGCGAAAGCTGATTGAAGTACACCTCCTGCACGAGAGCTTGCCACACAGTTCTACGGCAAGACAGTGACAGTACCTGATGTCTGCAAGACCTCGCTCGATCAGCTGGACAAGGTAGAGTTCTTCGCCAAGTTCAGGATTCGTGTGTATGAACCAACTGATGAGGGCACCTGGCACTTGATCAGACAAGCGGCTCACTACCGTGACACTATGACCATCGGAGTGTGAACATCTCTAAGCTGGCACCTACACTAGTCTGCAGTCACTGTCAGCAGAGGTTTGCAAAGGCATGCAATCTTCAAGGCCATGCTGAGCACTGTACAGGTGACAAAACAACAATCGTGTGTCCTGGCGAGAAGGTTGAGGCGCCACAGTCTGCATATGAGAAAGCCTTCTATCCGCCCCAACCATCCAGTTCAGAGGTTACTCGTTGAATCGAGTATGAGTCGAGAAACAGAGGCATACACATACACCATGTAGAGTGTGGGCACGGTGGCGAGCGTTGGATCAAGGGCGCTCCTGTAGATGGTTATGATCTGACCACCAACACCGTTTACCAGTTCCATGGCTGTTACTGGCATGGGTGCCCCCAACACCAGTGAGGTGAGGATGCCGAACAAAGATACCGCAAGACAGTCCTGAGAGAGGAGAAGCTGACAGCATCTGGATGCACGCTTGTGGTACAGTGGGAGTACTGTATAAAACTCTGTCCAAGCGTACCTAAACGAGTTTGGACTGTCCCATACACACACTTCATAGTTTACGACTTCGAAGCACTCCTAGATGGTATCAAGACTCATCCTATGGAGACTCTCAAGATCGAGAGTACTCAAATACCTATCTCTGTGTCAGTTGGCTGCTTCTTAGATGGCGCCACAAGTGAGCCCACTCATCCCTGCAATCCTGACTCCAAAGAACTGATCGGAGAGTTCATGCTGGTGATCCAATGGCGAGCATATCTAATCCGGACAAAGGTTAGGGCACAGTACATACCGACAACCTGGACAAGCTCCCAATGCGACAGCAGTGACTGATCAACGAGTGGTGTGACCAAGTGCCTGTACTGGGGTTCAACTCTTGGCGGTATGACCTGAACCTCATCAAGAAGTACTTTGTTGATGACCGGACTGACAGTACAGGTACAGTGAAAGTCGCCAAGAAGGCTAGTCAGACCATGTTCCTCATAACACCTGAGCTACGGTTTCTCGATGTGCTGAACTACCTCGGCCCAGGAGTCTCGTACGAGGTATGGGTCAAAGCTTACGGGTGTACACAGCAGAAGAGCTGGTTCCCGTATGAATGGTTTGACACATATGAAAAGCTCAACTATCCAGGGCTTCCTGACTACTCAGCATGGACATCTAAGCTCAAGGGTGGCTACCTCTTGATGCGATCAGAGTGGGAACAGTGTACCCAGACATTCAGTGAGCATGGAATGCGGACATTCGCTGACTGGCTGCGATACTACAACAACCTGGACGTCAGTCCATTCATCGAAGACCTAGAGTGGATGCGGGAGTTCTACACAGAATGAGAAATAGACATCCTCAAAGATACGGTGTCTCTCCCAGGTGTGTCACTGCAGTACCGCCTATGTGGAAATGCTCACCACATGCCAGATGTTAGCCTCTATTCACCGGGCAAGGAAGCCTACGAGCTGCTGAAGGGTGCTGTTGTTGGAGGTCTCAGCATCGTGTTCACCAGATACCACGAGGCCGGTGTGACTCGAATCCACCAGAGTGAGCGTGTCTGCCAACGTCTACTCAGCTATGACGCAAATGCTAGGTACCTGTCAACGATGGCTAAAGAGATGCCATGTGGTAAGGAGTGAGTTATTGGTTCGGTGCTAGTGGTGTAGCTAGCTTTAAGGAGGCTCTCCTAGCAGACAGCTGGTTTGGGTTTGCTGAGGTGGATATAGAGGTCCCCAAGGTTCTGTGGGCAAAGTTCGAGGAAATGCCGCCTCTCTTCTATAACCGTGAGATCCCGGTAGAGGCAATCTCTCCTGAGATGCTGGCATATCTAGGGCGAACAGGGAGGAAGCATCCCACCACCCAGAAGCTGATCGGTGCCCTCGCTGGCAAGAAGCAGCTGCTGTACGCACACCGACACTCAAGTGGTATATAACCCATGGCCTGGAGATCACTGCTGTATGCTGCACCATAGACTATGAGGCCAAGCGCCCATTTAAGTGGTTCGTGGAGAATGTTATGGAGGCCCGCCACTCGGGAGATGTAGATAAGAGCATAGCGCTCTTGGCAGATCTCTTCAAACTCCTCATAACAACACCAGCTTCACGAAGGCTGAATGCATGGTAGACAAGGCCCTGCATAGTGCATGGTTCGAAGATCTCGAGGAGATCGGTGAGTCATACGAGATCCAGAGTCACAAGTCAAGAAGCACTATTCGAAAGCCATTCCAGGTGGGGATAGTCATTTATGAACTCGCGAAGCTGCGAATGCTGGAGTTCTACTACGACTTTCTTGATCGCTACGTAGCTCGTGACAGCTTTGAGTACCTGCAGATGGACACTGACTCCACGCATATCGCTATAGCAGGCTCCAACCTCGACAACGTCATTCACCGTGAGATGCGAGCAGAGTACCAGGCTCATAAGCGGGACTGGCTAGCTTGGGACAAATGGTCTGGACGGACTCCGGGACTGTTCAAGCTCGAGTTCGAAGGCTCTCATGGCATCGCTCTCTGCTCCAAATGCTACTACGTGGAGAGCACAGCTGCAAGTAAGTGCTCGGCTAAGGGAATGTCAGTGGCAGAATGAGGCCTCTTGGCAGAGGTTCTACAGCGCCCTACATGGCGGGGTGGACAGAGCTAAAAACCGAGGCCTACGCATGCGCAACCAGGGTATGGTGACATATGAGCAGGAAAAACTCGGACTCTCCACTTACTATGATAAGCGCCATGTGCTGCCAGATGGTGTCCAGAGCGAGTCCATCGAGTATCATGATAGCACCCTAGGTGGTGGTAGCTGTGTGTCTGCAGGGACTAGCTGAAGCTCTTCTACGACAAATGGTCGCCTAGGCACGCCATGCTGGCGTGCCAGGTAGTACAGTGTAGGCCGCCCTCCACCTCCACATACCTGTCAAGCCTGTGAACATCTATCAACCAGTTAGGATCTGTTGCACGCCGTCGATCACCTTCCAGCTCACCAGGCTCATTCAGGTACCGAACCAGAGCATCAGGTGGTAGGCACTCCTCTCCCTTGTTCGCTCCTCTAGAGCTGTGACTGGCAACAACAGGGTGTCTGATAGCCTCTACCGGCTTCTTCCCGATTAGCCTAGTAACCTCGGCATTGGATCGCTCTACCACAGCAGGCAGTCCTCTCACCTATACTCTAGAACATTCACTCGGCGCGATCATTTCCTGTGTGTATTGGTGATGGAACAGTCTCTCTGCCAGTGTCCGATTCCACCGCTCAACGATAGCCTGGACACGGTGATGCCCTATCTCGCCTCGCTTAACTGCCACACCGTGTTTTCTCATGAGGGCTGCAGTCTCACCTCTGAACTCCTACCCTCATCCACCTGCAACAATTCCGGCCACTGGAGGGGATTTTTCGAAGCCTCGTAGACACCCTGGAATGACTGGGCCACCTGGCCAGCTGACTTGTCTGTGAGTGGTACTGCTGCCTTGTACCTGCTGGTGACATCGACGATGGTGAGGGCATACTTGTAGGTCTTACGACCAACCGAGTCGTGTGGAAGGAATAGAACATCTGACTGGTGAACTCTGTTCAGGACAGTTTCATCGAAATGGCCATGCCTGATGTGCCGTGGACGAGGTCTGTATATCTGCCACATCGCCTGGCAGCTGAGCCACTGGCTAACTGTCTCCAATGTGACGTTGTGGCCCTTGCGATATGCAGCCTCGAGTAGTTGAGGGGGCTCACGGTAATATCCACCAGGCTGATAGTAGAGTTCCTCAAGAAAGGCGGTTGATAAACTCCCGGATTGCATCACTGACGTGCACTCCCGTCCTGTCACGCATGGCCTGGCTGAACTCTAAACAGACGAACAGACGGCCGTCATTCATTCGACCATCACTGAAGACCTACTCAAACACCTCCATACACCGGCGTCTAATCTCTGCTGGATCCCAACTGAAGGGTAGTTTATCGACCAACCCTCGGAAGTTAAGTGACTTGACCAGGTCGTACAGATGCCATCCTTATATAGTATGGCTTAAATGTTCGGCAGCCCAGATGGCCGCAAGCGCTATGGCAACGTATGGTAGCCAAGGGGCTGTGACTCCGAAGAACGTACCTACTCCTGAGGCGATGGCTGGTATGGCTTCAGAAATTTTCTCCACACCATGGAGAGCATTGTTGGCAATCTTGCGTACCATCTCGCCAGCCTTCGTTGTGAACAGAGCGATCAGAGCCTCAACTTCTGCCAGCGGACCACTGACATCGTAGTCTGCATCACAATCCTCCTCTGGTTCATACATCATGTCACTTGGAGGCAGCCTTATAGTAGTTTTAAACTGTAGCTACAGCATGGCATCCACAACCTTGAATGCGGGCGTGTTTGCCTTAGCGAACTGGGGACTCAGCTTCGCCGACAAGAAGGCGGCAGATGTCGAGTGTGAGCGTCATAACCAGGTGATGGAGAAGCTGTCTAAGGAGAGGTTTGAGCACAGCAAAGCACTCGAGCATATGCGCCAGAGGGAGGCACGCCAAAGGGCAACTCCGAGCTCAGGCCAACCAGAGCGTCAAAGAGGCAGATGAGAGTCTCGATGAGTACTACGAGGCTGTAAAGATATCTGAGGCAACGCTCGACTATGAAGCATCGACAGGTCAGAAGACAGCAGAGCTTATAGTAGTGGTGGCAGCTGCAGCTGTGACAACAGGAGTCATGCTCTACGCACGCTCAAGCTGAATACCTGATGTGTTTGACACGCATAGCTTAGCATAGCCAAAGTAAAGTACCATCACACCTAATGAGCGAGTCCCAGCTATGAGGTTTCTGATGTTGAAGCTGAGCAGGTTGCCATGATTAGGTGGGATGTCCCTGCCCCCGAGGTGAGGACGGCCCTCGAGTGCCGACTCGTGGTCGTTGCTTCCACTGGTTAGTCGCAGAAGCGCATATGACTTAGTTCTCTGTCTGTAGAACATTGGTCCCAGCAACCATAAGCTTGAAGTCGTCTAGCGTTTCAACCTGCTGGATGACTCCTCTCTTCTGACCCAGGACCGCAACAGCGACACAGTCCGATAAACCATGATGCAATGTCAGCTCTACCCGTTGGTTAGCTGTGGCTTGGGCCTGCTGGTGTTCTCGCTCCACATGCACGATCCACTGTTTGGAACCCGTTTGCTTCAGCTCCTGGTCATTCTCATCATGCCAGACATGAAGCCTTGGAGCATTCATCATCGCATCTGTGAGCCACTCAGTGTACACCCGGAGGAACAGCCTATCTTGCATGGCAGCCGGAATCACGTGTATGTTCTCGAGGCGGGTTAAGAGTGGAACTGCCACGGGCATCTCGACACCTACCTGTAGTTCGAATTCCGTGAACCCATCATTGCACCCCAGAGCATAGTACCCCCTTCCCTTCGCATAGAAGGTTGGTCCATGAGCCAGCGGACCTAGGACTCGGTACTCATCGTTCACATAGGTGGTGTCCATGGTGCTGTTGCTCTGCATGACCTCCCACCTGTTCAGAACCTGCGGGAGCTCTACCATCCATTCTGTTGTGCTCTGAAGCTTGAACTCGAGTGTCATGCTCTTGATCTCGTGGATCTGTGCCGAGATTGCAGAGTCGATGTACTTCCCAGCAGCAGATAACGGTTCTCATCATGTATACTGGGTCGAATGACCATCCTGCGGTCCTTCCGAGGATCAGTGCGGTGCAATGTCGCGGGTTCAATGGCCCCATCTGGATGTTGCACATACTGCAGCATGTTTAAGGTCTGGGCATATAGAGGTTTTAAACGGCCGCCATGTTTGGTAAAGTTCTCCAGCAGATTGTCTATAGGCACCAGGACAAGTCGGCACGACAGTCAGCACGACAGCCATGGCGTGCACTGGCCCACTGTGACAGGGTCCAAGGACTGCTTCATGTCAGCTCGTAGTACAAAGGAACTCCTGACTCGGATACTCTACTGGAAGTTTGACAACACCAAGGGCAGGGCACTCAACCTACCTGTGGCCCAAACCAACAGTGATTTTATTCTAGCTCTCCAAAGGGCGAGGGTCGAATCCAAAGATCTACTAATGGTCGGGAAGTGGGCTGCCGTATTTAGCCTCCATAGTTAGGAAGAGCGAGATATACCGGATAGCCTCCAGTCTGGAGCAAATAACTACTTCAGGGAGGAGGTCAGTGCTGCTGTAGAGGAGAGCCACAACACTGGTCATGCAAAGGTACTCAGGGGGGGGGGGGGCTCACTGTTGGCCGCAAAGAGGCTATTGAGCACATCTTCAGCGAAAGAGAGCACAGGAGATTGGCCAGGAATCTGCCAGCATTTCTGAAATTCACAGATAACTACCAGGACTACCTCATCAAATCCACTTGAAGGCACAATGCTAGTCGCGCATGGATAAAGTGGATATTCTGTGAGAAGTTCCAGAAGAAGAGAGCCCTAGACACTGACCCTCAGTGGGTAGAGTTTAAGCGACAGGCTTCTGACGACACTGACGAAGTTCCTCAAGCTTCTGACGAAGTAGTGTAGTTCGGATCGACCGGTCGGGTACCGGCCATACCAGCTAAGCTGGGTACGCACCATCCATCGTGATTCGTTCCCTGAACACGCCCCCCTGGGTAGAGCTATAAGCGTATATGGGCCTATGAGAGAAATCGTGTTGTAAAAACGCCTAAGTTCGTTAAAGCGCATGGCGCGCATGCACGCTTAATACGGTACTATTTTTGACAGATCACATATTTTATGACCAAGATAGGATGACGCTTTTAGTGTACTGAGAAGGTACCATGTAATCCTTTTTAATTACTTGTTCCCGCCGAATCTGGCATCACTCAAGAACAGAATTCGACGGGCTTTCCAAATCTGTAAACCATTTCGAAATTGGTTAAGAAATGGCTGAGTTATCCACGGAAAACCCCTTTTGATTATCTTCAAGGTATTGGCATGACGCCATAACCACGTGTATGCAGAACTTCTAGAATGTTCTAGAACATTCGACTGCGTTATTGTTAGTTCGCGCTGATTGGCTGTTTCTCGACCGATGATTGGTTGGAGCCTGCACCTATGACGTCACGAGTAGTATAAAAGACGTGAACAATTTCTGATGGATTCCTTCGTCACCGTCATATGTGATTCTTAGTATGCTGAATTAGTAGTTGCCGCTTTATTTATGCGGGCCTTCTGCTTTGCTTAATTAGCTTTTAGTTGTTTTTGTAATAAGAACTATTTTTGGCCGCAAATGGTATCTACCGGGCTATTAGACACGGCTGTCATTGAGAACAGATGCCTCAAGACATCAATACTGAAGACAGCGCTCATACATGTTACTTAGTAAGATCTCCGAACTGGATAAGAATCCGGACATCCCGCTCCGTAACCACATAAAACGTTACAGGACATAGGTTACTTTTCACAAAAGCATTATTAGACAATTGTCCTATCGTTATGGTGGGGGTAACAGAGATGAATACCCACCATAAATGTCCTCCCCGTAAGGGTGTGGCAGATCTAAATATTATGCCCAAACATTCTTATGGAATTCGGCGGGGATACGCATCTCGCCCGTCACCGGATTCTATGGAATTAACCGTTTAACCTGTCGTTAGGTTTATATACAAGTTGCCCAGATTTGCACTGCGGTGTGGGAGGATGGTTCAGTAAATAAAATAATAATTAAGATATGTTTTCGCAGTGCTTTCCTACATTGGCAAAAGTGCTAATCAAGACAGGTTTTCCGTGGATAACTCAGCCATTTCTTAACCGATTTTGAAATGGTATACAGACTTAAAAAGCCCGTCGAATTATGGTCTTGATTAATGCCAGATTTAACGGGAACAGTTAATCAAAAAGAATTACAGGGTACCATCTCCGTACACTAAAAGTGTCATCCTATCTTGGTCGTAAACTATGTGCTCCATCAAAAATAGCATCTAAGTGCGCGCATGCACACTATGCGCTTTAACGAACTTAGTCGTTTTTGCAACGCGATCTCTCTCATAGGCCCATATACGCTTACGGCTCTACCCAGGGGGGGGGGCGTGTTCAGGGACCGAATCCAGGATGGGCGGCGCATACCCAGCTTAGCTGGTACGGCCGGTACCCGACCGGTCGATCCGAACCACACCAGCATCCTCGGCCAGGGGCCGATTAGGTTGAATCTGTGTCAGCTACAATCAGCAAGACAGGCATTAAGCAGATCATTTTGGTCTCTGTCGGTTTCTCTCCCATAGCCAGTAGCAATCCAACCCACCGCACTAAAGCAATTTTGTATCTCCCATTGGTGCGGGAGCATTTTTGGAGCTTTTGAATATTGTTCACGAATACACCAAGAACTAACTCGGAACACGAACTCGCGGTGAGGCCTTTCCTGGCCTAAAAATGTGATTCTACAGATGTAGAGGCAGTGATGTTCTTTGGTGGATGACTCGCCGGATCTGCTAGCCATGCCAAAAAGTGGTTATTCAGCCATCCCCGCACTGATGTCGTGCAAATTTATCTAAACTTTTTGACCGCAGCAACGTAAACTTTGCCCGGTACGTCTTCAGAGCTGGCTGACATACCCCGCAACGTTAAGCTTAGTTATGTATCTTCATCCATATTCAACAACCCCGCTTGTGATCGGGTTGTTGTCAACTTCCATCCGTACCATCGGTGTACGGGAACTTTCGTCATAGCAGTAATGTTATTGTATCTCTTGCTGACTACTCGTTAGACATTCTATATTGAGATTGCAGTCCTGAATTCGATCCGCTCCTATCATGGGCTGCTTGCGGGAATCCGGTTTGTGGAAACTGGCATGCGGGAACTTTCCAGTTTCCAGGGAACGCATCAACTCACGTCAAACCAAGGGTGACGTATCAATGTCAGTAACACGATAGCCCAGGCTTAGGAAACACTATACAGCAACATTTATATATGCAAAACTTTCTCCCGCCACCAACAATTTTTCACTGAGGTCGCTGTCCATGCTATAACTCTGTTTAGCCCGGCATGCTACTGACTAAAAACCTTTTCTATTCAGCTCGACAGGATAGGTTTAATATGATTAGAGACAATCTCTTCGTTAGGAGACGTGTAGTGTACACCTCTTTTCCGGTAGTTGCGATAATTTAGCCCCGCACTCCGGCAAGGTTGTGTAAGATTGGCCAACATACCTAAAGGGCCTCATATTTATACGTTATTGTCTCTCTTCACGTTCCACTAAGCCTTATGGCTTATTAATTGTTTGGATGTTCCTATCCGCACCATGGACTGATGCGACCCAGGGAAACTATTGGGGTTTCCCAGTGCTGATGGCCATGGTATGGTGTCTTACAAATTTGGCGCATATCTTCGGATACTCAGTAGTTAATTACCTTTGCCAATGTATGAAAGCACTGCCAAAACATATCTTAATTATTATTTTCTTTAATTTGCTAAACAGTCCTCCCGCACCGCAGTGCATAACTGGGCAACTTGTGTTTAAACCTAGCGCCAGGTTAAAAAGTTAGTTCCATAGGACCTGGTCTTCTTCTTCTTTTCGTTCGCTGATCATACCGCCAGTACTGTAAGTGACTATCGACATGATCATAAGCGTTAAGTGCATGGATCCATGGTTTATTAAAGTGCGCCGTGCGGCCTGGAACCCCCGTCTTCAGCACTCGAGGTTTCTGTCAGGCTTACCTCACCCGTACCGCCTTTAGTCGCCTCTTACGACACGCAGAGGATACGAAATGTCTATTCTAAGCCCCACCTACAGGGCATAGGACCTGGTGACGGGCGAGATGCACATCTCCACCGAATTGCATAAGAATGTCTGGGCATGATATTAAGATCTGCCACACCCTCACGGGAAGGACATTCACGGTTGTAATTCATCTCTCTTACCCCCACCATAACGATAGATCAGTTACCTAAAAATGCTTTTGTGGAAAGTAACCAATGTCCGGTGACGTTTTATGTGGTTACATAGCGAGATGTCCGGATTCCTACCCAGTTCGGAGGTTTTGCAAAGTAACATGTATGCACGCTGTCTTCAATATTGATGTCTTAGGGCAGCCATTCTCAATGACAGCCGTATCAAAAAAGTTAGGTAGACACCAGCCATTTGTGGCCTAAAATAATTCTTGTCTCTAAAAATTAAATATTAGGTTAGGCATAGAAGAAGGCCCGCATAAATAAAAGCAGCAACTACTAATTCAGCATATTGAGAATTACATAAGACGGGGACGAGGGAATCCTTCGGGAATCGCTCGTCCCGTTTTCACATAAAACAGCACGCAACCTTATAGTCATAATTTCACTAGGTATGGTCTTTTCTTTACAGCATTTTGGTTGAATGTTAGAGTGGGCCCTTTTCGGCCAAAACTCTTCTCCCGTTTTAAGCGATGGCGACATTTTCCTGTGACAGAGGCCCGCGTGAGGCACTTGCCTCTCGCAAATATTCAGTAATGACGGCCCGCGCGAGGATAATACTCCTCACCCAAATTAGCACTAGGAGTAGTGCCCGTGTGAGGCACATGGTTTTCCGACACTACAAAAGATAATTTTCTTTCCTTTCAGCTTAGAGGTATAATAGCTTATATTAAGTTAATTAGTTATCTCGTGTACAGAGCCTCCCTTACGGGGATACCTCTGCAGACCTACGAGTCTGTGTGGTACCTCCAGGAGCCTCACGTTTAGAAGTTCATCAGGCTGTCTCTATGTCTTGTATTTTCGTATGCTCATTATATTTATCTAGCATACTTGACGGTCTGTTTAGGTAAAAACTATTGTATAGACTTATGTTAATTAGGTCACCAAATCAAATCTTGTAAGTCCATAGATCACAAAATTGCTATGGACAGGCATACTGGTGACACAAACTCTTTGGATGAGACTGTGGTGTTTAATGTTCGCGACGATGATCGCACGGCCCCACCGGAACGATTAAGTTCCACCGGCGTTAGGAGCCGGTCTTTGTTACACATAGGGCAGTATCATACAGCATCCGTCACCCCGAGGCCGAAAGCTGACAAGCGTCATCATTCGTCGTGTACTTGCGGCGCGGCGAGTCAACACCAGACACCGGAGCGGCCTGACACTAACCCATGAGCTACAGTAGCGGAGACTGCAGACGAAGTTCATCAGCCTTCTGATGAATGAAAACAAAGTTGCGGCAGCTGCGACTGTCTGTCAGCAATGACACATAGAGCAGGTTAGTTTCCTGGCTGGATTCAGCTTGTAGGTGAAGGTCTGCTCCTTTTCCAGAGATGGCTTGAAGTGTGACAGCTCACCTGTCTCCTTGTTGCTGAAGATGAAGCGGTACAGATCAGCTGCCCTCTGTACACCTGCGATAAAGTCCCCTTTGGTCTCCTTGAGGGATAGGCTGTCACATATGGTCTCGAGCTGGGCACGTCTACACTTGGAGCTGAAGCATAGCAACCGGGCATTGTGGTGGATGTCCAGTGAGATCTCGCGGGTGTACTTCTGAAAGAGGATGAAGACAGTTATCTTTGTGTGCCTGATGTGCCTGGTGATTTTGCTGAGGTAGGTGACTGTCTTCTGGTCCATTGCAGGGTCATCGATAACTAGAACAAGTTTTTCTGTCAGTCGGGCTGCCAGCAGCTTCTCCATCAGTGCTTGCAGGTTATGCGTCTTGGTGATTGGCCATTGTACCATTGATCATTACTGTCAACCACCTCAGCGGTGGAGTCAGACACCAGAAGGATGTATTGAGAGTGTAGATGTTCAGCCAGCAGAGCCCGCAGCAAGATATTTTTCCCGTGTCCTGATGGGGCAATGATCAGCACCACCTGGCTCATGAGTCATAGAAGGGTTCATTTTGGAGAGCCTGATGAACCATGCCAGCTTTTTAGTATCGAGACAGACGTCTCTTAGAAAATGGTCATCCAACCCTATGTCGGCTGCCAGTAGCTTTCTGAGGCGTGACATCTGGAACTTCACCTTATGACCAAGATAGTAGGTCCGCCGCTGGATGGCTTTCTTGGTCTTACAGTTCAGCGCCATCTCCTCTTCCCACTGTATGACATCTGGCTCATCCTCGTCTGTGAGGACACCTGGCTCATCATTGTATGTGAAGACATCTGGCTCATCATCGTATGTGAAGACATCTGGCTCATCATCATCTGTCAAGACTCCTGCATCCCGCTTACTCTCCTCTAGGAGGGCCAGCCAGTATCGAGGACCTTCACTGTTCCTTCGCCTCCTTGCCTTGCTGGCAGCCTGTTGATACCAGCTCTCCCGCTGGAGTCACTCTCCTTCTTATTGACAGATCTGTTGCTGTGCGAGCATCTGTGCGTTTGGCCTTTTGGCAACCCTCTATCATGTTCATCATCTCGGCAAAGGTCAGATATTCCTGGTGTGATATCATGTTGTCGTCAGGTCAAGGATTAATAAGTGTAAACTCTAAATGGGCATCCGATATCCCATCCATGTGGCATATATGCTAATGGAGGGACTGTCAAACAGGTGATTTACAGGTGTGAACGGGCTAGGACTGATAGCTTTCCATAGGTTGCTGTTGGCACCTGGGAGATACTCTATCATGTCCCGGCCAACTTCTACCAATGAGCTGCTGTGTGCAATGCTCGGAGGTTGATGTAGCACATCGGCGTGTATGTAGGTTGTGCCCCGCTGGGCCACCTCGAAGAGGACCCATTCTACACAGTACTGTACCACCCGTCTCCCCTCTAGAGAGGGTGAGATTACGTTCTCACCACCGGAGAGCAGCAGTTGGACAATCAGCATGGTTATATCTCCTGTTTAAACCCCTCCTATAGCGTGCTATGGAACCCATATTTGCTCACTCGACTGGTCTTGCTGACCTGGCAGATGTATATACAGTTGATGCTGTCAAGGCAGAAGAGAGCGATGGCAAGTCATTCGCCCTACAGTATGAAGCAAACTCAAAGGCATTCTCCCTCCACCCCATTGGTGGTGATGGGGTGAGCTGCTCACAGACCTCAAGGATGTGTCGAAGGAGCGCCTGGGTCACAACATAGATGTCCACAAGATCATGCTTTGGGACGATTTCCCGAAGAGGAAGTACATCCTCGAACCGTTGATTCGGATACAGAGGTGGCAGACATCAACACCCTAAATGACGACCTCAACTTTCATCTGGTCAAACCCTATTTGAGCAATGCCCCGCCGATGATCCATGAGGGTCTGTTATTGACCCTGGCAAAAAAACCTGCAGTTCATGTTTGAGAGGAATGAAGTGTGGTACCACGCTGGACCTGGTTGTGACTGGCAAACATGGTTGCCACTATATAGGCCTCCCGCAGTCATTGACATAGAGGTTACTCCCCTCTCCAATGTTGTTCGAAAGCTCTATAATCGGGGATCATCCTTCCTCACCCACATAGGTGAAGGTGTCTCCCTGACGATGGCGGGTCACCAGATCAGGGTTACAGGTGGAAAGCTCCTGCTGCGTCGTCCATTCGATGGACCATAAGAAGCTGTTAACCTCCAGGAGGGCATCCTACGGGTAGATGGTGTGTCACATGTCTCCAAAGCCAAGGGTGCTGTTAAACTGCTTCAGCGAGTCGGACTCACTAGCCCGGAAACGATTCATATAGTCCTAGAGCTACGTTTCTTAGCCGGTGGCAGAGTGAAACAGCTAGCACCTGCCCCTGAGGGGATGAAGATCACTATCCATCCGGATGGAACAGGGCTCGATCTGGCACAGATATTTCTTGAGCGGTTCACTCTGTTCAGTTTAACTCTTCATGTATAGCAATGATTCTCATCATACTGCTCATGCTGGCGTCTACAGCAATGGCACAGGGTGCTGAGACTGCCATGATATTGGATGCCAAGTGGGCCAACTTCCAGGACGCCCCCCCCCACCAGTACAATCCTTGGGTCGACCCTTTGCGGAGAAACATTTACGACCGCTTTCACCCACGAGATCGAGTCTGTCTGCACTTCTATGGTGTGGAGAGGGTAGGATGTGTTTGTCTACTGGAGACACCTGCTCAGCACCAGATTCTCTGCATAAGATGTGAACATGCCAGAGTCTGCCGTGGTGCAAATGCTAAGCACTTTAGCATCCTACCACGTGAGCTTTGTCAAGGTAGGTGGAAGACACTATGGGTGGTCCCATCATGCCGATGCGACTCTGGCAGAGACTACATGTTTGTCTGAGTCTACACAGTCCCGTCTCCGTCTAGAGGCATACACCAACCACATGTCTCAACAACCCTATGCCCAGGGATTGAGAGGGCAGTGGGGGCCAGGGATCGCCGAATGGCTGCCAGTTGACGGAGGTGGTATCATTTTGACTCCGACCCTACTACTGCCCCACTGGAATGTGAACGTTCCACCGGCTTTCGAAGTTGGTCTTTGTATAATCCGGAGACGTGCAACACTGGATCCGCAACCCCGCGATCCACAGCTAACCAGCAGCCTCGCCCCAACATACTGTGTACTCGCAGTGCCATTTGGCAAGAGTATCCGGTGGACCAGTGCTCACCCCCGGAGGCTACAGTACAAATACTTCTAAGGCAGAGCTAGCCCAGACACTTTCCTAATTCGTATAATAAAATCTACTTGACACATACTCTCTACCCAGTCTCTATATCATACGGCATGACCTCGCTCACACCCACCCATCAAATCTCATCTGGAACAAACATGTTCCAATTTGCGAAAGTGGAGTTTAGCAGCTACCATGTAAATCCTACATGTCCGGCCTGCAGAATAGAGGATAAGACAACAGTCCTCTTTCTTGCATCATTCCCAATCACTGAATCCATCAGAGAACAGCATTTTTCACCAATCAAACAAGCAGATGTGAATGAATTTAGTCTCTCTTACAGGTTTATTTACATATCCTCTTCTGACTGTAGCTTTTTATACCCTCTTCTGCCAGCTCCAGGTCTTCTACTGTATTTGATATGTTTCATGCACTCTGAGTTGTAAATGCCTCATCTATGTTAAATCTGATTGGTTGTCCAGTCTATGTACACATGCTGGGGTGGTACTGCCGCTGATAACTGCTTCTGATAAATCATTCCAAATATATACAGCTCTCTTAGTGAAGAATTTCTTGCCAATGTTTTGTCTTGAGTGTCTTTTAAAGATTTTCAGGGAATGACCTCTGGTTGTATTGTTGGTGACTAATATTATGTTTAGTCACACTTCCTCTAGGCTGTATTTGCCAGTTAGTATCTTGTGAAGATCGATCATGTCACCCATTAGTCGCCCATTTTTAAGTGTTGGCAGATTTATCAGTTTGAGTGTTTCTTCATTTGTATATTCTTGTAGAACAGGCAAATTTGTCTCACCATCTGCTGGACACAGGTGTGGATTCAGAGGTGTGCCCTGACATTCTCGCCAAAAAGTGGGCCTGCGGGTGCTCCCTCCGAAAAATGTTAAAATTATGGGTTCTGAGAAACCATTTCCCGCATTCTGAGTGGTAAATAACTATTTTATTTTTCACCATACCATTGCTAATAATCCACACATCCGATTAAATAAATTTTACTTTCATGGCAGTGTTCCGCCGCTGTTTGAAAAATTTCTGATTTCAAAGCATCAAGCTATATTCTCACCAAACAGTCTAAGAGTCATCCTCGCTAAAATTTGGAAAATTATCTGTTCTGAGAAACCATTCTAACCATTCTGAGTTGCAAACAACTACGGTACTTTGTTTTGAGTCATAACCTTGACAACAAGAGCAATCAGGGATTCCAGACCATCATACTTCTGTTTTCTCCACATTAAAAAAGTGATACTTCGTATCCCAATCCTGATTCTTCTAACATATGTAAGGTCTTGTTTGTAAATATCTTGAACAGTTCAGCTCAAAGTGAACTTCCCTGTTCGGCCCCTTGCTTACTATATATTGGATCCGTCAATTCCACTTTGTAATTGAGCTTTGGCTTGTGCATTGCTCTGCTAACAAGCACCATAACTCTCCTTCTACTCCATGTTCATACAATGCCCCAATCCTTCTAGCCAAACTTAATTGAAATCTGTCAAGCAGCTAAGGAGAAGCGTTTTGACAATTTTGCAAATGTTTCATAAAATCTAGGATCGCCGTCCAAAAAATTGGTCAATCAAAATTCTGTATACAAGTTCTGAAACTTACCACTCTAGGGTCATCCAGCAAAGTGTGGTTGAACTTCCCCACGTGGTTAATGAGTAGTAGCGTCGTAAACAATTTTCCATCATTTTTCGGAAAATTCAAGATGTCCACAAATAAAATCGGTCTAGGGTCCTGCCGGTTTCCAGGAAAATCCAAGATGGCCACTGCAAAAAAGTGTTCAATTAAAATTCTGTATACAAGTTCTAAAGCCTACCCAACCAGCCAAGTCTGGTTGAAATTTCTCAAACAGTTAATAACTCTGGTTCTACTGGGAATATCTTGACCAAAGGTTGTCCATGTGGTCCCGACAAAGACGCGTAATACCACTTACTGTATTGCATCAGTGGTATATAACCTCAAACAGTGCAATTCGGTTTTGAGCTCAAGTCTCTGGAGAATATGCACCACACCGCAAGTTAAGTTTTTAGAAGTTCCCAGACGATATCACAGGGGGCAATAAACTAAATCAAAGAAAGGTTCCCCAACTTCCAACAACTTTAGAGGGACCATCTCTGTGGTGCTGCCTTTTGGCTGTGAAGTAACATCCAAAACAGTGTGTAGGACGTGTGGTGTTCGATGATATCTCGCCAGATCTGCCGTACCACGTTGAAATAGTGGTAGAAACAAACTTTGTACATGTCCTATGCTCGAAATTAACATTTTAGACTGCACTTCGGATAAGGACATTGCTTTACACACCGCACAAGCTATGCGGTGTGTATTGTCTTGTGCTACAAGATGACCAGTAGGTGCTCCGCAATGTGTATTTAAATGTTTTTCAATGATACCGATGACTAATAAATAATGCAAGGTCATTTGAGACCATTGCTTTATATTCATTATGTATTATTTTTAGGTGCTGATGACTAATAGGCACCACAACGTCGGATGTGACCTTTATTATCATTTTACTGTATATACTTATTTTATTTCTAATGTACTGATGACTAACAGGCACCGCAAGGTCAGATGTTACCTCATTATTCTTACTGTATTGTATAGCTGTGTAATATGGCAGTTGCCATTCAATTGAATACTTTTTGTTTAGTTAGATATTTGTTAGTGCTCCAGGGAGCAGATCTCACATAGTCTACTCTAAAATGCTAGGTGATGGATAAAGACACAGATCACCATTTAACTCAATGATGACTGGGTGCTGCCTTCGAGCCCTCCACGCCTTCACAGGAAGGTCACCATAGTTGGATATCTTATTCTTTCTCCCCACCGTAAATAGATATGTGCTTTCTAATGCTTTTGTAATGTGACTTGTCCTCGTCTTGATATTTGTGGTTGTGCTGCGGTATGCGGAGGGGTTGCTCATTGATTCTGAAACTACCACAAGACAACATGTATGCACCATCGGCCTGAGGGCTCGGCTCAAAGGTACACTCCGAGATGAATGCCTGAGCTGGGGAATGCAGGAGGACAACCCATTACAAAGTTAAGTAGGTACTAAGCCACTTGCGGCCTAAATTACATGTCTGGCACTAATAATCAAATGACAGGTTAGCTCCATTGAGAAGGCCCACAGAAATAAAGCAGTAACTACTAAAACAGTATCTTAACCGACATAAGATCACAGTGTTGAATTCTTTGGAAAGCATCCACCCCCATCTTCACGTAAATCAACATGCATACCAATAACAAATAATTACACTAGGTTGATTCATCTTCTCACTTTTAGCACTGTTTGAATAGGAGAGTGGCCCTTTTTGCCGCATCTCCTCCTCTGCTTCATCATTGTAGGCATTTTCCTGTGATGGAGGTCCGCGCGAGGCACTTTCCTCTCATAACCAAAAATTAGTTGTCCGGCCTCCTGGGGCAACTATAGTTTATATTAAACCAGCTATGTAGCCACACTAGTGTAGCCATTAGGGGTGCGTGTGGCTCCTCCACAAGGTGTCACTGGCTAGCTAGCCTCGAGGTTGGGGAGTAGATGCGGTGCATCGCCGGTGTCCACAAAGACCGACCTCCAGGGCTGACGGAATGATCACGTTCCAGTGGGCTCGTGCAGCCATTCCTGCGGAAATTGAACACCACCGTCTCATCCCGGCTGTTCATGTCACCAGTGTGTCTTGTTGTCATTCCAAAGATGGAAAAGTGGTGCTGACACAATTTAATATTAGGAAGAAGAAAAGAGTCAAACAATGGTACTCGTTTGCTGCTTTTTTTTAACGGTGTACATAAAAACAAAAGAGTGGTGTGTTGTTTTATATCTCACCAGCGGTACCTAACCGATCTAGTCATATATAGAGGGTATCGTGGAAGGTACCTCTGTGAGGGAGGGTCCAGGCATTGTACGTCAATTGGTTTAATGTAAACCGTCAGTTGGTTTAATGTAAACTATATCTGCCTCAAGCTGGTAAAAAATTATTGGTTTGCGAGAGGAAAGTGCCGCGCGCGGGTCTCTGTCACAACAAAATGCCTACAATGCCGAAGCGGAGGAAGAGAGCAATAAGAAGTGGTGCCTGACTATAAACATGCATGGGGAAAATGGAAGAGGTACCCTACCAATTTGAAAAACATATTATGAATTTGCGAGAGGAAAGTGCCTCGCGCGGGCCTCCATCCAGGAAAAATACCTACAAGCGGAGGAGGAGAGCGGTAAAAAGGGCCGCCCTCCTATTTTGAAGAATTGCAAAAGATTATAATATGACTTAGACTAGTGTAGTTATTTGATGTTGGATGCATGCAGCTTTTACCTGAAGATGGGGTGGCTGATTTGTACAGAATTCAGTACCGTCACCTTGTGTGAGTTAATGATATTGCTTTAGTTGGTGCAGCTTTATTTGTGTGGGCCTTCTTAAAGGGCCTAGACTAACATTTAGATTTTAGGTCCAGGCACAAAATTTTAGGCCGCAAACGGCTTAGCACCTACTTACTTTAACGAGTATGTCTTCCTGGCGAGGATACTCGATACTGTTGCCAGTACCCCACTGAGCATCTCTCCTCAGACCGACAGCATGGTGGTAGTTTCAGAACCGCAAAGCGATCCCTCTGTATACCGCAGCGCAACGACAAATAACAAGACAGGGACAAGTCACATTACAAAAGCATTTGTTTAGAAAGCGGTTCTTAACTTATTTATGGAGGGAGAGAAACGGATTTACATCTACGATTGCCTTCCCAAAGGGGCGTAGTGGGCTCTAAGGCCACATCCAGTCACCATTTGAGTTAGATGGCGTCACCTAATGTTTCGAGTATGGATCATGTGAGATCCGTACCCTGGAATTACCATTTTAGCTGCATTAGCTTTAAAGAAAATTGCCCAAAGGACACACTGCTGGACTGCAATAATTGCATTTATTTATATTTTTGCAGTGGTTCCTACTTTGTAAGATTACAGTATGCTGCAGCTGTAGTAGTAGAAACATCCTACAGCTGCAATCAGTCCTTCTTCGCTTTTGCCCACTGTATCTTGTCCTCAGCCGAAACCCTCAGCTTCCTCAGGTCCATTCCTGACTTGAGTGTACCGAGTCCTGATTTCTTGAGGTCACCTCGTAGCATGCTTAGCAGACTTAAGCAATGACGTCCTCTCCTGGCTTTGTATTTGCTGGCTCCGAGTAGGGCGAATTCCAAGGCTCTCTGTGCTGGTGTCTCTTCTGGCATCCTTAGTACTTGGCCAAACATGGACTTTGCTGTGCGACATTTGCAAACAGTGGCAACATATTACACATCTTGCATAGGGCATCGTTGGAAATTATGCTGTCTGGCCATCGGTGTCCGGTGATGGTGCATAGGTGTTTGCAGTGGCAGGCATCGAGTTTGTCTAGAGCTGCCTTTGGAGCTGCCCAGCTGTTACAGTTATACAGCATCAAGGATACGCAGGTTGCATTGTATACACGTAGCCTCTTTATCAAGGGCATCTTTGATCTACGAATCCATGGCATCCAGAAGGACTGGAAAGCTGTGTTCCTCATGACGCAGCGTGTAAAAATGTCAGCAGTACTGCAAAGCAGTGAGCCCAGGATTTTACTTTTCCTCCATGGGTCGCGCCACGAAGTGGGTCATCATTTTTCTATAGTTTCATGCTTTGTCGATGTGTATATGTGGGTGAACTCTGTTTTGGATTCATTCATAAAGAGATTCTCAATTTTTAGTTTGCTTGCGGCTATTGGGAGAAGTTCATCAAGGGGTTTCTTTCCCTCGTCTATGAAGACCACATCATTGGCATATTCCATCTCTAGTGCCATGCCCAGTATTGGCTCTGGGGGGGGGGGGGTTGGTCTTGTGGAACTTTCCCGCACAGATTTTAATGCGGCAGCAAGGTAGCAGGTGAAAAGCACCGGAGATAGACCATCTCCCTGTGGGGAGCTGATTGATGTCTCAAACTCTACAGACTTCACTGACTTGACTCGTACTCTCAGCTTGGTGTCTGCAAGCAGTAGTCTCACTAGTCGCAGCTCATCTCCATTGCAACTGGCCTGTCCTAGTACATCTAGGATCGTTGAGTGTTTAATTGTGTCGATGGCTCGTGACATGTGAATGCCCATTTTGTGAAAGTCCACTTTCACATGATCCAGTGAAGTAATCGATCTTGTCTCGGATGCGGCACAGAGTAACATTGGATAGGATTTTCCATATGCTGTTGAGGAGCACGATAGGCTGCAGATTGGCTGGGAGCCCAGGTGGCTTCTTGGCCTTGGGTAGTACGACATGGGTGCCTTGGTCTACAGCATCGATGGGAATGTGGTGCATAAAAGCTGAATTGATTAGGTGCATGATCGGTTTTGAGATAATGTCACCTGCATATTTGAATAGTTCATTGCTCTTGCCATCAGGTCCAGATGCACGTCCATTTTTCAGGGCTTTAAGTGCCTTCTCAACTTCTGCTGTTTTAATTGGTGTTGGTAATGGCCTGGGTTCTCCTGAGAACGGGTGCAATGGCTTATCATCGTTGTCAGTGAACTGTTCCTTGAACCATTCTCAGATCGCCTCAGCTTTTCCCTGGTCAGTCCAGATAAAGTGTGTTGTGTACAGTGAGTGGTGGTGTGTAGTCAGTAACTCTCAGGGCTCGGGCTACCCGAAACATTTTGTGACAGTCATCTGTGGCAGTGATTTCATCTGCTAGGGAGTCTGCCTGTTTAATAGCAAAATTAAGTGTTCGCTGATGTTGCGCAGAATAATTTTGTGCTCCCGGCGTAGTTTGGTGGGGATCTTCACTTTGGCCACTTTGATAGATGCGCAGTCGTAATGCTTTTTGCTCTGCTGACAGTTTTCCTACTAGAGGGTCGTCAGTATACCTAGTTTGGTTGTTTGCAAGAACACCTATGGTGCTGGTAGTGGATGATTCCATAGATTTCAGTATTTTGGTTACGGCTTCATTTGGATCGGAGCTGACATCGATGTTAGCTATCTGCTCCCCGAGGATTTTTTGTATGACATTTGAGTGTCAGTGTCGCTGATGAGCTTGGGTAGGCTGTAGGTGACTATACCCTCTTGCCTTGTATGGTGTTTATATATTAGGTAGAGATCGTTCATCTGAAGGTGTGTAATGACTAGCTTATGGTCAGAATTAAGGTCTGTGCATCCATATGAACGAGCGTTCCGGAGTAAGGATTTTGCTTCTGTCTTGCATAGTATGACGTCTATTTGGTTGAAGATGGCTGTTGTAGCCTTAGAACGTTTTTGGGGCTTTGCGCTCAGTAATGTGTCCAGTCCATATTGTCGGTTGATGGCATAGGTGTTTGAAAGCCGTATTTGTGACAAATAGGCCATTGGAACTCAGGAATGCCACCAGTGCATCTCCATTGCTGTTTCGTGTGCCTTCTCCATAGGATACCATGCATAAGCCAAGTCCTGAACTTTTGTCTGCAATTCCGAGTTTACCCAGCTTGAAGTTGAAATCTCCACACACGAACAGTTGGTGTTATCTGGGATTGTAATGGCGGAGCTCAGTTCTGCATAGAAGGAATCTAATATTGCTGGATTCTCTTTGGCTTTTAATTTGACATAAAGAATTGCTTAATAACTATCTGAAGATACACAGGGAATGTGTGGTCATCGACATTTTGATTCTGACTGCCAAGAAACCCCAGTAGTTTCTTAACACAGCCCTAACTAGCGTGGCAGATGGAAGCCAAACAATTATTTCGGTCAGACGACCAGCACTGTCAGAGGCAGGCACTCGTTTGCTTAAATTTAGAAGGCCTTAACAGGAATGGCCAACCATAAATATAACAGAGCCATAGGGCACAGAAAGATGTCTTATAATGATAAATATCCGTTTTACGAGCCATCGCATTTGGCTACTTAAAACCTATCCTATCGAGCTATCATAGTCAGGTTTAGTGGCTGCATGTCATGTTCGCTACTGAGAGCATGAACAGCGACCTTAGTGAAGAATTATTGCTGTAAGGGAAGAACAGGATGTTGCATTTGTTGTTGCTGTATAGTGTAACCTAAGTGAACCGCGGTCCAAACGATTTTTCTTTTGTGATTTCTATACCCTAATTAATAAGAATAATAACTTGATTGGCCGTAAGCCTCATTATAATTATACACATGATACAAAGATCATATCTGACCTTACAGTGACGTTTAATTGCTGGCACCGTTCACAATGCAAAATAATTATGTACAGTTAATATTCATAACGGAGGTCGCACACGACCTTACGGTACCACTATTTTGGTACTGATATATGAACAACGGTATAACATTATCAATATGTATTCCTATGTGGTGCACCTATTAGTCATCAGCGCAAGTCTTAACAAATGTCACAAGTAGTTGATGTACCGCATTATTGCGGTGCGAGTGGACACACGGTGTAGCTGCTGCAGGGAGATCTACTGCAGGATACTAGCTGATGCTGTCCGTACTCAGGAACTGTGAAGGATAAAGATATTTTCTGGTGACTACCAAGTTTCCGCACATAGTGTTTATTTTAATGTAATTCTGATATATCGTATTTGGTGCGAGAGAGTGACGAATGCCTTCTTTTTAGGAAGATGGAGACGTATATAATGCAAGATTTCTGTTTTCGGCACAAGACGATCCATGTCCCTTAGTTCTTGTGGCATGCAAAGCAATGTCCTTGTCTGGACTGCGGTCAAAACATGAATTCAGTGATGCTGGATGCGTCCATTGTTCTCTACCACTGTTGTTAGCGTGGTACGGCAAATCTGCTACATACTAATTTTGATGGTAACGGTAAAAAATCTTACACCACAAAGAAGGTACCGCTGGTGATGGTGGTGGAATGAGAAACCTTTTAATTTATATCTTTGTCCCTGTTGATCTACCAGGAGCTTCCAAATACTTAGTGCAGTGCGGAGCGTGGGTGTCCTGAGAGGGAACATGACTGTAATAAGCTGTGTTGATGTAGATTGCAGAACGCGCGCTCTACGCAGTAGGCAGATATGAGATTGCTCCCACTCAGACTGAAATCGCTTCCCTTCTGCTCGTTTCTGACTTTCAGAGCTCCTTTTGTCGCCAGCGGGCTCAGCCAATCAGTGTGTGCGTGCGTGCGTGCATGCGTGCGTGCATGTGTGCGTGCGTGCGTGCGTGCTCGCGCACGGTATGGTAGCCAACTAGATTATACCTGGCCGTCACCCTAGCATGCACACGCTATAGCGATGTCTCTGTTCAGTTGGAGCTAAAAAAAATAGTCCCTTTTAACTTTGCCCGATCTGAACCGATTTAAATTTTGTTCATAGTTTTAGATTCCCCATTCAATTCTGGTATTAATACATACCAGAAACAGGGGAAACAGTCAAGTATTACGAAATCGCCATAATACAGGTAACTATATACATAAGCTGCCAGTCTGCACATGCTAATGCAAGAGTGCTAGCTGCCTCTTATGGCCGTGTATGCGCATCGGGTGATCTCATGGACTCTACTATTTTGTTCCTCTTTTTTAAATGGCTATATACGCATACCTTATGTTACCCAGGGGGCGAGCGGGGAAGCATCCCAGGCTGGGCTGTTCCGTACCCAGTCATGCTGGGCCAGTCCGTACCTGACATGGTGGTCCGTGCTACATCAGGACCCTCCTTTACAGGGATACCTCTCAGAATATACAGATCAGAGATCGGTGCGGTACCTCTGGCGAGATACAGAGCAGATAACACCATTCCATTTTACATACTCATTTATATCAGCAGCAAACGAGTACGATTGTTTGTCAGCTATAGTACATTTTTAGTATGTCTCAATTCTAAATTAACAACAACGAACCGACACACCAGTGACACTAACAGCTGGGGTGAAATGGTATGGTTCAACTTCTGCGGCAATGGTCGCACGGACCCACTGGAACATGATAGTTCCACTGACTCTAGAGGTCGGTCTTTGTGGAGTCCAGAGAGACGAGATTATCCTTCAATATCCCCAAGGCCAGCTAACCAGCATCATCGGGCTGACGTACCACACACCTGCGGTACTGATGAACAAGCTGATTATATGGAGCAGTGCGTACCCCTGGACCTACAGAACCGATGTTGTGTGTTTTAAAGTTGTGGACTAGTCTGCAATGTGGCAATATGTCAACGGTTTCCATAACAACAAAGAAAATTATGTCAATACATCAACCATTGTCTAAGATCACTGTCCGTTTCACTAGTACTTGGAGTAATTGGAGCACTGATACTGTTGAAATGCTTGTGGTCTTTCATGTGTTGCATGGTCCTTTTTCTAAGCAGGGGTTCAAGTAACTTGCATGATATACGTGTTACCATTATTGGTTGATAATTATTTGGGTTCTTACGGTCTTCTTTCTTGAAAATGTCTGTGACATTGGCTGCTTTCCATTCGGTTGGGAGTTTCCCAGAAGTCTGGAATTTGTGGCCTGGAATATATTGTGCAATGGAAAACTGAGTGTATTACAGACTGAACTCTTTTAGGATATGTGGGTGTAGTTAGTCTGGCCGGGTGACTTTGATGTCAAGCTTGTTTAAATGATTCTAGTAGACATATTCTCTAGTTATAGCAAGTTCGTTTAAACATTGTGATATCACTAGTTCAGTGTTCTGTAAGTCTCCTTCAGGCTATGTGGTGAATACTCAGGTGAAGAAGCTGTCTAAGACTTCTGCCTTGCCTTCGTCAGACTCAGTGGTTATGGTATGACTGTAATCGTTGTACAAACTGCAAACGTTGACTTTAGTTTTAATTTTGGATCTGAGATAGAGTCAAAGTTTCTTCGGGTTCTGCTTTATCTATGATATTCGGTCCATTTCATGTACTTTCGTCAATTTACAGGTGAGTATACGAACCTGCTTCTTGTTATCTCTAGTATTCAGGTACGTTGTGCATAATTTTTGTTTCTTTTTAATTTCGCAATAGAATTTGTGTAGTCCAATTTTTTGTCTTCGGAGATTCTGATTTAGGAAGTTGCTTATGCACACATACTTCAACAGCTTTATCGACAGGTTGGGTGAAGAATTTCCATTGCTCATTGACATGTACCATATAAATTGACAAGTCCATAGATCATATTTAGTTTTATGTTAATTACTATTTTATCTACACGAGTGCTGACCAAGTTAAATAAAGAGGTCATATTTACATGTGAAACATTTTGTAGACTGGGTACAATTTGGATATTGAGGAGTTAGTAAACATATTGTAGTCTCTTTCTGTCTAGAGCGTGAACGAGAATCTGGACATGTAGCATTTACGGGATGGTTGTTAAGCTTTTATTTCACAGATTGGAGCAGATATGTACCAGTCAAAAGTCTAGCTTTTGGGAGCGACATTTTAACTTCGCCTGTCATGACTTGCACATAGTCCCATACTTGGTTTGTGGTTCGTATATTCCATCTGCTGCATCAAGGTAGCAAATATTAGATTTCTCTTTGTATTCTTTTATGAGGCTCTCAGGCCAGAAATTATTAATACAGGTTACGAGTCTCCGGGCTAGCAGTGCCGAGGCACTGCCTTAGAAGTACTTGTAGCCGGGTCTGCTTTTTTGCTGGTGAGAATCAAATTACATAATGTTCGTGTGTGTAAATTTCTCATATGAGAAGGGTCCCTAATAGTCCAGTCAGCTTACAGTTTGACGCATGTCAAATTTCAACAGGAAACACTCATGTTTTTCCCCCTTTACAGCCATCCACATGATATATAAAAAAAATTTATTTTATATATTTTGGAGAACATGATCTTTAGCTCACCTGGTTGAGTTTATATAAAGGCGATTTGTCTGTCATCTGTCCGTCTGGCAACTCTATCAGGAAATGAATTCTTGGTTTTTTCACCATGTTACCTGTAAATGTCACCATCCTTCAAACTCTGCTACTTCTTTTCTTGTATGCACAATTGTTCCTTCCTAGTGTGCCATCATAACCAGCGAGTACTATAATGACATACTGGCCATACTTCTTCTGTATGTAGCTGGAGCAGTATTTAACGATATCGCCATGTCTTTCCACTCTCACATGGGATTCTCTGAAGAATGACACCACCATCCAGGACATATAGACAATCTGAGCATGGCACATCTTCACGAGGTATAGTATGCATATTGGCTCGGAGGGTTGTTTCTTGTTGGCCGAAAGAAGCACCTTTAAGGAATCCAAAAAGGTGCGAGGATACCCGCACAATTCAAATTTGAAAGTCTTGGATAGTTCTCACTGCCCCCCCCCCACCCCAGCAATGTATAACCCCTAGAATACAAACTGTGTGTTGATATGCACTGTGTCGCCATCACTAATTTTCATTGTCTGTTGTCTGGGATAGCTGTTGGAGGGTAAAACTGAACGCAAATTTTCTGTCCATTTCCCTCAGAATATTACTACATATGCCCTTAGCACAATCAACGTTTACATAACTATGAGCTGTTACAACATTCACAATATTTTATAGATGTTCACTTGTTCCGAGTGAGCCATGTATTTCTAAGGTGTCAGAAGTGTTTCTGTTTTCTCTTATTTGGGAAACATCTTTATGCTGTTCACTGGTCTGATAGCTGACATTTGTCAGGTCCTGCATGACACTGTTTATTTCAGCTGAAACTGGGCTGCACATCACACATACAAGACAGGGCAGCTCAGCCATGCCCATTCCTCGTGTCAAACTACCTGCCCTCTTGATTCTTCTCATTAACGCTTGTTCGATGATACGGTCATGTGATAGCCCTGCCTAGTATTGATCTGTCTTAGGAACAATCAGGAGACCACTATAAACAAAACTTGCCTAAATGTGGGGACGCTGCTCCAATTTGTACATGATTTGCCATACATGTTATGCCCAGAAGCTTCCATAAATGCCATCATATCGATCAATGTGTCAAGTGCAAATGGCAGTTCCAAGTTCTTTCTGATCGCATGAAAACACGGACCAAATATATCCTGTCCATGTACTGGAACGACAATCAAACTGTGTGGTCTTCCATTTGCCTTCTCACCACTTGGATCCTTTCAGTTACAATTTGAAGTGCTTCAGGAGCGTTAATTCCTGTTTCTATACCTGCCATGACAGTGGCATACATATAGGTCAGTCAGCTGCATCAAATTCGTCAGGCAGCTCACAATCACTATGGTTTGAAGATTCACGAGGAGAAACCATCTAATGCCCATTTGATTCATTTGCGTAATTTTAATGCAAGGCTCTTTAACGTTAATATCATCAGGGCACCATCAATGGGAAAATGTCCACGAATATCTCATTCAACTGCCTTACACACTTACATATTAACTCCGAATATAACAAATATCTTGAAGGCAATTTGATGGAAAGCTGTTGGTGGCTATGTCACAAACACTGTAGTCAAATTGACCTCAAAACATTCAGGATGTCCTGAACCACTGCCTATTGGAGTTTGCTCTGGTGACTAGCAGTAGTCCGAGGGTCAAACTTTAATCGGCGGGTGGGTAGGGCTGTCCCTGCTTTGAGATTTACACAGATATATGACACTGGTGATTTTGCCTATGTGCATAAACATAAAGCACACGACATTCAAACACATATTTATGGCATCCATAATTACATATACACATACATAGTTACCAACATTTTTGTATACTACTGAGGGTGCCTCTTTTTCCACCCACAGCCATTGCAATAAAATACAAATATGCATTTGGCATCCAAACACCAGACTGACTGTCAAAGGAAATCTCAATTAAGACCAAGCTCTGGATTTTTATTACCACCAATCCTTCACTATGGCTCAGAAAGCAAGCTAAACATTAGGTGGTTAAGAATTATCAACAATAATGATCTCTGCAGCAATACATACCAACGATCAACACCCAAAAAAATAGGTTGAACGAGATGGTGATTGATCACTGGGCCCGGGAGTGGAAGCAGCAAGGAAAAATAGATGGTGAAGCAAAGAGAACACACAGACAGTAAATTGAAGAGGAGCTGAGGATTGTTGGCAACACCTGGTGAAAAGCAAGAGGTAACAAACAGTGTTGCTCAAGCTCTGTGTTCGGCCAAGAGCCCAGAGGACTAAGTCAGCTAAGTTGCAATGCACTATGGAGACAACTCAATAGAGAGATTAATTTCTATCTATGTTCCGCCCATTTCTATATAGTTATGGCCCCCCCCTCCCCCCCCCCCCCCCTTTCTAGCCATGCACCGCTTATTTCTATCTAAGCTCTACTCACTTTTTAAGAGTGTTGGAATCAATTTGAAGTTTTGAATTCGGAATTCCTGGAATATAAATTTCAAGGTAACTATACATGTTAAGCTGTTGATTATTCTGAAACTAATTTCACTTTAGCTGTTTCTGCCTATGGCAACAGCTCCCAGCCAAATTAGTTTCGAAATATTCCACAGAATGTTTATTAAATTGTAAATTCATCAAAGGCATACAATTCATCCAATTAACCTTCCCAAAGTAATGACGTCATAATCAGCTAAGCGGCATGTAGGATGATGTCATAATCATTACGTCATAAATGATTCTATACTGCCCATCTTTAACTCTTAATAGTCTGAACCATTGTACAAATTGTATGTCTCTATGATTTAATAAACATGCTGTTGAATATTTTGAAAGTAATTTGACTGGGCGCTGTTACTGCCATAGGCAGCAGCAGCACCCAGTCAAATTACTTTCAAAATATTCAACAGCTTACTGTATAGTTTTCTGGAAATTGGTAGTCAGGCAGTTCAGAGATCGATCGATCCCAGCACGATCGTGGTGTGGGCAGAGCTTAGCTAGAGATGGGCGTGGCATAGCTAACAAGAGGTATCAGAAGACACCAATATCTCGCATTTTTAAGTTACCGCAGGATCTGGCTGCTGCAGGACCCGGTCTGCCCAGGACTAAATATTCTGCGAAAAAATAATGTCCAAGCCATGTACATATAAAGAATTAGATTGCCCATTTGAACCCTGACCACTGCCCTGAGATTGTCTCAAGAACAAAATATTTTGCTGTACTGTAGTCTACTAACTACAAGCTTCAAAATGATATATGACATGACCACATTTGACCAAATTTGTTTTCTGCCTACCATTTCCCCCACCCCTGCCCCCAAAATTCCAATGTGTCATGTACATCCCTGGCCATATGACTCATACCGAAAGTTTCAAGTTTCTATGTGAAATGGTCTAGGAGTTGCGTTACAATCGATTGGTGCACATTTTTTACCCCCGCCCCCTACCCTCAGTTTGACCTAAGTTCAAAACGATTCCTTGTACTGTAGTCTACACATTATTGGCTTCAAAATGATATGTGACATGACTACCGTTGGAAATTTTTTTTTTTTTACCCCACATTTCCCACCCAAAGGGCTGTACCCCTGGGGTCATACCAAAATTCCACAAGAGATATCAGAAGATAGCAAATAGCTTACCTGTACTGTATATTAATTGTACATCACAGGATATGATGGACCACCAGATACAGTCTCATTTTGAAACTTGACAATCAACATGCTGATTCAAAACACACACAGTATTACCCATCGGACAAGCATAGTAATGACAACTGGCACCCTGGGACTAACCAAAAGGCCAATGGTCCAAACACAAGCAAAGTTCATAGTCTGAAAAAAGAAGAAACAATTTCAACTAGATGCTATAAATCAAATAATCCCCCCATCCCCCGCAATGGCAGCCATGCTCGTGAGATGACATAATCCCACTGATTTGGATAGACACATGGATGGATACACAGACAAATGGGAGCTAATAATTATAAACTAGCCACATGAGATTACTGACCTATTCAATAACACATTCAAGTAGAAGGTTTAGTTATTGAATGATAATAACCAAAGATAATGGACACAATCTTGTTTGGGCTGACTCACCCACAAAAACTGTACATTTCCCTAGTACCATAGCCAATGTTCCCATGAAGTTTCCTCACAATACTCCAAGCAAAGATAAAGTTATTGAACGAAAACCTGAAATTTGCACGGACCGACGGACACAAACTCAGAGACAAAGGGATGGGGATGGATGGCGGGATTGGTTGACTGACCCAGAAAATAATGTACATTTCCCTAGTACCATAGCCAATGTTCCCATGAAGTTTCCTCACAATACTCCAAGCAAAGATAAAGTTATTGTACGAAAACCCAAAATTTGCATGGATGGATGGACACAAATTCAGAGACAAAGGGATGGACAGATGGAGGGACGGGCTGACTGACCCTCAAACTAAGGTGCATTTGCCTACTACCTGAGCCAACCTTCCCGTGAAGTGTTGTCACAATATTCCAAGCAAAAGTAAAGTTATCGAAAGAAAACCTGTGTGTGTGTGTGATGGATGCACGGATGGATGCATGCACGCACGGATGGATGGAACCCAAAACATAACTTGCCTAAATGTGGGGACGCTGCTCCTCCAATTTGTACATGATTTGCCATACGTGTTATGCCCAGAAGCTTCCATAAATGCCATCATATCGATCAATGTGTCAAGTGCAAATGGCAGTTCCAAGTTCTTTCTGATCGCATGAAAACACGGACCAAATATATCCTGTCCATGTACTGGAACGACAATCAAGCTGTGTGGTCTTCCATTTGCCTTCTCACCACTTGGATCCTTTCAGTTACAATTTGAAGTGCTTCAGGAGCGTTAATTCCTGTTTCTATACCTGCCATGACAGTGGCATACATATAGGTCAGTCAGCTGCATCAAATTCGTCAGGCAGCTCACAATCACTATGGTTTGAAGATTCACGAGGAGAAACCATCTAATGCCCATTTGATTCATTTGCGTAATTTTAATGCAAGGCTCTTTAACGTTAATATCATCAGGGCACCATCAATGGGAAAATGTCCACGAATATCTCATTCAACTGCCTTACACACTTACATATTAACTCCGG
Source organism: Chaetoderma sp. LZ-2023a (assembly GCA_034401795.1). Taxonomy (NCBI): domain Eukaryota; kingdom Metazoa; phylum Mollusca; class Caudofoveata; order Chaetodermatida; family Chaetodermatidae; genus Chaetoderma; species Chaetoderma sp. LZ-2023a. The sequence continues at coordinate 161,897,173 of CM067369.1, read as the reverse complement.
ATATAACAAATATCTTGAAGGCAATTTGATGGAAAGCTGTTGGTGGCTATGTCACAAACACTGTAGTCAAATTGACCTCAAAACATTCAGGATGTCCTGAACCACTGCCTATTGGAGTTTGCTCTGGTGACTAGCAGTAGTCCGAGGGTCAAACTTTAATCGGTGGGTGGGTAGGGCTGTCCCTGCTTTGAGATTTACACAGATATATGACACTGGTGATTTTGCCTATGTGCATAAACATAAAACACACGACATTCAAACACATATTTATGGCATCCATAATTACATATACACATACATAGTTACCAACATTTTTGTATACTACTGAGGGTGCCTCTCTTTCCACCCACAGCCATTGCAATAAAATACAAATATGCATTTGGCATCCAAACACCAGACTGACTGTCAAAGGAAATCTCAATTAAGACCAAGCTCTGGATTTTTATTACCACCAATCCTTCACTATGGCTCAGAAAGCAAGCTAAACATTAGGTGGTTAAGAATTATCAACAATAATGATCTCTGCAGCAATACATACCAACGATCAACACCCAAAAAAATAGGTTGAACGAGATGGTGATTGATCACTGGGCCCGGGAGTGGAAGCAGCAAGGAAAAATAGATGGTGAAGCAAAGAGAACACACAGACAGTAAATTGAAGAGGAGCTGAGGATTGTTGGCAACACCTGGTGAAAAGCAAGAGGTAACAAACAGTGTTGCTCAAGCTCTGTGTTCGGCCAAGAACCCAGAGGACTAAGTCAGCTAAGTTGCAATGCACTATGGAGACAACTCAATAGAGAGATTAATTTCTATCTATGTTCCGCCCATTTCTATATAGTTATGCCCCCCCCCCCTCCCCCCCCCTTTCTAGCCATGCACCGCTTATTTCTATCTAAGCTCTACTCACGGATAAAAACAATCAGCATAATACATATATTTGGATGTGAAATGCTCTAGGAGTTGCGTTACAATCGATTGGTGCCCACTCATCATTGGCTTGAAAATGATATGCGACATGACCGTTGGAAATTTTTTATTTTTGACCCCACATTCCCCACGCCCAGGGCCGTACCCATGGGGTCATACCAAAATTGCAAGTGTCATCCACATCCTTGGCCATATGTGCAATCATTCCCAAAGTTTCAAGTTTCTATCTGAAATGGTCTAGGAGTTGCATTACACTCGATTGGTGCCCACTTTTGACCCCATCTCCTACCCTCAGTTTGACCCAAGATCAAAATAATTTCTTGTACTGTAGACTACTCATCATTGGCTTGAAAATGATATGCGACATGAAAACCTTTGGAAAATTTTTAATTTTGAGCCCACATTCCCCTCCCCCAGGGCCTGGGGTTATACCAAAATTCCAAGTGTCATCTACATTCCTGGCCATATGTGCAATCTTCCCCAAAGTTTCAAGTTTCTATCTGAAATGGTCTACGAGTTGCATTACAATCGATTGGTGCCCACTTTTGACCCCGCCCCCTACCCTCATATTGACACAAGATCAAAATAATTCCATGTCCTATAGTCTACTAATCATTGGCTTCAAAATGATATGTGACATGACCACCTTTGACAAATTTCACAAGAGCTATCAGAAGATAGCAAATAGCTTATTTGTATGTATGTATGATTACTGTATTCAGTGGCTGTAGTAGTAGAAACCTCCTACAGCTGCAATCCGTCACTTGCCCACTGTGTCTTGTCCTCAGCCGAAATCCTTAGCTTCCTCAAGTCCATTCTTGACTTGAGTGTACCGAGTCCTGCTTACCTGTACTGTATATTAATTGTACATCACAGGATATGATGGACCACCAGATACAGTCTCATTTTGAAATTTGTTCAATTTGTTCAACATGCCGATTCAAAACACCCAAGGTATTACCCATCGGGCAAGCATAGCTATAACAACTGGCACCCTGGGGCTAAACGAATGGCAAATGGTTCAAACATATGCAAAGTTGATAGTCTGAAAAAGAAGAAACATTTAAAAAAACCAATCATCATAATACATATTTGGATGTGAAATGGTCTAAGAGGAGTTACATTACAATCGATTGGTGCCCACTTTTGAACCCCCCCCTACCCTCAGTTTGACCCAAGATCAAAATAATTCCTTGTACTGTAGTCTACTCATCATTGGCTTGGAAATGATATGTGACATGACCACCTTTGGATAAATTTAATTTTTTACCCACAGTTCCCAACCCTGGGGGTGGGGGGGGGGTGAGGGGGGTGTCATACCAATATTTCAGAAGTGTCATGTACATCCCTGTCCATATGTGTAATGATACCGAAGGTTTCAAGTTCCTATCTGAAATGGTCTAGGAGGAGTTGCATTACAATCAATTGGTACCCATTTCTGACCTTTTGACCCCGCCCCCTACCCTCAGTTTGACCCAAGATCAAAATAATTCCTTGTACTGTAGACTACTTATCATTGGCTTGAAAATTATATGCGACACAAGATTTGGAAATTTTTTATTTTTTACCCCACATTTCCCACCCCAGGGCCGTACCCCTGGGGTCATACCAAAATTCCAAATGTGTCATGCACATCCCTGGCCATATGTGCAATCATCCCCATAGTTTCAAGTTTCTATCTGAAATGGCCTAGGAGTTGCATTACAATTGATTGGTGCCCACTTTTGACCCTGCCCCCTACCCTCAGTTTGACCAAAGATCAAAATAATTCCTTGTACTGTAGACTACTTATCATTGGCTTGAAAATGATATGCAACATGACAACCTTTGGAAAAATTTATTTTTGACCCCACATTTCCCACCCCTGGGGTTATGCCAAAATTCCAAAAGTGTCATGCACATCCCTGTCCATATGTGCAATCCTCCCCAAAGTTTCAAGCTTCTGTCTGAAATGGTCTAGGAGTTGCATTACAATCGATAATTACTGGCCAATTTTGATCTTTTGACCCTGGGCCCAGCCCCGGGAGGGGGGTGGTGATGGTCAGAACAAAATTCTAAGTGTCATGCACATCCTTGCCCATATGTATAATCATCCCCAAGGTTTCAAGTTTCAAAAGCAAGTCTTTGCTGATTACATTGTCATTTGAAAAATCCTTAACCACAGCATAATACATATAACCTGGATGCAAATCAGCCATAAAATTATCAAAGTTCAAATGCCGACAAAATAAGGAAAGATTTTGAAAATCAAAATATTTTTTATCTGGACAAGTCATAAGCATCGCATAGAACATACCTGTGAAGTTTTATTCAAATCGGATGACCCCGCCCCCCCCCCCCCCCTTGTGGGTGCAAATGTCATTTTAAAAAGCTTAACCAAGAAATTATGAGTATAAATTGATGCAAAACAGGTCTAAAATAATGAAAGTTCAAAGATAAAAACAATGTATAGAATACACCTGTGAAGGTTTTTAAAAAATCTGATGACCCCTTGTGGGTGCAATGAAGCAAATGTCATTTTAAAAACCTTAACTATAGGATTAACATTAAGCTGGACACAAAAATTATTCAAAGTTAAAACTTGAAAAAAATAAAGAAAAATTTCAAAAATTGATATAGTTTTGATGTAAACTAGTCCTAAGCAACGTATAGAACACCTCTGTCAAGTTTGTTTTTTAAATTGGATGACCCCTCACGAAGTTGAAAGATTTTGACAGAAGTGAGTGCAAAACTGCAACTGTCATTTTAAAAAACCTTAACCATAGGATTAACATTAAGATGGACACAAAAATTAGTCAAAGTTAAAACTTGAAAAAAATAAAGAAAAATTTCAAAAATCAATATGGTTTTGATGTAAACTAGTCCTAAGCATCGTATAGAACACATCTGTGGGGTTTTTTTAAATCGGATGAACCCTTAGGGGTGCAAATGTCATTTAAAAAATCCTTAACCAGAGCGGATGCCAACGGCAACATTTTCCCACCCTCTCCCAAAATCCCTTTTTTCAACTTCGTGAAAATGCGAGATAAAAAAACATAACGCAGCAAAAACCTATACCTGGGTATATAACCTGCATACAAATCACCCTTAAAATAATCAAAGTTCAAACGGTGAAAAAATCTGGAAAAATGTCAAAGGTGATTTCCTTTTGATGTGGACTAGTCCTAAGCATTGTATAGAACAAATCTGTGAAGTTTTATTCAAATCTCCCAACCCTTTGTGGGTGTAAATGTCACTTGAAAAAGGTTTAACACAGCCAAGAATCAGGATATAACCTGCATGCAAATTCACACTAAAATAGTCAAAGTTCAAACAACAAAAAAATCTGGAAAGAATTTGAAAGTCGATTTATTTTTTACATGGACTGGTCCTAAGCATTGTATAGAACAAATCTGATGGGTTTTTTAAAATCGGATATCCCCCTTGTGGGTGCAAATGTCGTTTCAAAAAAGCTTAACGCAGCCAAGAAAGATAACTCTTGACACATAAAATATTCTATGTTCAAACATGATAAAAGTATAGTATGTAAAAAATAATAAAATAAAGATAATTTTGATGCAGTCTAAGCATCCCATAGAACACATCTATGTAATTTTTTTTTTAATCGGATAACCACAAATGATCTTTTAAAAAGATTAACCGGTGCGGACGCCAATGCCGACGCCAACATTTTTTCCCCATCTCCCAAAATCTCTTTTTTCAGCTTCATGAAAATGTGAGATAAAAATGGAAAGGTCCATTATGGGACACACTGATTTTTGTGACAAGTTACGTCATCATGATAATGACTTCAGATGCCAATGATTTGTTGTATAAGCTCTCCATATTCTTTTAACAATGCAGCTAATTCAAAGGGAGAATTGATAATTTAAACACTTGCATTACACAGAGAAACTATTTAATACAATAAATGCAATCTGTGTGTGTATTGCTGAAAATACTACTATGATAAAGGTCATTACCAACCATGGTATATAAATATAAAAATAGTACAACACAATATGTATTCTTCTGCAATAACAAACTGATAGAAATACCTGCATGGGCACAGATGGAGAATAAATCACTCTTCTTCATTATTGTATTTTAAAATGAGAATATAATAACAATTAAACATAAGTGAGCAACAGAGATGGTATTATAAGACTCTAACCCTTTCACTGATCAATTCCCCAAATCTCATTTTCACGCCATCAAACAGGAAAACCGTTGAATATTTTGAAATTAATTTGACTGTAAGCCATTGCTGCTTTAGGCAGCTTCCAGATATATTAATTTCAAAATATTCAACAGAATAAGGTTTATATAGTAAAGTATTGACTTTTTTAGGGATTTGTCGGTGAAAGTGTTAATGGAGGCATCCGACCTGTCATTCAAGTCGCTGATGTCATAAAATATCAAATATATCACCTGTTTAGCAGACATAACAATCAAAATGATGTAGCTCCATCGCGAAATTCGAAAGGTGTGTTACAAAAATGTACGAATTGTATATATCTATGATGAATTTACAATTTCGCCGTTACCACTCTGGTGTCAAAATTGTCAATTTTCAAATTAAATTAAAAAATTAACTTTGTTAATTTTTCAACAAATTTTGTGGGAGATGGTGCTGTCATAGACAGCAACATCTTCCACCAACATTGTTGAAAAATTAACACAAGTTTTTGTTTTATTAACACAGTAAAAGATAGAATATTGACATCAGAGTGGTAAGGGTTAATAAAACATTCTACTGAACATTTTACAACTAACTTGACAGGGTGCTGTTGCTGCAGGTCAAATTAGGTTCAAAATGTTGAACAGCTTAGGCCTACCTGTATAACTATCTTAAAATTTAGATTCTGGTAGATTAGAGTTTCAAATCAATTCCAATATGCATACAAAGTGGCATAGCTAGAAATGGGTGTGGCATAGCTAGCAATTAATACCTCTAATCACTAAGACCTACCATATTAATAATTTATTATATCCTGCGATTAATAAATTTACTTGTGAATTTGTAATGTACACAAAGTGGAGTTATTTCAATGTCCTTTCAATGCGGAAATCTTAATACCTTCATATTAAGAAAAGCTGTTGAATATTTTTAAAATAATTCGACTGACAAATATAGCTGCCAAAGTCAGCAACATCATAACTTCTTTGACAATTAGTCTCCAGACAGTCTGCATAATACTTCTTAAACTGTAACAAGGTTGATAGAATCTCGGTAGCTGCAGGTTCAAGATGCTTTTTGATTTTTTTTATCACACCCAAAGTTGTGGAATGATCACACCCGTTAAAATCTGAGCCAAATCAGACACATAGTTTCCGAGATATCCATATATCCAAAATTTGATCCAGTCTGGATCTGGATTCTTTTATCCGGATCACGGCCAATGTCTGAAAATCCTCTTGTAAGGTGAATTCCTTCGTTGTATACAAATTTGAGCAAAATGGATCAGTAGCTTTGTTTAGTTACAACCCGGAATAAGCTTTTGTGACTGACTAACTGACTGACCAACATAACGATTTATTGAGCTGCTACCCTCAGCTAAAAATAATGGACCTTTCCGGTTTTAACTATGTCCTTCCCATCTCGAGCTAAGCTCCTCGCTCGTGTTGGGATTGATCGATCTCTGAACACCCTGACTATCAATTTCCAAAAAACTACACAGGTAAGCTGTTGAATATTTTGAAACTAATTTGACTGGGCGCTGTTGCTGCAAAGCAAAAAAGCAAAGAATTACAAAGACATACAATTCATACAATGTGTCGGACCATTTGAGATTTGGTGACGGTCTATATGGTACCCTTTGTGACGTAATGATTATGACATCATCATACACGCACTGAGCTCAGATTACGACGTCATACGAGGTCTGATGATGGATGGATACTCTGGAAAGGTGAATTGTTGCCATAGGCTTCGTATCTATGAAAACCATATCTCTGCATAAGGCATTCACGTCTTAACCCTTTAATGGTCAAGCCAGCCAAAAACCAGCCTCTGCTGTCGTTCTCAGATGTCCGTTTGCAGGCTAAAAGAAGATTATTTTTTAACATATACCCCTGGAATGAATGGCTTGAGAACTTGAAGTTACTACACCAGTCATTACAGGGGTAAATCTGTAAAAATTGTCTTCTCGGTGCCTGCTAAATGGCATTTAGTTATAACCAAATATTTTTATTTTCTTGACCAATCTTGGCCACTAAAGGGCTAAGTTGTCTAAAACAGCAGCAGGCCTCAACATTACAATGGATGAATCCAATAGGCAGCAACAGCGCCCTGTCAAATTAGTTTCCAAATATTCAACGTAATGTGTAGTAAATAGTAAAGACATACAATTCATACAACTGAAGGCATTTAAAAGTTCTTGAAGCACTTAGCTCCGTCATTCATTACGTAAGCTATGTCATCCATTATGTAGCTGATTGTGGCATCAGTCTGCATGTCACGCAATTGATTATGATGTAATATACTTGGTTGACAGATTGGATTCATCAATTAGTCCTTCAATCCTGGCAGACTAGAAATGACAAATTCTTTCGGATACAAGGAATAGCCTGTAGAATATTTTGAAACTAATTTGACAGGGAGCTGTTGCTGCCTATGGCAGTAAGAGATTCCTGTCAAATTAGTTTCAATTATTGAAAAGCTTGTCTGTATAGTTGTCTTGAAATTCAGATACTGGAATTTCAATGCCAATAATGTAACCAGGTTCATTCCTTCAGACAAAATCAGCTCAGACAAAATATTTACTATAACCCTTTCACTGATGAGTCCCCCATATCTTGATTTCAAGACAATAATACAGGAAAGCAGTTGAAGATTTTGAAATAATATGACTGGAAGCCGTTGCTGCTTTAGGCAGCAATGGCTTCCTGTCACATTAACTTTAAAATATTCAACAGAATATGTTATGCATCGGAAAGAATTCACATTTTCAGGGATTTGTCGGAGAAAGGGTTAAGCCACAGACCTATGAGGAGATGCACTTTGCCAATTTCTAGTAAATTTGTCATAAAATCCAAGATTTTCATCCAAAAAAATAGATCAATCAAAATTTGTGAATAGAACAGATAGGATATCCTTCTAGTCAAATTTGGTTGAAATCTGTCAAGCAGGTGAGGAAGAGAAACTTTTTAAAGCAAAAGTTGATGGACAACAGACAATGACGTCCGGATGATGGATTGTCGCCATACCACGGACAAGCCAGGTGAGCTAACAATCGACGGAACTGCATGAAACTCAAACTTGATCTGTAACTTCTCACATTAACCCTTTAACACTCATATCAGCCAATAACAGCTTCTGCAGTGGTCTTGAGAAATGTCCTCGCAGACCAAGAGAAGACTATCTTTGAAAATTTACCACTGGAATGACTGGCTCGGCTATCGAGCCAGTCATTCCAGTGGTAAATTGCCAAAAATAGTCTTCTCTTGGTCTGCAAATGGACCTTTTTTCCATGGGAAAATTGAGATTTTCTTGAACAAATTCGAGGGTTAAAGGGTTAAAACAATCTATCAATGTTCTCTTAAATATCTTGAAGGACAGATGGACAGCAAACCTAGTTTCCACCACCTTTACCTCTCCTGGTTTTACCTATAGGGGACTAATAACAGGAGTCTGAGAGCCAGTGAGATAAACAGATATGGTCGATGTATTACACATAAGACAAACTATTTTATTTAACATATTAATGGCCAAGCTGGCAAAAAAATGGCTTTCGTTGTGATCTTGAGAAATATCAATTTGCAGGCTAAAAGGCCGTTTGAAAATATATCAGTGATCATTCAAGCAACTTTCAATTAGGGAAGAGAGGGATCCATTTCTAGCTTTGCCCCGTCTATTTTTAGCTATGTCCCGCCTATTTCTAGCTATGCCCCGCCTATTTCTAGCTATGCCCCGCCTATTTCTAGCTAAATTCAGCCCACTTTGAACATGCATTTGAATCATTTTTAACACTTTGAAACCTGAATTCCTAGAATCTAAATTTTAAGGTAAGTAAGCTGTTAAATATTTTGAAACCAATTAGACTTGGAGTTATTTCTGCCTATGACAGCAAAAGCTCCAGTCAAATTAGTTTCAAAATAATCAACACGATGTTGATTACATTATAAATTCAACAAAGATATACAATTTATTTACTTTCGTGATAGACTTTTCAGTTTTCGTCACAGAGCTACATAATTTTGATTGTGACGTCAGCTAACAAGTAACATATTTGATTGTGACATCAGAGTAACAGACTGGATCCCTCAATTCACATCACATTCTGTATCACTTAAAGTTCAATTCCTCCTGTCATGGTCAAAATCATTGAAGAAAGTTAACATTTGTTAATTACTTGTCATGAAAATTACGCTTACATTTTTACTTCGGGAATGTTCATTTGCATGCCAAGAGAAAACTATTTATTGGAAATTTACCACTAGAATGACTGGCTCTGTTATCGAGCCAGTCATTCCAGTGATAAATTTTCAAAAAATAGTATTTTCTTCGCTTGCAAGTGGACATTCCTCAAGACCACTGCAGAGGCCGTTTTCGACTGGCTTCATTCATGAATGAGCTACGTTATTAGTATGTCAAGGACAAATGAGTTAATGGTATACCAGAGTCACTATATAATGCGTGACTCCACAAAGAATGGTCAGATATACCTACTGGATTGATCTTGGTGGCATACAAATGGGTCACTTTCTAAGTAATATGATAGTACATCCTCACTAACAACTGCAACGATCAATACAACAGTAACAATACATTACTATGTACCATTTCACCGACAAATCCCTGACAAAATATAACCTTTGCAATGTAAAACTTATTCTGTTGAATATTTTGAAATTAATTTGACTGAAAGAGGTTCCTGACTTAGGCAGCAACGTCTTCCAGTCAAACTAATTTCAAAATATTCAACAGTTTTCCTATATGGTGTCATTAAAATCAGATATGGGAAATTCATCGGTAAAAAGGTTGAATAAGACAAAATTACTAACTTGTAGTAAATTATGAACAGTTGCAATAACGGGTAAGCATTTTAAATAAGTTAACAAATGTAATATTGATTTATAACGGTTAAAGAAGTAATAAAACAATTTTAAGAAAGTCTGACTTTGCTAGTATTAGTAAATATGTACAGGAGTAGCTGGTTAAATAAGCTAATGAAAACTTCAAGCGTCCGGCTAGACATGACAGCTGCCTGCAGCTGAAAAATTAAAACAACTATCAGTAGAACAAAACATGGCACACTGTCTCACTGTTACGTAAGCAGTAAATATACAACACTAGCCAAGAGTTCAGCGACATCACAAGAGATTTTCAAAATGGAGTCATAGTCACAAGAGATTTTCAAAATGAAGTCAACCACGTGGGCACTGGACAGAATGACAATTCCGGTGACAATATCTGAAGCAGAGTATAAACAGATAGATGGACATAAAACACTCATTCTATATCTATATCCCTATGATCCCGCGTGGCTGATGACAAACTAAAGTATACTCCTGACATAAAATTCACATAGAACTATCACCTTGATAAGAAAATAGAGACCTACTTCTAATAGTTAATAAACTGAAACATCACATTTCAAACAAAAATAACTGAACAAAAATCATATTGAAAAAACCAGAACATTCACTTATGTGAAGCAAATAAATCAATTTATCTTAATAATTTAAGATTAAACAATGAACGTTGACTTCAACAAAACATAACTAATAGAATTAGTATATAATAATAGTGCAATGCAAACAATACAAATCTTCTCGATTCCCACTTTTGTTGGAATGAGTTGTAAGAAATCTGGGTAATACACTTGTCTACGGCGCATAATTGATTATATAAATATGTCTCCATTAGTGTTTGTGCGAAGGAAATGACCAATCATTTGACAATGTTCATATTTTTCAAGACCAATACTTCCTGCAAAATTAAGGGTGGTGGAATGATTTGATTTCAAGATTGGAAGGGGGGGGGAGAAATTTGGGGGGGGGGGGGAGGTTCGGGAAGTGTCAAATTTAAACACTGAGAAGTCATTTAAAGCTGTTTCGTAATAAATTCGCCAGTCAAAATATATAATGTAGTAAAAGTCATGTTTAAATGTAGAATTTTACTTTTTTATAGATGGTTAGAAATGTCTATCAATAATTTATTTGGGGAGGGGGAAATAACATATGGTTCATCCAAAAAATTATTTGGGGGGGGGGGGGGTCCTATTACTTTAGTATGGAGAGTTTTTGGTGGCTAATTTGAAATCAGTATACCTAAAAAAATATACAAAAATAATTTGGGCTTCAAAATCCATCAAATAAAGGAAAACCCATTATGGTCGCCAAACACTCTACTTCTTGACTGGCCCATGGCGGCCATGTTTTTTTACGTATCAATGTCTCTTGAACAAACTTTAATGGTGCTTTCAGCCCAATCCGGTCAGAGGTCCTGGAGAATACTTTTTTTGTTTGGCCAATCAAGTTCCTTCAAACAAACTTGGGTGACCGCTTGCCATAGATGATCTTTCATGAGTTTGGAATCCATCCCACAAGTGGTTTTGGAGATTTTAAAAGAAGTTTGTAAAAATCAGCAGCAATTCAAGATGCTCACTGGCCAAAATGGTCGACTGGCTTCGGTTGAATAAACTTGGATCTCTATGCCCTAAAGGTGTTTCCAGCCAAATATAATTTAAATTGGCACAGTGGTTCTCTAGAAGACATTTTAACTTTGTTATGGAAGTTTTTGGCGGGAAAATGGTCAAAGATGGACAAATTTGAAACGAACATACTGAAAAACCCCAATAAAACCAATTTCACCTTCAAAATCCATCAAATAAAAGTCTAATATGGCTACTAAAAATGCAACATTTTGATTGGTCCACCACATCCTTGTTTATTTTAAGATTCAAATCCCATTAAAGAAACTTTAATGACCTGTAGTCCCTAATCATATCTCACAAATTTCAGCCAGATCCATTCAACAGTTCTGGAGTAGTTTTCACAAAAACTAAGTCATTCAAGATGGCCACCGAAGCATTTGGCCAATCAAGTTCCTTTGAACAAACTTGGTTCAGCTGTTGACATACATAATATTTTTCATGAGTTTTGAATCGTTTCCCCAGGCGGTTTCGGAGATTTTTAAAGAGGTTTCTAAAAATCCAAGATGGCCACCAGCAAAGTTGGTCAATCCTTTGAACGTACTTGGATCTCTATCTCCTAAGGATATTTCATATCCAATTTAATTGAAATTGGCCTAGTAGTTCTCAAGATGACATTAAAAATTTTATATTGCTTTAGTATGGGAGATGTTTGCGGCAAAATGATCCAAGATGGTCGCCAAACCATTAATCTGACAGTTTTGAAATAGGCAAATTTTAATTAAATTTACCTGTAGTAGAGCAAAACAGAAATCTTAACCTAATATGCCAGCATGTAATAACTCCAACTTAAAAGGAAAACTGAACGTGAAATTACCAAGTCCCGAAGCTGAAAAATATAGTCAACATCAGTACAAATGCATAGAATGATTGATAGAGATGCAGCAATAAAGCTATGTATAAAGTTTCGTTTCAAAATGTCTGATAATTTAGCCATAGGAGAACTAAACACAAACCGCTACCAAGATTGGAAACCACCACCAGCTCTATCAGCAAACGACGCTCAGGTGCTTGACCTTTGACCATGCGACCCCAATGTTATTATGTGGATTACAAACATCATATCCAAGCTTAGTTCCAAGAGGATCAACCCATCCTGAAATATAAGCGGAAATGTTCTGCATGCTTAAAGAAAGTAAAACTATAAAACAGTTTTGTAAATAGGTCACAATGACCTTGATCTTTGATCTAGTAACTTTGTTATCATCATCCTGCATCCTCATAGTGCTCCAAAGACTTTTTCCATTAGGCCTAACCAATCCTGAAATACAGGCTGATAACATGTGCGTAACGCAAAAGCTTAACATTGTTGCCGCAGATGCCACCGTCGACGAAAACATGATACCTATGTCTAACATTCTGCTTCGCAGGCAAGACAAAAATTAAGAGAACAGAAACTTTATATTAGTCTTACTAATGATAAGCTACATTGTGAATACATAATTTATATAATTTCATACTAATAAAAGTGAACATTCCTAGATCCACTCAAACTTCATTTTTGAAGGAATAATAATAATAATAATAATAATAATAATAATAATAATAATCATTCAGTAAGTATTGCTTTGCAATACATGTTCCTTACCTGGTGATATAAATCTTTACATATTGACAGTCAAAAACTCCATTAAAGATTGACAGAAGCAGCTGAAACTCGAACTTGATCTGTAACTTCTTATAACAAAGCAATAAACCAAGTTTGAGTTATATATGTGATGGAGAATGAAAAAGTATTGAAAGCTGATACGTTTGTATTTAATAAGTCAAAAGGGGACATAACTCCATCAAAAATTGACGCAAACGCCTGAAACTCGAACTTGCTCTGCAATTTCTCATAACTAACCAATGTACTAATTTTCAGTTGAATATCTTGAAAGACTGCGAGAACAAGTGTGGAAAACAAATATTTTTCATATTTCATAAGTCGAAAGGGGGCATAACTCGATAAAAAAATGACGAAAATGTCTGAAACTTTAACTTGCTCTGTAACTCCTTATACTAAAGCGATGTACCGATTTTCGTTTAAATATCTTGAAGGAGTGTGAAAATGTGCAGAAAGCTGATATTTTTCGTATTTCTTAAGGCAAAAGGGGGGCATAACTCCATCAAAAATTTACGCATATGCCTGAAACTCGAACTTGGTCTGTACAAAGCAATGTAGCAATTCCTAGAATAATATCTTAAAAGACTGCAAAAAAAAAGTGCGGAAAACTAATATTTTTCGTATTTCATAAGTCAAAAGGGAGCATAACTCCATGAAAAATTGATGAAAATGTCTGAAACTCGAACTTGCTCCGTAACTATGTACTGATTTTTGCTTAGATATCTTAAAGGAGTGCGAAAAAACCTGAAGAAAGCAGATATTTTTCATATTTCTTAATCCAAAAGGAGGGCATAACTCCATCAAAAATTGATGCATACACCTAAAACTCGAACTTGGTCGCTAACTTCTCATAACAAAGCAATGTACCAATTCTCAGTTGTATACCTTGAAGGACTGTGAAAGTGCAGAAAACCAACTGCGACAGATGGATGGACAGACAGACAGAGTGAAAACCTATAGTCCCCCGAATTTTACCCGTAGGGGTCTAATAATTAGAACGTGTAGTCATGTAGTCAATCATGTCAATGGAATGATATTGCAAATTACTATGGCTTGACAAACATTGACCTTGCCTCCTGGCTCCCCCCCACCCACCCATCCACCCTCTTGATGGGTGGGTGGGGAGGGGGTCGAGCACAATATAAATGTCATCTCCGAATCTGCAATCATATATATAACTCAACTAATAAATAATGATATTTGAGTTTTTTTGACAATGAACTCCCGTTCCTAATATAAATAGCATCACACAATCCACAATCATATGGGCAGCTCGTATAAATTTGGTTGAATTCCACCAAACCATTTTAGAAACAATATGACACCAGCATGCGGATGAACGGAGGCAATTGCAATATTCTCAGTCATATGAATGATTTTGTAAAGTCATTCCATGGAAAATTATCAAATACATTTTAGCGTTACCTGTAGATAATTAGTTTAAATGGCTCTTAGTGTGTGTGACTAGTAAAGAATTAAACTGTAATGCTTAACCAGAAGCTAGTATATAAAACATTGGTATCATAGATTATATTGCAGTTTGTATATCAGGGTTAGAAATAAGAAATTTGTTCTACATGCACACATTGTACCGGTATCTAACACTGGGATTTTACTTGCACGGCAAAGAATTTACAGGCACATAGATTGATATGATACCATATCAGCCATTAATGTACATTGACACTGTGCACCCGGGATTAAAAATACACAAGTACTGTACATATAAAGGGCTTATTTCGCCCTCTATATATAGGTTTAACCGCCTCATCAACAAATCCCTGAAAAAGTATATTATTTACAATATAAAGCTTAATCTGTTGAATATTTGAAAACTAATTTGACTGGAAGCCATTGCAATGGCATCCAGTCAAATTAACTTCAAAATGTTCAACAATTTTCCTGTACGGTTACCTTGAAAGTGAGATACGGGAATTCATCAGTGACAGGGTTAATCAGGCAGCTCGTTGTTATCACATACATGGAGGCACTGTGAAATACTCTTATATATAAATTGTACATATTAAACTGTAATCACATAAGAATAAACTTTGTGGTTGTAATTTCCGATGAAAGGTGATTTGTATTAAATGATACTAAACTGAACTTATTCTACCTTTTCAGGTGATAGAATATGAGACTCTAGTACTTTTAGAAAGAGAGTGATGGCGCTTGGTGTCTGGTCTCGTATCTTTGGTCCTAGGTTGATTTAGTTTTTTTCCTTCGATAATTAAGTTCTACTTGGAGCATATTAACACTTTAACCCTCAAGACAGCCCACCCACCCCCCATCCCCTGCCCCCCTCCCCAAAAAAATTTTTTCCAATGGTCCTGAGAAATTTATATTAGAAGGCCAGGCGATTATTTTTCAAAATAACCCACTGGAATGACTGGCTCGAAAACCGAATGAAAATGGATACTGTCTATTCGAGAATTTATATTTTCTTGAACAAATTTGAGGTATAAATGGTTAATTCTTCTTCTTTTCGTTCGCTGATCATACTATCGACATGATCATAAGCGTTAAGTGCGTGGATCCATGGTTTATTAGAGTGCGCCGTGCGGCCTGGAACCTCCGTCTTCAGCACTCGAGGTTTCTGTCAGGGTTACCTCACCCGTACCTCCTTTAGTCGCCTCGTACGACACGCAGAGGATACGGAAGGTGTATTCTAAGCCCACCTACAGGGCATATAAATGGTTAATGAAACTTCACATTGTTGTGGAGTATGCAGGGTGAGAGAAACATCAGTCTGTCCATTCTTTTGTCGATCTGTATATCTGTCTATCTAAGCGCGCACATTAAAACTCATGAAAATTCCAGTTTTATTTTGATAACTTGAGTTAATATTAACTAAACTTCATTGAGTATGCTTCTTGGAAGAAGTCCTATTTTTCTCCATCTATCCATTTTCCCCATTTTATTCATTCATTTTACTAGTTATTTAAAACTCCATGACAATTTCAGTTATTGTTCGATACATAAGTTCTATTGGGAGTTTGTGTATGCATTTTGCGCCACATGTATCTTAAACATAATTTCCACATAGACAAACAGATGGTCAAACAGATGATCAGATTGACCATTAAAAATAATAGGCTTCCTCCAATCCCCATTATCAACATGTGCATCATAAATAGTTCGAGCAAACTGGATTTCCATGTTTATTACAATTGTGTACAAAATAGATCTGTCATACTTCTATGGTATCCAAAGATGTCTAATCATAACGTGTATGTGTTTATTATATGCTAAGAAAAGATAGTGAAAGCTAAAAATCAGTTAATCCTTTAATGATCACACCTACCGAATGCAAGGACAGATTCGGCTTTTCCAAAGTTCTAGCCAATATATTAGTAAAATTCCTTTTTTGTTAGCCAAATAGTAAATACTTTAGCCACATCTTTACTTCAATGTCACTTATGAATATGTTTGCAGTCAGTCATCACCAGGTAATACTATCCATTTTACAGTCCAGATACAATAGGGACATATACAAGAAATGTGTTGAATATTTTGAAACTGCAGCAACAGCTTTCGGTCACATTAATTTCAAAATATTCAACAACGTAAACAGGAATTTTTGCTATGCTGGAGATAGTCAGGATTCAGCTCACCAAGAAAATTAAATTAATATTAATCTTTAGCCATTGATTTAGCCAATTTCATGAGCCAGATTTCAGTTTTACTAGCATTTGTCTAATTAGCTAGTGCGTAGATCCAGTCCCTGCCAAAGATAGCCTCTGCAGTGTCATTAAGGACTGTTGATTTGCAGCCCTAGAGAACTCTTTTTTTTTTTTTAATTTACCATGCCAATGATAAATTCTAAAAAGTAGTCTAGTTCTCTTGGTTTGCAAATAAGCATTCACTAAATAAGAGATTTAATTTGCTTGACAAATCATAACCATTAAAGGTTAACATTTCAGTCAGCATGATGTCATGTACTTTTAATATACCCAGCATAAGTTTTTATGAAAATAATATTCAAAGATTTTTTGCTAAATTTAAAGGCGCATATTCACAACACAATACATGAAAGAAATTTTTTTAGAGAATTTAATTGTGTGACTAGATGCAATGAAACGAAATAAATCTTAAAATATGATGATTTCATTCAGTATAAATAAATAAATTTTTATTTGTGAATTTGAATTACGGACTCATGCCTCTAATTCAATTTCACAACTTAAAAAATTATATTAATTTATATGGAATGAAATCATCATGTTAAGATTGTATTTCATTACATCTAGATAGATACACAACTGCAATCTGAGCCTCTAAAAGTCAACAATTTTAACAATTTTATTTTCAAGCATTCTGCCATGAATTTGCACCTTTAAACTTTTAAAGTCCATTTTCCAGCACCTTTGATAGTCTTGAAAGATTAACTCTGTGTACAACCACATTTTACCATTTGAACCATGAATTTCCAGATTTCATTTGAAGGTAACTTTTCAGGTAAGCTGCTAAATATTTGGAAAAAAAGACTAGTTCTTGCATTCTAAATGATTGTTCATAAATGGCACTTTAGGTTCTCAAGATTAAAGCACTTTCAAAGATCCGGATGAATGCTGTATATTTACGCTGGTGTTCATACAAGCAATGTCGAGAATATGTTCATCATATTACGCTTGTGGAATACTGATAAAATTATCCCCTCTTGTGTTACCGAGCCAGTCATTCCAGTGGTAAATTTTCAAAAATATTCTAAGGGAAGAATATTTTTGAAAATTTACCACTGAAATGACTGAGCAGAAATGTGAATTTTCTTTACCATTATACTTTTGATGAATGGCCATTTGAAGGATAACAGAAATTTTTTTTTTATAGTAAATTTTCATTATAAATTTACAAAAATACTCTTTTTGGCTGCAAAAATTAAAATTTCCTTGAAATGTATTGGAAATTAAATGGTTAATTGAAATAAATAGTATTTTGAGCGTTTTAATGCGATGTTGACATAAGAGGGGTTAAACACGCATAGAGATGTCTTTATATGATAATGCTTTTACAACTGCTATGTATTAGTCATAGAATAAACTTGACTAATCTATCTATATATTAGCTAAGTAATATATTTCAACATAAAAAAGTATATTAGTCAATAAAGCAATATATAGAAGAATTACAGTACACAAAATAATATAAGTAAAATAATTATGGTATCGTCAGTCAAATATATCTGGCAATAACGATCAGATTCAAATAGCATGTCACACAAGTCAGTGCCGACTGCCTCACAAATACATATGGTTCCTACATCAGAAACAAGCAGGTCCATACCATACGAAAAACACATTACCCGTATTTCACCAATTAGTAGCCTATGCTTCTATTGGGACAAGAGGTTTACAATTTCCAAAACATTACCTCTGAGAAAAAGGGATGGGCTTATATTAGGTATATTTCAAGAAAAGTTAGAAATCCATTCTCTAAAATGATAGCCATCTATTAGATCATGGGCCTTTAATAGGTGAAATATGTTAGTCAGGCAGATGTTGGCAAATAAACAATGATACAGGCGACTGCACTCTGATGTCAACACCCTATCATTTAGTTGTGCCAATAGCAAGGAAACTGCTGTACATTTTAAAACAATTTTGTTGGATGATGTTGCTGTCTATGACAGCACCATCTTCCACCAAATTTATTTTAAAATGAACACCAGATCATCTTTTAATTTAATTTAAAAAGCTTTAAATTTTGACATCAGAGTTCTAAGTGTTAACCCATATGGTCCCTGTATTACTAATAGATATGCAGGTTATGGACAAATATACACACATGGTCCCACAAATAGCAAGTCTGATTTCCTCATAAAACACATATTGGTCCTAGCACAGTTTCATATCACAAATTTTACTATCAGGTCAAATTACATGATTCGATGTAAATGAAATGCAATCACTGCTAGGTTTGTATGTGAAGCAGACAAATCAAATTTTAAAATGAAAATCACAGACATACCTTTCAATGGACTCTTTCAGTTGGGCAAGTGTGGTCAACACTAGTGTCGGGTTGAATTCATTTGACCGATTTTAGCGATTTAATAACAATCGTGATAATGCAGGTTCTGGGCCTTCTGGTATTAACACAGTAATAGCCCATAACATTATCAGAGACGTTGGTGTGGCATGACTATGGCATCATAATTGAATCTATGTGACGTCACAACATGAGTGTTACAGAACTCGTGCAAACAAATTTTCCCAACAAACGTCATAATCATACCATGGCAACAACACGACACTAGTGATGCAACCCAAGGCCAATCGAAAGAGCCCAATGTTGCAAACTAGTAGCATCACCTTTCACAGTTTCATGAACAAGACATTCATGAACAAGACAAACAGAAGTGGCTTAAGTAACAGTCTTGAGAAATGTACATTTTTTTACCAAGACAATGATAGGCTAGAAAGCTACCACTGGAATGATTGACTCAATAACTGAGCCAGTCATTCCATTGATAAGTTTTCAAAAACATTCTTTTCTTGGTCTGTAAATACACTTTTGCAAAGAAAATATTTATATTTTCTATACCGATTTCACCAATTAACGGTTAAGCACATATCTAACAAGAAAATCTTAGTCACTGCTTCAAGTAAGCTGCTCTATATTAATGGAGGAATCCAGTTTTAGCTATGCCACCGCCCATCTCTAGCTAAGCTCCAACCACACTTCACTCATGTCGAGATCGATCGATTCCGGAACTCACTATCAATTTTCAGAAAACTACAGGTAAGGTAAGCTGTTGAATATTTTGAAACTAATTTGAACGGGTGCTGTTGCAACAGTACCCAGTTAAAGCTTCAAAATATTTAAAAGCATGTTTATTAACTAGTAAAGACATACAATTCGTACAACAACACATAGTCTGTCACCAATTATACGTTCGTGACATACTTATCTATGTAATTTATGATGTTATTGATTATGATATCATCCTCAAAGCCATGTAGTTGGTTATAACATCATATGATGAATGGATAAACTGGAAAGGTCCATTCCTCAGACTAGCGAATGAAGCAAATGAATCAAGCTCACAATGAACATAGAATGGCCTCCACTGACAATGCCTCATAATCATAAATACAATGTATATAAAGTAAAAACCTTTAAAAGGAATAATATAGGATTTCAAAATAATAATAATTTTATACAGTAGACTACATAATACATATACATTATAGTTTTATACAGTAGACTACATATAAAGATATATAACATTATTAATACATTGATAGCGCTGCATTTCACTGAAGCAAGAAGCGGCCAGTAAGAATACCGCTTTTTGGGGAAAGAGTTAGTTAGAAACTTACAAGGATTATAGTGATTTAGTTTGAGTGGTGGCTTTGAAAATACAGTAACTAATGATAAACTCCAAACTGGCATTGCTACTGCCTGTCTATGATATACATTAGGTATACATTTTAACCCTGTACCAACCATATCAGCCAAAAACGGTTTCTGCAGTGGTCTTGAGAAATGTTCATTTACAGATTAAGAGAACTCTTTTTGAAAATTTATCACTGGAATGATTGGCTTGATAACCGAGCCAGTCATTCCAGTGGTAAATTTTCAAAAACAGTCTTCTCTTGGTCCGTTACCAATGGACATTTTCAATGAAAACATTGAATTTTTTTTGAACAAATTGAGTGTTATAGGGTTAATACTACCAAATTCTCCTTACTGACATGTTTCGGGATATTGTTTCCAGTCATTGTTGACAGAACACATTTGTGGGTTCAGTAAACCTCACAAAGTCTGGAAGCATATGCTAGCTATAGGCATCATAGGTGAAATGACATAGGTATCACATGTCCATGTGTAGTAAAGGCACATCAAACGCTGACCCCCCACCCACCTCCTCCTCCCTTAACAAGAGGTCCCTGTAGTCATACTACATTCCCAATGGACAGGAACACATAGCTGACAGTTTGACTCTATGTCAACTCAAGATACAAGGGTAGTTCTCATTAAGAATGCTGCCATTTTCAGACATATAGTTAGTACTGTAGTTATTCTTGAATGGCTTTGACTGCGATCACCCAGCTATTCCTTGCTATGATGAGGGCCCCTCTTAGTGTGGGTCCAGTCTCACTGGTCAAAGGCAAACGTAGACATGTGCCATTTTGAATTGCCTAAGTTATTTATATCCAGAAATGAATGCCAAAAACCGGTGACCCTTTACATCACAACTAAAGTCAGCAAAGTCAGAAAAATTAGTTTGCAGAACATAATCACCCGAGTAAATGAGACATGGCATTTACCCAAGAGGCCTTCCCAGACATGTTCATATAAATGTATATAGCTACTTACTCAAAAAAGCATCCCTTTTTGTTTCTACGAGAATTGTTAATACTTACCAGATGTACTATTATGATAATGTATATTATCTAGTCTAGCTCAAAATAACAATTAAAACTCTGCACTCTCCATGGTCCTACCCATACTGTGTCCGGGAATTACCATAGCCTCCAGGTACCGAGTCAATTCCCAACAACAGTCAGATTTGTCTTCTATTTGGCTTGACAAACGGCAAAAGAGGCTCAGCCTCACCTAAGTAGGGTGGCTGAGGTGGGCCATAGTACATCTGGTAAGTATTAGCAATTCTCGTAGAAACAAAAGCGGATGTTTTTTTTATTCTATTTCGAATAATACTTACCAGATTACTATTATGATAAACTCCGGATTTCGACAGCCAAGAAACTCCGGTGGGAGGAGGCTCGGCTTGAAACAGCTCTCATCTACCATCCGACAGAGAAGGTTGTGAAGAGACTAGAACCCCAGCATACGCTTTAGGTTCCACCATCTGACTCATAGAGTGCTAAACTTCCATGGTCTAGACCGCGCTCCCCCACCTCATTTGTCTGCACAAATTCCAGAAGGTTGTCAAAGGGGAGGCAACACCCACCAGATCTGTGTCAGCCCCAAGTCTCAGCTAGAGCAGTCCAGGAGAGTGCAAAGAAGCTACTACAACTTCTAATTTTGAAAAAACTATCAGTATATCGATTAGATTTTCAAATTTGAATGAGTCTAATGTCTGTTGCAATGAATAAGATAATCTTGAACCAGAGTTTTTACTAAATCAGTCTGGGAATTCGACTGTAAGTAAATTAATATTAGTCACAAATTAAGAAAGCACTCACCATTTTCAGAGTGCTTGGTCTTTCTTGATCATCACAGGAGCTCCGCCCAATCCACGGTCATTCACAGATCAAGTGCATCACCATTGCTCAGTGCATGTGGAAGAACCCTACGATGTATGCGCAAATAGTGGTCGGACGTGGCTTTAGTTAAGATTCGACGGCTATCGGATTAAGTGCGATGGAGATATCGCAAAGGTAGAAATCAGTGAATGACGACTCGGCATGCCATTGTGCTACAGACATCACCTCCTCTAGAGACACCCTTATAAAGGGCCGATACTGTTGCTAGTGCTCGGACTTGATGGGTGTTCGCACGATCAATCTGCTTCACTGTAGCGATTTTATGCGACATCTGAATAGCATCGACTATCCATCGAGAAATGGTATCTTTCGAGGCGTGAAGATGTTGAGCTTTGAGACATAACCACAGAGATTTTGGGTCATCTCTCCACTCCTTAGTATGTTTCTTATACATTTTTAGACATCTGACAAGACACCAAGCAGAAAAGGTTGGATCATGCCTAATTAAACTTGGCAAAATGATCGGCTGTCCTGGATATTTAAGTGACTGATTCTTTGCCAGGAAACAAAGACATGGTAATAGTCTTAAACCGTCACCCATAACAACAAAACGGTCTTGTTCGGCAGAAAGCGCATGGATTTCGCTTCTCCTTCTCGCCGATGATGCTGCAACCAACAAAACTGACTTAATAGTTAACAGTTTAATATCTATAGATCCAATTGGTTCAAAGGGAGCATGCCCTAAAACCTGTAGAACAAGAGATAGATTCCTTGCTGGGATAGGAATTGGCTGTCTAGGTCGCAAATTGCTCATTCCTTAAATAGCTTCATTTAAAGTGTCGTTCTCCACTCCTACAGTGGCCAGACTGGGAACAACTGAAGCTAATGCAGACTTATATGCTGCTAGGGTTGAAGGTACAAGCTTGTCAACCTCGTATAAATGACAGATAAAATCTGCTACGTGTTGAACAGATGCAGAAAAGGGATTAATATCTCTTCTCTTACACCACTCTGCAAATTTGTTGATTCTATAATTATGTCTTTGTGGTTGACCCTCTTCTGTCCGAAGTGACAAATTTCGCTGCTTGCGCAGAAAAGCCACTCTCAATTGCTCGCTGCTTGATAACATCCATGCAGTCAATTGGAACATCTCTGGTCTGTCGTGGAGATACAGACCTTTGTTCTGAAAAATCAGATCCCTTCTGTCTGGAAGAGGGATTGGATTGCAGACCAGAAGGACCAGCAGATCCGTAAACCATGATCGGCCTGGCCAATGAGGGGCGATCAGTAGTACTTAGCATATGCCCTCTCTTATCTTTGCCAGAACCTTTGGGATGAGAATTGTTGGAGGATACGTATAAGTGTACATTCCCTTCCACCTTATTGCCAGTGCGTCTACTGCTAGAGCTAGCGGGTCCAGGATCGCTGACACGTATGTGACCATCTTTATGTTTCCTTTCATCGCAAACAGATCCGCATTTGGCTTGCCCCAATGTTTGAAAAGAACCTCCGCTACTCACTGGTTGAGCTGCCATTCCGTCGGACGACAAACTGTCCTTCGACTGAGAGCATCTGCTAGGATGTTCAATCTTCCTGGAATGTGCGCTGCCCGAAGAATAATATTCCTCTCTTGGCACCACAGCAGAAGGTTCCATATCATCATGCACAATTCTGGTGATCTCGTCCCGCCCTGGCGGTTAAGGTAAGACACCACTGTTGAGGTGTCTGTCCTTACTAGGACAATCTTGTCTCGGATTAAGTTCTCAAACTTTTGCAGTGCTAATGCCACCGCTAATAATTCAAGACCATTTATGTGTTTCTGCGCATTGGTCTCATCCCATTCCCCTGACACTGACAAGATTGTCCAGTACTGCGCCCCAACCCATTGTTGATGTATCTGTAAAGATGGACATCTGTGGTTGAGGAGGTTATAGAGGAACACCTCGCAGGAGATTCTGTTTGGATAACCACCAATGAAGATGGAATATCAACAGTAAACCTAGTATTTTGAGAAATTGACGCACCATCAGATAGGCTCCTAGAGAAACTGACTCAAGAACTGCAATCAAACTCTTGACTGCTCTCTGCCGGAAAAGATACACTGTCCCTGAGATTGAAAACTATTCCCAGATACACAAACTCCTGGGATGGAGTCAATTCTGATTTCTCTAGATTCACAATCCATGCTAGGCCCTTTAGTAATGCCAGGACTACATGAAGATTGTTGCGCAGACTGGATTCCCCCGCCTTCAGCAGCCAGTCGCCTATGTAAGTATGAACAGCTATGTTTCTCCTGCGAAGGTAAGAAGTCATGGTGAGAACCACTTTGGTGAAGACCCTCGGGGCTGTGGTCAGACCGAAAGGAAGCTCATTGAATTCCCAAACATTGTCTTGGAATGCAAAGCGAAGGTATTTCTGAAAAGGAATTGACAGTGGAATATGACAATATGCATCCTTCAGATCTATCGATACTGCCCACATGCGTTTTCTCATCCCTGTCATCACCGCTGCCACAGTCTCCATCTGAAATTTTGGTGAAAGAATGAATTTGTTCAGTGGTTTGAGGTTGAGAATCGATGAAAACTATCGAATAGAAGCCCAAGGACGACTGATTGCAGACTAAATGAATCGCATTCTTCTGCTGAAGATCTATGATTTCTGAGCAAATGGCATCCAGACTGGTCGAAATTAATGGAACTAACGATTGACGGATGAGCCAGTCCAGTTCGTAGCCGTTTCTTAGCCAATGACAGACTAAACAACCTTGCACGACCTGTTCCCACTGGTTTGAGAACAGCTGAAGTCTGCCTCCGATGGAAGAAATCTGCACACAACTCGCGGTCGATATTGTGCGATAAGACGTTAATTCGTTTGGGTGAAGATTCACTACTCCCTGCGTTCCTGGCACCACCGGTACTGGTCTCGCCGGAAGCCTGTCAGGACCGTCCCCCACGGCCACCTCGCAGCTTCTTGAAATATGACGGCCCGGGACCGGCGCCACGGCTATCCTTACGGTAGCCGCCGCAACCCAAGCCGCCACCCTATCATCTTCATACGGCCTCTTATTCGAGGACTTGTATGAAGACGAACGGCCAGGTCCCTGTGAACTGGATGCCCAATGGGTATCATGGCCAGAAGGATGGAAGGGCGATCTTTGGTGCTGCCTCTGCTGCTCATGTTGATGCTGCTTGTAGGACTGTTGCAGCTTAGTCCTCTTCATCGACTTCCACGACTTGCCGACAACCTCCTGCTCTGCCACCACAGATACAAATTTTGGAGAGGGCTTGTTGTGCCGAGCTACCAAACAAGGCCGGACCAATAAACGGCGCAGAAGATAACGCAGCCCTCATCTCCGGTCCTGGTTCTACACAATCGAGAACCATTCTCCTCCGCTCCGCCAATGATCTAGTGATCACCCAGGCCAGGCAATCTTGGGACAAGCACATGGCGTCCCGGACAACTCTGGGAGCAGCCTCTGGTACTTCCCCACCTTTCGTCGCACAGGTCAGCATACCCTGCAGGACGGTGTATCCGTGCGAGAGAGCAGCCATAGCCACTCTTGCCGCATCCTCAATGAGAGTTAACTTATTGAAGGGATCCTTGTTAGCCTGGGAAACCAAGGGTCGAGAACGACCCTTGGCTTTCCCGGCTAACGGCCTATTCAGTGCTTCTTTCCCCAACTGAAAGCCGAGGAACACGAGCAATCTGATGGTAGGCCTGCACTGGAAAGCGGACCCTACTCCTTATCTCCTTAGTGGCCTTGGGCAAAGAATACTCCGGCTGAACCAGATGGTAAGCCGCGACTTCTAACATGTCAGAAGTCTGAGTGTCCAAGGGAAGTCGGCATGGCCGAATAGCCACTCGACAGATCACGCTGAGATCCCTGAACCGATGTCAACACGATACAGTCAGACATCCAACCAAGGACCTGCACCCATTCAGCTTTGGTGCAAAAAGATGATTCGCCCATCAATGGACTACCATTCTAATCTTCCTTCTCACCTTGGATGAAAAGGCCACCAAAGATCCATGTTGAGAGCTACGGATCAAACCTCCCACTCAAAGCAGGTACGTGGCTCCACTACTTGCGGCTCCAGTATCTAGTGAATTCCCAGATACGGAATCACTGCAATCCATCGGCTCCAGTACAGGAGACGGGACTATGGCAGGAGATGGGACTCCGAGAAGAGCCATCATAACCGCATCCGCGATGCGGATGGGAGACGTATAACACGGCTCTGACGGCAGTCCGGACTGAGCACAACCCGGGTGAAAAATGGCCGACAGAACGTCAACATCTTCACCCGGTTGACAAACCCATACAAAACCTGTGGGTGACCCACCGGAGGTACTGGATTCTGTCACCTGTGAAAGCTCCGGCAAGCCAGTCTTCCATCAGGAGGATATCTTCTTCCTCTGCCGTCGGCTCTTGAGCCAAAGCAAGAGGAAGGACAGGTACATGGCCCTCTGCAGAATTAGCCGGACCACTGATAGGTAATCCTGCACCAGCCTGCGTCAACGGGACCGTTGACTGAAAGGACTCAAACATCACCTTGAAATGGGCCGCCCAAACACCTAAGGCTGAGTCTATCCGCTCATTCAGGCGTTCTTCCAGACCTTTGACTGATGCCTGATCCACTTTGGCCGACTTGTCCCTCGCGATTCTCTCCAAATGTGCACGCCGTTCGCGATCAAATTCCGCCACCATCTCCGAGGACCACTTCACGCATACATCGCAAGGGCTTCCGACTTTGGACTTCACGCAGGCAACACAGTGATGTCCCAAGAACTTACAGCGCGAGCAAAGTGTATCAGGTGGTGGGTCCTTGCTTTGCCCCCTCACTTTCTGCGAACACAGAATAAGAATTAAAACACTGCACATGATAATATGATGACGAGCAACACGCACAATTTACTTGGTTGTAATTTAAAATTACTTAAAAAACATTAACTTTCTGTCAAATTAATGATAACCAAGTTTAGGGAGGAAATATTTGAAAACTTTTAGAGTGAAAATTTAATAAACATGACTTGGTAATTAATTAACGTTAAAATAGCAAGAAAATAAGACCGATCGCTACAAACACCCTCGACAGTGAAGCGAGAGCTAATGATCGGCTTAAAACAGAGTGCATAGACACGCCAAGCCAAAACAAAACGTTAATCATGGGCGCCGCCCTCTTGGCAACGAGCGCATTTATCTTGGAAGGAACCGAGTCGCAAGAGAAATTAACCGAGTACCCGGATAAGGTTAAAAAGTTAACGGGTAACGGAGCGACTCCAACAATGGCTACCATTTTAAAACAATGTGCCAATTTAAGGCGATTTCAAACAGTCATTACGGCACGAATGTATTAATTCTAGATTGATACAACCTGTCCCTGTGATGATTTTGCTTTCCCTTCCATAAAGCCAGCAATCAAATCGTGCGTAGAATACTAAAATCGCAAAAATTCTAGCTAAGTTACGACTCAGAAAAACGCAACTGTAAAGTCGAGCAAAATAGACGAATCTGACTGTAGTTGGGAATTGACTCGGTACCTGGAGGCTATGGTAATTCCCGGACACAGTATGGGCAGGACCATGGAGAGTGCGGAGTTTTAATTGTTTATTTTGAGCTAGACTAAATAATAGACATTATCATAATAGTACATCTGGTAAGTATTATTCGAAGTAGAATGTGTTAACCCTTTAACCCTCGAGTTTGTTTTAAAAAAATTAATTTTCCCACAAGAAATGTCCATTTGCAGACCAAGAGAAAACTATTTTTGAAAATTTACCACTGGAATGACTGGCTCGGTTATCGAGCCAGTCATTACAGTGGTACATTTTCAAAAATAGTATTCTCTTGGTCTGCAAATGGATATTTCTCAAGAACACTGCTGAAGCCGTTTTTGGCTGATATGAGTGTTAAAGGGGTAATCTAATGAGTTGAATATGAGCAACATCAAAAACTTGCTTCTGATTAGCTGAATACAAAGTGAAAATAGAATTGAGGTAGTGCAGGAGATATACCTTGGTATGCATCTTTCTAGTATGTGAAAATTAGTTTTATCCCAAATTCATACATGGAAACTGTAAGGACATTTTCCAGATAATTACCACTATATTCAGTGACCATTTGAACATGGAAAAAGCTAACATTTAGTCTGATCATGGTACAAGTTCTTCAAGCAAAGAGGTATTTACATAAGACAAGATTGGCAGTCGTTGCTATATACTGATTGCACAGGTGGGAGCGATTATAAAACACATCAACTAATGTAAATTGCATAGATGGGTAATGATTACATCAAATCAACTGGACAATTTTATAACATATACACACAATTTGTAAGTCTGTATAAAACCGAAAAGCATGTTATGAGATTTAGGACTACTAAACAATATAATCAAACACAGGGTTCTGCCCAGGATGAAATTAGTGCCGGACATTTTTACGGAAATTTTACAAAGTTCCGTGAAATAAAGCTTAATTTCAACAAAATATGTGAAAAGTGGTGGTTAAAAAAGATAGTTTAGTCTTTAGTGCTGGTTAAAATTGTTGATTGGTGGCTAATCCCGACCATGCCGACCAGTGTGGGCAGAACCCTGCAAACACATGCAAATTAGATGAAATAATTACACAAAACCCTTGCCATAGTAGCCATTACTGGAAGCACTTTGGCAAAAGTTATTAGGTGGAAACAAAAATTGTATTGCTATGATATTATTACTTAAAGTAGATTAAAGTGGTTAGACTGTGCATTATTGCTGGTGATACATAATAGCTGCTTGTGGACATATGGCAGTTTGAATCTTTAACACTCAAGCTGACTAGAAACAGCTTTTGCAGTGGTCTTGAGAAATGTTCATTTGCAGAAAAAGAGAAGACTATTTTTAAAACTTTACCCCTGGAAGACTGGTTCAATAATCGAGCCAGTCATTCCAGTAGTAAATTTTTAAAAACAATCTCTTCATCTGTAAACAGACATTTTCTCTAAGAAAATTGAAATCTTCCTGCACAAATTTGAGTGTTAAAATGTTGAAAGAGTAGTATATGATTTCGTAGGATATTATAGAATGGTGTAAGATACAACAAGATGAGTACCCTAAAGTTGGGCATCATGTTTTCTGGGGAATGATAAAGTAGGATTGGGCTGGATAGAATCAAGTATGAATACAAAGTAAGAGTTCAGCTATGTAGATTTGGGTAAAATATGGCAATACCGGGTCGACACTATGATATTGTGGAATCATGATAGGATAAAGTAATGTGGAATTCTAAAACGTAAAAGTCTAACATTTGATTTGAATTTTTGCCGACGAGTCCCCAAATCCTGCAAAAATATGGAAAAATAAATATTAATTTTCATAGCGAAACATATCGTGCATAAGAGAATGTTGCATGGACCAAATCAAATGCTGCACCTCATACAACAAACTGAATTTGAATTCATACAGAGCTCAACAAAAGAGATATGCAAGCTAAGTGGTCGGTTAGGCGACTGGACGGATAGAAAGAACAGACCTAAAACAAGAGGTCCAAGGGTCTGTATTCCTCATCTGGAACATTAGTAGATTGAAATGTCGGAATTCGGGTTTAAAAGCTAGTTCTGGGCATAAATGCAAGTATTTGGGACTGAAATTGGGAATTTAGCACTAAAAACAGACAATTTGACTCAAAATCTATAAACTTGCACAGAAATTCTGAAAATCAGAGCTCGGAATGTGAACATTTTTGAACAGATATGTGACAGTTGTGACATGAAATGCAGAATCTGGGCTAGAAAGTTAAAATTCAAGCCAAAAAGGGTGAAATTTTGGGTTTGAAATATTGGAATTTCACTTCTAATTACAAGACTGCTGACAGGAAATGGGGCCATTTTGGAAAGAAATATAAAATTAGAGCTCTATGACCGAAAGATTATTCCCGTAAAATTTGTCTGAAATTAGCCCATTGGCTCTTGACACTTGAGAGATCATTTAAAGGAAGCACATGGCGGAGAGATAATGGATGATAGAGAGACGATGGACAGTAACCATGACATAAGTTCACTTCACAGGTGAGCAAATAATCTTTAAATTGCATATGGAATTACTAATTTGTTGGATATGTTCAGTCACTCATAAACACTACAATTTGTGAGACTGTTTAATGGTCCCACCAGCAAAAAATGCTTTTTCGGTCATGGTCTTTATACATATACATGCACACTATTACGCCAGGAGAAAAATATTTGTGAGAATTAACTGAGCCAGTCAGTGTCAAGATAACTTCTCACAAACAATCTTATTTTGGCTGCAAATGGACAGATTGTATACAAGAAAACATTGATCACTTTCAACCATTAGCATGTCTTAATGGAGACAAAACGTGACTTGTGAGTTATCACTTTCACCAACAAATCCCTGAAAAATTATATTCCTTATGATATAAAACTTAAACTGTGGAATATTTGAAAATTCATTTGATTGGAAGCTAGTATGGCACAAGGCAGCAGCGTCCAGTAAAATTAATTTCAAAATATTCAACAGTTTTCCTGTAGGGTTGCCTTGAAAATGAGACATGGTGACGTCATCGGTGTAAGGGTTAATGATGATCCTATGTCACAAAGCCACTATTCCTATATCTTATAGGAGATGGCATTGGAAGCAAATTCACTGAAAGTGGTTAATACATAAAATAGCAACAACTTTCAGTTAAACTATTTTCAAAATATTTAACAGGTTTCATATTTAACTTCTATGACTCTGCCTTCGGGAACTGAAGATGAAACAAAGCGTTAAGATTTCCATACTGCACAATTAACAGTGCAAAACGTCTTTGCATGGAGATTGAGCAATAGCTGTTGGTGAATGGCAAGATGATGCTTGAGCTCATGGTCTATGTTTTCTTCTCTTCACGCTTGAGAATGTATACAGGTAAAACTGCTTTGTGGCACCTGCAAAGTACAATATTAACATCAATACATCAAATAATCAGCAAGTCTAATATTCATTGTTAACTCTCACCCATGAATTCCCCCATATCCAATTTTCAAGACAACCATACAGGAAAACTGTTGAATAATTTGAAATTAATTTGATTAGAATCAGGCACCAATGGCTTCCAGTCAAATTAATTTCAAAATATTCAACAAAATTAGTTTTATCATAAAGAATTTTCTTTTTCAGGGATTTGTTGGTGAAAGGCTTAATGCAAAAGAGTGAGCCGATAAATCTATTTAGCAATCAACAAATCCTCATTTTCAGAAAAGTGAGTGATCTATATACTGAAATTGCAAATTCTAGCTGAACTTGATATTGGACAATATGTTCTAACAAAATACATGTCTAACAAGATGACTCTGATTCCCTGGTTTCAATTCTATAACAAGGCATTGTAAGCAATACAAATCCCCTCAATTCCTGCTTTTGTTGAAATGACGTGTAAGGAATCTGCGCAATTCACTTGCGTGCTCTATATATGGGAATTAATGATGGTAACTAACCAAGCAAGAACTTGACCTCTGTCTTAATACTATTAATCTAAATTCTGAATTTGGTTCAAATCCATTTAGTCTAGCTTGAGGTAATTGCCTAGAAATGACCAAATTAATGAAATTTGTATTTTTCAAGGGTGATAACTCTTACAAATATTGATGAAAACTAATGGAAAACGAATATGATATCTGCCACTGTAGTATTAAGCTATGATGTGAATTTATTTCAAATAAGTTTAATCTAGCCTGAGTTATTGCCTGGAAACAGCCAATTATCGATGTTTGTATTTTTCAACGGTGATACCTCTGGCAAATATTGTCGAAAAGTAATGGAACAAGAACAGGATATCCGCCTCGTTAGTATTAAGTTATATTCCAGGTTTTCATTCGAATCGGTTTAGCATAACATAAGTCATTGCCAGGAAACTGTCAAATTAAAGTTTATATTTTTTCAAGGGTGGGTGGGAGGGGGGAAGGGGTGGGGGAGGGAGGGGGGGGGGGGGGCCAACTCAGGGTAATTTTGACCGAAATTGACAGAGTTGCCTCCGTATCAATGTTACTAAGTGGTATGCTGAAGCTGGTTCAAATTGGTGTCGGCAAACACAAGTTATTGTCTGGAAACGGATACTTTTTCGACCAAGGACAAATGACTGGTTAAATTTGATGCAAATCGACGGAATTCAAACTTGGCCTCCATATCTGTATTACTAAGCGGTATGCCAAAGCTGGTTCAAGTAAGTGCAGGCAAACACAATTTATTGTTCAGAAACGTCTAATTTTTTTGGAATTTCATACTTTCAAGGGCAATTAACTATGGGTAAATTTGATGTAAATTAGCAGAATTCGAACTTGGCCTCTGTATTCGCATTACTAAATGGTATGCCAAAGCTGGTTCAAATCGGTGCAGGCAAACACAAGTTATTGTCCTGAAACCAATCAGTGGTGGTAATAACGACGTAGTCAGTTATAACAAACCAGGGTAAAAGGATTTTAGCCTGACGCTTGGTTTCACATGTGAGACCAAAAGTCTGAATGATCTGGACTCATTTTTCTGTCCTTTATATACCCTTCTCTGGGGCAGCCTGTGGATTGAGTGGTTCTTGACCAAGTATGGGCAATAAGATGGGGGTTAGACAGTTACCGTGTCTGAAATTTTTACCGGTTCTGTAAAAATTATTTTGGTTATCATTTTTACCGGTTCAGATTTTTTGGCGGTATGGTTGAATATTTGCCAGTTCCGGTAATTTTTACCAGCTAGGATCGTTTTTACCGGTTGTGGTTTTTTTGCCGGTTGTGGGTTGTTTTTGGCTGTTTGGAAAGAAAGTTTTTATTTGACGATTTTTGGCATCAAAATTTTTACCGGTTTTGAGGTTTTTTCGCTGGTTGGTCTGGCGAAGTGAATACTTTTTGTAGCCCTAATTACTATGACGAAATCTTTTCCCCATTTTTTTGGGTTTTTGTCAGTACAGTGGTTCAAGAGAAAATGATGCGGGGTGGGGGGGAGGTGGTGGGGGTGGGGGTGGGGGGGGGGCCCCGCTCCATTGGTGTGGTTCTGTGGGTTTTGGATGGTGGGTATTGATCATAGTGTGGTCATCACTGTAATTGATTCAGACTTTGTGGCGTTCCGTTCCTTGTGTGGAACTCATCAGAGGCGCAGTTCTGTTGCTGAAGTTTTCACATGCATCTTTATGGCTGACTGACTGCTACCCACGGCTCCTTACCCGCTGGCTCTCTATGTCAGATATATAGATGACATCTTCATGATATGGGAACATGGCAAAAAGGCTTTGGACGAGTTCATGACATACATGAACAAAGCTCACCACAGTATCAAGGTCACTATGGAATCATCAGAAACTCAAGTGTCCTTTCTAGACTCCATGGTCAAACAAACACAAGACCACTCCATCAACTTCGACCTCTACACAAAACCAACAGACACACATGGATACCTTCAATATCAGTCGGCACACCCATCAACATGTAAGGACACGTCCCCATATGGACAGTTCCTTAGACTTAGACGCATCTGCACCCTCATACAAGATTACGACAAGAACAGTATCCTCCTACAAGCATATTTTGAAGCACGAGGATATCCAATCAACATCCTCAACGAGGCCAGAGCAAAAGCTAGGTCACAAGACAGACAACAAATTCTGCACCCAATGATCAAGAAATACTGGCCGATCCTGCAAGCTAGCAACAAATGCAGAATAGATTTCCCAGAGCCCCAACTTTTCGGCTACAGAAGAAATAAGACAATCAAAGATATGATCGTCAGAGCCAAACTACCGTCTGACAATATCCATGTTCAACGCAGAAATCCCTTCCTAGCATGCAAAACAAGAAATTGCAACATCTGCCAAAGAATGCAGAAAAACAGATACTTCTCCAGCTCCCACACCGGCCTATCATACAAGGCCAAAATCATAGGCAATTGCCAGACCAGAAACATTGTCTATCTCCTCACGTGCGAAAGATGCAACAAACCGTATGATGGGGAATCCCTGCACACATTTAAGATCATAATCCAAGAACATCTACGATCTGTATCAAATCTCTACAAAAGTGAGAGATACGACACTCCAGTATCCAGACATTTCAGCAGACCTGGACACACGAGAGCCGACATGCAATTCAGAATTATCCAAGTCCTAACGTCGGACCAGGACGACGAAAACTCCATATCATGGAGGAGAAAGAATGCCACTAGATACACCAGCCCAGGCATTAACCTAGCGGGATAAAAGCACACCCTTTCCCTGGACCAACACGTCCACCATAGGCGAAACCATCCAGTACATTGTTATTACCCTCCTGAAACCAATCAGTACGAACGGGCGTATTCCTATATCCCCTCAAACTTTGTTTTCAAGGGGATAATAACAGAATCCAATGTGTGTGTCTCAAAACAGATATGATGAGCATGGCTAGTGACAATGAAATTCTGATAAGCCTAATGATTAGATAGTAGCCATTATTGTATAGATTCAGCATTTACTTTTAACTAAAGCCTTTAAGCCTTGTAAAGGTCAAGATTTGGAATTTTTGCTTAGTGAATGTCCTTAAATTGCAGGCCATGAGAAGACTACTTTTGAAATTTTATCAAATGGAATGTCTGTCTCAATATAGAGCCAGTCATTCAAGTGGTAAAATTTTAACATCCTCCCTAGACATGCAAATGGTCATTTTTCAAGACCAGTGCACATGTCAGTTTTGGCATGTTTGACAATTAAAGGGTTAATTATGTAATTTGCACAATGAATAACAGAACGGGACAGGAACATTGAATAACATACGTGTCATATAAACCAATTAAATACCAGCATTAGGTCATGTGATATCCCTGAGGGGTAAGAATCAAACTTATAACTAGGTTTAGAATATCAGGTTGCTACTGCATCAGGCTGGCCAATGGACAAATAGTCCAGTCAAAATAGCACAAATTTGATAAAACATGCCACTAATCGCAGTAGAGATGAAACCGCCTAGAATCTGTTTAGTAGGGTCCCCTAGGTGATGGGTAAAACTATCAAAAAATCTTTTGAGTGGAACATGTTGAATTCAAGATGACTGCCAAGACTGCTTCCAATCGAGTATAATATGGCATATATCTCGAGAACTGTTCATTTTAGACCACATAAATGTATTAAGAGTAAGCAGAAACATGTCTAATCTACCAAACAATTATGTCTTCTGCACTCCATATCCACTTTATGATGTCACAACCCAACAGCTGACACTGAAACTCGAGTTTTGCAAACTATTTCTACATTCACTGGCTGTGTTTAGTTCTCATTATCATCCAAGTCAACAACAGAAGACAAAGAGTAGCAGTTAATGGTTCCTGCCCTAGCTGGTCACCAGTGATTAGTGGGATACCCCAGGGAAGTGTTTTGGGGCCATTACTGTTTAGTACTGTTCGTCTATTTTATTAACGATATACCACAATTTGCCCACAACTTAGTCAAGATGTTCACTGATAACACTATGTTACTTTCATGAATCGCTACAAAAGGAGACCATGACCAGCTCGAGTCAGACTGCAACAGCCTAAAAGAATGGGTAGATACCTGTCAAATGCGATTTAATGCACCCAAATGTAAAGTAATGTAATTGGCTAGATGAAATATGAAATCGATGTATACAACATCAGAGAACAGTCTGGAGATCACTCTAGAAGATGTCACCTGTGAAAAGGACGTGGGCATTGTGTTGACGGTAGTCTAAAACTCAGCATGTGGAGACAGCAGTCAACATAGTCAGCCAGATCATCAGTATGATACAAAGATCCTTTGTCTGCCTGGAGGTCAACATGCCAGTGCCTAGTGAGACTACATCTAGAATGTGGGAATGCTGTATGGTCCACTTTGTACAAGAAAGATATCTGCCTAATCAAAAATGTCCAGCGTTGAACAACACAACTGATAGCAGGATTGAAAGCCAGACTAGATGAAGACCGCCTGAAGGCACTAAAGCTGCATCGCACGAGAGGTTACAACTACAAACTACTAAAGCAACGCCTTAAAGGCAACACACAGCAGACATTCTTCAGTATTCATGTGACAAATTACTGGAATAGTCTAGCTGAGTAGGTTGTCACAACTCCTATGCTTAACACCTTGAAGGGAAGGTCTACAAAGACCAGATTTTCAAAACTGACTGTCCTATCCAACTCGTCCACACCCACCAATATGTACAACAGGTACAAGAAGAATCGACTGAGCACATGGAAGAAGACAATGAAGATCTGCTACATGATGTCTAGCCTATTCAGCAGAAAAAGACTATGTAA
Source organism: Chaetoderma sp. LZ-2023a (assembly GCA_034401795.1). Lineage (NCBI taxonomy): Eukaryota > Metazoa > Mollusca > Caudofoveata > Chaetodermatida > Chaetodermatidae > Chaetoderma > Chaetoderma sp. LZ-2023a. Next base: position 161,860,571 of record CM067369.1, on the reverse strand, counting down.
CTAAGTCATCATTTCACATGTTTTGACAAAAGCCTCTGCATCCAGAACAAGCCGATGAACAATCAGGTCCATGACGATGGCACCTACAGCACAAAGTTCCACGACTTGCCAGGTGCATCTCACTGATTCTAGAAGCGACCGTGGCGCAGGATCGACGTCCAAGTGTACTGGTGTCATTGTTCCTTCAGAAATGTTCCAGCCCCATTCAATGATTTCCAATGTATTCCCCTTCCACTGTTGGATCTGATGGAACACTCAGAGGTAGTCGTACTTCATCACCGCAGATGTTGGTGGCAACATATTTGGGTAAATGGCCTTTTTGCTGATGGTAATAAGCTCCTGGAATCTCTGATGCTTCATGTCAAGATGGTCATTCTGTATTCCTTAATGCAAAATGAGTGGCCTTCTCGCCAGCCGCATTGGCTTCGCCCATCGATGATTGCACACTTCCTAATAGTTTGGCCTGGACACAGAATAACTTGTTGTCATTGATGAGCTTCAGTCCGACAGCTTTGCCTATTCCAAATGCCCTGGATGTTGTATCGCACCCGAGAAAAGCGTGTAAAAAGGATATTCTTGTAGACATTCTTCTCTTGTACATGGCTGATTGAATTGACACTGATACATTTGAGAGATGCTCCTTTGTTTGGTTCAAGGCAGAAATAGATATCATGCTTGTTTCCTCCAGTAAGATGTATGTCAAATGATTACTCATATGGTAATAAGAAAAAAACATGGCAATTGAATGTAAAAATGGTCTGCAAACATCGAATTTCAGTGTTAACTGTTAGGTTGTGACATCATAGTGGTTCTGGGGTTCAACAGAAAGTTTTTCTGTAGATGGGGGCATGTTTCTATCTACTCTTAATGCATTTATGTGGTCTAAAATGAGCTGTTCTCCAGATATATGATATTATACCCCATTGACGGCCATATTGGCAGCCATCTTCAATTCATCATGTTCTATTCAAAGGATTTTATTAGATTTTTAATACATCATATCCAAGACTTAAATACACAAAATAAAAGTGGTTTCATTACAGTTGCAATAAAATAGTAGCAGCAATTTAAGACAGGGATTCGCTTCTAGCTATGCCACACCCATTTCTAGCTAAGCTCCACCCACTGTGTATGCGTGTTAGAAGCACTTTGAAACTGGAATTAAACTAATTTGACTGGGTACTGTTGCTGCCTGGTTTCAAAATAATCAACTGAATGTTTATTAAATTGTAATTTTATCAAAGATTAAACGAAATCACGGATTTCTTTTTTCATGAGAGAGTTGATACTTACCTCCCTAATACTCTTTGATATTCCCAAATATCGACTTTCACTCAATAAACACTCAGATTAAAAAAGTACGGTGCCCCTACTGGGCAGGTAGTCAGATGACAGTCCGGCGGATGCCAGCCCCAACCTCGCGCATGCACAGACTAGCACTTCCTCTGACTAATTAATTGGCTGACACAATGCAACTAAGAAAGCCTGAAGACCGAGACTCCGTGGGGCGGAGTGGCAGGGCCCGTGTTAGGGAGGTAAGTATCAACTCTCTTGTGCAAAAAGAAATCTGTGATTTCGTTTATTTCTCTTCAAGAGTATACTTACCTCCCTAACACTCTTGGATATTGCCAGAATTCGTAAGAGAATTTGGCAGAAGGGAGGCGAGGTCAAAAGACACGCTCTTCCCTCTGGGCTTTTCTGCGTCTAAGGCACTAAAACTTCTGAAAATTGTGTGAAAACACAAACATGGAATGACTTGAGCATCGGATAACACAACCGATGGCTGAGAGAAGACCATATGTCATATGCGCTCACACCACCACCACCACCCCCCCCCCCCACCCCTTTTCTTGGGAGGAAAGCAGAATGACCTCAATGTCCCGTACACTCTCTAAGTGCAAGTGCCATGTACTATAGGACATAAGATGAAATGCGCTCCAATTTCGTATACTCTAAAGAATGAACCACATAAAACACGTACCATCACCATATTAATAACAAATGGGCACATGACAAATACAATCAACAATGAACAACACATAGACAAGACTGACCTTGTGAATTGCTTGTTGCTGTCATCAACTTCCCATTGGTGAAGATTGATGCAGTTCAGACAAGTGGTTGTTTCCATTGTTAAATTGTGATATATATAAAAAAGTGAGAAAACCCCATCAAAATATGTACACCTAAACTATTTTTTTCAAAATCAATAAGGCGAGAAGATTCGAGGTGTCATGGAGGTAGTGGTCGGTGAAACTTGACTCACAGTGCCACGGGCTACCGACATAATGTCGTTCACAGGGACCCCATTAAACAGGGTGGTGAAAGCCACTACGCCGCGTACACTGTGAGCATTGGCTAAGTCAACTTGTTTACCTGTGGTGGATTTATGACAAAATTGAATACATTCTGCAATCCACCTGGAAATGGTGTCCTTGGAAGCCCTTCCATGAGGTTCAATATACGACACGCATGATGCTGTTGGGTCCGCCATTCCTGGGTACGTTGTTTGTACCTGTTTAATGCGCGAACTGGACACCATGCTTTTGAATTAGGATCATATCTAGTCAAAGCTGGTACAAATATGGGTTGACCTGGATATTCCAGACTTGTTTTTAACCATGAAATTAATCCTAGGTAGAAGCTTAAGGCCTTCCCCTGTAACCACAAAACGGTCTGCCTCAGCTGATAAGGCATGAATTTCGCTTCTTCGCTTTGCTGAGGTCGCAGCAATTAAAAATATTTTTAAGTGTCACCATTTTCATAGAAATGGAACTTAGTGGTTCAAATGGCTTATCAACTAATACCTGAAGCACTAGTGATAAAATCCAAGATGGAATCACAGGGGGGATTCCTTGGTCTTAGATTGCCCATGCCTTTAATTAAAGTATTTAAGGTAGTTACTTCATCACTTCCCCTATTAGGCAAGCAAGGAATAACTGTCATTAAAGCTGAATTGTAGCCCGCAATAGGTAGGCTTGAGGCTATAAGCAACATACAGGTGACAGAGGAAATCAGCTACTACCTGAATAGATGAATCCCTTGGATTAATACGTCTTTTTGAGCACCATTCTGCAAATCTGTTGATTTTATAGTTATATGCTCTGGCGTTTGAACCCCCCTTTTGGCTTTTGCCATAAACATGGCTGCTTGCTCAGAAAAGCCCTCCTTAATTCCTGATTTCTTGACAACATCCACGCAGTCAATCTGAACATTGATGGATTGTTGTGAAGGGCCTTGACCTTGAAGATAATATTGTCCATCAGAGGCAGAGGAACCGGATTGCAGACCAGACTTGGCACTCCTCTTGTCTGATTTTCTGAAGAATTTTTGGGATCAGGATTGCTGGAGGGAATGCATATGCATACATTCCCACCCAGCTGATAGCTAACCGGTCTGTTGCGATAGCGCTCAGATCTGGAATCGGAGACTTATGTCGTCATCTTCGCATTCTTCTTCGCTGCGAATAAATCTATGTTGGGTTTCCCCAAGTGAGTGAACAGATGATCCACCATATATTGATTTAGTTGCCATTCCGTAGGTAAAACACTCATCCTTCGGCTCAATGAGTCTGCTAGCAGATTTAACCTTCCCGGAATATGAATTGCTTTCAAGGTGATTCTGTGATCCAGGCACCAGGAAAGCAATTTCCATGTCATCATACAGAGACTGGGCGACTTCGTTCCGCCCTGGCGGTTTATGTAAGTCACTACTGCTGTGTTGTCTGATTGAACTAGAACAATCTTGCCCTGAACTTTCTCTATGAAATGTTCCAGGCCCAGTACTACTGCTCATAATTCCAGTAGATTGATATGTTCTTGTGACTGATCCAGATTCCAAAGCCCTGATACTGTGGCTTCTTCCAGGCAAACTCCCCATCCCTCCATTGATGCATCTGTATACATCGTTATCTTAAGGTGGGGAGGGGTTAGCATTAGCCCCGCCAGCAGATTATCGCTCTTCGTCCACCATTGAAGGTGGTGAATAAGAGACTCCAATACTGACACATTTGAGTCCAGTGATCCTGTACTCGGGGTCCACTGTGTCATGAGAAATAACTGGGTAGGCTGCCTGCGTAAGGCTGCCTGTGGAATGACTGGTTCCAGAGAAACCATCAACCCCAGCATTCTCAAGTAAACCCATGGCAGGACATGATGACTGTTGCACACTGACTGTATTACTGAGATGAGTATCTGTACCCTCTCCTGAGTAGGATAAACATATCCTATCTCCAGATCGAAGAACATTCCCAGGTAAACAAACTTCTGGGATGGAGTCAGCTCTGATTTTCGAAAATTGATTCTCCAGCTTAAGTCTGTGTGTGCTTTTAACAGCCAGTCGTCTATGTACGTATGGACTGCTATGCTTCTCCTGCGGAGGTATGCTGTTATAGCAAGAACCACCCTGGTGAAGACCCGAGGAGCTGTCGAAATTCCACGTGGTAGAACCTTGAATTCCCACTGCCAGCCCTGGAATGCAAACATCAGGTACCGGCGAAAAATCCTCGTCATTGGAATGTGGAAGTATGCATCTTTCATGTCTATTGATGCAGTCCACATTCCCTTCCCCAACCCTGCCAACACAGTTTTCACTGTTTCCATCTTGAAACTCAGTGTGTCTATGAACTTGTTCACCGGCTTGAGGTTGAGAATTGGTCTCCAGCCTCCAGTGCTTTTTGTCACTAGGAACACGGTTGAATAGAAGCCCAGGCAATTTTGTGCCAGTTGAATTGCTCCTTTTTGTATGAGGGAATTTATTTCTCATCCCCCCCCCCCCTCTACACACAACTGTTGATCTGGATCTCTTGGATTTTGAGTCCAGATAAGTACCAGAGACAGCTGCGATGGCAGACCTACTATCCAGTCGTGAATCAAAGCCATCGCAAAACTAAGCGGTCCTGACTCAACCGCTCCCACTCTTGCCTGTGGTTGGCCACAAGTGGACATGAGCAATGCAAGAGTGGCACTGTCCCTGCATCCAGAAGCACTGGAGTGGTCCTTACTGTGGTAACCAGCCCATCAGGCACGGTTACCACGACCAGATCCTTGCGCGTCACGGCCCGCAGGCGGCTGCGCTGGAGGAGCCTGCGCCCCACTCACTGCTGGCCAGAGCGTGCGCGGCGATGGCTGCGCTGGTGGCTGGCCTCTGACTTGGCCACCGCCACCCCATGCCTGGTGAGGATGACCGTCTCTTGGAGGTGCTTACATCCCTCACCCCCAAAGAGACCAGGACCCAGAGCTCCAGATAAGCAGTGTATTTGCATAAATACGCAAAAATATATTTTAAAAACCCAATTTAAATCACTCCTCCAGCGTATTAAAAACGCAATCCAATTACCAAATACGCAAAATATTCAAAAGTCAAGCGTAACATGATTCCTATCAATGCTCAAACGGGTATCCGTTATGTGGATTGGATCAAACCTGCAGTACTCATTACACAATGATAATATTATGTAGTAATTTTGAAATTCTGAGGCCAAAATTACAGACCCGCGAGTAGCGGACGACTATGCCGAGTACTCGCTCTAAATATTGAATCTACTCATAAATTCCTGACATCACATGATTTGTGTATTTTGGGGACAAATCTTTGTTATATTTTATGAAGAATTTTGGTGTAAAAACAATGATTATTACATCATACGCAATATTTAATACAGTGCCACTTAATAATTTCACTCCCGCGAAGATGGACATAGTATACTTTAAGCATAGCTTTACGATGCAAATAATTTGAACCCCAGGAAATGTGTCCTATTTTCATGTTATTAAAGATCGTCAATGCGCCCCGCAATGAGCGTACCATCATACCGGCGTCCCGGGGTGAATGGCTAATCATTATAGATATTATAAAGAAGAATCTCAACTTGTAACGAGAATATGCTTTCACATTTGAAAACAACAAATTTGCAGAGAATGACAAATCCATAGATCTATAAACCTTAGATAGCATGTTACAGGGCCACTACAGTCATGACAGTATAACTATTAGCATTGCATATTAAAAAAAATATCTAACAGGTTGTTGCAGCCTATGGCAGCAACAACATTATGTTAAATAGTTTCCAAAATATTTAACAACAATCCTTTTACTGGAGTTATTTCTCACCAAAATCTGATACATTGTAGCCTCTTGTCTAAATATAGCTCTCCTATTTCCTGGAAATTGCTGCTGCTGACTTCCTCATTACTGGGAAATCCCCTAGCACATGTCGTCAGCAAAGTGAAACTGAACTGAAACCTAGAAACTGCCTCATTACTGGGAAAACCCCTACCATGTCGTCTACATGCTATTCCATACAGTCAAACCTGTGTATAATAGACACTTGTTTTTGGAGACATTAAGATGGCGTTTCTTTGATACAGGTGTAATTCTTTACAAATTAAAGCATATTCTGTTGAATATTTTGAAAATATATTACTGGAAGCTGTTGCTGCCTTAGGGCTTCCAGTAATAATGAGCCTGTCATTCCATTGGTAAACTTTAAAAAATAATCATCTCTAGGTCTGCAAAAGGACATTTTTATGAGAAAATTTAAATTTTCGCGAATAAGTTGTAGGGTACAGGGTGGGTTGGGTTGGGTTGGGTTGTTCAACTAAGTAAGACACAAGAATGTAAGATATTCATTTGTTTGTTTTGCATTGGGTGCATGTTTTTTTGGGGTGGGTGGGTGGGAGGGGGGGGGGTTGTTGTTAGGGGATCATACTGCCTGATATACATTTGACCCATAAGATTCAGAAAATGACCCATATCTTTCACTACTGATGGGCCATTGGCCCCACTAAATGACTTTCTTGGCAGAAACCAGCTGTAGCAACTGCCTATGACCTAAAGTTTTTGACTGGAATATAGGCATCAAACCATAAAAGTCAGGGGAAATGTAAGTGAGAAAATTAGTCCCGCTGGCTAGCCGACTGTTCCACAGCAAGATCTGGCTTGACGTTGATTAGCCAACGACAAGCGTCAGACCAGTTTTCCTCTGTGGCTACCTGCAAATGTTCGACTAGCCGTGGGCCTTCGTCGTCCTCTAGAACATTCGCAGGTGAGTGCGTGGCTGGAAGTACCAATACTCCTAGCAAGCCAGTGAAAGCATGCGGGCCCGACAGAACAGGCATGCTAAAATGACTGGCTTGACCAGGAGCAGGCGCCGTGGCTGTGCGTGGGGTATAAAAACTCGCCACACCACAGCCCTGGCCAGAACCAGCTATACCATCGGCAAGCCTAGGTATGCGGTAACATTGGTCATCGGCTCCAACCCGGGCCACCTTCTGCGCCGTGAATGCTACTCCTGCATGAGTAGACCCATAGAAAATGTCCAGAAAGATTAGACTCAACTCCGGATCAGCGAAGAATTCTAACCCGGACTGGCCAGGAAAGGTACCGTAAGAGGATATGGTACCTGTAGGGCGTGGATACACCGGAGGACCCGATAAGCGGGAACCAGGGTCCAGCGATCCCTGCTCACGAACAACCGGTGTGGCAAGCCTGCTGCCAGTGTTCTCATAGTGAGCACCTGCCCCTTCTAATGGGGCCACCTCTAGATCATGGGCGAAAAACGATAAATCCATAAAGAAAACCGATTCAAAGGTGGGGATTATTTGCTCCAGAGCAGATGAAGGAGACAACAAAGAACTTGGTCCAGGGAGCATGCCACGAAGAGTCTCTGGTACTAAATCCTTTATAGTCTTCTTCATCTCTCCAATCATCTCAAGACGGAAGGCTTCCATATCCATGGCTGTGGTAGCCTTCCTCTTACCCTTTTTACTCACTCTCTCTCGCTCTTTCTTCGAGCGCTTCTCATCCTCAGACGCCTTATCTTTGGCCTGCAGAGACAAAAAGCCAGACATTAGATTCCCACCTCCCCACTGTTTACATACATCACAATTTAACAGTGGCCCATATGAACTGCAATTAAAACACGGGTGAGGGATGAATCTACGCTTCATAAATCGACCACAGGTAGGACAACCAGGCTTCTGAAAGGCCATAAGACAAAGACAATGAGTATTTTAGTTAATGAATTAGTAAACTCTAACCAAAATAAAGCAAGAGAGGACTACTGGCCATAAAGACCATTACATCAATAGATAAACCAGCATTGGACAAAACATGATTTGTTAACAAGAGGCCCAAGGGGCCTGTGTCGCTCACCTGGAGCACCATCAATTTTTGTCAAAATTGTTGATGGGTGGCTTAGCAGTCTTTTAAATGAGTTTGTGGACATTTTTGCAAGTGCAATATGGCCACCAAACACACTACATTTTGATTGCCCCACGGCGCCCATGTTTTTTTTATGGATCAACTTCCTTTGAACAAATTTTAATGGCCCAAATTTCGGCCTGATCCCTTCAGCGGTTCTGGAGGAGTCACTTTCGTGAAAACCAGGTCATCCAAGATGGTCGGCGAACCATTTGGTCAATCAAGTCATCTTGAACAAACTTGGCTTACCTCTTGGCCTAGATGAAGATTCCCCAAGTGATTTCGGAGATTTTTGAAGACATTTCCTGAAATCGGCCGAAATCCAAAATGGCCACTGGGCAAATTGGCCAATCGGGTTCATTTGAACAAACTTGGATCCTTATGCCCTAAGGATGCTTCCTGCCAAATATAATTGAAATCGGCCTAGGTAGTTCTCAAGAAGATATTTTTAATTTCCCATTGCTTTAGCATGGGAGCTTTTGACGAGAAAATTATCCAAGATGGCCACCAAACCGTTCATCCGACAGTTTCGAAAATTGCAAATTTGAGTTCAGAATACCCAAAAACATATATAGAACCAATTATGGCCTCAAAATCCATCAAATAAAAAATCCAATATGTCCGGCAAACACGCTACATTTTGATTGGCCCACGGCGGCCATGTTTTTTGATGGAGCAACTTCCCTTGAACAAACTTTAATGGCCCGTAGTCCCTAATCATATCTCTCAAATTTTGGCCTGATCCATTTAGCGGTTCCGGAGAAGTCGTTCAAGATGGCTGCCGAACCATTCGGTCAATCAAGTCGTCTTAAACAAGCTTGGTTTAGCTCTTTGCCTAGATAAGGTTTCATAAGTTTTGAATCGATTCCCCAAGCCGTTTCGGAGAATGAGATTTTTAGACATTTCTAAAAAATCGGCCAAAATCCAAGATGGCCAATTGGCTGATCGGCTTCGTTTGAACAAAATGAAATCTCTATGCCATAAGGATGCTTCCTGCCAAATATAATTCAAATTAGCCAGTAGTTCTGGAGAAGACATTTTAAATTTCCCATTGCTTTAGTATGGGAGCTTTTGGCGGGAAAATGATCCAAGATGGCTGCCAAACCATTTATCCGACAGTTTCAAAAATTGCAAATTTGAGATCAGAAAGCCAAAAACCTTTATAAAACTAATTTCGGCCTCAAAATCCATCAAATAAAAAAATCCAATATGGCTGCCAAACACTATATTTTGATTGGTCCACCGTGGCCATGTTTTTTGACGAATCAACTTCTCTTGAACAAACATTAATCGCTCTTAGTTCCTAATTATATATCACAAATTTCGGCCTGATCGCTTCAGCAGTTCTAGGTCATCCAAGATAGCTGCTGAACCATTTGGTCAATCAAGTTCCCTTGAAAAAACTTGATTCAGCGCTTACCCTAGATCATATTTCATGAGATTTGAATCGATCCCTCAAATGGTTTGGGAGCAGAAGATTTTTAAAAGCATTTCTAAAAATCGGCCAAAATCCAAGATGGTCGCTGGCCAAATTGGCCGATCGGGTTCGTTTGAACAAACTTGAATCTCTATGCCTTAAGGATGCTTCATGCCAAATATAATTGAAATCGGCCCAGTAGTTCTCGAGAAGATATTTTAAATTTCCCATTGCTTTAGTATGGGAGCTTTTGGGGGAAAATGATCCAAGATGGCCGCCAAACCGTTTATCCGACAGTTTCAAAATTGTAAATTTGAGATCAGAATACCCAAAAACATAAATAAAACCAATTTCGGCCTCAAAATCCATCAAATAAAAAAATCCAGTATGGCTGTCAAACATGCTATATTTTGATTGGCCCACCGCAGCCATGTTTTTTGACGGATCAACTTCTCTTGAACAAACTTTACTAGCCCTTAGTCCCTAATCATATCTGCCAAATTTCGGCCTGATTCCTTCAGCGGTTCTGGAGAAGAAGTTATTCTCACTAAAACCAGGTCAACCAAGATGGCTGCCAAACTATTTGACCAATTAAGTTCACTTGAACAAATTTGGTTGAGCTCTTGCCCTAGATCATATTTCATGAGGTTTACTTCAATCCCTCAAGCAGTTTCGGAGAAGATTTTTAAAGACATTTTAGCCAGGTGAGCTAATAATGATTGCAAGGCTGATTTTGACGTCATATCTTCAAAAATAAGAAGGCAATCTGACCAGAAAACAACATTCGGGTGTAAGGACGAATTGTATTCATAATCCAGAGCATAATGACTGGAAAGGATAGTGGTACAAGCTATGTAAAACATCAGATAAACAGTGATAAAATTGGCAGCAGATTTCAGAAATATTTCTGAATAGTTAAAGTGCCTAATATAATAACGCTAGATTACCTGCATCTTTAGCTTAGACATACTACCCGATCTCATGAACTGGATGCTTCCCCCATACTCTATGACCTCTTAAATCTCTCCACCATAAGGGGAAGGGAATTGGACCAAGCGGGCAAAGTGAGATCTTCTTACAAGAACTCCAATTCACTGGGCATAGATTTTGATTCCATAACATTTTTTTATGGCAAATGGAATCTTGGTGGAGAGAAAAACAAACCCTCTGAAGCTGTGGTGACCTTTTCAATCATAGATACGTACCTGTGGACACAAACGGAAAGAGAGATTAGTATTTCATAGCGCCAGACATAAATAAACCAGTTTTAATGGTGCCTATCATGTCTAATCGCGAATCCCAGAAACACATTACACAAAGGATTAAGATGCAAATTAGACAAATATGTAATTGAATTCACCTGATAACTCGGTCCCTGTCCATCCTCTGCTGATTTCGCGCGATCAGACATGATATTCCAGGTGATTTCTTTCAAAACAAGTGAGAAACAGCAGAAAACTTTAGCATAGGAAAAATTTGCATGTGTCTCTTTAGCCAATAAATTGGAAAAGAGGAAGCGCTAGTCCGCGCATGCGCGAGACTGGGCCTGCATTCGCCGGACTGTCATCTGACTACCTGCCCAGTAGGGGCATCTTACTTTTTTAATCTGAGTGTTTAATGAGTGAAAGTCGATATTTGGGAATATCAGAGTGTTAGGGAGGTAAGCATACTCTTGAAGTGAAACTACAATTCAGATGCTTTTGTGAGGGACTATTTGCACTTTCGTGACAGACTTACGTGATTTGATTGTAATGTCAGAAAATAACTTACATATTTGATTATGACGTTATATGCTTGTATGACTGATCAGATCCCTCAAGACTTGCTACCATGATAAGCAATGGACGGGTACTGCATCATGTCTAGTGATTCTAAGGTCATACAATATCTTAACCCATTAATCCTTTCACATATGAATTCCCCGTATCTCATTTTCAAGGCACCCATACAGGAATACAGTTGAATATTTGAAATTAATTTGACTGGAAGCTACCAGTCAAATTAATTTCAAAATATTCCTCAGAATAAGTTTTATATCGTAAAGAATTAACTTTTTCCGGAATTTGTTGTTAAAAGAGTTAACGCACAAGCCAGACAAAAATGTCTTCTGCGGTGGTTTTGCAGACCAATAAGACTGTTTTTGAAAATATCCCACTGGATGAATGGCTCGATAAGGCAGTCATTCTGTTTGTAAATTTTCAAAAATAATCTCTTTTCTGCAAATGGACATTTTATATGAGAAAATTAAGAGTTAATCAAATGAAGTGAATGTTCTATAGAATGAGTTGACTTGACTAATGGACCTTTCCAGTTTTAGCTATGCACCGCCCATCTCAATCTAAGCTCCACCTACACCACATCCGTGTTGGGATCGATCGATCTCTGAACTCGTTGACAATCAATTACCAGAAAACTATACAAATAAGCGATTGAGTATTTTGAAACTATTTTGACTGGATGCTGTTGCTGCCTATGGAGTCAAATTAGTTTCAAAATATTTGACAGAATGTTTATTAAATAGTAGACATACAATTCGTACAACGTGTCAGACTATTAAGCGTTAAAGACGGACAGATGATCGATGGATAGACTGGAAAGGTGAATTATGTACCTGACTGTGAAATCCGCTTGTGGCAATAGCATGACATCACCATCCCAATTCAATCTCAACGCCTCCTTTCTTGTGTTATATTCTTCACTGGTCGCACGGACACGATATGCCTTTACATATTTCAGAGGTATTATGTGTTCATACTCATCCTGAAACAAAACAAAGACTATTGGATATTAGCCAATAACTCACCTGGATGTACTGACTCATACCACTTGAAAAATCCCCAGTCTAGTCAATAATAAATGTACATTGAAGAAACACACCATGGAGATAAACATATGAAATTTCAAAAAGCTTTATCTCAATACAAGAGGCCCCCTAGGGCCCGTGGCGCTCACTTGGAAAATTTGCTTGTGAGATCGTTGTATACTTTTACATGATTCGCTAGAAGCATTAGGAAAATCCAAAATGGCAACCTAAAAAATTGACTAATCAAAATTGTGTATACAAGTTATGAGGCCTATCACCACAGGATGAAAACAATCCCCATCATCTTACTTTGTAAAGTGAGATAATAGAGGGATTCGTTCTGTCAATCACCTATATCATGTCAAATATGTCACATGTTAACGGGTTTTACAATACAAGAATTCCGCTCAATTAAATATCTCGCCTGTCTCCTGTTTATCACAATCGCATTGACCTTTGACCTTATGATATGCGTGCTATCATGCTACTTCCTAACATTATATGCAACCATGTATTCAAATTTAGTTCCAATAGGATTAACCAATCCTGAAATATAATTGATTTGACGAATGGAAAAACATAAGGTTGAAAAAGCAGAGGTCAAATAGCAGTTTTAGAATGGCCTTGATGTTTGATCTAATGAGCTCACTATCATCATGATGCCTCAGTATGGTATGTGACACCATATGCCCAAGTTTGGTTCCAGGAGGATTAAGCAATCCTAAAATATAAGAAAACAAAAACAAGAGGCCCAAGGGGCCTGTATCGCTCACCTGGACCATAGGCATTTCAACTAGAATGCTCATTATCAACAAGATGGCCACTAAACCGTCTATCCGACAGTTTCGAAAATTGCAAATTTGAGATCAGAATACCCAAAAACACATATAAAACCAATTTCGGCCTCAAAGTCTATCAAATAAAAAAATCCAATATAGACGCCAAACATGCTATATTTTGATTGGCCCATGGTGTCCAGGTTTTTTGACGGATCAACTTCCCTTGAACAAACTTTAATGGCCCTTGGTCCCTAATCATATCTGCCACATTTCAGCCCGATTCCTTCAGCGGTTCTGGAGAAGAAGTTGTTTTCGCTACAACTAGATCAACCAAGATGGCCACCAAACCATTTGACCAATCAAGTTCCCTTGAACAAACTTGGTACAGCTCTTGCCCTAAATCATATTTCATCAGGTTTGCATGAATCCCATAAGCGGTTACAGAGAAGATTTTTAAAGACGTTTCTAAAAATCAACCAAAATTCAAGATGGCCACCGGCCAATTGGCCGATTGGCTGCGTTTGAACAAACTTGAATCTCTACACCCTAAGGATGCTTCCTGCCAAATATAATTGAAATCGGCCAGATAGTTCTCGAGAAGAAAACATTTAAAATTTCCCATTGATTTAGTATGGGAGCTTTTGGCGGGAAAACGATCCAAGATGTAAAACCAATTTCGGCCTCAAAATCCATCAAATAAAAAAATCCAATATGGCCGCAAAACATGCTATATTTTGATTGGCCCACGGCGGCCATGTTTTTTGATGGATCAACTTCTCTTGAACAAAATTTAATGGCCCTTAGGCCCTAATCATATCTGCCCAATTTCGGCCCGATCCCTTCAGCGGTTCTGGAGAAGTCATTTTTGCTACAAGTATGTTAACCAAGATGGCCGCCGAACCATTTGACCAATTAAGTTCCCTTGAACAAACTTGGTTTAACACTTGCCCTAAAGCATATTTCGTGAGGTTTCCTTCAATCCCTCAAGCGGTTTCGGATAAATTTTTTAAAGACGTTTCTAATAATCGGCCAAAATCCAAGATGGCCGCCGGCGTAATTGACCGATCGGCTTCACTTGAACAAACTTGGATCCCTATGAGCTAAGGATGCTTCCTGCCAAATATAATTGAAATTGGCCCAGCGGTTCTTGAGAAGAAGTCGTTTAAAGGAAAAGTTGATGGACGGATGACGGATGGTCGCCACAACATAAGCTCACTTGGCCCTTCAGGTCAGGTCAGCTAAAAACTGTAGGCGTAGTCACAGTTCAAAAATCCATCCTGAAATTTCCTATACATTCTCTATGTAAATTTTTTGCCCACGAAAAGGTGGGTAGCTCGAAAACCATTGAGCAGATCAAAAATAAAAATCGGCCTAAATCCAAGATGGCCGCCGGACAAATTGGCCGATCGGGTTTATTTGAACAAACTTGAATCTCTATGCCCTGGGGATGCTTCCTCCCAAATATAATTGAAATTGGTCTGGTGGTTCTTGAGAAGAAGTCATTAAAAAAATTCCCCATTGCTTTACTATGGGACAATTGCTTTATTATGGGAGCCTATGGTGGGAAAACAAACCAAGATGGCAACCAAACCGTTTATCCGATAGTCTCGAAAGTGGCATATTTGAACTCGCCACACTGATAAGCATAGATAAAGCAATTTTCGCCATCAAAATACATCAAATACAAAAAAGACAATATGACCAACAAACGCTAAATTTTGATTGGTTGATGGCGGCCATGTTTTTTAACGTACAAACTTCCCTTGAACAAACTTGAATGGTCCCTAAGCATATTTAGCAAATTCCAGACCTATCCCTTTAGCGATTCGGGAGAAGTCATTTTCGCAAAAACTAGGTCATCCAAGATGGCCGCCAGGCAAATAGGCCAATCAGTTTGCCTTGAACAAACTTGGGTCTACCGTTGCAATAGATGATGTGTTATGAGTTTTGAATCAATTCCTCTAGCGGTTTCGGAGAAGATTTTTTAGTGTTTCTAAAAATCGGCTATTTTGGCCGGCGGCCATCTTGGATTTTGGCCGATCGGCTTCATTTGAACAAACTTGAATCTCTATGCCCTAGGGATGCTTCCTACCCAATATAATTGAAATCGGCCCAGCGGTTCTTGAGAAGTCATTTTAAAGGAAAAGTTGACGGACGGACGACGGACGGTCGCCACGACATAAGCTCACTTGGCCTTTCAGGCCAGGTGAGCTAACAATGTATCAAAGTTTAGTTCCAATAGTATTAATCAAAAGTGAAAGATAAGCCGAGAAGTTTTGCTAAACGCAAAAACATAACATTGAAAAAATAGTTTTGTTTCAAGGTCACAGTGACCTTGACCTTGTGACCTCATTATCATCATGCTGCTTCCTAACAGTATAGGCAACCACATAGCCAAGTTTAGTTGCAATAGTATTAACTAAGCTGACAAGTTTTGCTAAATGCAAAAACTTAACATTATTGATGCCGTCGCCATTAGAAATGTGATACATATGTCTCAATTTTTTCTTCAAAGGCGAGACAAAAAATGATGTAGCTCTATCATGAAAATCGAAATGTCTGTCATTAAAATATATAACTTGCATATGTTTGAAGAATTTACAATTTAATAAACATTCTGTTAAATATTTTGAAACTTGATTGGGAGCTATTGCTGCTTATCAAAGTTTCAAATTGATTCTAACATGCATACAAAGTGGGAGGAGCTTACCCCCAGTAGTTAGAAATGGGAGTGGAATAGATAGAAATGGATCCCTCAATTCACCTTTCCAAAGTATCCATCCATCATCTGACCTCGTATGACGTCATAATCAACTCAACGCGTGTATGATGACGTCACAATCATTACGTCACAAAAGGTTCCATATAGACCATCATCAAATCTCAAATAGTCCGCCACGTTGTATGAATTGTATGTCTTTGTAATTCTTTGCTATTTAATAAACATGCTGTTGAATACTTTGAAACTAATTTGACTGGGCACTGTTGCTGCTTTAGGCAGCAACAGCACCCAGTCAAATTAGTTTTAAAATGTCAAAATAGTCAACAGCTTACCTGTGTAGTTTTTTGGAAATTGATAGTTAATTGATAGTCAGGGTGTTCAGAGATCGATCGATCCCAACACGAACGAGGTGTGGTTGGAGCTTAGCTATAGATGGGTAGGGCATAGCTAAAACCAGAAATGTCCGTTGTTACATGAAGCATACTAAACAGAAACAGAACCAGTGATGTATAACAGGAAAACGGTTAAGATTGGATACAGCTTAAAAAAATATAAATTTATTCAATTATTGCTTACCAAATTTGGACTTTTGCCTATTATCTTCTTTAGCTCTCGTCCGTAAGCAATAAGACCAGATGGTTTGGAAATGTATAAGGCCATGTGTCCTGCCGACAAATACTCCTTTGTGAAATTATACCTCTCATTAACAAGACTAGATATGTCAACCATAGACATGTCCACACCAATCACACGCCCTCGAAAAGTTTGCCAACCTGCTAAAAATAAGACACAAATAAACACTGTGGTAGCACAAGAAGCAATACGAGAAATCAGAAATTACCAACTTTCAAGGCATTTTCTCTCAAATTTTCAGTGGTTTCAGAGATTTTTAAAGACATTTCCAGAAATTGGCCGAAATCCAAAATGGCCACTAGGCAAATTGGCTGATCGGGTTCATTTGAACAAACTTGGATCCTTATGTCCTAAGGATGCTTCCTGCCAAATATAATTGAAATCGGTCTGGTAGTTCTCGAAAAAACATTTTAAATTTTCCATTGCTTTAGCATGGGAGCTTTTGAGGAGAAAATTATGCAAGATGGCCGCCAAACCCTTTATCCGACAGTTTCGAAAATTGCAAATTTGAGCCCAGAATACCCCAAAACATACATAGAACCAATTTTAGGCTTAAAAAAAATCCAATATGTCCACCAAACACGCTACATTTTGATTGGCCCACGACAGCCATGTTTTTTGACAGAGCAACTTCCCTTGAATAAACTTTGGCCCTTAGTCCCTAATCATATCTCCCAAATTTTGGCTTGATCCATTCAGAGGTTCTGGAGAAGTCGTTTTCAGGAAAACTAGGTCATCCAAGATGGCTGCCGAACCATTCGGTCAATCAAGTTGTCTTGAACAAACTTGGCTTACCTCTTTGCCTAGATGAGGTTTCATAGGTTTTGAATCGATTCCCCAAGCCGTTTCGGAGAACAATTTTTTTTAGACATTTCTAAAAATTGGCCGAAATCCAAGATGGCCACTGGTCAAATTGGCCGATCGGCTTCCTTTGAACAAAATGAAATCTCTATGCCATAAGGATGCTTCCTGCCAAATATAATTCAAATCGGGCCAGCAGTTCTCGAGAAGACATTTTAAATTTCCCATTGCTTTAGTATGGGAGCTTTTGGCAGGAAAATGATCCAAGATGGCTGCCAAACCGTTTGTCCGACAGTTTTGAAAATTGCAAATTTGAGATCAGAATACCCAAAAACCTATACAAAACGAATTTCAGCCTCAAAATCCATCAAATAAAAAAATCCAATATGGTTACCAAACACACTATATTTTGATTGGTCCACCGCGTTCCACCATGGTTTTTTTTACGAATCACCTTCTCTTGAACAAACATTAATCACCATTAGTTGCTAATTATATATCACAAATTTCGGCCTGATCGCTTCAGCGGCTCTGGGGAAGAAGTTGATTTTGTGAAAACTAGGTCATCCAAGATGGCCGTCGAACCATTTGGTCAATCAAGTTCCCTTGAACAAACTTGATTCAGTGCTTTCCCTAGATCATATTTCGTGAGTTTTGAATTGATCCCTCAAATGATTTAGGAGGAGAAGATTTTTAAAGACATTTCTACAAATCGGCTGAAATTCAAGATGGTTGCCGGCCAAATTGGCCGATCGGGTTCATTTGAACAAACTTGAATCTCTATGCCTTAAGGATGCTTCATGCCAAATATAATTGAAATCGGCCCAGTAGTTCTCGAGAAGCTATTTTAAATTTCCCATTGCTTTAGTACGGGAGCTTTTGGCAGCAAAATGATCAAAGATGGCCGCCAAACCGCTTATCTGACAGTTTCGAAAATTTATAATTTGATATCAGAATACCCAAAAACCTATATAAAACCAATTTCGGCCTCAAAATCCATCAAATAAAAAAATCCAATATGGCCGCCAAACATGCTATATTTTGATTGGCCCACGGCGGCCATGTTTTTTGACGGATCAACTTCTCTTGAACAAACTTTACTGGCCCTTAGTCCCTAATCATATCTGCCAAATTTCGGCCTGATCCCTTCAGCAGTTCTGGAGAAGTTATTTTCGCTAAAACTAGGTCAACCAAGATGGCTGCCAAACTATTTGACCAACTAAGTTCCCTTGAACAAATTTGGTTGAGCTCTTGCCCTAGATCATATTTCATGAGGTTTCCTTCAATCCCTCAAGCGGCTTCGGAGAAGATTTTTAAAGACGTTTCTAAAAATCAGCCAAAATCCAAGATGGCCACCGTCCTAATTGGCCAATCGCCTTCATTTGAACAAACTTGGATCCCTATGAGCTAAGGATGCTTCCTCCCAAATATAATTGAAATTGGCCCAGCGGTTCTTGAGAAGAAGTCGTTTAAAGGAAAAGTTGACGGACGGACGACGGACACATGACGGATGGTCGCCACGACATAAGCTCACTTGGCCTTTCAGGCCAGGTGAGCTAATAACAATAAACTGCATATATTCTAAACCATTAGTTATTGTGCGGAAATCACAAAAAATGATGTTGCTGTACTAATGCAGCTCATTTGCATGGTATAAAATTCAATCTCTGAAGTATATTAATTTTGCAGAAGGCTATTATAACAGCACATAAATAGGTTACTATGTTTCCAAAACAAAAACAGAAACATGTTAGTTAGTACAATTTTGGGCACAGTGTAAGACATGTTTTGTTGGCTCTTGAACCTAATGGACCTTTCCAGTTTATCCATCAATTATATGACATCATAATCAACTATGTGATGCGTAGGCCGCCGCCATAATCAATTACGTCTTTACTGTTTAATAAACATGCCGTTGAGTATTTTGAAACTAATTTGACTAGGCGCTGCTACTGCCATCGGCAGCAACAGTACAGAGTCTAATTAGTTTCAAAATATTCAACAGGTTACCTGTATAGTTTTATGGAAATTGATAGTCAGACAGTTCAGAGATTGATCGATCAAGTGTGGGTGGAGCTTAGTTAGAGATTGGCGGGGCATAGCTAAAACTGGATTCTTCCATTGGATTGCATAAGGCTGGGTGTGGCCAGCTCCACGTTTAAGGTATTAACCCTTTAACCCTCAAATTTATTCAAGAAAATAAAAAATTTTGTATAGAAAATGTCCATTTGCAGACCAAGAGAAGACTATTTTTGAAAATTTACCACTGGAATGACTGGCTCGGTTTTCTTTTCGTCCTCAAATGGACATTTCTCAAGACCACTGCAGAAGCCGTTTTGGCCAATATGATTGTTAAAGGGTTGATAAATTAATATCTCATTTAACCTGCATATACCTGTCTTGTCCGCTGATGCACATTCAGCAGCAGGATCAGGCACTGTCATCTCTCCCAACACATCTCCACTCGTACTTTGGCTAATCTGATTTTCAATTGGGAGTGGATTATCCTCTGTTTTCATGTTTACAATGTCAGATTTGCCTGTCACATCAATATCTTTGCATGCGACATCATCATCTTTGTTACCTATAGAGTTTTGTCTATCTGTATTGCACATTACGTTTTCCTTTTTATTCACTTCCAACAGTTCCTGTGTATCATCAGTCTTCGGGGGCGTGTCCTCTTTGGCAAGCTCATCTTTCCTGTTAGATACAAATTTAATTAAAATATAAATAAATGGATCCAGCTTCATTCTAAGAATTTGGTCCACTGACTTTAGAATTTAAGCAATAAGCATTTATGTTAAACAGGAAGCCTAAGGCCCAGGATGCTCAGGCGACTAAATGTAGTATTAATGATAACAAATGAAACACTACAATTGTGACATATCGTAGGCGTCTTTGCCAGAAATGTCACAAAATTGACCAACCCGCAGAGACTGACAGATTGACCAACAGACTGACTTACAGTTGGAAATCACAACTTTAAATGACTTTTGACAAATATCCTCCAGGAACAAGGACACACTAACATACTTTGCAATGACTGATAGCCAGGCTATGGACTAGTCTGTACACACTATTAAAGCAAATCACATAATTAATTTTTTTATGGGCCTCATTATGGAGATACTCCTTGTTGTACTTTGTCATGCAGACTTACTATATTAACCCTTTAACCCTCGAATTTGTTCAAGAAAACTTCAATTTTCTCATAGAAAATGTCAATTTGCAGACCAAGAGAAGACTATTTTTGAAAATTTACCACTGGAATGACTGGCTCGGTTATCAAGCCAGGCATTCCAGTGGTAAATTTTCAAAAATAGTTTCTATTGGTCTGCAAATGGACATTTCTCAAGACCACTGTAGAAGCCATTTTTGGCTGATATGAGTGATAAAGCCTTAAGGATGCACATCATACAAGCATGTAAACATCCTTTTAATAAGCATTGTCAAACACGCCAACATGGTCATAGTTCTACTTCTAATTACTCATCTGCTAACAACACATCGACTTTGAAAAAGTCAACAAAATAACATGAATAACTATGTATCCGATACCCGCTGGCTACACAGGTCTATTAAGCCACATTAATTCTGAACGATTTAAAAGAAACACCGTCAAGAGAATTAATGGACCAGTTTTAGCTATGCCACACCCATCTTGAGCCAAGCTCCAACCACACTTCGATTGTGTTGGGATCGATCAATCACTGAACTCCCGGACTATTAATTTCCAAAAAACTATTCAGGCAAGCTCTTGAATATTTTGAAACTATTCATGAGTTCATGAAGTACTTATCTACGTCATTCATGATGTCATCCTACATGTCACGTAGCTGACTTGGACGTCATATGATGGATGGATAAAATGAAAAGGTCCATTAAAAAGCAAGAGGTTTTTACAAAATCATGGGTAGGTGAATTACAAAAGTTCCCAGCAACTTCATCTGCAAACGAAATTCCCATCGCATCAAAATGACAACTATTTAAAGGTTCTCCATTACAAAAATGGTCAAACGAGTGGAGGTGATTTCTAAACTATTGAGTGATACAATAAACCCAAAACCCATTCTGAAAAGGTTCGCTACTGTATGTAAGTTGACTAATTACTAGAAATGGCAAAAGAATCAATTGCATTTTGTAATGGACCTTCCCAAGTTTATCCATCCATCATATGATGTCATAATCAACTATGTGACGTGTAGGATGACGTCACAATCATGAATGATTTGAAATCGTCCATCTATTGCGCTTAATAGTCCGGCACGTTGTACAAATTGTATGTGTTTGCTATTTAATAAACATGCTGCTGAATACTTTGAAATTAATTTGACTGGGCACTGTTAGCAACAACATTCAGTCAAATTAGTTTCAAAATTTTCAACAGCTTACTTGTATAGTTTTCTGGAAATTGATAGTCAGGGAGTTCAGGGATCGATCAATTCCAAAACAAGCGTGACGTGGGTGGAGCTTAGCTAGAGATGGGTGCGGCATATCTAAAATTGGAAAGGTCCATTGTGTTAAGAGAACAACCATTTTTAAAATAGACAACAAAATTTGAGCATGCAGAGTTTTTTGGTTTCGAAAATGCCTCTTAACAAAGTATCTGGCCATGCATAATTACTTGTAAAAAATACCAGTTCTGTTCACACATCCCTAACATGGTCGCTTTAGTACAGCCCAAATTTTTGGAATCCAAATATTTTACAATTCCTCAAGAAATCAAGTGGGATAAACCTGGAAATCACATCCAGATTTTCGCTACATGCAATCCCAGTCAATGTCTCATGCAGAGGTATGTTTTTCCAAAATTTGAACGAAATACATGCAGGATAAATGAAGCTATCGAGTAAAAACCAAATATTTTATCATTTTTTCGAGAAATTAAGGGGATGACTCTGGTGCTGACATCTGAATTTTGGTCAAATGCAATTCCCATCAAGGTGTCATTAAGAAAGATGTATTTCCGGAATTTGAGCTTAATCCATGCAGGCTAACTGAAGCTATCGAGCGGCAACAATATATTTTACAGGTTTTCAAGAAATCAAGGGGATAACTCTGATGATCATATCCAGATTTTGGTTAAATGCAATCAGAACCAAGGTCTCATGGAGAGGGATGTATTTCCAAAATTTGAAATGATTGCACGCAGGCTAAAGGAAGTTACAGAGCAGAAACAAAATATTTTACTATTCTTCAAGAAATCAAGAAAGATTACTCTGGCATATCTGGTGATTATAGCTGGATTTCGGTCAAACGAAATCCGAGTTAAGCTCACATGAAGAGCTAAACATCATTATACACCCAAGGCTCCTCCGCCTACTGCCACATAGATTTAAACTGACCTTTTCGCAACGTTATCTATTAAATATTGTACTTCAGCATCAAAAGGTATACGACAGTTTACTATCGATGCCATACCAACTAAAAAGAAACACATACAATAATACAAGTTATCACATAAAAGTACTTATATTGCATTACATAACATTCGCTAAACTATTTATTAACCCTTTAACACTCAAGCCAGCCAAGAACAGCTTCTGCAGTGGTCTTGATAAATGTCCATTTGCAGACCAAGAAGACTTTTTTTTTACAATTTATCACTAGAATGACTGGCTTAATAACTGCAAAAAATAATATTATCTTGGTCTGCAAATGAACATTTTCACATTTAGAAACTTGAAATTTTCTTGAACAAATTTGAGAGTTAAAGGGTTAAGATCGTACTAAACTGGTGTGATAAATATTGAGATGAGAATGAGTTTGAGATTGTCTATGTATAAATAGAGGTATTCATTTCTCGCTATGGACCGCCCATTTCTGGCTAAGCAATGCAGAGACTCTGTACACAGATTTGAACCCTTTCACCGACAAATCAAAAAGTGTATTCTTTACCATAGAAAACTTATTCTGCTGCAGCAATGGTTTCCAGTCAAAGTAATTTCAAAATTTTTAATAGTTCTTCGGCATGGTAGCGTTGAAAATGAGATATGGGAAATCCATCGACATTTTGCACTCAGAATTCCAATAATCACAATTGTCACGGTAACAGGTAACCTGATGACTATTTTGAAACTGATTTGACTTGAAGCTGTTGCTGCCCACAGGGGCAACAGCTCCAAGTCAAATTAGTTGTAAAATATCGAACAGAATGTGTATTAAATTGTAAATTTATCAAAGACTTACAATGCAGGTACTTTTGTGACTCCAGCACACATTTTTATTGATTATCTGAAGGTCATGTGACCTAGGTGGAAATGTTTACTCGAGGGTATGATAACTCTGGACACTAATCCTTTGATCAACCTTGGCAAGCTAGCTACTGTGTACTTAGCTCTTTAATGGTCAAGGTGGCCAAATCTGACCTTTGCAGGGCCATTAGCAAAGTCCATTTGCAGGTCAAAAGTAGACAATTTAAAAAAATTTACCACTGGAATAACAATTTACTATTGAGCCAGTCATTTCAGTGGTAAATTTTCAAAAATAGTTTTCTCTTGGTCTGCAAATGGACATTTCTCAAAAGCATTTTTTGGCTGATATGTGTTTTAAAGGGTTAATAAACATTCTAAATATTATGATGCTACAGTAACTACGTAATCAGATTGGTAAACCAATGTAGTAGGTATTTTAGCCAGATGCTTGGTCGCAATGTGAGACCAAGTCTGAATGATCTGGACTGGAATTTTCATCCCTTTTATACCCTTCCTGGGCGAGCCTGTGGATTGAGACGATCTTGACCATATATCGGCAGAAAAAAACCAGATTGGCGGTTCCCCATTTGAAACTTTTTGAGTTTGGCGGTATGGTTAAACATTTTTACCGGTTGACCTGTATTTTACCGGTTGGGGTCAAGTTTACCGGTTGTGACTTTTTTACCGGTTGTGCCTTTTTTGGCAGTTGTGACCGTTTTTTGGTGGTTGTGATATTTTTTGCCAGTTGTAGGTTTTTTTTGCCGGTTCTTCCATTTTTGGCGGTTGGGCAACTTTTTGGCGGTTTTGGTCATTTTTACTGGTTGTGAATTTATTACTGGTTGTGTCCATTTTGGTGGATGGAAAAGCTTTTTTGGTGGTTTAGGTTTTTTTACCGGTTGTAGGTCATTATGGTGATAAATTTCTAAGGGTTTCTGTAGGTCAAGTTCGTAGGGGTATTGCTTCTTTAGTGGAGTTTTGGGCTATTTGCATGGGTAATGATCATGTGTAGTCATCACTGTTTTTGATTCAGACTTCATGGCGTTTCGTTCCTTGAGCGCAACTCATCAGAGGCGAAGTTTTGTCAACTGGGAGACGGCATTTTTGGGCTCCACTTTTTTCGGATATGGCATCTATTTTGTGGGTGTTTGATATCTGAATAGAAGTTATGTTGGTTGTCCTCTATTGGTCTTGGGAGGGCTGGGAGATCCTAAGATAAATATCAAGTTTCTACAGAATCGATATATAATTATGTATTATTATGTATAATTTATATTTCCAACGATGTATGAAAAAATAAATAAAGTAAATGAAAAATAAAGAGGATGACACGAAACCTGGTGAGTATCTGTCTTTTTTGTTATTTCATATAATTAGAGGGAGATGAAGCATTTGTGCTTGTGTCCATACGGGGATACCGTTTTTTTAAGGCATCTTTAAAAGATGCTTAGTGATGACAATGGGTATGATGTCATGGGTTGATGTTAGCGGCGAAGATGGTGACATCGCTATAAATTGTGTAGTTTGTTTTCTCCGATTTAAAAGATGAGCTGGGGAACACCTATTGTAAGAAGTTTAATAATAGTGGGGCGGATATGTAACAAATTTGAGGTAAGATGTTCCATTCTGGCAGAAAGCATGAAATTTGGCATATAGGTGGTTTAAGGTATGCTGAACATAATTAGATGCGGTGCCACGTGATTTTACCAAGGGAACCCATTCAAAATGGTGGATTCAAAATGGCCGCCTTCCCAGCGGAAAATCTGCATTACTCAAGTTCTAGATGGAGTAGAGGGCTGGAATTGATGTCAAATTAAGGGTTTCTTGGGTCACTGGTTATGATTTTACCCATTACAATACTCTAAATAGATAAACATGCTGAAAAAATATATTATTATTATTATTATTGTTGTTGTTGTTGTTGTTGTTGTTGTTGTTGTTGTTGTGGTCGTCGTCGTCGTTGTAACATTTGTAAATTAGTAGTTTTATTGCTAAACGTTTGTACACACATGTTCCGGGCGGAACATT
Source organism: Chaetoderma sp. LZ-2023a (assembly GCA_034401795.1). Classification (NCBI taxonomy): domain Eukaryota; kingdom Metazoa; phylum Mollusca; class Caudofoveata; order Chaetodermatida; family Chaetodermatidae; genus Chaetoderma; species Chaetoderma sp. LZ-2023a. The sequence continues at coordinate 161,834,995 of CM067369.1, read as the reverse complement.
TTAGAAACAAGTTTTCGCTACTCAAAACAATTGGTCTACACGTTTTCTCCAGTAAAAGTAATTGTATGCCAGCCCCTCGCTTCTCCAACCATTATTTCCTTGCGGATTTCTATATAATTATTGTAGTTTCCTAAACTCACACTGACTATTTAAATATATCAGGAGAATACATAGCTGCATAGCAATCACGCACACGCGTATTGTGCTCTGCTTATAGACAGAGACAATAGCCTATTATATTCTCGCATTCAAGTCAATATGTTAAAGAAAGTGAAATTGACATCTGATCCCACAGTGGATTTATCACACACGAACTGGTCCCTGTGTGTTATTTGCCAGCAGTCCACAACGGAGCATCTCATAGATCCATGTAGTAACACAAATCGTGACAATGTGATTAAGAGTTATAGGTCATTAGCTGATAACCTTGATAGGCTACAGCAACTCCATGCCCTTCCACCACACCTGGATCTATGTAGGTTGAATGGTGGATCTGGAATTGCGGAGACGCTCATAGAAAACTGTGCTAGGTGGCACAAATCTTGTTGGCATCTCTGTAGCCGGACTCGGGTTGATCGCGCCATGAAAAGAAATGCGAAATGAAGCTGCTTTGAAACGATGGATGGTGTCAGACCCAGAAATAGGAAGGATGATCAGCGAGTATGAAGTGAAACATACACACAGAAATATCAATGATAACTGTCACCATGAGCAGATTCCGAGTAAGCAGAAATTTGCTTTAAACACAATTTGTCTTATTGATGCAATCGAGGATATGGGCAACCCATTTTTAGATGACAGTTTTGACTTAGTGACTCTAGATACCAAAGTCATTATGGCCGAGTCTGTAGTGAATGCGATCCGAACAGCAGAAGAACTAGGCATCAGACAGTACCACGCATTCGTCGCAGATCGACTATCTGTATCATCAAAATCGATATATGACCCAATCCAAAAGAACAATTTGGCTTTGTTCAAATCAAAACAGAGGAAGAGTACCAGAACCATCATGAAGCTTGTTGCAATGAAGAGAGATGGACAGTTATTCTCTAGACTGTACATTTCCTGCCAATCCAGAGACGGAGACCGTGATTCATCCTTTGAGCATGAGAATCATCCATGGCCCCCATCACTTGCTGAGAGCAACGCAATGCGCCAAGGCAGCAAATCAGATCTGATGGGATGTTTGGAAGCATTAGTAGCTCGTGCAGCTGATTGTCCAGAGGTTGAAGTGAAGATCATTGATGGAGCAGCTATGATGCATAATCTAGATCCCAAGAAATCAAACGTGGTTGTGAACACATTTGGAGATTTTGCAGAGCACGTCTTCCTCCCCCACATTGCTAGACAACTACAGATGGTTAAAAGATTGGATGTTGTATGGGACGTGTATAAGGCGGGAAGCTTGAAGACACATGCTAGAGAATTATGGGGACATGGTGAAGCTCTTCGTGTTGCATCGAGTACAAGACTCCCTCAAAATTGAAAAACTTTCCTACCAGTTGATGCAAACAAAACAGGCCTCTTCACCTTTCTCCCACATACATTGGAGTCATTCGAGGTACCAGAAGGAAAGATACTCGTCACAACATGTGAGGAAAACGTGCTGATGAGGCCAGCGCATGATGTCTCACAACTCGCGCCATGCATGCAAGATGAAGCAGATGGTAGAATGTTGCTCCATGCCTTCCATGCATATCACCAAGGTTATCGAACAATAATGATTCATGCTACAGATACAGACGTCGTAGTCCTAGCCATACGGACAGCAAACTTTCTTCATGGGTGTGATCTCTGGGTCGCATTTGGCCATGGGAAGACCTTCCGCTATGTATCAGCTCATGGCATTGCAACAGTTTTGGGTGCTTCTCACAATGACTGCTATTTATGCATGCTTTCTCTGGGTGTAACACTGTGTCTGCATTTTGTGGGATTGGCAAGAAGACAGCATGGGAAGTTTGGAGGACTTCAGATCTATTCAAGTCACTATTTAGGAGACTGTCTGATGCCCCGGCATATCTGTGTGACAATGACATGGAAACGCTGGAGAGGTTTGTCGTACTACTGTACAAACGCACATCACCATTGTCAAATGTTAATGAGGCACGAATGACTCAACAATCAACAGCATCATGTATAGCCTTGCATACTCTAATAGGATAATTGAATGTATCTATAATGACCATTACTTGGTTCGATATTAAGAAATCAAGTAATTTAAACTATTTCTAGATGCTATATTGCTTTTGTTCTCAAAAGATGGATCTTTTAGATAACACATCTTAAAGAGCCACCGTCTTTTGGCATCAAACACACGTGGTCGCTATGGAAGGATTGATACTTACATATTTAGAGTATTGTAGTGAGTAGAATTATAACGATTGACCCATGAAACCCCTAATTTGACATTAATCCCATCTCTCTACTCCGTCTAGAGCTTGAGTAATGCAAATTTTCCTCTGGGAAGGCGGCCATATTGAATCCGCCATTTTGAATGGGTTCCCTTGGTAGAAGCACGTGGCACCGCATCTAATTATGATCAGGATACCTTAAACCACCTATATGCCAAATTTCATGCTTTCTGCCAGAATGGAACATCTTTTTCACATATCCGCCCTATTATAACAACGTACTGGGCCTGTCCGCCTATGGTGGGCGTGTTGGTCCAGGTGAAGGGTGTTCCCTAATCCGCTAGATTGATGCCTATAGGCTCCATTGTGTGGAACTGGTGTATCCAATGGCATTCCTCTTGTCTCCTCCACGGTGTGGTGTTTTCATCATGATTCTGAATTGCATGTCCGTTCGTGAGTGTCCAGGTTTGTTGAAATGCCTGGCAACTGGGGTGTCGTATCTCTCACTTTTGTGAAGATTTGATATAGATCTCAAGTGTTCTTGAATTCGGATCTTAAAGGCGCGCAGGGATTCTCCCACATATTGTTTGTTGCATTTGCTATATGTTAGTAGGTAGACAATGTTTCTTGTCTGACAGTTGCCTATGATTTTGGCCTTGTAGGATAGGCTGTGTGGGAGCTTGAGAAGCATCTGTTTTTCTGCATCCTTCGGCAGATGATAGTTTTTTGTTTTGCATGCGATGAGAGGGTTTGAGTGCTACAGGGGCATGCTCTGATGGGAGTTTGGCCCTGACAATCGTGTCTTTGATTGCTTTGTTCTTCCTGTATCCAAACAGTGGTGTTTCTGGAAATGCTATCCTGCATTTGTTGCTAGCTTCCAGAATTGGCCAGTACTTTTTTATGGTTTTCTTCAAGAAAATTCCTGCCCTTGTGAACCCACATACAACGATTGGCCTTTGTGTATGGGTTTTGGTGGATGCTTTTGGTGGTGGGTGGAGGATTTGTTGTCTGTCTTGTGATCTTGCCTTGGCCTTGGATTTGTTCAGGATGCCTGTGGGGTAGCCTCGTGCTTCGAAATGTCCTTGTATGAGGATACTGTTCTTGTCATAGTCTTCTATGAGAGTGCAGATGCGTCTCAATCTAAGGAATTGTCCGTATGGGGACGAGTTCTTGCAGGTTGACGGATGAGCTGAATCATAATGAAGGTAGCCGTGAGTGTCGGTCTGTTTTGTGTGGAGACCAAAGATGATAGAATGTTCCTGTGTTTGTTTGACCACGGTGTCCAGAAAGGAGACTTGTGTTTCTGAGCATTCCATGGTGAATTTGATGCTCTGGTGTCCTTCATTCATGTATGTGACGAACTCTTCTAGGGCTATTTTGCCATGCTCCCAGATTATGAAGACATTATCTATGTATCTAACATACAGCGTTAGTTGGTGTGGTGCAGTTTGCAGCAATCTTTGCTCTAGGTCGGCCATGAAAGTGCATGCAAAGGTGCAGGGAGCCTTGCTTCCCATGGCGGTTCCTCCTATCTGTAGGTAGTGTTCGGCATTGAACTCGAAGTTATTGCATTCGAGGACAAGTTTTAGAGGATTTAGTAGTCATCTGATGGAAAGTTTGCCGGGTACACCATGTTTACTGCAGAATTTGGCCACTGCTCCTAGTCTTTCATTGTTAGGTATGTTAGTATACAGTGAGGTGACATCCATTGTTACTAGAAGTGTACCAGGTTTTGTTGGTCCAAATGCTTCCAGTTGGTTAATGAAATCTGTAGTGTCTTTCACATATGATTTGATCTTTGTAACATGAACTTGATGTGTTCGTCCACGAAAACTGCTAATGAGTTCTGTGGGACAGCCTATGCTGCTGATGCTGGGTCTGTCTGGGACTAAACCGTTATGTTTGCTTTTATGTACATTTGGTAGTAGGTAAAATCTAGCTGTGATTGGCGGTTTTGATAATAGTCTGCTGGCAGTTTGTGTATCAATTTGTTTGTCTCTGACTAGTTGGTCTAGTCTTTTTTCTATTAGATTAGTATGTTTTAGTGTCAAGCCTTGATTGACCTTTTTGTAGAACCTTATGTTTGCTAATTGGCAGTTTGCTTCTGCTATGTAGTCCGTTTTGTTTTGGACTACCGTTGCTTGTCCCTTATCTGCTTTCTTAATCACTATGGAGTGATTGTTTTTAAGTTGCACAAGGGCTGTTGCTTCCTTAGTGCTCAGGTTACTTATCTTTGTTCTATGGTGAATATGTGTGCCATATTCGTACCTAATTGCCTTGAAAAAGGCTTCAAATGGCGCATCCAATGTGGGTGGCAGCATTGAAGTCTTTTTGGCGGCAAATTTCTTTGTACTAGCATAGCTGGTATAGCCCAGGGTTCAAATTACTTTCAAAATATCTAACATCATACCTGTATAGTTACCTTGAAATTTAAATTCTGGGAATTTAGGTTTCAAATCGATTCCAACATGCGAATAAAGTGTGCAGTGCTTAGCTAGAAAAGGATCGGGCATAGCTGGTAAATCAGTAATGAATCCTTTTATTGACATTGGACGATTGTGTCAGTATTATAAAACTTTATATGAATACATGTGCTCTTTATGGCAATTCAGGTGAGGGCAAGGCAGCTATACTAGTACAATTATAGTTGATAAATACATAAAAGATAAACATTTCCTCTCTACACATACTCTCTACTTGTGCTTACTAATGTATTCGAAATTAAATATCGCTCAACAGTTGCCACACACCACAACATACCATTTCCTAAAGCCAAAGTGTAAAGCAAACTTAGGTGACTATCAAAGTGTCTCTATGAAATGATCAAACAAAATAAATGCTTTAACCATAAAATTTATTGAATGGAAATCTAACTTTTCCAAGAAAATGTCCATTCCCAGACTAAGAGAAGAATATTTTTGAGAATTTACCACTGGAATGACTGGCTCGCTTACAAATTGATATTTCTCAAGAGCACTGCAAAAGCTGTTTTTCGACATCTTGAGTATTAAAGGGTTAATTTTGTTTTGTAAAATTTGTCAATCTTTTGCTTACAATGGCAAATTATTATTCTTCTCTGCAATCGCATATTGTAGCTTTTTATACGTACTAATATATCTGAATAGTCCTAGCCATCTGTTTCCCTCAGCCTTAGAAATGATATTTCCCAGAAAGCCATAACCAAGAAGCATAAAGTCATAACACATGAGAACCTGAGCACTGTGTACTGTCATTACATCCTTTTGAACTTGATCTCCTGCAGGAAACAACAATCACAAACAATAAAGTGAGAGAGAGAGAGAGAGAGAGAGAGAGAGAGAGAGAGAGAGAGAGAGAGAGAGAGAGTGAGAGAGACTAGTTTTTAGTTGCGACTCGCAACTAGTATATGTCAATTTATTGGTCGAAATGATAAAATATAATGCTGTTGTTTATGAAAGATGGCCTGGATATGTGCGCGTCAAGCCATAGATGCATTTTTAATCACTTTTAACATTTTACCTAATGTTTGGACGCTAGATGCCGTACATTGACATCCTCCATTTTGTGTCGGACGTAACAAAAATTTGCTTCTTAGGATTTCCTATGACAAGCTTGAAATTTAACGCCAGTTATTATTGCGGGTTGGTTTGAAAATGAATAAATCTGACCAACAGTATTATCTATGTGGATTAGGCAAATAAGGCTTACAGCATATGACAGGCTTAACATAATAAACTTTTGAACATCCATTTGGCCCAGTAACATCCAAGATGCTGAATATTTTGAAACTAATTTGACTGTGACAAAAACATCTTCCAATGAATATTTCTTACATCGGACAGAGTTTGTGGTACTGTTTTTGTTTGGGATTGAAAGGGATCAGATTCACATTATGATATCAATGGCATATATTACATGAGTTATACACACTCACCTAGAATAACACCCAAGGTTGCTGTCGTAATGCTTAGTGAATTGTTGAAGCATATTGCTAACCCATTACCTGTTCCTAGAAGTAGAAAAACAAGAGGCCCAAGGGCCTGTGACGCTCACCTAGATCATTAGCATTTGAACCATTTGCATTTAAAATCCAAGTTGGCCAACAAAAAATTTACCAATTAAAATTTGTGTTTGATATGTTGAAGCCTACTGCCCTAGGATCATTCCATCAGAAAAATTTACCAATCAAAATTATGTAGAGATGTTCTGAAGCTTACCCGCCTAGGGTCCTTCCAGTCGAGCTTGCTTGAAATCAGCCAAACAGTTAATGAGGAGCAGGTTTTTAACTGATTTCCCAACATTTTTGGAAAATCCAAGATGGCCATCGGAAAAATTTACCATTCAAAATTATGTATACAAGTTATGAAGCCTAACACAATAAGGTCCTTCCAGCTGAGCTTGCTTGAAATCAGCAAAATGGTTAATGAGGAGCAGGTTTTTAACTGATTTCCCAACATTTTCGGAAAATCCAAGATGGCCCTCGAAAAAATTAAACAATCAAAATTCTGTATACAAGTTCTGAAGCCTACCCACATGAGTAGCTTTATTGAACAACAGTTGATGGACAGACGGACAAATGGATGGACGACAGACGGACGATAGATGGTCGCCATGGCATAAGCTCACTTAGACATTCTGGCCATGTGAACTAATAATTTTCATTGCTAAGGTTCAGTCACCAAGAAAAGTACAAATTACCTATCTGGCTCCTGCAAGCAATAATTTCAATGATCAATAACTCTGGATTAAGCTGACTATTTCGAAAACAATTTGACTGAAACTTGTTATTCTCAGTCAAATTGTTTTCCAAATATTTAGCATATTCAGAATTAACCCCATGGAAAACGTCGCATTCAGAAATTCAGCAGGCACACAGCTTAGCACTTTTCCTCACTTTATTCAACCATTTTTTATGATCTTTGCAGATAATATTACCATTTTCAAATACTCTTTAACACATTAACACTCGAATTTGCTCAAGAAAGTTTCAATTTTCTCATAGAAAATGTTCATTTGCAGACCCAGAGATTATTTTTGAAAATTTACTACTGGAATGACTGGCTCAGTTATATCATAACAGTCATTCCAGTGGTAAATTTTCAATAATAGTCTTCTCTTGGTCTGCAAATGGACATTTCTCAAGACCACTGCAGATGCCTTTTTTGGCTGATATTGAGTGCTAAAGGGATAATGGGTATATTTGTTCAAAGATATAAATATATTTGCTTAATGAATTTGCAGACCAAGAGAAAAATATTTATCACTCGAATGACTGGCGTGGTTATCGAGTCAGTCATTCCAGTGGTAAATTTACAAAAATAGCCTTTTCTTATCCTGCAAATCAACATTCCGCAAGAGCATTTCAGAGGCCGGTTTTGCTCGGCTTCGCTATGGAAGAGTTAATCGTCAAGCTGACCAAAACAGGTATGCTGCTGTGGACTTGAGTAATTTTCAGTTGCATGCCAATAGAACTTTAATATTTTATCACTGAAAAAACCGGCTCAATGCTCGATTAAGTCATTCAAGTGCTAAATTTTCAAGATTAATCTTCTCTTGGCTTGCATATGGCTATTGATTTAGCAAACATTTCCAAATCTTAACCATAAAATTGGTGGAAAAAGTCTGATATAACTGAGCCAGTCTGTTTTAATGAACAAGGCATAAAAATTTCAGAAAAATATAAAGATTTTCAAAGATTTTCATTAAATTTAAGCATTTTCGAGTCAATTTAACAAAACTATCAATTATTAAGGGCCTTTGAAAAGCAAATTTTGAAATAAAGTACATTAAGTACTTTCAAAGAGTGCTGTGAACCCCGATTGAGAAAATACCATTTCATACAATCAAATCTGCATGTGATATATATTATCTATGATATACATACATAAGTATGTAGCTACAACATAAAATACACGGTCATGGCAATGCAGCCTACATGGGCATGGGTGTAATGGTAGTATATTAAACTATTTTTATTTCTTTCTACAATCAAACTTGGTGAAGAGATCACCTATCTCTTGGAGTCAAAAGAAGATGATTCTTTCTAGGCTTTGAAAGCCTGCCTCTCTCAACCCTTTCACCGATGAATTCCCTGTATCTCATTTTCAAGGCAACCATACAGGAAAACAGTGGAATATTTTGAAAGTAATTTGCCTCAGGCAGCAATGGCTTCCAGTCAAATTACTTTCAAAATATTCAAAAGAATAAGTTTTATATCGTAAAGAATTTACTTTTTCAGGGAATTGTCGGTGACAGGGTTAATTTCTGTTTAGCGAATGAATGTCCATTTGCAGGCCAAGATAAAACAATTAAAAAGAAATAGACTTCTCTTGGCATGGAAATAGACATTCCTCAAGACCCGTGCAAAGGCTGATTATAGCCGGCTTGACCAGTGATGAGTCAAACAACGCCATCTTTTGGCTCCAAGTCATATCTTATATAAAGTCAGTTGTATTACGAGACCATTTGTCTAGAGTGACTAATAATTTGTGCGTTATACGATGGTCACTTTAAACACAATTTATTGTACACAGATATGCATAACATTTACTGTCTAAATTATTTTGAAAGCAAGTTGATTGAAAGGTACTACAGTCCCGTCACACCATTCTAAAACATATATGGGTTTTCTATTATTAATAGCAGAGGCCAGCTTCAAGAAGAACCAGGGTTAGATTAAGGGTTAGTGCCCAAAGCTGGGGCTAAATCCTGTTGTAAAAGGTATTAAGCATACCAGGCAAAACAGATTCTCAATTCATGAATCCAGTCTCTCAGTCAATCATATGTTATAATCAGTAACGTGATGTGTAGGCTGACGCCATAATCAATTACGTCATGAATGACTCGATTTAGTCCGTCGGAGATGCTTAATAGTCGGTCACGTTGTACGAATTGTATGTCTTTATTATTTAATAAACATGCTGTTGAATATTTTGAAACTAATTTAACTGGCAGCAACAGCACCAAGTCAAATTAGTTTTAAAATATTCAACCGCTTACCTGTGTAGTTTTCTGGAAATTGATAGTCAGGGAGCTCAGGGATTTATCGATCCCAACATGGGTGAAGTGTGGGGGGAGTTTAGTTAAACATGGGCTAAAACTGGATTCCTTCATTTATGAAATCGATGCCAATTTTCCACATGTGGAATACAGAAGGAAATGGTATGATCAACCTCATAGCTGCCGAACGCCTGGTATGTAATCTCAATAGATACACGACACTTACCAGCAGCAATGAGACCCAATGGTACAACAGGAGAAGGAAGACAGACATTTTGCTGGTTAACGTCAACACCAGCATCACTCGTTGTTCTCTTCATCAGAGCTGCAGCCACCTCTGTGAATGTTCCATCACCACCAACAACAACAATTCTGTGCACAAATAAAATTTAATTATTTTTATGTATATATCAGGGCTTCCGAAACGTGTGATACCCATGTATCCTATCATTGCCAGCACCAAAGCGCTGTATGAGAATTTTTTATATTCATAAAGCCACAAATGTAATATGAGAACCCTACCGGGTATGAATATTTTACTTTTCGCGCAGTAGTAGTGTCGGTAGTAAAATGATACCACCTCCCTCAACTGGATTTCCATTTAGACAAATGAGCCCCCACCTCCCTCAACTGGATTTCCATTTAGACAAATGAGCCCCCACTGCCCTCTCAATCCCTGGGGCATAGGTTGTTGAGATGGGGGGGGCCACCACGGTTCGCTGAATGGCCGCCAGGGAGGTAGGATCATCCCGACACTACTACTACCAGGGGCTGAACACCCCTTTAGAGACAAGCCTCCACAGTGATATACACCACTGATCGCCATCAACCACAGGGCCGGACTATCTCTGGACATGGGGTAATTGTAATTTGTAATTGTAATAAAATGTAATTTATTACATTTTTTCATGTAATTGAGTGTAATAAGTAATTGAGGGGTTGAAAAATTAATAAGTAATATAATTGTAATATATTACATTCAGAAATTAGAGTAATAAAAATTATAATTATCATATTACATTTTCAATTACAATTTAAAAAAACCTATAATGTACATGTATATATGACTATTTCAGTAAAACACAATAAACAAACTCATAACAAGAACCTGTCAATCTGTTGGACGTCATTATATATTTAAATGGACTCACTTTCACACATAGCTAGCTAAAGAAAGAAATAATGATAATAAAATAAATAAATGATTAATGAAATAAATAAATGAATAAATTAATTAATAAATTAATAACACCTAGCTTAGCTATGCACACGGTTGTCAAAGGAAAGGCTATTACAATATACTTTTAATCATATTCATGACTTTCAAGTCGATTGACCTTTACATATACAGGTCAGGCTTCAGGCTTCAGTTCAAAGGCAAATGCGTTAGAAACTTACAATGAACAAAAGAAAGGCCATTGACTGAGAATTACTCTGAATTATAGCTATTATTTTCTTATAAATAAATTATGTATAAATACATACTACTGGCATAATCGGCTTATCATTATATTGTTTTGATCTCAGCAAGTCAAGATGGAGTCAAAACGGATTCCTGATGCATACAGACATTTTATCATTCCAGATAAGGTAGATGAAGTTGTTGATAATAATAAAGTTCAGTGTGTCTATTGTAGTGCGAAGATTTCTACCTGTGGCAAGATGACGTCAAATTTGACTACACATATGCAGGTAAATATACATGTGTTTTTAATCCTTTCACACTATTTGTTCAAGAAAGGCCTGTATGTGAGGGGTATGTGACGGGTATGTGACAGGTAATACAATATAATTCTTCTTGTTTAACCCTTTAAGCCTTGAATTTTGTGACAATTTTTCAATTTCTTCTTGGAAAATGTTCATTTACAGAGCAAGAGGTCATTTTTGAAATTTTACAACTGGGATTACTAGATAATCAAGCCAGTCATTCTAGTGATACATTTTCAGAAATTATTTTCCCTTAGTCTACAAAATGAACATTTTCTCTAAGAAAATTGAAATTGTCTTGAATACAATTTAAGTGTTTAAGGATTAACACTTCCTCCTGGCCAGACTATTTCTATAGAGCCCATTCTGTGTATAGATAACTAGTCTAACCCTTTTCACTGTGAATTTCAGGAAAACTAACATTATTACTGTCAGATGAAATTTCCACAATATTTTGAAAATAAGTTAGGTATTATACCCGTGTCACGCCACACAAATTTGAAGTTAAATTATTTTACAGGTCTTATAATATAGTTAGTACCGGTAATGCTAATTTAGCTTCTGCATAATATACAGCTGGAATGGGTGTTAATTGATCTATGGGATTAACTCCACAACAGGTCAGCTGGGGACTTGTGGTGTGTGATTTTTATCAATTGGCAAAGTCTTTTGTTGACTAATTTGAAGGTCTTAGGACTCTAAACAGTTCTCTATAGCACACTTAATTGTTTGTAATGAGGACAATCTACCACTGGAATGACTGGCTTGGTTATCGAGCCAGACATTCCTGTGGTAAATTTTCAAAAATAGTATATTTTAAAAACTTACCACTGGAGTGACTGGCTTGTACATTTCTCATTGTTATTATTTTTATTATAGCGCAAAAACCTGATTGAGCGTAAGAAGAGAAACAGACCAGATGTGACAGAGGAAGATTAACCATCAGTTTCCACATTTCTACAGCAGAGCAAGAGCTATTCACCACCACATCCACAGCAAGTAAAGATAACAGATATGCTTGTTCATTTTGTGGCCGGTACGATGCAACCTTTGTCTGTTGTCGAGTCTGAGGACTTTAAACCTCTTTTGAACGCAATGGATTCTCGCTATGTGATGCCTAGCAGAAAACATCTGACAACACGCGACAAATGTGACCAGATTAAGGAGAATATGTGTAGAATCTTGAATGATGTTCCAAGTGTTTGTATCACTATAGATCCATGGACTAACCGTCAAATGAGCAGCTTCCTCGGCATAACAGGCCATTTTGTATTAGATTGGAAGCTTCAGTCTCTGACGCTGAGCTGCAAGCGCTTTAGGGTCGCCACACAGCAAAGAATATCTTCTCCCAGGACACAGAGGCTATCAGCAGATATAATCTCTCAAACAAAATTTCTAACATAATTAGTGATAAGGCATTCTCATTGCCTGGTTTTGCTGCTAGACAGGATGAAGCATCAGAAAGCTCTGTAGCTGACACTACTGACAGTGATAGTGATTGTGAACACTGACATTCATATGATGAGTAAGCTGACCTCTTTGAGTTTATTCCGGAACACATAGGTTGCTTTGCCCATGCTCTACAGCTAGTCGTAAAGGGTGGTCTTAAGGAGACAGGAAACTTGCGTAATGTTATATCTAAAGTGTGTTCCATTGTTTCCCATATCAAAAAGTCAACACACGCGACAGATCTACTGTTTATTTATTCACCACACATGTACTCACTCACATTGGAAAAAGTAATTGTAATTGCAATATATTACTTTGCAAAATAATTGTAAATGTAATATATTACTTTTGCAAAAATGAGTAATTGTAATTGTAATATAATATATTACTTTTGCAAAGTAATAGTAATTGTAATATATTACTTTTGCAATGTTATCACCCCATGTCTGCGCATCGGGCACCGCCTTGTGATCAACCCCACACACATCTGAACAGGTCTGAACGCCCATTTAGAAACAGGCATCCACAGGGATATACACCACCCACAGGTACTGATCGCCAGTACCACACATAATAGGGTCTGAACGCCCATTTACAGACAGGCATCCACAGGGATATACACCACATACAGGTACTGATCGCCAGCACCACACATAATAGGGTTTGAACGCCCATTTAGAGACAGGTATCCACAGGGATATACACCACCCACAGGTACTGATCGCCACACATAATAGGGTCTGAACGCCCCTTTAGAGACAGGCATCCACAGGGATATACACCAACCAGGGGTACTGATCGCCACACATAATAGGGTCTGAACGCCCATTTAGAGCGAGGCATCCACAGGGATATACACCACCCACGGGTACTGATCGCCACACATAATAGGGTCTGAACGCCCATTTAGAGACAGGCATCCACAGGGATATACACCACCCACAGGTACTGATCGCCAGTACCATACATAATAGGTCTGAACACCCAGACAGACATCCACAGGGATATACACCACCCACAGGTACTGATCACCACACATAATAGGGTCTGAACGCCCATTTAGAGACAGGCATCCACAGGTATATACACCACCCACAGGTACTGATCGCCAGCACCACACATAATAGGTCTGAACTCCCAGACAGGCATCCACAGGTACTGATCGCCACACATAATAGGGTCTGAACACCCATTTAGAGACGGGAATCCACAGGGATATACACCATGAGTACTGTTGCACAGATTCGCGCTATTGCAAAGCAATTCGGCCTTAGAGGCTACTCGAAGGCCAAGAAAGCCGACTTGCTCCAGATGATCGACCAGGTCCGTGCCGAGGAGTGGCAGAAGCGACTCTCCCGAGCAATGAATACGGGAAGGTTTCGAGCGCTTACCGAGGATCCTTGGAATCCCCACAAGAAAGTGCAGTGGAGATGTGAGCTTAGTCAGTTGGACGAGGAGGTGACTGCTAGCTTGCGAGCCTAGGCTGTAGCGAGGAGGATAGAGGCCCATCACTGGAGTGCTTAACTCTCCAACGCAGGGGGCCCCCGCACCCTATGCAGGCATCCACAGGGATATACACCATGAGTACTTTTGCACAGCTTCGCGCTATTGCAAAGCAATTCGGCCTTGGAGTCTACTCTAAGGCCAAGAAAACCGACCTGCTCCAGATGATCGGACAGGTCCATGCCGAGGAGTGGCAGAAGCGACTCTCCCGAGCAATGATTACGGGAAGGTTTCCAGCGCTTACCAAAGAGGATCCTTGGAATCCCCACAAGAAAGCGCATCAGATACGCGAGAGTCGTCAGTTGGACGAGGAGGTGACTGCTAGCTTGCGAGCCAAGACTGTAGCGAGGCGGATGGAGGCCCATCCACCGGAGCGTTTAACTCTCAAACGCAGGATCATTAAGCAATGCCGAGGTCTGAGTCCAGCCCGGAGCATAAGGGGGTCAAGGTCTGACCACTTAGCCCGGAGCATAAAGCGAACACATTCTCGACCAGTGTAATAGGCGGGCATCCACAGGGATATACACCATGAGTACTGTTGCACAGATTCGCGCTATTGCAAAGCAATTCGGCCTTAGAGGCTACTCGAAGGCCAAGAAAGCCGACCTGCTCCAGATGATCGACCAGGTCCGTGCCGAGGAGTGGCAGAAGCGACTCTCCCGAGCAATGAATACGGGAAGGTTTTGAGCGCTTACCGAGGATCCTTGGAATCCCCACAAGAAAGCGCAGTGGATATGTGAACTTAGTCAGTTGGACGAGGAGGTGACTGCTAGCTTGCGAGCCAAGGCTGTAGCGAGGAGGATAGAGGCCCATTCACTGGAGTGCTTAACTCTCCAACGCAGGGGGCCCCCGCACCCTATGCAGGCATCCACAGGGATATACACCCTGAGTACTTTTGCACAGCTTCGCGCTATTGCAAAGCAATTCGGCCTTAGAGTCTACTCTAAGGCCAAGAAAACCGACCTGCTCCAGATGATCGGACAGGTCCATGCCAGGGTCAAGGTCTCACCACTTAGCCCGGAGCATAAGGCGAGAAGGCGAACACATTCTCGACCAGTGTAATAGGTGGGCATCCACAGGGATATACACCATGAGTACTGTTGCACAGATTCGCGCTATTGCAAAGCAAAGGCCAAGAAAGCCGACCTGCTCCAGATGATCGACCAGGTCTGTGCCGAGGAGTGGCAGAAGCGACTCTCCCGAGCAATGATTACGGGAAGGTTTCCAGCGCTTACCAAAGAGGATCCTTGGAATCCCCACAAGAAAGCGCAGCGGATACGCGAGCGTCGTCAGTTGGACGAGGAGGTGAGTGCTAGCTTGCGGGCCAAGACTGTAGCGAGGCGGATGGAGGCCCATCCACTACTGGAGCGTTTAACTCTCAAACGCAGGATCGTTAAGCAATGCCGAGGTCTGAGTCCAGCCCGGAGCATAAGGGGGGTCACGGTCTGACCACTTAGCCCGGAGCATAAGGCGAGAAGGCGAACACATTCTAGACCAGTGTCTCGGCGAAAGGGAGCTAGAGGATAGAGGACGGCGGTCAGTATGCTGGACATTCTTCAGAGGTCTAGAAGGAGACCTCACAGGCCGGATCATGCAAAAGATCCAGCAGACTGTCCAGAATGCCTTCTACCTCCACTACACCCATACCTATCGCATCCGTAACATCGAAGACGATACAGTGATGCTCTTCCACAAGAATGCTCCAAGGAGCCCGTGGCTGAACACGATAGGAGCAGCTCAGGACTGGGTGGCAGCAAGAGAGCAAGCCCGCCTCGACACAGACAATATCGATCGACCCAACACCAAGTGGGCTTTCGTTCGATCAATCAATGTTGAGGTCAGGGCTGTCATCAACCACCAACCTCTGCTTGGGACAGGCCCCCTCCCAGACTGGCTACGACAGAAGAGTATGACTGCCCTCGACACCTACAGGGACAACATGTGTCTCTGGAGATGTCTAGCAGTCCACCGAGGAGTGAGAGCTGATAGAAGTACAGCTCCTGCACGAGAGCTTGCCACACAGTTCTACGGCAAGAAAGTACCTGATGTCCGCAAGACCTCGCTGGATCAGCTGGACAAGGTTCTTCGCCAAGATCGGGATTCGTGTGTATGAACCAACTGAAGAGGGCACCTGGCACATGATCAGGCAAGCGGCTCACTACCGTGACACCATGACCATCGGAGTGTGGGTCCACCACGCCTTCTACATCAAGAACATCTCCAAGCTGGCACATACACTAGTCTGCAGTCACTGTCAGAAGAGGTTTACACAGGCATGCAGACTTCAATGCCACGCTGATCACTGTACAGGCGGCAAAACAAAAATTGTGTGTCCTGGCGAGAAGGTTGAGGCGCCACAGTCTGCGTATGAGAAAGCCTTCTATCCGCCCCAACCATCCAGTTCAGTGGCTACTCATTGGATCGAGTATGAGTCGAGAAACAGAGGTGTACACATACACCATGTAGAGTGTGGGCACGGTGGCGAGCATTGGATCGAGGGCGCTCCCGTAGATGGTTATGATCCAACCACCAACACCGTTTACCAGTTTCATGGCTGTCACTGGCATGGGTGTCCACAACACCAGCGAGGTGAGGATGCCGAACAAAGATACCGCAAGACAGTCCTGAGAGAGAAGCTGAGAGCCTCTGGATGCACGCTTGTGGTACAGCGGGAGTGCTGTATAAAACGCTGCCCAAGCGTCCCTAAATGAGTTCAGACTGTCCCATACCCACACTTCATAGTTTACGACTTCGAAGCACTCCTAGATGGTATCAAGACTCATCCTACGGAGACTCTCACGATCGAGAGTACTCACATACCTATCTCTGTGTCAGTTGGCTGCTCCTTAGAGGGTGCCACGAGTGAGCCCACTCACCTCTGCAATCCTCACCCCAAAGAACTGATCAGAGTTCATGCTGGTGATCCAACGGCGAGCATCTCTAATCCGGCAAGGGTTAGGGCACAGTACATACCGACAGAGCTGGACAAGCTCGCAAAGCGACTGATCAACGAGTGGTGTGACCAAGTGCTTGTACTGGGGTTCAACTCTGGGCGGTATGACCTGGACCTCATCAAGAAGTACTTTGTCGATGAGCTGACTGACAGTACAGGTACAGTGAAAGTCGCCAAGAAGGCAAGTCAGACCATGTTCCTCATAACACCTGAGCTACGGTTTCTCGATGTGCTGAACTACCTCGGCACAGGAGTCTCGTACGACGTATGGGTCAAAGCTTACGGGTGTACACAGCAGAAGAGCTGGCTCCCGTATGAATGGTTTGACACACATGAGAAGCTCAACTATCCAGGGCTTCCTGACTACTCAGCATGGACATCTAAGCTCAAGGGTGGCTACCTCTTGACGCGAACAGAGTGGGAACAGTGTAACCAGACATTCAGCGAGCATGGAATGCAGACATTCGCCGACTGGCTGCGATTCTACAACAACCTGGACATCAGTCCATTCATCGAGCCCTAGAGCGGATGCGGGAGTTCTACACAGAACGAGAAATAGACATCCTCAAAGACGTGGTGTCTCTCCCAGGTGTCACTGCAGTACCTCCTATGTGGAACCGCTCAGCACATGCCAGATGTTAGCCTCTATTCACAGGACAAGGAAGCCTACAAGATGTTGAAGGGTGCTGTTGTTGGCAGTCCCAGCATCGTGTTCACCAGATACCACGAGGCTGGTGTGACTCGAATCCGCCAGAGTGAGCGTGTCTGCCAACATCTACTCGGCTACGACGCAAATGCTCTGTACCTGTCAACGATGGCCAAAGAGATGCCATGTGGCAAGGAGAAAGTGCGCCATTTGTCCAGTGCCAGTGGAGTAGCTAGCTTTAAGGAGGCTCTCCTAGCAGACAGCATGTTTAGGTTTGCTGAAGTGGATATAGTTGTGGGGCAGACATGTAACAAATTTGAGGTAAGATGTTCCATTCTGGCAGAAAGCATGAAATTTGGCATATAGGTGGTTTAAGGTATGCTGAACTTAATTAGATACGGTGCCACATGATTTTACCAAGGGAACCCATTCAAAATGGCGGATTCAAAATGGCCGCCTTCCCAGAGGAAAGTCTGTATTACTCAAGTTCTAGATGGAGTAGAGGGCTGGAATTGATGTCAAATTAAGGGTTTCTTGGGTCACTGGTTATGATTTTACCTATTACAATACTCTAAATAGATAAACATGCTGAAAAACATATTATAATTATTATTATTATTGTTGTTGTTGTTGTTGTTGTTGTTGTTGTTGTGGTCGTCCTAACATTTGTAAATTAGTAGTATTATTGCTAAACGTTTGTACACACATGTTCCGGGTGGAACATTTTAGAAACAAGTTTTCGCTACTCAAAACAATTGGTCTACACGTTTTCTCCAGTAAAAGTAATTGTATGCCAGCCCCTCGCTTCGCCAAGCATTATTTCGTTGCAGATTTCCATATAATTATTGTAGTTTCCTAAACTCACACTGACTATTTAAATATATCAGGAGAATACACAGCTGCATAGCAATCACGCACACGCGTATTGTGCTCTGCTTATAGACAGAGACAATAGCCTATTATATTCTCGCATTCAAGTCAATATGTCAAAGAAAGTGAAATTGACATCTGATCCCACAGTGGATTTAGCACACACGAACTGGTCCCTGTGTGTTATTTGCCAGCAGTCCACAACGGAGCATCTCATAGATCCATGTAGTAACACAAATCATGACAATGTGATTACGAGTTATAGGTCATTAGCTGATAACCTTGATAGGCTACAGCAACTTCATGCCCTTCCACCATACCTGGATCTATGTAGGTTGAATGATGGATCTGGAATTGCGGAGACACTCATAGAAAACTGTGCTAGGTGGCACAAATCTTGTTGGCATCTCTGTAGCCGGACTCGGGTTGATCGCGCCGTGAAAAGAAATGCAAAATTAGAATTCAGCGAGGATCTCAGGTCACCAGTCAAATCTAGATTGAGGTCTAATTTCACTATGCCAAGTATAAATGACCAAACTCAACCACTGTGCCTTTTCTGTGACCAACTGATAGAGCATGACATTCATAGAGCCGCAACAGCAAAATTCGACCAAAACATATGCAAAATGGTGACAGAACTGAGAGATACAAAACTTCTTGCTAAAATGTCATCTGGAGACATGACAGCATTGGATGCTATTTACCACAAGACTTGTTTGACAAACCTATACACATGACATAGATCTCTTTCGAGAAGGGAATCTGATATTGCTGACGATATGAAACCCGACTCTGTTGCTCTTGCAGAGCTAATACCATACATGGAAGATCGTCAAGCCTCTGAACATCCTATTGGCAGCATATTTAAGCTTTCTGATTTAACACGATTATACACTCGCCGTCTATGCCAAGTAGGATTAACTCTACCAGGTTAAAGGAAAAGATCTTGTCGAAAATGCCAAATGTGGAGTCAAACAAGAGTAACTATGAAGTGATTCTCACATTCAAGAAAGACATAGGCGATGCTCTATTACTAGCCACTAAAAATGATTCTGACTGTGACGCAATTGTGTTGATGAGGGCTGCTCAAATAGTCCGCTAAGAGATTTTTCAGATTGAGTATGATTGCAAGGGTTCATTTGATGCTGACCAGTATGACAACTTACCTCAATCACTTGTTACTTTAGTTCAGGTGATACTTGGCGGTACCAACATTCATAATCAAAATGAGAATTCCCAAACTATCATGGGGGAAGTGTCGTCATTGACCCAGCTACTCATCTTTAATGCTATTAAAAGAGCGCGTAAAAGCAGTATGGGAACTCGCCATAATCCTGATCATGAAACAGCATTGCCACTACCTAGGTCTACTAATTCATGCCAAAACGCGAAAGCGGGAGCTTGTGGATGAACTCTTCAGACATGGACTTTCAGTATCCTACGAGTTGATGCAAACAAAACAGGCCTCTTTACCTTTCTCGCACATACATTGGAGTCATTCGAGCTACCAGAAGGAAAGATACTCGTCACAACATGTGAGGAAAACGTGCTGATGAGGCCAGAGCATGACGTCTCACAACTCGCGCCATGCATGCAAGATGAAGCAGATGGTATAATGTTGCTCCATGCCTTCCATGCATATCACCAAGGTTATCGAACAACAAGAGGCCCAAGGGGCCTGTGTCGCTCACCTGGAGCACCATCAATTTTTGTCAAAATTGTTGGTGGGTAGTTTATCAGTCTTTTAAATGAGTTGGTGGACATTTTTGCAAGTGCAATATGGCAGCCAAACAGACTACATTTTGATTGGCCCACAGCGCCCATGTTTTTTTGATGGATCAACTTCCCTTGGACAAATTTTAAGGGCCAAATTTTGGCGTGATCCCTCCAGCGGTTCTGAAGGGGTCATTTTCGTGAAAACCAGGTCATCCAAGATGGTCGTCGAACCATTTGGTAAATCAAGTCCTCTTGAACAAACTTGGCTTACCTCGTGGCCTAGATGAAGATTCTGCACGTGGTTTCGGGGAAGATTTATAGACATTTCCTGAAATTGGCCGAAATCCAAAATGGCCGTTGGGCAAATTGGCCGATCGGGTTCAGTTGAACAAACTTGGATCCTTATGCCCTAAGGATGCTTGCTGCCAAATATAATTGAAATCGGCCTGGTAGTTCTCGAGAAGACATTTTGAATTTCCCATTGCTTAAGCATGGGGAGCTTTTGACGAGAAAATTATGCAAGATGGCCGCAAATCGTTTATCCGACCGTTTCGAAAATTGCAAATTTGAGATCAGAATACCCAAAAGCATATATAGAACCAATTTTGGCCTGAAAATCCATCAAAATAATCAAATCCAATATGTCCGCCAAACACGCTACATTTTGATTGGCCCACGGCGGATATGTTTTTTGACGGAGCAACTTCCCTTGAACAAACTTTAATGGCCCTTAGTCCCTAATCATATCTCCCAAATTTTGTCCTGATCCATTCAGCGGGTCTGGAGAAGTCATTTTCGGGGAAAATAGGTCATTCAAGATGGCTGCTGAACCATTCGGTCAATCAAGTTGTCTTGAACAAACTTGGCTTACCTCTTTGCCTAGATGAAGTTTGATACGTTTTGAATCGATTCCCCAAGCCGTTTCGGAGAACACAATTTTTAGACATTTCTAAAAATCAGCCAAAATCAAAGATGGCCACCGGCCAAACTGGCCGATCGGCTTCGTTAGAACAAAATGAAATTTCTATGCCATAAGGATGCTTCCTGCCAAATATAATTCAAATCGGCTCAGTAGTTCTAAAGAAGAAGACATTTTAAATTTCCCATTGCTTTAGTATGTGAAAATGATCCAAGATGGCTGTCAAACCCTTTATCCGACAGTTTCGAAAATTGCAAATTTGAGATCAGAATATCCAAAAACCTACATAAAACGAATTTCGGCCTCAAAATCCATCAAATAAAAAAATCCAAAATGGCTGCCAAACACTGTATTTTGATTGGTCCACCACGGCCATGTTTTTCGATGAGTCAACTTCTCTTGAACAAACCTTAATCGCCCTTAGTTGCTAATTATATATCACAAATTTCGGCCTGATCGCTTCAGCAAGGGGTAGGGGGAAGAAGTCGTTTTTGTGAAAACTAGGTCATCCAAGATAGCCGCTGAACCATTTGGTCAATCAAGTTCCCTTGAACAAACTTGAAATATGATCTAAGGTAAGCGCTGAGCTTACGGTAGATCATATTTCGTGAGTTTTGAATCGATCCCTCAAATGGTTTGGGAGGAGATTTTTAGACATTTTTAAAAATCAGCCGAAATCCAAGATGGTCGCCGGCCAAATTGGCCAATCGGGTTCGTTTGAGCAAACTTGAATCTCTATGCCTTAAGGATGCTTCATGCCAAATATAATTGAAATCGGCCCATTAGTTCTTGAGAAGATATAAGAAAATTTATCAAATTTCTTTTTCACAAGTGAGATGACATACTTACCTCCCTAACACACTTGATATACTAGTATATCGGCTCAAAATTCAATAATATTCAGAATTTTAAAAAGTTAGGTGCCCCTAATGGGCAGGTGGATGTACACAGTCATGCATATGACAGACCCCACCCACTGCGCATGCGCATGCTGGTACTTCCGTTACTAAATATTGGCTGACATAGAAGCAACTATTCAAATAACCAAAGGACCAGGCCTTCGTGGGGTGGAGAGACTGGGATCCTGTTAGGGAGGTAAGTATGTCATCTCACTCGTGAAAAAGAAATTTGATAAATTTCCTTATTTCACATCATGAGAACATACTTACCTCCCTAACACTCATGATAAAAACCAGAATTTGAAAGTAAATTTGGTGGGAGGGAGGCAAGGTCCTGAAAACCAGCACACCCTCGAAGAGACTAGGCTCTTTGAATTTTCAAGAGATTTAAAACATCTGAAATTGTGACTGAAACACAACCAGGAATAGAATTTTGCATCGGATAATCGACCGATGAAGAGAGATTGATCAAAAGGTAAATGCGCTTCCCCCCCCCCCCACACCCCCCCCCACACCCCTCTTTCTGAGGAAGGTTAGGAAAAACCCCACAAAATACGCAGCTCTAAATGGCTAGCACGTTCTCTAATACTTAATGAAAGTATTACTAGACATTGGAAAAAAGAAGAATTGCTTCAATTTCAAAACTCTCTGAAAGAACCACAATTAAGAGACATTAACCATCACCATATTAAATAAAAAATGACACCATCACAAAGACAAAAAACAAAAATGGTCATATATACTGACCTCTGATGTCTTGGACGCGGCACTCATCTCTTCCCCCACCGGATGAAGAGAATTGTACCAGCTAATAGTAGGGATACCCTACCAACAAATGTGATATTTGTAAATAGCAGAGGAGGAAACTAATTACAAACCTAAACCTCTACATTATTTTATTTTCTGAGGACTGAGACGGCGAGCGGGTTAGAAGTGTCACGAAGGTAATGGTTGGTAAAACTTGATTCACAGTGCCAATGGGCTACTGAGATAATGTCTTCAATAGAAACACCATTAAATAATGCCGTGGAAGTTACCACACCACGGACACTATGAGCCTTGGCTCTATCTACTTGGATTCCAGTGGCTGTCTTATGACAGAATTGAATACATTCTACTATCCATCTGGAAATAGTGTCTCTTGACGCCCTACCATGGGGTTCAAAATATGACAACCATAGGGAACATGGGTCCATCCGCCAAACCTGAGTTCTTCTCTTGTACTTATTTAAAGCACGGACAGGACACCATACTTTAGCACCAGGATCATATCTGGTTATGGCAGGTAAAATAATAGGTTTACCCGGATATTTTAAAGATTGATTCTTAGCCAAGAAATTCAATCTTGGTGGAAGCTTAAGGCCATCACCTGTAACTACATAAGTCAGGCTCAGCAGACAAGGCATGAATTTCACTCCAGCGTCTGTCTGATGCTGCCGCAACTAATAATACAGTTTTGTGTTAATAATTTTACAGATATAGCATTTCTTGGTCTGAGATTGCCCATACCTTTAATAAGAGTATTTAAGACACTTACTTCATCACTTCCCCTCTTTGCCAAGCAAGGGATAAGTCATTAATGCTGATTTGTATCCAGCAATAGAATTAGGCTAAGACTATAGGTATCATACAGGTGACAGAGAAAATCAGCTACTACCTGAATAGATGCTTCCATCGGATTGATACATCTCTTTGAGCACCATTCTGCAAATCTGTTGATTTTATAATTATAAGCTCTGGAGGTTGACCCCCTTCTGGCTCTGGCCATGAAATTGGCTGCTTGTTCAGAAAAGCCCTCCTTAATCGCGGATTTTTTTACAACATCCATGCAGTCAATTGAAACATTGACGGATTGTTGTGAAGGGTCTTGCCCTGGAAGATAATATTGTCTATCAGAGGCAGAGGAACCGGATTGCAAACCAGAAGGTCCAGCAGATCCGTAAACCATGATCGGCTTGGCCAATTCGGGGCGATCAGAATCACTTGGCATTCCTCTGGAATCAGGATGGTTGGCGGGTATGTGTATGCATACATTCCCTTCCAACTGATAGCTAGCGCATCTATTGCGATAGCGCTTGGATCTGGATCTGGAGAAACGTACGTCCTCATCTTCGCATTCTTCTTCATTGCGAACAAATCTATGTTGGGCTTTCCCCAATGATTGAACAGGTGATCCGCCACACATTGATTTAGTTGCCATTCCGTAGGCAGAATGCTCATTCTTCGGCTCAATGAGTCTGCTAACAGATTCAGCCTTCCCGGAATATGAACTGCTTTCAAGGTGATCATATGATCCATGCACCAGCAAAGCAGCTTCCATGTCATCATACAGAGACTGGGCGACTTCGTTCCGCCCTGGCGGTTTATGTAACTCACTACTGTAGTTGTCTGAACGTATCATCACAAATTTTCCCTCCACTTCTTTTAAGAAGTGTTCCAGGCCTAGAATTACAGCCCACAATTATAGCATGTTGATATGTTCCTTTGACTGTTCCAGATTCCAAAGCCCTGATATAGTGGCTTCTTCCAGGCAAGCTCCCCATCCCTCCATCGATGCATCCGTAAGCATCGTTACTTGAGGGTGGGGAGGGGTCAGCATGATCCCCCCCCCCCCCCCGGGATTTCCTCTCTCCATCCACCAATGAAGGTGATGGATTGGAGGGTCCAGCGCTTGAATGCGCGAGTCCAGTGATCCTGAACTCTGCGTCGACTGAGCCATGAGAAACAATTGAATTGGCCGCCTGAGGAATGACTGGTTCCATTGAAACCATCAGACCTAACATTCTCAGATAAACTCGTGCTAGCATATAACGACTGTTGCAAACCAACTGAATGCACGAGAGGAGATTTTCCACTCTCTCCTGGATTGGATAAACATATCCTGTCTCCAGATCGAAGAACATACCCAGGTAAACAAACTTCTGGGATGGAGTCAGCTCTGATTTCTGAAAGTTGATTATCCAGCCTAAATCTGTGAGAGTTTTCAAAACTATCTCCAGATTTGCTGTCAAACTTTCTGGGTTGTGTGCTTTCAGCAACCAGTCGTCTATGTAAGTGTGAATAGCTATATTTCTCCTGCGGAGGTATGCCATGATAGCAAGTACCACTCGAGTGAAGACCCTTGGAGCCGTCGAGATGCCGAATGGAAGAACCTTAAATTCCCATTGGCGTCTCTGAAAAGCAAATCTCAGGAACCGTATGTAACACTAGAATGCTCTTTATCAACAAGATGGCCAGCAAACCGTTTATCCGACAGTTTCGAAAATTACAAATTTGAGATCAGAATACCCAAAAACACATAAAAACAATTTCGGCCTCAAAATACATCAAATAAAAAAATACATTATGGCCACCAAACATGCTATATTTTGATTGGCCCACGGCGGCCATGTTTTTTGACGAATCAACTTCTCTTGAACAAACTTTAATGGCCCTTAGGCCCTAATCATATCTGCCAAATTTCGGCCCGATCCCTTCAGCGCTTCTGGAAAATGTCATTTTCACTACAACTAGGTCAACCAAGATGGCCGCCGAACCATATGACCAATCAAGTTCCCTTGCCATAAATCATATTTTATGAGGTTTGCGTCAATCCCCCAAGCCGTTTCTGAGAAGATTTTTAGACGTTTCCTAAAATCGGACTAAATCCAAGATGGCCACCGGACAAATTGGCCGATCGGGTTCATTTGAATAAACTTAGATTTCTATGCCGTATGAATGCTTCCTCCCAAATATAATTGAAATTGGCCCAGTGGTTCTTGAGAAGAAGTCGTTTAAAGAATTCCCCATTGCTTTACTATGGGCCCATTGCTTTACTATGGGAGCCTTTGGCGGGAAAACAAACCAAGATGGCAGCCAAAGTATTTATCCGACAGTCTCGAAAGCGGCATATTTGAAGTCGCCACACTGATAAGCATATATAAAGCAATTTTTGCCATCAAAGTACATCAAATACAAAAAAGGCAATATGACCTAGAAACGCTGAATTTTGATTGGTTGATGGCGGCCATGTTTTTCAACGAACAAACTTCCCTTGAACAAACTTGAAAGGCGCTTGGTCCCTAAGCATATTTACAAAATTTCAGCTCTATCCCTTAAGCGGTTCGGGAGAAGTCGTTTTACCGAAAACTATGTCATCCAAGATGGCCGCCAAGCAAATCGGCCAATCAGGTTGCCTTGAACAAACTTGGGTCTACCGCTGCCACAGATGATGTGTTATGAGGTTTGAATCAATTCCTCAAGCGGTTTCAGAGAAGATTTTTTAAAGTGTATCTAAAAATCAGCCATTTTGGCCGACGCCCATCTTGGATTTTGACCGATCCGCTTCGTTTGAACAAACTTAGATCTCTATGCCCTATGAATGCTTCCTCCAAAATATAATTGAAATTGGACAGGTGGTTCTTGAGAAGAAGTCGTTTAAAGAATTCCCCATCGCTTTACTATGGGCCCATTGCTTTACTATGGGAGCCGATGGCGGGAAAACAAACCAAGATTTGGTTTCGGCAGCCAAGCCATTTATCCGATATTCTCGAAAGTGGCATGTTTGAACTCGCCACACTGATAAGCATATATAAAGCAATTTTCGCCATCAAAATACATCAAATACAAAAAAGACAATATGACCAGCAAATGCCAAATTTTGATTGGTTGATGGCGGCCATGTTTTTTAACGTACGAACTTCCTTTGAACAAACTTGAATGGACCTTGGTCCCTAAGCATATTTACCAAATTTCAGACCTATCCCTTCAGCGGTTCGGGAGAAGAAGTAATTTTTGCGAAAACTATGTCATCCAAGATGGCCGCCAGGCAGATAGGCCAATCAGGTTGCCTTGAACAAACTTGGGTCTACCCAAAATACCCTAAAATGAAATCTGTTGTCATGCAGATCACATCCCTGTATAGTATAAATAAACCACTTCTGTAAAGTTTCCAGTATTGGATGCATCACATCTCATCTCAAGCCTCGAAATAGCTCACACAGATCTTGAAATCAGTAGCTGGCCACTCAGAGCACCACACAAAAAACTCCAAAGATTTCACTAACAAAATCCAATCCAATTACTTCGCTCAGAATGGGTACTTCTATTAGCAAACCCATGGAGTAGCTATGGGTTCCAGGGACGGGGTCAACTACATTGCATCTATTACTATTACTTTCAATTCCTTCTATTCCTATTATTATTACAATTACTCCAAATTTTATCTATTACTATTACACTCATATCTGTTACTATTATGATTAAATTTGAACCATAGGTATCACTCGCGCGCATGTTCTACTACATAAATATGCATGCAAATGAAAACAAGTCAGATATTTGGATATTAACCTTTTCACTGATGAAGCCACTTTATCTCAATTTCATTGAAACCAAACAGGACAGCTTTTGAATATTTTGACAATATTTTGACTGAATGGCGTTGTTGCAAGCAGCAATGTCTTCCAGGCAAATTGATTTCGAAATATTCAACTAATTGTTTCTTACATCATAAACAAGCAGCTAAGTGGGTTAATGATAGGAGTAATAAGTGTAGACTCTTAGCTATATTTCCCCCAGTTCACCACACATGTTTTAATTACAGATACAATGTTAGTAAATAGCGGAGTCTATGCTTGAATGATTTTAATCCGTTTAGCTCTCTGGGCAAATCTCAACATTCTATATTCTACAAGATCAGGAAGACGACAGAATATTAAGAAATTTGTGTTGCTGAAAGTAGTTGATGTATATCGAACAAAAACTTACAGCAATATCAGTTTTAAAGGGAACTTGAATGTTGGTTCATAAAGAATATACAGTTATTAGCCCACTGATATTTCAGAAGTCCATGTCAATAGATTAGTTATAGACACAATCTCTGTTCCCCCAGACATCATGCTGGGAGTCAATTTGAATAGAATTAATCCTTTAACCATTATGTAAGATATAATGAGATCTATTGAAAGTAAGTGTTAGTAGACTATTCATCCTTTCACAGCAATTAGTTTATCCACCTAATGGCTATTTAAAATATAAAATGTTATTTAACAATGAACCCTTTCACCTATGCAAACCAGATAAACCAAATTTGTTATTCTGTAACAAATATTCTGTTTATATTACTCTGAAATTAATTTGCAACAAAGCAGTTGCTGCCTTAGAAAGCAACAGCTTCTAGTCAAATTAGTTTCAAAATATTCATCAAATTTCCTATATGGTTGTTTGGAAATAGATAGAAAGAGTGTTTCATTGGTGAAAGGTTAACGTGTTGGTTCTGAAACTCTAGAATATAAGATTCAATACAACAAATATTATATTAAATATTTTGAAACCAATTTTACTGGAAGCTGTTGCTCCTTTAGAAGGCCTATGGTCTTGCTGCAAACTGTTGTTGTCTTATACCTTCAGAATTAAACAGTTAAACAGCAGATACCCTGTTTGGCTGTTTCATTCCGTCTGCTGCATATATTAAAAAACATGTGGAAGCAGAATGGTGTGGCTTTTTATGCTGAGCATATAAGATACCCCTGTAATAACCAAGTAATAGGCTATTACCTGTTACTTTTCAATCTATTATTATTACTATTACATTGTAAAATTAACAATCTATTTATATTACTATTACCATTACATGTAAATCGCTGTAATAGCCTATTACTATTACATATTACTATTACCACATCTCTGATGGGTTCATCAGTGTCACCAGTGATTGCTAACCGTTATACGGAATCGTTCGAGTGACAAGCTCTCAGAACAGCCAGACCCCCCCCCTCCCCCAAATCTCTGGTACCGTTATGGGGGATAACATGTTCACATGCCTCCATCACTACAACATTCAACCTTTCACTGATCACCTCAACAGTATCGACCAATGCATCCGAAGAAGATGGCCAGATTGCTGTCCTAGGTGTAATGGTACATGTCAGTGATTCTGGAACTACCAAACTTACAGTGTACAGAAAAACCACACACACACACAGATCAATATCTAAATTTTCACTCTAACCACCATTTGGAACACAAAGGTCAGTCGTCAGAACTCTATTTCACCACGCAGACTCCATCATCACAGAAACATCAGACAAACCAGAAGAACATCATCACATTCACCAATCACTCCTAGCCAACGGTTACAATTTGTGGATAAGAAAACCACCTCCCCCACCTAACAAGAAACAATCAGATGACAAAACAAGAGGCTCAAGGGCCTGTATTGCTCACCTGGAATTATTGGCTGCACGCACAACCGAACAAAACCAGATGACCACTGGAAAAACTTACCAATCAAATTTCTGTGAAGAAAGTTTTGCCAAGTTTGATTAAAATTGGCCCAGTGGAATGTACTATCGTAAGTAGTCTTTTTATGATTTTTTCAGAAATGTCAGCCAAAAATGCAAAATTTTGATTGATTCATGGCGGACATGTTTTTTTTAAAAGATCCAAACCATTTATCCGACAATTTCCAAAGTAGCAAAATTTAGAAAAGTCTGTATGATTTTCTCAGAAATTTGCAGAAAATACAGGGTGTCCACTAAAAACGCTATATTTTGATTCATTCATGGCGGGCATGTTTTTTGACATATCAGCTTTGCATGGACAAATTTTAATGACGCTTCGGCCCTAATCATATCTGTTAAATTTTGGCATGATCCGTTCAGCGGTTCTAGAGTTGTTTTCTCGAAAACTAGGTAATCCATGATCCCCTCGAACAAACTTGGTTCAGCTCTTGCCCTAGATCATATTTCATGAGGTTTGCATCAATCCCCCTAGCGGTTTCAGAGAAAAGTATTTTTAAAGACGTTTCTAAAAGTCAGCCAAATTCCAAGATGGTCGCGGGCCAAATTGGCCGATAATCTCCTTTTGAACAAACTTGTCTCCCTATTCTATAAGGATACTTCCTGTCATATATATTTGAAATCGGTCCAGTGGTTCTCGGGAAGACATTTAAAATTTCTCATTGCTTCAGTATGGGAGCATTTGGCGGGAAAAAGATCCAAGATTGTCGACAAACCACTTATTCGACAGTTTCGAAAATTGCAAATTTTAAATTAGAATACCTAAAAACCTATATAAAACCAATTTCGGCTTCAACTCCATCAAATAAAAACATCTATTATGGCCGCCAAACAAGCTACATTTTGGTTAGTCCATGGCAGCCATGTTTCTTTACTTATCAAGTTTCCTGGAACAAACTTTAATGGCCCTTAGTCCCTTATCCTATCTGTCAAATTTCAGCCCAATGAGTTCAGCAGTTCTCGAGAAGTTGTTTTCATGAAAACTAGGTCATCCAAGATGGCCACCAAACTATTTGGTCAATCAAATTCCCCTGAACAAGCTTGGTTCAGCTCTTCCCCATGATCATATTTCATGAGTTTTGAATTGATGCCCCAAGCGGTTTTGGAGAAGATTTAAAAAGATATTTCTAAAAATTGGCCAAAATCCAAGATAGCCACAGCCAAATTGGCCGATCAGCTTTGTTTGAACAAACTTGACTCTCTTTGCCCTAAGGATTGTTTTTGCCAAATATAATTGAAATCGACCGAGTGGTTCTTGAGAAGACATTTTAAATTTGCCATTGCTTTAGCACGGGAGCTTTTGGCGGGAAAATGATCCAAGACGGCCGCCAAACAGTTTATCCAACAGTTTTGAAAATGGCAAATTTGAAATCAGAATACCCAAAAACATATATATAAAACCAATTTCAGCCTCAAAATCCATCAAATAAAAAAATCCAATATGGCCACCAGACATGCTACATTTTGATTGGCCCAGGGCCCTATTTTTTTATGGATCAACTTTTCTTGAACAAACTTTAATGGCGCTTAGTCCCTAATCAAATCTCCCATATTTCAGCCTGATCACTTCAGCGGTTCTAGAAGTCGTTTTCGCGAAAACTAGGTCATCCAAGATGGCCACCGAACCATTTGGTCAATCAAGTTCTCTTGCCCTAGATGATGTTTCAAGAGTTTTGAATCAATTCCCCAAGCGGTTTCAGAGAATATTTTTAGAGATTTCTAAAACTCAGCCAAAATCCGAGATGGTCGCCGGCCACACTGGCCAATCGCCTTCATTTTAAACAAACTTGAATCCATATGCCCTAAGCTTCCTGCCAAATAATTGAAATCGGCCCAGTGGTTCTTGTGTTGTTTAAAGAAAAAGTTGACGGACAGATGGTCGCCAGGGCATAAGTAGCTCACCAAGGTGGGCTAAAAATTCCACTGCTTGGACTTCCGCACATCCAAGGCGTAATTATCAGAACACCTAGGAAAACTCTTCAGATACCACAACATCCAAACTTACCACAAACCCATCAACACCTTAAGACCACAATTAGTAAGATCCAAAGATAAGCTAACCACAGATGAACAATCTAGTCATCTACACGATCACATGTGTCCAATGTGAGGGGACATATATCGCCAAAACAAAAAGGCCTCTCAGCACCAGACTCAATGAACATGTAAAAATCAATTCCAACTTGGTTATCGCAGAACACACAGAAACCACTGGCCATACCATCCCCCCCCCGGCAGTGGTGCCTCAGTCATCAACATCGAGACCAACTTGTTTAAACGAAAAGTCAGAGGCCATCGAAATCTACAAACACCCACCAAAGATGAACGGAGACGAGGGCTACCATATACCAGCAGTTTACCAGTCAATGGTGTCACATGACTCAACAACTGACCAGAGTGACGTTGCCAGCGACCGTCAGTTAGTGCTGAGGAAGTGACTGAGATCATCACAAAAGCTACACTCAAACAATTTCTACATCCCGGAGAGGTAACTAATATTTCCTTATTATTAATCATCCTGGGATTGGGACCAACATTTTCGTAAATATGTTGAATATTGTATTTTCAAAAGTAATGTAACAGGATAATGTATAAGGAATATATCCTAGTTACTTACCCATCTATTGATGTGAGATCATAATTCGCCAGGAGATCGTCAGACTGCTTAGCTCTTTCAGTCACTGAAATAGGAATGACATAACAAACAATTAGTAGCATACTTTTCACAAAACAAAATTGCTCGCAATCAAATTTTCTCATTGTTCATTTATGAATACATGTTGAGGTCTGTATCATGTTATGGCCAAAGTAATAATTCAATCCCTACAAGTTTGGAAAAAACACCTAAGTTAATCGCTCTGTCAGTCAGTTTGTCCATCTGGCAATCTCCTCCGCAACTGTTTCACAGACATGAACGAATTAAACCTAATTTGTTTTGGGAGTTACGCATATAATTGTGCATTGTGAAAGAACATTTACATTAGGTTCTGTCCCAGGGTGGTTAGGGTGTGTGGGGGAGGGTGAGGTTTAAAACATAACAGCCAGCGAAATCATGGCGATTTGCAATGGTGCACCATTGACTGCACATTCTAGTTAATTATTATAAATGGGTTTGACAACAAGTTCCTCTTGGCAATTACAGAAGTTCCTGTCAGCCATGTTAATCAAGCATGCTTTCATTACCTTCCTAGCTGAAGCCACTCCATCTGACGTCCCAATTAACAACTAAATGGTCAAGCCGGCCAAGGGTCAATTTCTAGCTATGGCCCACCCATTTCTAGGTTAGCTCTGCCAATTTGGGCCAGATAAGCTGCTAAGTTACACAAACTTTTTACTCATGTTGAAATCATGTTTATAATTTGAATCTGACTTTCAAGAATCACGATTTTAAGGTAATTATACAATCATGTAAGCAGTTGAATATTTTGAAATTAATTTCACTGGTGTCTGTTGTATGGCAGCAGTTTCCAGCCAAATTAGTTGCAAAATATTCAACAGAACGTTTATTAAATTCTAAATTTATCAAAGATGTACATATGGAACTGACTTTTCAATTTTCCTGATGGAGCTATAGATCATTATATAATTGTGACATCAGAAAACTAGTGACGTAATTGATTATGATGTCAGATGCCCGAATGACACATTAGATCCCTCCATTATCATATTCCTTACCGACAGTATGCACAGAAATTCCTGCTAGTTCAAACAAAGGCACTATTCTGTTCAGGTAGATCTTGTGAGCACGCTTCCTTCCACTAACTGGATTAATGATAGCAAGCAAACGCCGAGGACGGCGAGGAACTAAAATGGAAAGTCAACAATATTTGTTCACATTTACACAACCAAGCAAGAGCAATCAGAGATTGCAGACCTCCGGCCATATGTTTTTGTCACATTGTAAAGCATTTTCAAATTTTCTGGATTTTCTTCACATTTTCCGTATTGTTTCGGATCACATCCAAAGATGTCGAATCATAGTTTATTGCCACATTCTTTTTTGTGTTAAAATTTGAACTCAATCAGACATGGAGTTTCCGAGTTATCAATAGATCCAGAATGTGATGTGGTCCAAATCCGGGTTTTATTATGCGGATAACAACCAACATGTGGAAATCCTCTTGCTTAGTAAGTTTTTCGTTGTGTTCAAATTTGAACCAAATCTGATCAGCAGTTTTTGACTTTTGAGAAACAGCTCCAAACATATACAGACAGACACCCGGCCCTGATTGCAATACCCTCTATGACTTACAGGATGAGTGTAATAACATTAACAGGTACTGACATGAACAATGTATTTAATATTATAGAAACTGGTTCTGATTAACACCATAATGTTTTTGTTTTGGCAACAAGTTAACTTATTTCTGAGCTGTACTGAAACATAGCCAAAAGCTAAACACAGTTATTAATTATCAGTGACCATGACCGTTGACTTTTTTTACCCCAAAGACATTGTGCCAACCCACTCTCTACAAGGAAGTGTGTCCAAGTTTGGGTCCAATATGATTAAATAAACCTGAGATTTAAAACGCTACGTCAAGCTAAACACAAAATGTTAATGTTGAAAAAACATGTTTGATGTTTTTATCAAAGCCACAGTGACCTAGGCTTTTTGATGGCATGGATTTGGTCTCCTGCTCTCTCTCATTATATGGTGGCAGGTGTTGAAGCTTGTGTGCAGTATGATTAACCAAGACAAACAAGAACACCAATCAGAGATTGCTAAAGTATGCCAGATTGGGCACAGTGACCTTGACCTTTGACCCCAAAATCGATAGGGTTCTTCTGACCAACAAGGCCAAGCTCCCAAGCCACATTGGGAACGATTCCTTCAAGAGAACTCGAGTTATCATCTAGAAACGCAATATTACATCATTAATTAGGTCATTATGACCTTGACCGTTGACCCCAAAATCAAGAGTTCTTCGGACCACCAAGGACAAGCTCCGATGCCAGATTGGTAACGATCCCTTCAATAGAACTCGAGTTATCATGCGGAAACGCAATATTACTTATTTAGGTCACCGTACGCTTGACCTTTGACTGTTTGATGCCAAAATCGATAGGGTTCTTCGGTTCACCAAGGACAACCTCGCACGTCAGATTGGTAATGATCCCTTCAATAGAACTCGAGTTATCATCCAGTAATAAAAGCCCAAACGGATGGATGGATGGCCAATGCAAATGCTATGTAACTCCCATTATTTATATATTGGGGGGGGGGGGGGGGGGCATAACCATTATCTACCAAACTGAGATTTACTCAAAATGTTATTGTTGGAAAAAACCTTTTAGCTTTATCATTATCATACTACAATTGAGTTAACCTTTTGATGTGAATGTGTTTGTGTTATGCCACCTCATTATCCGGAAGCACATATTCAAATTTGGCCCCAGGGTACTTAACTACAGTAAGCATGCGATATAAGCTACCAAGTTTTTAGCTTAATGAGCACAATGTTAATGTTGAAGAAAACAGTTGCCATTTTGACCCCAAAGTGACAGTATCATGCACAATGCAATCTCACAATAAAGTCAATTCAAACTAAAAATGGTCTTCTATTGGCAAATGGGCATTCCTAAACACCAGTGCAGAGGTCAGTTTTGGCTTGCTTGACCTCTAAAGGTTAATGAAACCACCTTCTTCCAGAGGCTAAACATGATCTTTCTTTAAGATATGTCATCAAAACAATGCCTCTCAACTCTTTAATGGTCAACAGATTAGTGGCACAGGAAAGATGCATAATCTGTGTCCATTTGCATGTCAAAGTGAAATATCTTTAAAATTTTAATTTAAGTTTTCAAAGTTATTTCACTTTGACATGAAGTTAATTTATAGGATTTATTACTGAAATAACTGGCTCATGTGAACACAAGCATCATTCCAGTGACAAACATTCTCAAATCTTATGCTCATGATTTGCAGGACTTATCACTAGATAGATGCAGAAGCTATTTTGGACAGTTTAATAAGCAACCGCTTTTCCCTGATTTTCACGTGATAAACAGTATGACAGCATTATTTGCATTATCCGCCTACTGCAATTAAATACATTTCCATATTTCAGATTCTGTTCAATATTTTACAAAGAGCTCAATTCACCTTTCCAGAGTATCCATCGATGATTTCACGTCATATGACATCACACTCAGCCAAGCTGCATATAGCAGTAATCATTACGTAATAAATGATTCTATTAGGCCCGTTTTTAACCCTTAAGAGTCTGCCACGTACAAATTGTATGTCTCTACTATGTAATAAACATGCTGTTGAATATTTTGAAACTAATTTGACCAGGCGGTGACTACCATAGGCAGCAACAGCACCTAATCAAATTAGTTTCAAAATATTCAACAGCTTACCTATACAGTTTTCTGGAAATTGATAGTCAGTAAGTTCAGAGATCGCTCGATCCCAACACGAGCCAGGTGTGGGTTGAGCTTAGCTAGAGATGGGCGGGGCATAGCTAAAATGGAAAGGTCCATTAAAAGTTATTGCAGCACCTAGCAACATCAACTTTCTGTCAGCTCATAAAAGAACCTGCGGTTCTAGCAATAGGTGAATCGCAACAATTAAATGTACTCACTCAGATTGGTTAAAATATGTCTAATACTGTCCACACATGCCTCACATGTATCTTTTTCACCATAGAACATAACACATTTGGGGCAGAGACGGCGTTTATCTCCTGAGCTGTTAGCACTGGCTGCATAATGGATATCAACCCTGTACATGAGGCCTGCTTCAACACATCTGGCAGTAACAATATTCTTTGCTAGAGAAATAGAGAGTTAAATATTACACATTGTTCATTATATTTTAACAATTTAATGCTCAAGATTTCTTAGTATTTTTGCTCAGTCAATGTCCAATTGAAGGCCATGAAAATAGTATTTCAGTGGTAAACTTTCAATGATAGTCAAGAAGCCAGTTTTGGCCGACTTGATCATGTTGTACGAATTGTACGTCTTTATTATTTAATAAACCTGCTGTTGAATATCTTGAAACTAATTTGACTGGGTGCTGTTGTTGCCTATAGTGACCAATCAAATTAGTTTCAGAATATTCAAAGCTTACCTGGTGTATAGTTTTCTGGAAAATGAGATTCAGAGTGTGGGGATCGATTGATCCCAACACAGGCAAAGCGTGGGTGGAGTTTAGCTAAAAATGGGCAGGACATAGCTAAAACTGGATTCCTCCATTCTAAGCACTACCCATGAGGGAGAATTAACACTTAACCATTACTTCTCTGATGTTAAAATTAAAAATTTTCACATTAAATTAAAAGATGAACTGGCATTCATTTGTCAACAAATTTGGTGGAAGATGTTACTGTCATAGACAGCAAAATCTACACAAGTTTCTTTGCTATTGACACAGCAAAAGATAGGATATTGACATCAGAGTGGTATGGGTTAATGGTTAAAATTGATCAGAAAATGTTTTGCTTGTTCATCTGCATGCCAATGAAAGACTATTTTTGATAGGGTTGCCAGTACAGGAAATTCTTGGCGGGAATTACTGGCAAATACCACCCCAGGAAATACTCCAAAAGGCGGGAACTACTGGGAAAATACTCCAATAGGTGGGCAATCCAAGAGACTATTTTTTTTAATTTACCACTGCAATGCCTGGCTTGATGGCAAATTTTTAATCTTCTTCCCTTGGTCTGCAAATGGACATTTATCAAGACCACTGTAGAAGACATTTTGGCTGGCTTTAGTGCTAAGGAAATTGTATCTACTGTTCTAAACAGATGGAAGGTGATTTATTGTCAAATATCCAGTCATACCTCATCCAAATTGTAATGGTATTTCAGTTGATGTTCAGTCTTGACACTGTTTAAACGAAATCAGGCATTTCTTTTTTCATGAGAGAGTATTTATACTTACCTCCCTAACACTCCTAAATTTTCCTAAATATTGACCTTCACTCAATAACTCCAGATTAAAAAAGATAGGTGCCCTTATTGGGCAGGTAGACAGATGACAGTCAACCAGATGGCGGCCCCAACCTTCCCCATGCACAGACTGTCACTGCCTCAGCTTGACTATTGGCCGACACATGCAACTTAAAAGCCTGAAGACCGAGCCTCTGTGGGGCAGAGGCTGGGTCCATGTTAGGGAGGTAAGTATAGCTACTCTCTCGTGAAAAAAGAAATCCGTGATTTCGTTTATTTCACTTCAAGAGATATACTTACCTCACTACCATTCTATGATATTGCCAGAATTCGTAAGAGAATTTGGCAGGAGGGAGGCGAGGTGAAAAGACCAGCTGAACCATTGCACATGAAGCACTAACATCTGAAATTGTGTGACACACACAATCAGGCAATGATTTGAACGGATAACACAACCGATGGTGAGAGTAATGACTGTATGTCACATGCCCTCCCCCTCCTTTTGGGAAAGGAGAGACTATGACCCCAATGTCCCATATGCTCTCTTAGTAATAGCGTTAAGTCCTACAGGACACGAGATGAAAGACTTCATTTCGTATACTCTCAATAAATGAACCACATAATACACAGGTACCATTACATTCTTGTTAAATAATCGTGACAATAAATTATGTAACAACATACGGCAGTACTGACCTTATGCATGTAAGCTGTATCCATCCAGGCCACATCAGTGAAGGAAATATGTTACATGAATATGCGGTTGTTTCCACAATAAAAAGTGCTGTCTGAATACAACAAGTGCAACTTATCTACAATATATACACCTGATCATCTTTTGAAAATCGATAAGGCAAGAGGACTACTGGTGTCACAGATGTAATGGTCTGTAAAACTTGACTCACAGTGCCACTGAGCTACAGACATAATGTAATCCACCAGCACCCCATTAAACAGGGCGGTGGATGGCACTATGCCACAGACACTGTGAGCCTTCGCTAAGACAACTTGTTTAGCAGTGGCAGATTTGTGGCAAAATTGAATACATTCCACAATCCACCTAGATATAGTGTAGTGTCTTGATGCCCTGCCATAGGGTTCAATATAAGACAACCATAACGAGGATGGGTCCGTCTGCCATTTGTACTTGTTTAATGCGCAGACTGGACACCATGCTTTTGAATTAGGATCAAACCTAGTCAAACCTGGTAAAATAATTGGTTGACCTGGATATTTCAAAGACTGGTTCGTAGCCATGAAATTTATCCTGGGTAGAAGCCTAAGTCCTCCCCCTGTAACCACACAACGGTCTGCCTCGGCGGATAAAGCATGAATCTCACTTCTCCATCTTGTAGAGGCCGCAGAAATTAGAAATACAGTTTTACGTGTCAACATTTTGCTAGAAATGGCACTTAGTGGTTCAAAGGGTTTATCAGCTAGAACTTGAAGCACTAGAGATAAACTCCAAGACGGAATCGCTAGAGGATTTCTGTCTTAGCTTAGCCATGCCTTTTATTAAAGTGTTCAATGAACAGACTTTGTCACTTCCCCTATCACCCCAGCAAGGGATAACTGACATCAAAACTGACTTGCAGCCAGCAATAGAGTTAGACTTGAGGCTATAGGCATCATACACGTGACAGAGGAAATCGGCTACTACCTGAATAGATGCAGCCATTGGATTAACAACTCTGTTTGAGCACCATTCTATTGATTTTATAGTTACATGCTCTGGAGGTAGACTCCCCCTTCTGGCCTTTTAGATAAACAGAAAAGATCTCCTTAACTTTAGATTCCTTGACAACATCCCCGCAGTCAATTGGAACATTGACAGGTTGTTGTGAAGGGGCTTGCCCTGTAAAATAATATTGTCCATCAGAGGCAGAGGAACCAGATTGCAGACCAGAAGGTCCAGCAGATCCGCATACCATAATTGGCGTGGCCAATTTGGGGCGATCAGAAGCACTTGGCACTCCTGCCTGATTTTCTGAAGAACTTTTGGAATCAAGATTGCTGGTGGGAATGTGTATGCATACATTCCCTCCCAACTGATAGCTAACACATCTGTTGCATTAGCACTTGGATCTGGAATCGGAGAGACATACGGCGTCATCTTCGCATTCTTGTTCGTTGCGAACAAATCTCAAATCTATGTTTGGTTTCCCCCAGTGGTCGAATAGACGATCCGCCACACATTGATTTAGTTGCCATTCCATAGGCAAAACACTCATCCTTCAGCTCAATGAGACTGCTAACAGATTTAGCCTTCCCGGAATATGAACTGCCTTCAAGGTGATCATATG
This sequence comes from Chaetoderma sp. LZ-2023a, assembly GCA_034401795.1. Classification (NCBI taxonomy): domain Eukaryota; kingdom Metazoa; phylum Mollusca; class Caudofoveata; order Chaetodermatida; family Chaetodermatidae; genus Chaetoderma; species Chaetoderma sp. LZ-2023a. The sequence goes on along the minus strand of CM067369.1, from coordinate 161,795,517 downwards.
ATCTAGATACCAAGAAAGCCGTTTCCAAGTCATCATACAGAGACTGGGCGACTTCGTTCCTTAAGAAATGTTCCAAGCCCAGAATTACTTTTCGTAATTCCAGTAGATTTATATGTTCCTGTGATTGATCCGGATTCCTAAGTCCTGACACTGTGGCTTCTTCCAGGCAAGCCCCCCACCCCACCCATCCCTCCATTGATGCATCTGTGTACATCGTTATTTGAGGGTGGGGTGGGATGAGCATCCCACCCACCAGGAGATTCTCTCTCTTCATCCACCATTGAAGGTGGTGAATAAGAGGTTCCAACACTGACACCTCTGAGTCCAGGCAACCTGTCCTCTGGGTCCACAGTGTCATGAGAAATAACTGGATAGACCACCTGCGCAAGGCCGCCTGTGGAATGACTGGTTCCAGAGAAACCATCAACCCCAGCATTCTCAAGTAAACCTGTGCCAGTACATGATGACTGCTGCACACTGACTGTATTACTGAGATGAGTATTTCTACTCTCTCCTGAGCAGGATAAACATACCCTATCTCTAGATCGAAGAACATTTCTAGGTAAACAAACTTCTGGGATGGAGTCAGCACTGATTTCTGAAAGTTTATTATCCAGCCTAAGTCTGTGAGAGTTTTTAAAACTGTCTCCAGATTTGCTGCAAGACTTTCCTGATTGTGTGATTTTAACAGCCAATCGTCTATGTAAGTGTGGACTGCTATGCTTCTCCTGCGGAGGTATGCTATTATTGCAAGAACCACTCTGGTGAAGGCCAGAGGAGCCGTGGAAGTTCCGAATGGTAAAACTTTGAATTCCCACTGTCGGCTCTGGAATGCGAATCTCAGGTACCGACGAAAACTCTTCGCAATTGGAATGTGCAAATAAGCATCCTTCAGATCTTTTGACGCCGTCCACATTCCCTTCTCCAACCCCGCCAACACCGTTTTGATGGTTTCCATCTTGAAACTCGGTGTGTCTATGAACTTGTTCAATGGCTTGAGGTTGAGAATTGGTCTCCACCCTTCAGTGCTCTTTGTCGCTAGAAATACGGCTGAATAGAAGACTGGGCAATTTTGTCCTGGTTGAATTGCTCTTTTTGTATGAGGGAATTTAGCTCTTCCTCTATACACAGCCGTTGATCTGGATCTCTTAGAATTTGAGTCCAGACCGGAACCAGAGACAGGTGCGATGGTGGGCCTATCGCCCAGTCGGGTTGGTACCTGGCTGAAAGCCATCTCAAGACTAAGCGGTCCTGGGTTAACCGCTCCGACTCCTGTTTGTGGAAAGTCAATCGACCTCCCACGGGTCCACCTAGGGAGAAGTGGACATAAGTAGTGCAAGAGAGGGATGGTCTCTGGCTCTAGCATTGGTTTGGTTCTTGTAGAAATACGCCCATCAGGCACAATTAGCAGTTCCATGGAAAAAATTGGCCGTACTCCCCGCGAGTGGTGCACGATCGTCCGTTTCCATGTCCATGGCTTCAACGGGTGAACCCAGCAGAAAATCCTCTCCATCCTGCCTCTGAGCTAGTAAAGAGCACTAATCCGGGATGGCCAGGGGAAGGTACCGTAAGAGGTGGCAGTATAGCTCGCGGGGTAGTGTCGGGCCGTTCCGGTGTATCATGTCGACTCGCTGCGCCGCAAGTGCACGACGAATGATGACGCTGGTTAGCGTTCGGTCTCGGGGTGACGGATCCTGTACGAGACTGCTCTACAGGTAACAAAAATCGGCTCCTAAGGCCGGTGGAACTCAATCGTTCCGGTGGGGCCGTGCGACCATTGTCGCGAACATTAAATACAACTGTCTCATCCCAAGAATGTGTGTCACCAGTATGCCTGTCCATAGCAATTTTGTGATCTATGGACTTACAGGATTTGATTTTGGTGACCTAAAAATATAAGTCTATACAATGATTTTACCTAAACAAACTATCGAGTATGCTAGATAAAAATGAGGAGCATACCAAAATACAAGACATAGAGACAGCCTGGATGAACTTTTAAACATGGGGCTCCCGGAGATACCATACAGACTCGTAGGTTCGCAGAGGTATCTCCGCAAGGGAGGCTCCCATACACGAGACGTAACTAATTAACTTAATATAAGTTATTATACCTCTAAGCTGAAAGGAAGAAGATTATCTCGGACGAAAAATCATGTGCCTCACGCGGGCACTACTCCTAGTGCTAGTTTGGGTGAAGAGTATTATCCTCGCATGGACCGTCGTCGCTGAATCCTTGCGAGAGGCAAGTGCCTCGCACGGGCCTCCGTGTCGGGAAGGTGTCGCCACTGCTTAAAGCGGGAGATGAGTAGTAGGCAAAAATGGGCCCACTCTAATATTTCAACCAAAATGCTTGAAAAAGAAGACCATACCTAGCGAGATTATGACTATAGAGTTGCGTGCTGTTTTACGTGAATACTGGATGAACGATTCCCGAAGGATTCCCACATCTCCGCCTTATGTAATTCTTAGTATGTTGAATTAGCAGCCGCCGCTTTATTTATGCATTTATGCGGGCCTTCTGCTCTGCTTAACCAACTTTTAGGTTTTAGGAACAAGAACTATCTTAGGCCGCAAATGGCTGGTATCTACCTAGCTATTATACACGGCTGTCATTGAGAACAGATGCCCTAAGACATCAATACTGAAGACAGCGCTCATACATGTTACTTAGTAAGATCTCCGAACTGGATAAGAATCCAGACATCTCGCCTCATACCCACATAAAACGTCACAGGACACTGGTTACTTTTCACGAAAGCATTATTAGGCAACTGTTCTATCGTTATGGTGGGGGTAAGAGAGACGAATACCCACCGTAAATGTCCGGTGGCAGATCAAAATATCATGCCCAGACATTTTTATGGAATTCGGTGGGGATACGTATCTCGCCCGTCACCAGGTCCTATGGAACTAACCGTTTAACCTGTCGTTAGGTTTACATATAAGTTGTCCAGTTTTGCACTGCGGTGCGGAAGGATTGTTCAGTAAATAAAATAATAATTAAGATTTGTGTTCGCAGTGCTTTCCTACATTGGCAAAAGTGCTAACTACTAAGTATCCGCAGATATGGAGGGAATGTATGTGACACCACACCATGGCCATCATCGCTCGGAAACCCCAATAGTTTCACAGGGTCGGATCAGCCCATGGTGCGGATAGGGACATCCAAACAATTAAGAAGCCACAAGGCTGAGTGGAACATGAAGAGAGACAATATCTTAGAGTTATGAGTCTTGCCGGAGTGCGGGGCTAAATTATCGCAACTACCAGAAGAGAAGAGTATCCTACAGATTTCCTAACGGAGAAATCATCTCTAATCATATTTGACAACAACCTGATCACATGCGGGGGTTGTTAGATGCAGATGAAGATACAAAACTTAAGCTTAATGGTGCTGGGTACGTTAGCCAGCTCTGAAGACGCACCGGGCAAAGTTTACTTGCTGCCGTCGAAAGTTAGAAGAACCTGCACGACATCAGTGCGGGGATGGTTGAAATACTACTTTTTGGCGTGGCCGGCAGATCCGGTGAGTCATCCACCAAAGAACATCGCTGCCTCTACATCTGTAGAATCACCGCAAGTTCATGTTCCGAAGTAGATCTTGATACTCGTGAACAATAATTAGAAAGTTCCAAATTGCTCCCGCAAAAAGGGAGTTACAAAATTGTTTTAGTGCGGTGGGTTGGGTAACTGCTAGCTACGGGAGAAAAACCGACAGAAAGCGAAGTAATATGCGTATTGTCTGTCGCGCTGATAGTAGCTGGTACAGGTCCAACATGTTCGGCCCCTGGACGAGGATGCTCTCGATCTCTGGATCGCGTCTCCTTTTATCCTCCTCATGATGTCACAGGCGCAAGATCCAACCAATCATCTGCCGAGCAACAGCCAATCAGCGTGTAGCTGATAATAACGCTGTCGAATGTTCTAGAACATTCTGGAAGTTCTGCGTCCACGTGGTTATGACGTCACGGCAATATTTTGAAGATAATCAAGAAGGGTTTTCCGTGGATAACTCAGCCATTTCTTAACCGATTTTGAAATGGTTTACATATTTAAAAAGCCTGTCGAATTCTGGTCTTGATTAATACCATCTCGGTACACTAAAAGTGTCATCCTATCTTGGTCGTAAACTACGCGCTCCATCAAAAATAGCATCTAAGCGTGCGCATGCGCACTATGCGTTTTAACGAACTTAGTCGTTTTTACAACGCGAGCTCTCATAGGCCCATATACGCTTATGGCTCTACCCTGGGGGGGGGGGCATGTCCAGGGAACGAATCCAAGACGGGCGGCGCATACCCAGCTTGGCTTGTACAGCCGGTACCCGACTGGTCGATCCGAACCACACCACCCCCATCTAGTTTGACATCTGTGGCAAACGATCGCGCATAGACTTCCCAGTTATAGTGGGTCCGCAACACCCAGCTCTCGCTGACCCCATAGCCATCCTGACATCTAAGACAGGAAGAAAACTAATAAGAAAAATAGGATATAATAATAACTTAACAGGCATCCCCAGCGTAGCTGAGACTGCATGACGGGATTATGACATTATTGCACTGCAGGATGTTGTATTCTTTACGTTGCACATGACGTTCTTACAACATCAGAGTCCGCAGTGCTCATTTCGTGTGGGACACAGCCGGGCACCGAAGTGCGCGGCTGTGTCGGATAACCCCCAACAGACCCCCCTTTAGTGGGTTGGTCTGTAGTTTTATTAACCACTATAAAAACATATTTACCGTTCAATCACTACTTGCAAATCAAATATCTGCATTTAGCTATCAGAATAAAATTTTTATGCTCGCTTACATACTCCCTAATGCCATGTAGACCCTCAACCAGGCTTCTGGTAGAGGTACCCCCTGCATTAGCCGTACAATAGACTGGCACCAGTCTGTACACACTCCTTGGTGACGCCTGTCACTAAGCAAGCTCGCGCATGTGCAGTAGGTCCCAAATGTGAAAACTGATTCACTTTTCTAAATTTAAGTGCCATATATCCAGAATAGATTCGCAAATCAATACCCAGCGGGGTGGCTGAGGCCGGGTCATAGTGATTGAACGGTAAGTATGTTTTTATAGTAGTTAATAAAACTACAGACCAACCCACTAAAGGGGGGTCTGTTGGGGGTTGTTATTACACCACAAAAACACCCAATACCATTCAATCACTACTTGCTAAACCCGTAACACTACGAAACTTTGGTGGGAGGAGATTTGAGAATCCATAAGCAAGGATAAAAATCAAACAAAACATAACCAAATGTTAATAACATAACATAATGGTGCATCTTAATCAATCACACAGTGATTATCAAACAAGGATTTCTTTAAACTTAAAAATTAATAAAAACCAAAGAACAACTCACGCCATTACACGCAGACGCACGTTGCTAACGAAAATGGTGTGATGTGCTTGGAAAATGGTCTTGAGCCTTTTTAGTTAAAATCATAAAGTTCCTAAAAAAAAGGAAGCCGCTGTGCTCTGGTCTTTTAAATAAAAAGTAGTAAAAGTACTCGGATTTCCATCCTGCAACTTGCATAACTTCGTCTACAGAAGAGCCAGCAAAAAAGGCAAAAGAGGTAGCCATCCCTCTAATGACATGAGCTTTAATGTGAATGGTCTCACAAATCCATCTTGGAATAGATGCCCTAGAGACTGGACTGGCTACCCCCTCCTCATACGGAACCCAGAAAAGGGAGAGATCGGATCTCTAAAAATCAGAACGACGCTTATAAACTTTTGGAGCTCTGACAGGACACCAATATCTGTCAGCCAGAGAAAAGGAGGTTAAAGATTGTAAAATAATCGGCTTAGCTGGATAACAGATTGATTGAGTCTTTGATAAAAAATCCCTTCAAGGATATAAGACCAGACCGTCCCCATATTCGATAAACCTATCCTTTTCAGCGGAGAAAACATGGATTTCAGATCGTCTTCTAGCAGAGGCAGATGCAATTAGAAAAACGGTCTTAAAAGTTAAAAGATTCAAGCTAATCGTAGAGATAGGTTCGAAATGATGACCTGCCCAAAAACCTGAAGAACCAGAGCCAAGTTCCAGGAAGGCAAAGGTTTAACACCTGGAGGACGAATATTACCTAAACCTCTGATCAAAAGATTAAGAACCATAGTATCTTCAACTTCAGCGTTCAACAAACAAGGAAGAGAAGATGCAAAAGAAAATCTATATCCTCTTACAGTGTTAGCAGACAGATGTAAAGTCGAACAGATAAGATAAAGAGTCTAACACCTGGGAAATAGAAACAGAATCAGGCACGAGACCTTGATCTGAACACCATTCTCCAAAAATCTTAAGCCGACCCTTGTAAACTCTTCGAGTCGACTCCCTCCTGGCAGAATCGAAGATTTCCTGAGATTTTGTAGAAACTTAATTCTCAAGGATCGAGCACTCGATATACTACAAACGCACAGACTTAAGATTCCTGGGCGTTGGATGATGGTAAGTACTAGAAGATCGAGAAGGTCTACAAACCAGATCCTTATTGGCCAAAAGGGAGCTATTAACAAGATCTCGCAGATCTGGTCCCTGACTTTCTTCAGAAGCAAAAGAAATCAGGATTGTGGGAGGGAACGCATAAGCGAAGATTCCTGACCAGGACTGAGACAGGGCATCCACAGCCCACGCCCGAGACAATTGGTCCGCAAGAAAACTCAGACAGCCTGGGACATGAGTGGACACTAGGAAAATTTGATTCATGCCACCACATGAGGAGGTTCCACCCTTCCAAGTACAGGAGAGACAACTTTGTGGCCCCCTGCCTGTTGATATAAGAGACTACTGTCGAATTGTCCGATCGAATCGAGAACTAGAGACCCGTAACCTGACTGTCCGAAAAGGGAGACATGAAAGATAAAATCTGGGCAATCAGACATGTCGCAAAAAGATTGGATCTAGTGACATCCAAAGAAAAACTCGATCCTCCTTCTAAAAATGAAAGAAAACGCCATGGCAATGCCTGAACAAATCGAGATTTAGATGCCTATCAGACAATCCAACCAATGAACAGAAGCCTGGATTTACTTTCCAAAGAAGAGCCTCTTCTTACACTCCTTGACAAGCATAGAAGACAACAACCCCTCTAAAGCTAATAGCTTCTGATTAGAAGGAAGAGAAGACCATTTGGGAGGAGACTGCAGAGAAGGGTCCTAGATCCAAGAATATCTGGCCCTTTTGATAAGGGCCGCCCTTAAAGATGTGGCAAACTTACTATATGCTAAAGAGGACTGCTCATAGAAAACACATAGATTACATATGCCATGATGCTCCAACCAAAATCCTGGGCTATATCCTTATTGCTTAGCCCTCACTAAAGAGGTAACTCACGTTTATTATGGATATTTTAATAATACTGCTTACTCTGAATGGAGAAAAGTCTCATATCAGTATAGCCTAACTTATTAAAATGCTAAAGACTCTGCAAAAATTATAGATAATTTTATTTATAGAGATTTAACCAGATATCATCGCAAATCAAAAAACCCATAGTAAGCCTATGGGAGTGCTTAGAGTCAAGATATAGACAAATCCTGTACCTGAGATCTGCAATAATCCCGACTGGAATTCGAAAACCTCAAATCGTGACAGAATTTAGCAAGATAGAATGAAGAAAAGAAATTATGGTTTCCCAAACCACCACTCAAAAAGATGAATTAAGGGAAACTTACTTGTGATGACATCATCACAATTCTACGAATAGAATGCATGACAAGGTCCTGTTAAGAGAACTATGGCAAAGATTTGACTATCTAATTTAAAAATCGTATAATAATGGAGCAGATTTAATAAAAAATTGTTATTGAATACATCAACGGTTGCCTAGCCGCTCGGGCTTGACAGATCATCTTGTCAGCTTGTCAAACAATACTTGATCTACGCAAGTATTTCTTACAAAGTGTTAATGTATGGAATCCTTTACCAACAGAAGCAATTAACGCTCCAACATAAAACACATTAAAAAACAACCTAGACTCATTCTTCAAGTCACAGGGTTTTATATAGACCTAAGGTCGACTAACTCCCAAGATTGCACTCACTTCTTCTACACTGAAGTATTAGACTGCAATCACGGAAAATCATCAGCCTGAACGTGACACAGGATCCTATAATGATTGCAAAACTGTGTCCCATATTTAAATCAATGACATAGGAAAACAAGCCAGCTTCAAGACTTGGCTTAGGTATACTGATCAATTTGATATCCTAAACCATTCGATATTTATGCCAAGAGGCAGAAAACTAAAAAGATTTTTTATATATTTATTGATTCTTATATTAATAGTCTTAGAATCAATAATTTCATCTTTGTAATAACAAATGACATTGTGTTAGAAATCCCAATAAAAGGAAAGATTGAACACTGATACTTGATATTAACGGTCTGGATACTGAATTTTGCAGATGACATATTACAACTGTAATATCTCTGGACCTGCAAAATATTTTGAAAACATTTTGACCGAAAATTGTTGGTGGCTGCTTAAATCCAGATTCTCGGCCATTCTTCCACCCCTCCAGCGCAACCCCCACCCCACTCCAACCGGCCCGCCGCCAGCACCCGCCCCCCCCCCCCACAACAACTTCAACGAGCAAAAACCCAAGACCCACCGAACAGTCCGGGAACAATCCGACCGAAAGTTGCCAGTGGCTTCACCGGTATCCAGTCAACTCGGCCCAAATACACCCCTGCCCACCCTCAACTCGGCCCAGGTCAACTCGACCTATGATTATGCCTATCATGTGTGACTATACCCTTGGGTCGAGCTGACCCTACAGTACCACCCATAGCCACATACGAATGCACATATGCGCACACATGTATATACCTATAGGTGCACTATTAGGCTGAACCGACACTGCGCATTTAAATGTACATATGAACATAGCTATAGCAATATTATTGGGCTAACCAGCACGCTTAAATAGGATAAAGATTATCGAGTGTAGCAGGCCTACCTAGACTTCTATGGTAGCTACTACACACGATAATCTGTATACCATGACACACACGGAAATTTCGGTAATATCTTAAGATCGCCATCGTCTTAAAAAGATAGTGCTTTTAGGATAAAGATTGTCTATGTCTATGTATAATAGTTGCGCGTTAGTGAAAATAATAGACACTAATAATTCTGACTGTCTTTTAATAAAGAGACGTAAACGCCAGTAAATATTATTAGTTCCACCAACAGACGACTAATGCTGGTATAATACGACTGGTATAAGAGGGATCTCATATTTCCATATCATCAATTCTTTAAGAAAAGTTCCGAAATCAAGGATATAGAAATATGAGATTCCCAATTATTCCATGCTTCCAGCCAGGTGAAAAGATTTCATCTGGAGAACGGCTCTCCAAGTGTGATACCAGCGATCGAAAAGAAAAAGAAAGAAGCCAGGTGAATGCATTCCTAGGCCTATTTGACTTTTATTAAATCGGGCCGACATGACTTTTTATCCTAGGCCGAGCCGACTAATTTAAGACTAATTTTTATCCGCTTGATTATCTTTTCTAAGCGACCATTGTTCTTGTAGACATTAATCTTGTAGTCATACTGATCCCTATGAAACCTTTACTGAATCTAATTGTTTTCAGCGACTGACAAAATTAGACTACGACTTACGCAAGAATCAGGGTTTTTCCCTCTACAAATTCACTCCCTTTGGTTAAAATAAATATGTCAACCTGCCGACATAAGAGGTAAAAGGAGCGCGAAGAAAGGCTGAATGGCCCGAAGACAACTGGCCATCTAAAGTTGGATTTAAGTAAAAATTGTATCTCGAGATAATGCGTAGAATACAGACTGACTTATCGGCTGATGATATGCGCATATAAAATAAACTGCAACAAAAAAACCCATACGGCAACCAGTCAGAAGTCCTTAATTACGTTGAAAATTGTCACTGATAAACGAATAAATGTCTGAATAGACTACAATTCCAAGAGAGACTACAAGACTGGCAATGACTCAGTACGAATATTAAACATTTCCAATATTAAACAAATACGGAAATAAGACTAAATCTTAGGCAAGAAGATGACAAGATTCTAGGAAAGCGAACATGTAAACCGGACTTGAAGAACAAAACTGGAACCACAGGAAGTTCTCTATTACCTGATATCCAAAACAGGAAGACAGACCCGGAAGATAATCCTAGAACACCAGAAAGATCCATGAAAACCGGAAATGACCTTATCCCCGGCTGTACGAAATCCGGATGTGGAAAAATAGGAAACGGAAATGTGTAAACCGGAAGTAGACTACCGGAAACTGATCAAGATCCTACAACCCGGCTGTACAGAATTACCGGAAGAGGAAGCTGAAAAAACCGGAAACGGGCCAGGTCCAACAGACCCAGATAAGCATTCTTCCTACCAGAAGTAGCAACACTACTACCGGAAGAGGAAGCTGAAAAAACTGGAAACGGAAATAGATGAATGATGCAATGCCAGGTCCAACAGGCCAGGTCCAACAGACCCGGATATGCATTCTTCCTACCGGAAACAGCAACACTACTGCCGGAAATGGAAAAACCGGAAGTGGACGGAAAAGCCAGAAAATCATGAGACACCGGATGTTCAGCCAAGCCAGACAATCACAGTGCTCATATCCGGATGCCCGGTAAAACCAGAAGACAAACCGGAATGCAAACCCGCTTGCCCGCGGACATGCCAGGAGCAGACGGGAGCAGAGGAGATGGAAGATCTTAAAACATTTCTGGCAATAAGAATTACGGGAAAGATGAACTTATGCATGAGATGAAGGATCGGAAGCTTCCGCCACCGATGCCATCGCATGAGGGTTATGCAGACCCTCAAGACTTATATGGTCTTTTGTCTGGCTCCTACCTGAGGATGAATAACCAGACGTATTCTTTGAATCACCAGACTTTTACTTCAGAGATTTCATCTCTTGTCTGGAAGTGCGTGAAATCTGACTGAAGACTGGAATCACAGTGATTCCTGAATAAAATGTTTGAAAGCACTATAAAGGATCTACGTAATAAGAGTGGTACTTGGCTATTTTATAACATGGTAATTTGATGGTATATAATAGGCATGGTTTCTCAAACCTCGAAAACAGGAGTACTGACATGAAAACTGGTAACTCAAAACTAGGTACAAAAACCCTCTAAAACACCATGACATGAAAGTTAAACATAACATAGGCAAGATAGATTTCATGGTAGGCATGTTTTCTTGAGTCAGAGAATTAAATGTAGCTGAACTTTTCAGTGCAAAGCTATAAACTTTTATCCATATGATAGCAGGCAAACTGATCTGCTAGCAGAATATTTGAAAAGTGAATCAATTTTCACATTTGGGACCTACTGCGCATGCGTGAGCGTGCTTAGTGACAGGCGTCACCAAGGAGTGTGTACAGACTGGTGCCAGTCTATTGTAAGGCTAATGCAGGGGGTCCCTCTACCAGAAGCCTGGTTGAGGGTCTACATGGTGATGGTATTGGCATTAGGGAGTATGTAAGCGAGCATAAAAATTTTATTCTGATAGCTAAATGCAGATATTTCATTTAGCAAGTAGTGATTGAACGGTAATGGATGTTTTTGTGGTGTAATAACAACCGTAGTTATCTTAGGGACGGGATTCAATTGATCTAACATATAATAAGAAGAAAAGTATTTAAAAAATAAAGTAATAATTAACACGCTTCCATGAATCGCACCACTGATGTTTCTGCTGTATCACAAATGATCACACCTCTGCGGCGAAATTTCCCCATTGAGTCTGGGTCCCGCGATTGACAGTGGTTGGTCACGGTGGATGCACTATCATTGCTGAGATGCGTTCACTATTACTGGCACTGTCGGAAATGTCTGAAGTGATGGTGGCAGAAATATGAGCGTCCATAATGTCTCTCACAGTTACTGCCGGTTCTAAAATATCCGTCCATGAGGCAGCGGTGATGCTAGTGGTTGCTAACGTAGTTGATGTTGTAGCTGTTGTGGTCATGGTGGTGGCTGCAGTGGCTGTCGTGGTGATGGCGGTGAGCTGTATTGTAGGCTGAGGCAATGATGCGGGAACGGATACGGCAGGAGATGACATCTTCCGAGACATAGCATATATTAACAGACAATTTGCGGTAACGTTAGGCATGGGCTGAATATCCTGCGTGTGGGCGATACGTCTCTTTCCCGCATATGGTCGTTCCGGCGTAGTTCCCTTTCTGATGGCTGGGCCAAAAAGGCTAGGAGGCGGATGCTGGATAACATGAGTTGGAGTTATGCTAATCGATGCAGGCTGCGATGGTCCTGGTCCCTCGTCTATAGTCAGGTCTGGCGGAGATGGAGACTGCGGGTAACTCGGAATGTCCATTCCCACAGGTGTCGTGATGACTACCGAAATCGGCTGACTGGCTAAAACTGCCTCAGACACTACGGGTGCGGGTGTAGTGGCTATAGTTGGATGGCTGGTTACTGATGCGGGTGCTGCCGGACTGGATTCTGCGGGAGACTTTCGCTTCTTACTCCGCTTCAGGACCGGTGTAGATGTAGTGACTGGTAGCGGCGTAGCACTCCCCGACGTAGCTGCGGGTAGGATTTCACGTCCTGCTGTCGGTATGTTGCTTACAGTAGCCACGGGAGGACGATGACTAACTGGATATCTACGAGTAGTGTTCTTCGTGCGGGCCATTTTCTCGGTCGGGAGAACTTTGTCTGGAAACCGAGATTCGAAATGTGTGGCTAAAACGGCACAATCCTCGTCCTCTTCCCCCGGGAACTAATGTCACTTCTAACACACGGTGATGATGACGGAGCGCGTGGGTCACCCTGTAGCGAGTAGCGGTGTAGAGATACTGACACGTCACACAGAAGGCTGACTGGAGATGATCCTTATTAACATGAAGTGTGCGGTCGGATTTTCTCGTAAAAGTTCTGGTACAGGGCTCTCCGCTAGCTAATAACGAGCTGCACGGGAAACGTTTTGGAACTGGTACTGATTCTTCTTCAGACGAATCCGATAACGCTAAATCTTCAAGGAGTGACATCTCGTTCCCGCATGGTAGGTGGCTGCGGGAACCTTATTCAAAACCTAATGCCCTATCTCTTCATTGTGTTTAACTTTCCAGGCCAAGTATAATAAATGAACTAATATTAAAACAGCAGAATTTGGTTTTCGACACGAAAGAAGCCTAATGCTATCTGTTCTTCCCTGGTGTCGAGTTTTGACGGGAAGACAAAGTTTCAGAGCACGCTTCCTCCTTTTATACTATTTGGTGACGTCATTGGCGGCGGATGACCACACCTGGAAGTTTTAACAGGTGATTCGGTCAGCCCTATATGGAACGTTTCCTCTTTACTACTCTTAGTCCAGGGATTAATTCTTCCTGTATAAAGGGAGTATTTTTAATTATAGGAAGAATGGCTCATTAACTTTGTCCTAATTTCGCACTTTTAACAGCCTCCGATCATCATTTCTTTGCGGCGCCTCACCTTTTAATTAGCGTGAGGCAGTTTTTCAGATTGGATGCTTATAAACTTGCCTATTTTAATTTTAGGCTGGAGCGCCCGATGGGGGGGTGTGGGAGCCTGACGACGTCAGCGGCAATTACCCCGACTCACCCTCGCCACTCCTCCATCACGCTGTGGTAGTCGCGTATTTGGGCGGCTCTTGTGTTTAAAGTCTTTGATCCAATTTACTAGAAATAGCAGTAAAGGTCACGTGGCTCTAAAAATCATGTGGCTGATCGGAAACATATGTGCTGTTTATGGCGACAGCCAATATACTGTTGCTGAGGTGTAGTCTGTTGTAGATGTGAGATATAGAAATATATATATGTTACATCAAGAATCTTTATAATATAATGTCCCTTATTTGCGCGGGTTCTTAAACATGTGTCTTGTATATGTCTGTAATAGGTAGTTCTCAGCCCGTGTTGATTATGAACTGGAACGCAGGGAAGAGAATTTTTGAAATTCTCTTTGTAATTATACTGTTAGATTTTTTATGATGCTTTACCGGCCCGTGCGCTAATGATTTGAAGCACGGTAGAGCAGTTGTGTTCTTAATCAAAAATTTAACAGTAAAGTTGTAAGCAATTTGATGTGTGGTTTAAACAGATCTATTCAGGCGGTAGATCAACGTTACTGATCCCAACAACATAGCTGTGTTTTCCAAGCGGGAGGGCTTGCCAAGCATTCTCCTCAATGGGTAGAACTAGCTCCGTCCCGGCCTAGATCAGACACATTAATACCATTTAATAATGGTTAAATTACAGTACAACTCTGATGTGGGTGCCACAGTTATTACAATTTACAATGCCGTCGTTTGGAGATTGTGAATACAGTCAACCTGAGTGTCTGTCTTTCTGACCAGTTGGTGATTTGAATCTGATATGCGTGGCTGGTTACTGTGGAGGATACTTGCGCTGTGGTGACAGTGATGTTTTTATGGCTGCCAGGTGCGGGAAGGGGGAGGGAGAGGCAGCGTGAATGTCAACACGACGGTTGGTGTCCTGTTATAGTTTTTAGACACCGGGAAAATTCGAGCCGAGAGTCTGCTGAACAGGCTGCTTCCCTGCCCACCGCGGGGGGGGGGGGGGGGGTTGGATTTGGGGCTGGGGTGCGGTGATGGATATGATTTCCGCTTGGGTGGGAATTGGTCTGGCGTTTTTGGGAGGTGGTCGGGTACACTTTGTTGTACGGGTCTGCAGTTCTAGACACGCCAAGGCTTCATCCAGCCTCTTCACTTCCATGCTATTCACCATATGTTCCACCCCCACAGGAAGCATGGCTTGGGTCAGCCTCAGCTTCCACTTGTGGTAACTCTATGATGGGGAGCATAGCATGAAGTGGGTGGGAATGGGAAGAGATCGGAGGAACAACTTTTCCATCCGGTCCCTTGGACAAAACAAACACAAAATTCTTCAGATACGACTTCCCAGATCGAGTAGACCCATGCTGACGAGGGAGAGGGAGAGTACGTATCTCATCATCATCGTCAGCGTTAGCTGCTTGTTCACCCACGTTCTGGCTTGGTAGAAGTGGGGCTGAACTGGCACCGCGGTGCTCTACGCCAACCGTGGGAATACTAATTTCCATAGAAATATCTGTCTGGGTACCGGTGTCACGAGAAACGCCCAGTCCGAGCTCTGGTGCTGGGTCGTCACTGACACAAGTTTTAAGTCGATCGAAGTGGATGACTGAGGTCAGGCCATCCGAAGCACGGATGCGGTAGGTCATGTCCGACGTCTTACCTACTACCACATAGGGACCTTTCCACTGGTAACTCAGTTTACTTGGCCCGTTTGCAGATCGTCATGAATCGTGTACCCAAACCCTCCTTCCTGCTTCATACGGATCTCCATGCACCCTCCGGTCATGCCATATCTTTTGCCACCAGTGTGCAGTGGATAATGTTTCTCTCACTAACTCGTGGGCTTGTTCTATCCTCTGCCGCAGGAGTTCAACATAGAGAGATGGTGAATTTTTCTCTCCTGGTATCCGAGGCATGGCCAGATCCAGGGGTAAGGCTAATTCATGGCCTAACATTAACCGAGCAGGGGTGTAGCCCGTGCTAGAATGTACTGAAGTGCGGTAAGCCATGAGTACATACGGGAGCCGTAGGTCCCAATCTCTACAATCAAGGCGTGTTTCCTTAGTAAGCATCTCCGCGAGAGTTCTGTTGAATCTCTCTACCATCCCGTCATTCCGGGGGTAGTATGGAGTCGTCCTTGTTTTGATGATATGGAACAATTTGCAGAGCTCTGATATGAGCCGGCTCTCAAAATTACTTCCTTGATCGGAGTGCAACTCATAAGGCATACCAAAGCAGCAGAACACATTGCTTGCCAAGACCGCCGCTATGGTGGATGCCTCTTGGTCCGGCAAAGCAAATGCTTCTACCCACTTCGTAAAATAATCTTGTAATACGAGGATGTATTTATTTCCATCATCCGTTGTATTCAAGGGTTCGAGCACGTCGATAGCCACTCGCTCCCACAGTGCACCAACAATCTTAATTTGAGATGGTGCGATGTGGTGTTGGCCAACAGCGCGTCTTTGGCATGGGATACATTTGGCAACCCATGTCTTGACACTATCGCGAATCCCGATCCAGTGGAATCTCAATTTGATATGGGCAACAGTCCTTTCCGTGGCCAGATGACCAGCGTTATCATGTAGTTGTTTCAATATAAGTTCACGATAACTTTCCGGGACTACCAGATGGTCATTAATATATAGAACGTTATTTATTAATTGACATTCTTCGAACCATTGGTAATAATATTTTGCCATGGTAGATATGTGTTATCGATTCCTTAGGAGGACATACCACCTCCTGGATCCATGCATATATATTTCGTGTCTGCACGTCTGTTGTTTGGTGGTGTGCAATTTTCTCCGGATTCCACTCTGCGCACCTCAATTCAGGGAACTCATGAGATGGCTGTGTTGACTGTGTCACGGTGGCGGCCTCTTGGTGTTCAGTTTCCGCGCCGATTCTACCAAGGGCATCGACGTTCCCATGCAATTTGCCAGGACGGTGAACAACGTTAAAGTTATAGGCCTGCAGGGATTCCTGCCATCTCGCTACCTGGCCCTCCGGATTTTTCAAGTTCCTGAGCCACCGTAGTGAGGCATGGTCTGTACGGAGTGTAAAAGGGCGCCCGTACAGAGTGTTTATAATACTTGACGAAATGTACCGCTGCTAACCGTTCTCGCTTGGTGGTTGCGTATCTTCTCTCCATTTTATTCAGATTACGCAACCCATAACCTAATACCTGCTCCGTTCCATCATCTGTGACCTGAGATAGAACCGCGCCGATAGCGTAAGCTGACGCGTCAGTGTCTAAGATGAAATCGAGGTTTGGATTAGGGTGAGCAAGAATCGGGGCGGTCGTCAAGAGTTCCTTCAGCACCCTGAAGGAGCCTTCACACTCACTCGTCCACTCAAATGGTTGATCTTTCTCGGTTATCTTGTAGAGGGGTGAAGCAATCTCGCTGAAATGTCGGATGTAACGGCGATAGTACTGGCATAGGCCAAGAAAACTCAGTGTCTCCATAACTCTGCTACTGCCTTAGTTTTTGACGGCTGAGTAGCCACTCCATCACCGGATATGACGTGTCCGAGGAACTCAACGCTCTGTCTAAAGAGATGACATTTCTTTGGTCTGAGTTTCAAATTGGCTGTGCAGAAGCGGGAAAGCACGGTGTCAAAGATTATTAAGGTTTGCTCAAACGTTGGTCCGAAGACTATTATGTCATCGATGTAACAAAGACAGATTTCCCATTGCAGGATGGTTAATACCTGCTCAATGAGTCGTTCAAAAGTCCCGGGAGCATTGCACAATCCGTAGGGCATCTTGCGGAATTGGAAAAGGCCATCCCTACAAACGAATGCGGTCTTTTCCATGTCAGCTTCATCCATGGCTACTTGCCAGTAACCGCTAGCTAAGTCAAGGGTACAAAACCACTTGGCTCCGGACAAGGAATCCAAGGCCTGATCTATCCAAGGTAACGGATAAGCGTCCTTGATGCTAAGATCATTAAGGCGGCGGTAGTCGATACAAAACCGCAAGGTTCCGTCCTTTTTGCCTGCTAGCACTATTGGGCTAGCCCATGGAGATGCTGAGGTTTCACTAATACCAGTCCGAAACATGTCGTTTACTTGTTTGTGCGCTTCCGCTTCCCTATGAACGGGAAGACGTCGTACCGGTTGTTGTACGGGGCGATTATTGCCCGTGTCGATGGAGTGTCGTACCAAATGAGTCTCTCTGAGATCCATGTCTCCGAAGAAAAAACTATCGCGATATTTGTGTAGTAATTTCCGAATTTCACGTTTCTGTGATTGCTGTAATCCAACTGTGGCACGTAGATACAATCATGTAAATGTTCGGGTAAATCATCAGTCATATGCGGTGGTGTGTCAGCGGGTGTAGGTGATTGCGCATTGTGAGGCGATCATATAATCAGGATCGGGTTCCAGCATGGCGATGTGTGTGTTGCTTCCTAACTGTGGCCCATAAGATTTGTCCCTGTCCCTGCTCAACTGTGGCTGTACTGGATAATATTACAGCACATGTGTCGTATAATGACGACGCTGGTCCAAGAGGTATTCGTCGGCCGTGTATGTCGAGTTCCTGTTGTTTGCAATGTATGATGGCTTCGCTGGCACTGAGGAAATCAGAGCCAAGTAGGGCATCGTTATGAATAGAGGCAATGACAACTCGCTGTATGAATTGCATCTCCTCTATTTGGATGACTAAATTGACTACACCGGCTACGGGCACATCCCGTAGCCATCTGTAGGTAAATGTTTGTAGGCTTAAGGGGAGGCTTCTTATGAGGTGGGATGCTCTCATATAAGTGCTTGTTAAATACAGTAATTGAAGCACCAGTGTCGACGGTGGTTAATGATGTTCTTCGGGCCCCACATCGGGCACCACTTGAAGCTCGCGGGGTAGTGTCGGGCCGTTCCGGTGTATCATGTCGACTCGCCGCGCCACAAGTGCACGACGAATGATGATGCTGGTTAGCGTTCGGTCTCGGGGTGACGGATCCTGTACGAGACTGCCCTACGGGTAACAAAAACTGGCTCCTAAGGCCGGTGGAGCTCAATCGTTCCAGTGGGGCTGTGCGACCATTGTCGCGAACATTAAATACAACTGTCTCATCCCAAGAATTTGTGTCACCAGTATGCCTGTCCATAGCAATTTCGTGATCTATGGACTTACAAGATTTGATTTTGGTGACCTAAAAATATAAGTCTATACAATGATTTTACCTAAACAAACTATCGAGTATGCTAGATAAAAATGAGGAGCATACGAAAATACAAGACATAGAGACAGCCTAGATGAACTTTTAAACATGGGGCTCCCGGAGGTACCACACAGACTCGTAGGTCTGCAGAGGTATCCCCGCAAGGGAGGCTCCCGTACATGAGACGTAACTAATTAACTTAATATAAGTTATTATACCTCTAAGCTGAAAGGAAGAAGATTATCTCGGATGAAAAGTCATGTGCCTCACGCGGGCACTACTCCTAGTGCTAGTTTGGGTGAGGAGTATTATCCTCGCATGGACCGTCGTCGCTGAATCCTTGCGAGAGGCAAGTGCCTCGCACGGGCCTCCGTGTCGGGAAGGTGTCGCCACTGCTTAAAGCGGGAGATGAGTAGTAGGCAAAAATGGGCCCACTCTAATATTTCAACCAAAATGCTTGAAAAAGAAGACCATACCTAGCGAGATTATGACTATAGAGTTGCGTGCTGTTTTACGTGAATACTGGATGAACGATTCCCGAAGGATTCCCACGTCTCCGCCTTATGTAATTCTTAGTATGTTGAATTAGCAGCCGCCGCTTTATTTATGCATTTATGCGGGCCTTCTGCTCTGCCTAACCAACTTTTAGGTTTTAGGAACAAGAACTATCTTAGGCCGCAAATGGCTGGTATCTACCTAGCTATTATACACGGCTGTCATTGAGAACAGATGCCCTAAGACATCAATACTGAAGACAGCGCTCATACATGTTACTTAGTAAGATCTCCGAACTGGATAAGAATCCAGACATCTCGCCTCATACCCACATAAAACGTCACAGGACACTGGTTACTTTTCACGAAAGCATTATTAGGCAACTGTTCTATCGTTATGGTGGGGGTAAGAGAGACGAATACCCACCGTAAATGTCCGGTGGCAGATCAAAATATCATGCCCAGACGTTTTTATGGAATTCGGTGGGGATACGTATCTCGCCCGTCACCAGGTCCTATGGAACTAACCGTTTAACCTGTCGTTATGTTTATATACAGGTTGCCCAGTTTTGCACTCCGGTGCGATAGGATTGTTCAGTAAATAAAATAATAATTAAGATGTGTTCGCAGTGCTTTCCTACATTGGCAAAAGTGCTAACTACTAAGTATCCGAAGATACGGAGGGAATGTATGTGACACCACACCCTGGCCATCACCGCTCGGAAACCCCAACAGTTTCCCAGGGTCGGATCAGCCCATGGTGCGGATAGGGACATCCAAACAATTAAGAAGCCACAAGGCTGAGTTGAAGATGAAGAAAGACAATATCATAGAGTTATGAGTCTTGCCGTAGTGCGGGGCTAAATTATCACAACTACCGGAAGAGAAGAGTATCCCACAGATTTCCTAACGGAGAAATCGTCTCTAATCATATTAAACCTATCCTATCGAGCTGAATAGAAGAGGTTTTGGTCAGTAGCATGCCAGGCTAAACAGAGTTATAGCACGGACAGCGACCTCAGTGAAAAATTGTTGGTCGCGGGAGAAAGTGTTGCATATATAAACGTTGCTGTATAGTGTTTCCTACGTGCACTGCAGTCCTATATTTTCTACAAATAAACAAAACATATGAACTGATGGCTACTGGCCATATATATATAAACTAACCAGAACAATCAATACAGTATCAAATGATCAGAATATATATCTTTAGTACAGGTTAACGAACCTACTACGGTGCGGTGAGTGAAAACACCTTACAGAAAATCTGAATAACTATAAACATATACAGAAATTATAACTAGCGGTTCTAAGACCGTTACTGTACCTTTTAGTCATCGAGACCGTTTTTACGGATACAATATAATTATCAGAAATATAAATAACGGAATAATTAAAATGTTAAGTATAGTTACTTGAATAGTCGGTAGCCATTCTTAAGTTTGGCATGCGTGTTACTGAAATTGATACGTCATTCTTAGTTTGACGTGAGTTGATGCATTCTCAGGAAGCTGGAAAGTTCCCGCAGGTTGGTTCCCGCAAACAGGATTCCCGCAAGCTGCTCATCACGGGAGCGGACCGTAAGCACAATATAGAATGTCTAACGAGTAGTCAATAAGAGATACAATAGCATTACTGCTGTGAAGAAAGTTCCCGTACACCGATGGTATGGATGGAAGTTGACAACAACCTGATCACAAGCGGGGGTTGTTAGATGCAGATGAAGATACAAAACTTAAGCTTAACAGTGCTGGGTACATCAGCCAGCTCTGAAGACGCACCGGGCAAAGTTAGAAGAACCTGCACAACATCAGTGTGGGGACGGTTGAAATACCACTTTTTGGCGTGGCCGACAGATCCGGCGAGTCATCCACCAAAGAACATCGCTGCCTCTACATCAGTAGAATCACATTTTCAGGCCGTAACGGCCTCACCCCAAGTTTGTGTTCTGAAGTAGATCTTGATACTCGTGAACAATAATTAGAAAGTTCCAAATTGCTCCTGCAAAAAGGGAGTTACAAAATTGTTTTAGTGCGGTGGGTTGAGTAACTGCTAGCTACGGGAGAAAAACCGACAGAAAGCGAAGTAATATGCGTATTGTCTGTTGCGCTGGTAGTAGCTGGTACAGGTCCAACCTGTTCGGCCCCTGGCCGAGGATGCTCTCGATCTCTGGATCGCATCTCCTTTTATACTCCTCGTGATGTCACAGGCGCAAGCTCCAACCAATCATCGGCCAAGCAACAGCCAATCAGCGCGTAGCTGATAATAATGCTGTCAAATGTTCTAGAACATTCTAGAAGTTCTGCGTCCACGTGGTTATGACGTCACGGCAATATTTTGAAGATAATCAAGAAGGGTTTTTCGTGGATAACTCAGCCATTTCTTAACCGATTTTGAAATGGTTTACAGATTTAAAAAGCCTGTCGAATTCTTGATTAATGCCAGACTTGGCGGGAACAGGTAATCAAAAAGGATTACAGGGTACCATCTCGGTACACTAAAAGCGTCATCTTATCTTGGTCGTAAACTACACGCTCCATCAAAAATAGCATCTAAGCGTGCGCATGCGCACTATGCGTTCTAACGAACTTAGTCGTTTTTACAACGCGATCTCTCTCATAGGCCCATATACGCTTATGGCTCTACCCAGGGGGTGTGTTCAGGGAACGAATCCAAGACGGGCGGCGCGCACCCAGCTTGGCTGGTACGGCCGGTACCCGACTGGTCGATCCGAACTACACCAGTACCTTTCGGGCGCGGACACTCTAGGCGCGAGCCTGTGTCCAGCAGCCCCGGTCCAAGATCTAACGGCGCGGCAAGCCTGCTGTCATGATCAGAGAGACCTGCTCCAGGATCCATTGGCATGGCGGCGGGCCTCCCAAGATCTACTGAAGCCACCGCTGATTCTGAAACATTTTCAGACCACAGACCACGACGGACACCAGAATCAGCGGTGGGGATTTTCTGCTCAGGGGCAGATTAAGAAGACAATAAAGTACTCGGCCCAGGGAGCATGCTGCGAAGCAGCTCTGGTACCAAATCTTTTATTGTCTTTTTCCTCTCCCCCATCATTTCCAACCTGAAAGACTCCATTTCCGAAGAAACAGAGGCTCTTACACTTACCACTTACACTCTTCTTCGCGCACGTCTCCTCCTACGACGCCTTATCCTTCGCCTGTAATGACAATTCAGAGAATAAGTCGCCACCCCACCCCACCCCCACTGTTTACAGACATCATCTTTTAATAACGGATCGCAAAGTAAACATTTAACACACAAGTGAGGAGAAAACTTAGGCTTGATAAAGCGGTTACAACCGACACAAGAAGCCTTCTGAAAAAAGGGACAAGACGACGACAATGAGTTAAAGATTCTTTTAAAATTAAATAAATTAAATAACTCATAAAGGAGAAAGAATTCACCTATAGGCCTAAACAGGATGGTGAGATAGACGAACAACCAGCCTCAAAGAGGATATTAATAATAACAAGCGGCCCAATGGGCCTATGTCACTCACCTGCAGCACTATGCATTTTTGTCAAAATTGTTGGTGGGTGGTTTAGTAGTCTTTTAAATGAGTTTGTGGACATTTTTGCAAGTCCAATATGGCCGCCAATCACGCTACATTTTGATTGGTCCACTGCAGCCATGTTTCTGACGTAGATCTTTCCCTTGAAAAAACTTTAAGGGCACTCAGTGCCTAATCATATCTCCCAAATTTCGCCCAATCTGCTCAGTGGTTCTGGAGTTGCTTTGGTCATAAATAGGTTATCAAAGATGGCCGCCAAAATATGTGGCCAATCAAGATCCCTTGAACAAAATTGGTACAGCTCTTGCCCTAGATGATATTTCATGCATTTTGAATTGATCTCCCATGCAGTTATGGAGAAGATTTTTAAAGACATTCCCAAAAACCGACCAAAATCCAAGATGGCACGAGAAGAATACATTTTAAATTTCCCATTGCTTTAGTATGGGAGATTTTGCAGTAAATGATCCAAGATGGCTGCCAAACCGTTCATCCGACAGTCTCGAAAATGGCAAATTTGAAATCACAATATATAAAACCAATTTCGCCCTCAAAATCCATCAAATAAAAAAATCCAATATGGCCAGCAAACACGCTATATATTGATTGGCTCATGGCGGCCAGGTTTTTTGATGGATCAACTTCTCTTGAACTAACTTTGATGCCCTTAGTCCCTAATCATATCATAATTTTCGGCCTGATCACTTCAGCGGTTCCAGGGAAGAATTGTTTTTGCGAAAGAGGTCATCCAAGATGGCCGCTGAACCATTTGGTCAATCACGTTCGCTTGAAAAAACTTTCAGTTCTTGCACTAGATCATATTTCCTGAGGTCTGAATTGATCCTCCAAATGGTTTCGGAGTAGATTTTTAGACATTTCTAAAAATCGGACGAAATCCAAGATGGCTGCCGGCCGAATTGGTCAATCGGCTTCATTTGAACAAAATGGAATCTCTATGCCCTAAGGATTCTTCCTGCCAAATATAACTGAAATCGGCCTATTAGTTCTTGAGAAGACATTTTAAATTTCCCATTGCTTTAGTATGGGAGCTTTTGGCGGGAAAATGATCCACGATGGCCGCCAAACCCTTTATCCGAGTTTTGAAAATTGCAAATTTGAGATCAGAATACCCAAAAAGCTATAAAAAAAATAAATTTCAAAATTCATCAAATAAAAAAATCAAATATGGCTGCCAAATACGCTATTTATTGATTGGCCCACGGCGGCCATGTTTTTTTACGGATCAACTTCTCTTGAACAAACTTTAATGGACCTTACTCCCTAATCATATATCACAAATTTTGGCCTGAGGTTGGTTCTGGGGAAGTAATTTTTGCGAAAACGCGGACACCCAAGATGGCCGCTGAACCATTTGGTCAATTAAGTTCCCTTGAACAAACTTGGTTCAGCTCTTGGCCTAGATCATATTTCGTGAGTTCTGAATCGATCCCTCAAATGGTTACCGAGAAGATTTTTAAAGACGTTTCTAAATATCAGCCGAAATCCAAGATGGCCGCCGGCCAAATTGGCCAATCGGCTTCGTTTGAACAAACATTGATCCCTATGCCCTAAGGATGCGTCCTGCCAAATATAATTGAAATCAGTCAAGTGGTTCTTGAGAGGTCGTTTAAAGGAAAAGTTGACGGATGACGGATGGTCGCCATGGCATAAGCTCACTTGGCCTTTCAGGCCAGGGGAACTAATAATGGCTGATTATGACATCATAATATCTACAAATAAAAATCGCCGAACAACATCATGTAAGATGAATTATATAAATACAAGAGCATACTAAACAGCAAATGAACACAGTAATAGCTCAGTATAATGATACAGATAAACAGTATGACTGAAAAAATATTGGCAGCAAATAATCAAATATTTTCAAATATTTTACAGTGCCGTAAAGCATAACTAGAGTACCTGCATCTTTAGCAAAAGCATACCACCACGCCCTACTCTTGGAAGCTCCACCAGACAACCACTGTTCATCATCACTCACTTACTTATAAAGGGAAGGGTGGGACCAGAGGGCAGAACGACAAGCTCTCTCTTATGGGAGCCTATATCACTCTGGGCAGTCTTTTTTCCTAACATTTATAGGGAAATAGTCGAGACAAACCTCCTTACAGGAACCTGTGGACACAAGCATAAAGAGAAATTAGCATTTTATGGCGCCAGATAATAAAGTTACCAGTTTTCTGGACGCCTATACCACGTCACGTAAATAAGATGTAATTAAAACATAATTGTAGTAGAGATCACCTGATAACTCGGTCCTAAAGTGGCCTCAGATGGAATATTATGATCAGACATGATAATCAAGACTCTACAACAACTTTTAGATAGAAAATTGAGCAAAAACTAAGCAAGTGGTAAAAAACACAAGCATGTGATTTAGGCCCTTAGTCAAGAAAGAGGCAGTGACAGTCTGCACATGCGCGAGGTTGGGGCCGGCATCCGGCTGACTGTCACCTGTCTACCTGCCCAATAAGGGCACCTATCTTTTTTAATCCGGGGTTATTGAGTGAAGGTCGATATTTAGGAAATATCAGTGTTAGGGAGGTAAGTATATCTCTTGAGGTGAAAAAAACACTTAACCTATTTCATTCTATAGCGTAATACATCTAGATCATATTTATTAATGCCTGACAGTGCTTTGTTAAGCATGATAAACAACGATGAGGTTAAATATATAAACTTGCCTGTCACCTCTGTCTGAGTATTTCGTATTTCACAATATTCCTGCTTCCCTGGGAAATCAGGGAAATACTAGTAATGTAAACAGAGCAGATATTCTGTACAGAGATATGAACGTTCAACATATTTTCAAGGTGGAATGCAGGAAATGTCAATTTCCCTTTCTCCGAGATCTAACAATACTCACCATTCTGTTACTTCTGATATACAGCTGGCCCTGACAGCAGCTCTAGGATTATAGACTTAGAAAGCTTTACCGACTCCTGGGAACCGGGTACTCGGCTCCCAACTGCCGAGTACCCGTTTACCATAGAGCTCATATTGTTTGCATAGCCACCAAACAAGAGAAAACTATGGCTTGCCTCCGTGGGGCTGGGAGGCTGGGTCCGTAACAGAATGGTGAGTATTGTTAGATCTCGGAGAAAGGGAAATTGACATTTCCTGCATTCTCCTTCGATCGATACTCACCATTCTGTTACTTCTGATATACACCAGATTTGATCAGTAACCTGGTGGGAAGGGGCAAGCCATAAATGCTAATTTTGCCCCTTGGAGAAAGATTTTAGACTTCAAACTTGACTAACGGAGACCTAAAAGGACCGTCAAGTTCACGGAACCGAATCACATTCTCTTCACAGCCCCCCCACCCCCCCCCTTTTCCTCCTAAGAAAAGGGAGAGAACTAACGAACATGTATCTCGCCTGAAAACACAAATATGCCAAGAGGGTTAACTACTCCCTGCATATTCCATGTATTAGCCTGGGAATGAGCATGAATATATAAGATGAATGAACATGATACATATACATAATACAAAAAACTCTCACTTATTGAATTACCTTATGATAATTGGACTTCAGACGTACCGCCTCCAACCATTCACCGGTTCGGCCATCAGTGACACAATCTGGTTGACATCCTCTCGCCTGACCATGCCTGCTTTAGGTTCTTTTCTTACCAAAGTGAAAAAAGGGTGAAGAGCAGTGTGGTCACTAACTATCGTTTCAAAACAGCTAAGGCGAGTGGATTGGCTGAGTCTGACACATCCCTCATATAGTAATCCGTGAATGAGGACTCACAGTGCCATTGTGCAACGGCCATGATGTCCTCTAACGGAACACCATTGTAAAGTGAGGTCGAGGCGGCTATTCCTCTGACATCGTGTGCCCTTACGCCTTGCACCTGGTGCCCAGTCGCCATCTCGTGAGTAGTCTGAATGCATTCGACCACCCAACGAGAGATAGTATCCATGGCTGCGGCGCCATAAGGCTTTTTATGGCAGATCCACAGATGTCTATCGTTCGACCGTAACGAGTCAGTCCGTTTCTTGTACTTAGTCAAAGCACGGACCGGGCACCAGACACTGGCATCACGATCAAACCTAGTTAACTTCAGTATAATGATCGGTTTGCCTGGATATCTCAAAGATTGGTTCTTTGACATAAACTCTGCTCTTGGCAGGAGACGCAGACCTTCTCCAGAAACAATAAATCGGTTCCTCTCTGCCGAAAGCGCATGGATCTCACTGCGCCTTCTAGCTGAGGAAGTTGCCAATAGAAAGACCGCCTTTAGAGTCAAATGCTTTAGACTAGGCGAACGCAACGGTTCGAAAGGGTGCTTGGCCAGTACATTAAGCACTAAAGATAGACTCCAGGCTGGAATGACTACCGGTTGTCTCGGGCGGAGATTGCTCATTCCCTTCAACATCACATTTAACTGGGCCACCTCTGGACTATCCCTGTTGGCTAGACAAGGGATAACTGATGCCAAAGCTGACTTGTATCCAGCAACTGTGACGGGAGCTAGTCCTGAAAAGAACAGCTCACAGAGAAAGTCTGCTATTTGCTGAATAGTGGATTGAACGGTATCAATACCCTTTTCTTCACACCAGTCTGCAAATCTGTTAACCTTGTTGTTATATGACTTGAAGGTTGACCTCCTTCTCGCAGCCGCGATGAAATCAGCAGCCAGTCGAGAAAAGCCTTCCGACGTGGAACGTTGTTTGATAACATCCACGCAGTCAATTTGAACATTTCGGGACGCTCGTGTAGGAAGCGTCCCTTGGCCTGGGAGATTATGTTCGGAATCTCGGGCAACTGCACAGGATTTTCCACCAGCAGATCTAGAAGATCCGTGAACCACGCCCTGCTCAGCCAATACGGCGCTATTAGCAGGACCAGACACGGTTCCTCCCTGACCTTCACCAATACCTTCAGTAGAAGAATGGTGGGTGGGTACGCGTAAGCGTGCATCCCTCTCCAGCTTATCGCCAGAGCATCCGTATCGACGGCATTTGGATCTGGAATCGGCGAGACATATGTCATGATTTGAGCATTTTCCTTTGTGGCGAACAAGTCCACGTTGGGTTTACCCCAATGCTCGAAGATCCGTCGCAGAACCGGAGGGTTGAGGGACCATTCTGTTGGCAAGATTCTCTGTCTGCGAGACAAAGCATCGGCCAGAATGTTCAATCGGCCAGGAATATGAGCTGCTTTCAAAACAACCGAGTAATTCCTGCACCATTGAATCAAGTGCCACACCCTGATACACAGAGTGGGCGACCTGGTCCCACCTTGGCGATTTATATATGATACTACTGTCGAATTGTCCGACCGTATCAATATCACCTTGCCCCTGATCATCGGAAGGAACTCTTCCAACGCCAGTTCCACTGCCATCATTTCCAACAGATTGATATGCAGCTGACTCTCCGGGAGAGTCCATGTGCCCGAGACCTGGTGTTCTCCCAGGCAGGCACCCCACCCTTCCAGCGATGCATCCGTGTAGACGGACAGCTGGGGGTGGGGTAGGTGCAGCGAAACCCCTAATAGGAGATTCTGACGCTGTTTCCACCATAGAAGATGCGATATTATCGGCTCCAAAACTGGCACCAGTTTTGACAGGGGTTCTGTTCTCTGTTTCCACAGAGACATCAGATACAACTGGATAGGCCTTCGCATTAGAGCAGCGTACGGGGTAACCTGCTCCATGGAGACCATTATGCCCAGCATCTGAAGGAACCGCCTCGCCTGAATGTGGTTTCCCACTCGAAAACTCCCGAGGATGGCTAACAGAGACACCACCACTCTGGGCTCTGACGGGTAAACCCTGCCCTCCTCGAGGTCGAATCGCATCCCCAAATAAACGAAATGTTGAGTGGGCGTCAACTCGGATTTCTCCTCGTTGACTATCCAGCCTAGATCTGAAAGTAACTTCAGAGTCAGAGCAGTATCCACGTTCAACCTGGCTGCCGAGTCTGCCTTGAGCAGCCAGTCGTCTATGTAGGTGTGTAGCGCCACGTTCTCTGTTCTGAGAAACGCTGTCACCGCAAGGACCACTCTTGTGAAAACCCTCGGAGCTGTCGACAGGCCAAACGGGAGAACTGTAAACTCCCATACTTGATTCTGAAACACAAATCTCAGAACCTGTGCCAACTCCGATTCATAGGAATGTGGAAATATGCATCTTTCAGATCGATCGATACACACCACACAGATTTTGTGGTGGAAAGTCCCACCACTCCGGCATGTAACCCTGGGATAACCATCCCAGGACCAGACTGTCTGACGTCACACCTTGCCAGGCCTCGATGAAATGCATGAGCCTTCCACCCACCATAGACGCCTCGACGTCTAACGGGGTTGTCCGGCTCGCAGTCCGCTCCCCCCTCTTTCTTAACGAGAGAGAGTGAGAACCATTTCGTTCTAGGCACGACGGGT
The DNA here is from genome assembly GCA_034401795.1 of Chaetoderma sp. LZ-2023a. Classification (NCBI taxonomy): domain Eukaryota; kingdom Metazoa; phylum Mollusca; class Caudofoveata; order Chaetodermatida; family Chaetodermatidae; genus Chaetoderma; species Chaetoderma sp. LZ-2023a. The sequence goes on along the minus strand of CM067369.1, from coordinate 161,766,326 downwards.
ATAACTGGCACCGCTGTTCCTGTCGCACAGGCGCGGTCCAGGCAGATATGAAGGGAGCTTTCGTACCCTCAGGTACGCTTCGGCCCCTTCTGTCCGCCCTTTGAGGCCTTACCCGTACCCTTCCCCTTGCCCTTCCCGCCTCTAGGGCGGTCAGGAGCAACATTGGGGAGGGTAGGCGCCTCTACAACCTTCCTGGGCTTCTTCGCCGGCGGCAGCTCCGAAAACCCAGCTGAAGCAGAAGTCGCAACAGGCCTGGCTTTCGCCTTGCCCTTATGCTTCTTCTGCTTCTTTGAAGGCTGTCCCGTTAGCGGTTTCCCCACAGCCCCTAGTGCGTGCGCTTGCCGCACTAGCCCTAGCTGTAGGTTTACCGCTAACCGATTCTGCGCGATACTGGCGGTATCCTCTAAGATGGCCCGCGCTTGGCCACCAAAGATGCTAGGCCCTGTCAGGGGCGTACCAAGAAGACGCTCCCTGACTGCCGTAGCCGGACGCATATGGTCAATGACCATTTGCGTCCTGGATTTCGTCACTCGCGCTTGCACCCTTGCCAATGCGTCCATCGACAGCACCAGGCCGTCATTGACACATGAAAGCGCCACAGGTGGCACAGGGTGGCCTGCCCCCGCTTCAGCCCACACCGACTGAAGGAGACGATAAGAATGGTTGACAGCGCTCATCGCTGCCCTCACACCCTCATCGCATAGGGACAGGAATTCTTCCTGGTGTACCTGAGACTTGTCCACTAGTGCCGGACCGGGGCCACCCGCCACGGCACTCTGGACGCCCAGTACCCATCGGTCATCCTCCGTGACCGACGGGACTACACCATACCTGTCGTATTCCCCCTGCGGAATACGACATCTTGCCCGCACCTCCCTGGAGGCCGCAGGGAGCTGACCCTTGGTCATCAGTTGTTTGCTATAAATAGCATCCAACAAATCTATGAACCGTGGATCCAGTCCCACTGACTGGATCAGGGCCGCGGGCAAAATCCCCGTCCTAATCGACGCAACCGACGGACGGGGCGCATCTTCATCGGCCGTGGCCGAAACCACAGATGGGTCAGCCCTGGCTAGCCACGCCAGAGCATCTGACCAATCTACCTCCGACGAAGACACCCCCGCAAACACGTCACCCGTTGACGTGCTCACGGGTCTGCCAGCCATGGCCTCCCGGCAAGGAGCCACGGCTGACACGCCAGGCACTCCGCTACCACACGGTTCCGCCGCCACCCCATGAAACACTCCGGTCCATGGGGTAGGTCCGCACAGAAAACCGTACGGACCCATAGCAGTCGCGGAACCATAGCCGGACACGGGCGCCAACGGCACCCCACGTCCGACTGCCGGACCAGGCGAGATAGGCGAGTACCACGCCTGACCCGGCACACCCGTTCCCGTGACGGCTGGTGCCAAACCAAGCCGCACGGAACCGGTGCACGGTAACGGATTGGCCTCAGCCACAGGCGGAGCCGCTGACCTGGCTTGCGCCAAACCAGACAAATGGAGGCCGGTTCCGTCCAGGACGGAATCAACCTCCATATTCTCCACCTGCGGCTTCACGGGCCGCAGCAACCTCTCCTCCTCAGCCTCCTCGTCTTCAGACTCCGAAGAGCCGTCACTAGACGAGTCAACCGGCTCCCACACCTGATGGACCGGCCACCGCTACTGGACCACCCGGAGGTGGCCGCAGAGAAACAGAACCCATCTGGCCGAAGCCAGACGGGACTGCCAGGGGGCCGTACGAGACGGTCCCCTCGGTAACCAGTCCAGAATCCTGTCCGAGGACAGGATCTGTACCAGGCATGGGGAGAACCTGCCCCCCAACCTTTGGTAGCAGGGACGACACCAGCGTGGGCAGAATGCTATGCAGAAAACCCTGCATAGCCGGACCAAACCACGCCGGCGGTGCCATCTCCGCCACCTCCAGCTGGGGACGTGGAGCACCCCCACCGGCCGAACCGAGCGCTCCACGATTTCCTCTCGGACCGGCTGACCCCCGCGTCAGACCCAGCCAAGTCCTTCTGGCCAAGGAACTTAACCATCATCTCAACGGACTACACTGCACAAACATTACACCTATGATCAATATTACACAGGGAACACCTAAAACAGGCATGGTCCTTGAACACGACACGGACAAACTTATGGCATTTGTCACATGATGGCGTGGCTGGCTTGGCCTATAACATAAGCACAAACCTACAATAAACAAGCGGAACGAGACCCGGATGGAAGGCAGACAATTAATTTTCAAATAATTTGACTCATAAATTAACTGTAACCCTCCCGCACCCCACCTCGCCACGTTACAACAACGATCGCATTGATTATGACGACAAAAACGAGGCGGGCATTAAACACACCCATAATAGATCCTCCAGGATGTGTAACGGCTCCAGGAATCATATCGCATAGCATTCGGGGTATATTTACTAATCAATATAAATTATACTCCTAACGAAAGCAGCACGATATGTGAAGAAAACAACAAAATGTATAACAAACTGCTGTATCACACGGTAAAACCGCAGACCACGCATTTACTCAAGAATTTTGAAACCACCGATCATTGCAAACCGATCGTGATCGCACGTAAACTTGATCATTCTAAAGTTTCCGGTACCATTTTTAGTACGCAGCACCCCGAACAAGATGCGCGAATTAATGAAAAATTTTCTTCACATAAACATCCGAGCGACCGGGTGTGACGTCACCCGCTCGGATCCTACGGAGAACGACGTCAGCCGATATTCGTGTTAGAAATACCGTAGCATAACACCTATTTTCATATCTGCCGATCGCCTGTTGGGGGTTAAAGAAGGCGATCGTCTGGCATATATCGTTGTTAGCACACGTCCCAGATTCTATGGGGTCAGAAATTGGAACATGCGACACAACGAAATTTAGAGTCTTTTAACTATGGATAATAAAGAACGATACAACCTGGTTATCTTCGGCGGTATTCTCTATAGTATCCTTAGTTAATCCTTTCACGAACACACAAACTATCACAGATTAAAGACTTAGATTTTCTTTCACAAAAAACCACTAAAATCCTCAATGCAGAAAGCATGTATTACTCTTGTTGCTATGCAAACAAGAATGAGCTCTATAGTAAACGGGTACTCGGCAGTTGGGAGCCGAGTACCCGGTTCCCAGGAGTCGGTAAAGCTTTCTAAGTCTATAATCCTAGAGCCGCTGTCAGGGCCAGCTGTATATCAGAAGTAACAGAATGGTGAGTATTGATCGAAGGAGAAATAAGAAATGTGATATGTCAGTATATATGTATTTGACGTGCTATCAGATGGATAATCATAAGTTTGATTGACATGATTGATGAATCTAATTCATTAAATGTTATTTCCGGTAGTGACACGCTGGGCTGGACCTCATTTCACAATTCAATGATTTTTCCATGACTTTTCATGCCCAGAATTACAACGTTCCATAATCTAGGAGGAAAGTACTTTACCTCTTTACCACCCAAGCAGGGTTTCTCATAAGCGTCCTTTTGAGAGCATAGACCCCAAAAAGGTAACTTAAAAGTTGTGGTAGAAGGTCCCATGAGACCCCTGAAAATCTTGCATGATTGTTAAATATTAATTAGTTTTATAGGATTTTGCACAAACATACCCACAAAATCTAGCATGGGACCCCATAATTCATAGCTGTGCACCCATCATACTCTAATTTTAGCATGGATTAGAAAAACAGCATGGGAATCCCAAATCTAAGTTTGACACCCCCAGATTTCAGGCCGGGATCCTTAGATTTCTATGTATTGGGTCCCTGGGCCCTCCAAAATTTAGATGCCATGAGAAACACTGCACCCAAGTCGGCCAAAAGCAGCTTCTGATGTGGTCTTGGAAAATGTTCATTTGCAGACCAAGAAATTTTTTTTTTAAATGTACTACCGCAATGACTCAATAAGCGAGCCAGTCATCCCACTGGTAAATGTTAAAAAATTGTGTTCTGGTCTACAAATGGACATTTTCTATGAGAAAATTGAAATTTTCTGGAACAAATTTGAGGGTTAAAACAGATGTTTTCTGTCTATGATTCTGTGAAATAGATAACATTTTGGACACAAAAATTGTCTGACCTGAAAGATCAGACGAATTTCAATTTAATAGATATTCTGTAGAATATTTTTGTGAGCTATTGCTGCCTCCAGCTTCCAGTCAAATTAGTTTCAACACTGTACCTGTATGATGGTCTTGAATAGATATGGTATAACTTCATAATTCAAAGGGTTAACCCTTTAACCTTTAAATTTATTCAAAAAAATGTCAATGTTCTCATAGAAAATGTCTATTTGCAGACCAAGATAAGCCTATTTTTGACAATTTACCACTGGAATGACTGGCTTGCTTAGCGAGCCAGTCATTCCAGTGATGAATTTTTTTTAATAGTCTTCTCTTGGTCTACAAATGGACATTTCTCAAGACCACTGCAGAAGTCGTTTTTGGCTGATACGAGTGTTAAAGGGTTAACTTTCCATTTCCGTGAGAAAACAAGACGATTTTCAGAATTTCCCGCCATTGATTTGAAATTACCAGATACTTTTTACATGACCAATAGGAAGGCTGATATATTTTTTTGTATTCAAACTAAAAGCATATAAACTACAGCTATGACCAAGTACTTTGACTATGTACTCAAAATAACATCTCATATAAATTTTTATTTATTTATAAAACATACCATATAAATTTATATTTATTTATAAAACATACCATATAAATTTATATTTATTTATAACCCTTTCATAGATACAAACCAAATACAACTAATTATTAATTATGTGTGAAATAATCTGTAATATATCAGTAATTTATTTGACAAGAGCTTATCTTTGACTAAAAAAAACCAGTTGTCCGTCAAATTATTTTCTAACCATTCAACAAGGTTGCTGTAGGGGTCCATTGCTTGAAGTTGCACTACTGTTTTTCTGGGGTGAAATAGTCAAACTTGAAATGGAGGCTAACATGAGAGTCTACTGCTAATGCGTTTGTGAAATGTTTAACTGTTTGACTGTTACAAGCCACCTAACAATAACTTCAAGGGACTAACTCTGTAAATTCAGAATATTTTAAAAACAATTTGACTGAAAGTTGTTGGTGGCCACCAACACCCTTCAGTCAAATTTTTTCCAAATTATTCTGCATTTCAAGAGTTACTGTCCCCGTAGAAAATGTCAGACAGTTAATCTCTCATGCATATGCTCTGAAACAAACATGAAATAACTTACTGTATATTTCTTTCTGCTCATTCTTTGCTTTAGCTTTGACAAGCCAGCTTATGCTTTCTGGCATCAATATGACATCAGATTCATCACTTGGCCTCCTGGATCCACTGGTATAAAGCCTATACTTCAATACATCGCCGCACAGGCCTGCCATAATTAGCAATAATCTTTAGATGCCACGCCAATCCTCAGTCCCGCTCACAAAATTTCAAACCAGTAATTTACCTGCAAACATATAAACAGCAACCTCAATCAACTGTAGCAAAACATTATTCAAAATCCTTCCTCAACGGTCACATAGTCCCGCAGAATTTGGATCATGGGTGACCATGGTGAGCACAGCATTTGATTGCTGACCATAGTAATGTATTTTCAGGATTGCCAATAAATATCTTTAGTTTGATCCCGGTCAAACAATGCCCACCATTGTCAGATCACAGTTGATCATTGCCCAGTTGGGGAAACCATGACAGGGCCTGGTTAAATCCAGCCAGACCAAGTTAGCTAAACTGTGGTTGGCTACAGGGCTGTGGTCAAATACTTTCAAAAGTAGTTAAATACAAATACAAATACCTTAGAATTCTTCAAATACAATACAAATACTTGTTTTTTGCAAACTATTTAAATACAAATACTTAGGTTAAGTAGTGGTAAGTATTTGAAATACTTGTCAAATACTTCCTACATGTCTTATAGAAGACCAAAGTATGGTACAAATGTAACTCTAGTGATAGACAGCAAGACACTCAAATTTACATGAGCACAGACAACCATAGATACCAAACCAAGGGTGCAAAATGAAACAAGTATCATTTTATGAATGGAAATATTATGTAGGAAAATATCTATGATATCAGTATCTTATTTTTGACATATTTGTGGATGAAATTAATTGTATACCATATCTAGAGTCAAGTTCCACGAGTTAACCATAGTCAAATATAGATGACTAGATCCCAGCCAAAGTTGAAATAGTAAACTAGCTAGTATACATGTAGTTAGTCAACCAGCATCCTGAATTAGTCCGGGAGCCAATTTTCAAAAGGGGTCTAGAAGAATGGTTTCGTAGCACACCCAGTATTCAGAAGGTTTGTCTCTATATTATGCTAGACCGATGTCTTGGGTATATTCTGAGCCGTGTTGTACAAGAAAATTGTGGTATCACTAACCCGTGAGAAGCCCATTTACAATAGGTGTTGAATGTAGTTTTCAGACAATTTTCACAATGGTAAATTTTTCACAAACTTAAGCGCATGTTATATCAATACAATCTTAACCAAAATGGAAAGGAGTGATCGTATATCGCAGATTTATACATAATCAACCTCGTTTAAGACACCCGTATGTTGCTTTGTACATATTGGGGCACTTAGGTCTTCTTGTGACTAGCAATACCTTAGCTACAACAATGCCCATGTTTTCAAAAATTTTCATAATTAAACTTTTAACTGACATGCAGTGCATGTCTACACAAGCTGGCAGGACATATTTATCACGTGAGCAAATGAGAGAATGTTACTCATCCGTGTCAGAGTCATCTTCGACAATTGTATGCTGAACATTGTCACACATTTCACCTCCCATACAAAGGCATGCTTCAGTGCAGAGTAGATTGTTAGCCTTGCATTGACAGAGATCTGTTCTTTTGCAGGCAGACTTTTGACATCTACATGATGTGAGTTCAATTAATCCAAATGGAGCAGGATCCTTTGACATTAGAACAGGCTTGAGTAGACCATCCACTATACTCCAGCCATGTCCATTTGGAGATGGAAGATTCTGAACAGCTTGCAATGAACGTCTCCAAACAAGAGCTTGAAAATTGGCCCTTTCGGTGTGATGCTTTAGACTATTCGATGTAGGTGGAAGATTTTCATTTCTTTGTCTCTTTTGACAAAAGAGCCAATAACGGGTTTCATCAGCTGTCTTTCCCACATCCCTGGTGGTATACAACTCACAGACAAATTTCTCAAATAGAATTGCAGTATTCGGTGATAAGTCAACATGTTCGCCGAGTTGGGCTAAGCTAAGCTGATGACATTCAGATGACTTTAAGAGATTGAACGATTTTCTCTTAGCGACTCCAAATAATGCACTAGTGCTATCACAACCTGTAAGAGAATGAAACCCAGGCAAAGACAGACAGATAGCTGGGCCCAGTACTTGAGCAACTGTATGTATTGGTATGTATCGCAATTTGTCCTTTGTGCCCGTACGGAACCATAGTTCAGAACAGTGAAGCGAACGATACGTATATATACTAAGTACTGCCACGTCTGTATCAGGAGACTGTATAACAACACGCATGTGGTCTTTTGAAGCGTGTAGCGCGTGCAACATCATACGCGTATCTGCTTCCTCGTGATCTGATCGAAGTTCTTCCAAATACGACGAATTGTTCGCTGAAATGACAACAACATCCATTCCATCGTTAAAGCCACCAGCAAGAATGACGCAATTGTCGGCAGATAGCATATTTGGACCAGTATCACACCACCGCTTGCTGAGAAATGCAACCAGGTTACTTTTGTTGCTTGGATTGCTGATGTACTTGGCCCATTGCTTTGGAACGGGAGTACATAAGGAAATGGGGACTAAGTCTCTTGGCGATTTCACTAGGCAATACCACGCCAGTTGCAATGTTTACAAGCGGAAGACACTCGCTGTCGTCGTTTTCCGCAATATTAAAGGGATTGATCACTATATCTGATGAGAACATCGAAAGTATCTTCTGCACATCGGTTTCATCCCTGTTCATTCGATAGAGTCCCCATTTCCTTATGTACTCCAAACATGTGACTATCTTGTAACCCACACATTTGCTTTGTGACCGTTGTTATGGCTGCCCTCTCGTGGCTAGTTAAAAACCACCTCTCCAGAGCTCCTGGCTTTTGTGTTATTCCAATAATACCACCTCGCTTTTTGGAATCCAAATTAATCGATTGCTCTAAGGCCATATCTGTCCACACTTGATTGAATGGATGGTGTGAGCGACTTACGGAATGATTTCCATTCAAGAATTGTTCATGTACATGGGGATGTGTATGGAAGCATCTTCATGTCCGCAAGATATATTGGCAGCCATCTTGCATAATTGGTTCTGTCCATGCTGTAGAAATATGGCGCCATAGCAGCAGTAGCAGATAGGTGTGCCTGCCAATCTCCAGTTCTCTCAGCTCTTATGAATCCAAGCAGCAGCTCTACCATATGAATATATGAGTTCCAAAATGCGAACAGGTGTGATTTCGAGCTTGACTCAACTTTAAAGGATTTGAACAGCTGTTGCAATTTATTCACGTACATACACACCTCTTTGAAATTTTCTTGCAGTGCGTCTAAGTCGTCAATGCTGCTTCGGCACATCTTAATTTTCTCATCCAGACTCTCCAAATCTGTTGGAGTAATGTGGTCTTCATGTTATCCATTTTGTTGAACCCATTTGGAAAAAGACTGCCATTGTAATCGCAGCAGCGCTTCCAGAACCAATTTGTGAGCCCTCACTCCTCGATTATATGACTTCCCTTTAAGTAGAGCAGCAGCCGTGCTGCTACCATATGTGTTGGCCTCTATGAGGAGATCTTCTAAGCCAGAGTCATCAAACATCTTTCCAATAACAGCTAAGTAGTTTAGCGCAATGTGGAATCCCCCCAGTCTGATCACAGTGTCACTAAACTCTTCTTTATATCGCCACTGTATCTCCTTTGCCTTGACATATATGGCCAAGTCGAATGTAATGACCGAGTCATTCTGTCCTAGTGTTGTCATCATTCTTTGAACTTGTTTCACGACCGTATACACCATATTGAATTCAGTTGGTGATCCGGAAATCATTGGACAGTAACCGATTTGTGTAAAAGGTGCGTTAGCACATGATACAAGTGCATTAAATCCACTCCAACTAGGGACTGTTTGTAAAATATAACCTTCACATTTCACTCTCGCCTTTGGTATATGCATGCAAAATGTATGTTGGATATATGTTAGGTCGATATCCATCTAAATATCATATATGGTGAATCTAATACGATATTACTTTGAGTTATGACACGATCATGCTTATATCGTTGTGCACTGTGGATACAGCCAAAGCCTAGACCCCCTATGCAAAGAAATCAGGATAACTAATTAGTGCTACCACAATTTGTTTGTACAACAGGGCTTAAAATGTGTGGGACATGTCCCCCAAGCCACAGCAAGTGTCAGACCTTCCGAATACTGGCTGTGCTACGTCACGATTCTGACCTAGCTTTAGCTCCTGGACTAAATGGTTAATGCAAAATTATATCAAATTCAAAATGGCAGATAACCTTTGCTTTCCATGTATAAATGCACATAAACATGTAAATATTTCAGTATCTAATTTAAGTTTGATGAAATTATACTTTCCTGATGTACATGTATGGCAATGTTCTCAAGGCCTATTCCCTGCCCACTGTATCTCAAACAGACACCATTACAGGCTTTAGCGTGCTACATGTAATATACTCATTGCCATAGCATCATAGCCCACAAAATAAGACATAAATCCTGCTTTGCTGGTGAGGCTTTCATGACTGTGGGTTTTTATATAACTGAAAATTGTAGTGGCAAAATTGCAATTCCTCGGGGAGAATATAGAGAATACGTATTGATACAAAATCATGTGATTATTCTAAAAAGAATTTGACCAAGTTGTTGCTGCCTATGACTATATATAACACAGCCAGTCAAATTATTTTTTAAATACTTATTCATTTCATATAGTTATTACCTTTGAAACCCGGTTTACTAACCCTTTCACCGAGAAAAATCCCTGAAAAAGTAAATTCTTTACAGCATCAAACATATTCTGTTGAATGTTTTGAAATTCATTTGACTGGAAGAATTAATTTCAAAATATTCAACAGGTTTTCTGTATGGTTACCTTCATAATGAGAAATAGGGAATTCATCAGTGAAAGGGTTCAGACAGAAATGGAACAACATTAAACAAGGTTTATTTATTGATTTTGTTTATTTATTTAGATCCTTGCTGATTATTCTTAAGACGATCTCATTCAAAAACTTGCATTCAAATTGTTGCCAAAGATATTCAAATTTTTATTTCATTTGAAAACCAATGTTGCTGTATCCGACTGCTGTCTAAGAAAGCAATACTATTTCCAAAATGTACACCAGTTATTCTACAATTAATCTTTTAACATCACTATGGAAAGGGATAATTAACCACCATCTAAATTAATGCAATGAATATAAAATTCATGATGAAAATGGTTAACACTTTACAGTCAAACTGCTCTTCAAATCCATAGAAAGTGTTGACTGAAATTTATGATGATTATTATAGAATACATAGACTGAAAGCTGTTACAGCAACATTTTTCAATCAAATTTGTATCTAATATATAGCAGGTAGTAATTGCCTTACATGCTAATTATTTTGACAACCATTTGACTGAATGTTGGTGCTGTCATTGATAGCAACAGCTTTCACGTAAATTACTGTCAATGTATATAAAATCGTTCTCTTATTTTCTCCTGGACATTGACACACTTTCTCTGAACAGTATTGAAATACAGACTGTCGAATGTACTGCCGTGAATTCGCCCTATGAGCATGCTTACGTTTCCAGAACTGGAGGACAAATGACTATTTGCACGTGCAAGCAGGTTGGTTTTGTTTGAGAAATCCTGGCTTGTGCAGACAATAGACTAAACGAATATGGTGTCCAATACTTTCAACGATTATGGACTCAGGGCATTGCATGTTGGGTAGCATTGCATGCTGGGTAAATTCGACAGGCATCTAATATCTCGTGCAAAAGTGTCTATATTTAATGGAACACGAGAGCTTTAATACCTGACCAGCTCTACCTAGGTTGCTTTGAAAAGAAATAATTGCCCAATCTATTACTGATAAGACATGTGACATTTAGACCAGTTAAACAAGTTTCTTATTCACAATCTATCACAGGTTTATGCAGTTAACCCTTTAATGGTCAAGCCAACCCAAACTGGTCTCTGCATTGGTCTTGAATATTGCCCAGTTACAAGCCAAGAGAAGACTATTTTTGAAACTTTACCACTGGAATGACTGGCTTTATAATCAAGCTAGTCATTCCAGTGGACTGGAATATATTTATTACCTTTGAAACAAGGTTCTTAAAATTTCGGTATGAATGGGATAGCAGGATTTATTTTATTTATTTATTTATTTATTTATTTATTTATTTATTTATTTATTTATTTATTTATTTATTTACTTATTTATTTATTTATTTATTTATTTATTTAGATGTGCTAAAACTATCTGACTCAGTCGTTTTTTGGAAACAGTTGTATTCAAATTATACCCAAAATATTCAGAGCTTTTAATTTATTTGTAAGTTTCTGAAATTTCAGATTCCTACGTTTCATTCCTTTTCACTTGATAACTGGTCCTCAATACCGAAAAGCAATACTTGTAGGCTGCCGCTGTCTGAGAAAACAACACTATTTCCAACATCTATATGAGCCTTTCTTCTACAAATTTTAATCATTTGACATAAGTCATAGAAAGGGTAATTAAACCCACACACCCACCACAATCACATCTAAATGAATGATTTGAATATAAAATTGATGGTGAAGAGGGTTAAGACTCTGGTATGAGTCCTGCAAGCTAGTATAATGGAGGTGTTGTTATAACCTGACCAGCTCTACCTAGCTTGCTTTGAAAGGTGGTAATTGCCCATTCTATTACTGATAATAATTTGAGTTTTGTAACACAAAAATACTAACCCACTTAATTCACTGTTGGCTATAAGTCACCTGACTTAGATATCTCAGAAAATCTTAACCTATTCATTCCCATGGCATGTGGGTTCCCTAGTAAACAAGGTTAGCAGAGATTGGGTATTCTTGATAGTATCTCTTTAACTCTAAAGCAACCATTGCTCTAGGGAACTGGTTCCTCCATTCCTATAGAATACATATTTATAACGAGTCTGTGAGCATGCCCACTTATGCTACTATGTGTGCGATCGAGTCCAAGCCGTCATTAATTAATTTTCTGTATTACAGGAAACACCTAATTTTTTTATCTCAACAAATCCTATTCATTCCATAATCTTGTGGAGCTACATCCACATTTGATTTTTCGTGTCACAGAATTTGCAGTCTTTGTTGAACAAGTCATGTACTTTATGTAAAATGGTTATAATTTACATGGATATGAAACAGAATGGAAAGTTTTCGTGACTACAAAGAAAATGGCGTCAGCAATCAGCTTCCCGGTACAATTAATCACGGTGAAGTCAAAATCTCTGATCCTATTTTAGCCACAGAGGCTCGTTCCTACATAAGGTATACTATATACCGGTTTGGAACATCTCCTACGTAAGGTATCCTAAATGACATATGTAACATACCGGTTGGGAAGGTCTTGGATCAATTATGAGTTTTGAAAAGGTACGCATTTCCGAGCGTCATTCTTTCCTACATGAGGTATACTACATACCGGTTTGGATCGAATCCTACATAAGGTATCCTACATAACTATGTAACATACCAGTTGGGATGTTATTGGATATATTAAGAATGTGACAGTGGTGCAAACAGACGTGGTGGACCGGATGAACACCACAAGGATACACCACGATCATCCCCTGAAGAAAAGTGAGTGGTCCTTCTTGTGACCATTACTAACCAACTAACATGAAACTTGCTAGGACTTCATGATGATCAGTCATGTCAATCACATTACAATAAAGACAAGACCAGCATATTAATTCGCGATTCGGTCATCGCATTAAAATTTCCCATATTGGATACCCTGGTATTGGCGCCGTTTTTGCAGGCTAATTTAAAACTATTAGCAATGGGCCGTGAAACCTTTAACCTTTTATTTAATATCTTGCATAAATTACTCGAGATTTTATGTTTTCTAATACCGGGCAGGGTTATTCGATACAAGTTTTTTATGGCCTTAGTTTCATGGAAAATGTAAACATTGCGTTGCTAAGGGCTATCCTCTTTAGTGTGTAGTAAATTGGCAAATGTCAGAGGATCTCGGAATGCCCGGATGTTCAAAATTACGATACTGATTTGGATCCTCGTAATCACATAGCCCTCTTTTGTTAGATAGGCTATTAAGCCTGTGTCAGGTTATCAGGTTCACTTGATTTCTAAATCTAGCGAGAAACTTGTGTTCACTTGATTTCTAAATCTAGCAAGAAAATTATTATTTGAAAGGAGACAATTGCCCATTCTATTACTGATAAGAATTTGAGAATTAAACCAGCTATACAGATTCAGATTCTTTATTGCAATAACCCAAACATGAGGATATGACAAGTACGAATACAGCCAATACATGACAAATAGTAAATGCAAACTATCATAAAAATAAAACTATAGTATGTCATAGGAATAGCAAATTATACAATTTATATATACATATGGGTAATTGGTGAACAGCGGACATTATACAAGACTCAGTCAGGAGGATTCAGTTAGAGCAGCAGTACAGTGCTATATATTGGTTTAGCCCTTTGACCCCCAAATTTGTTCAGAAAATTTCAAATTTCAATAGCAAATATCCATTTTTAGAACAAGACTATTTTTGAAAATTTACTACTGGAATCACTGGCTCAGTTATCGAGCCAGTCATTTCAGTGGTAAATTTTTAAAAATAGCCTTCTTTTGGTCTGCAAATGGACATTACTCGAGACCAATGCATAAGCCGTTTTTGGCCGATATGAGTGTTAGGGTTAAGGAATTGGCATGTAACAGCAAGCAAAGGCCAGACTGCAACCAAAGCTCATTTCATTCTATATGCATTGATAATGTGGAGTACATAAAACAGAAAATTATGTGAATATTTTGAAAACCATTTGACTGAAAGTTGTTGCTGCCTACCACCACAATACTTTACCTCTTTAACCCTCGAATTTGTTCAAGAAAATTTCAATTTTCTCAGAGAAAAAGTCCTTTTGCAGACCAAGAGAAAACTATTTTTGAAAATTTACCACTGGAGTGACTGATTTGGTTATTGAGCCAGTCGTTCCAGTGTAAATTTTCAAAAATAGTCTTCTCTTGGTCTGAAAATTGACATTTCCCCAAGACCAATGCAGAAGCTGTTTTTGGCTGATGTTGGTGTTAAAGGGTTAAGCCAAATTATTTTCAAAATATTCTTAAGATTTCATTCCCATTTTCTTTAGAACCAGAAAATTGAATATGACATGTATGAAGTGTATGAAAAAGAAGTTAAAAAATTATTTCACGGCAATTTGTAACTATTTATAAAAGGATTAATTATCTCTATTCTTAATGAGATGTAGTCTGTGTTTTTATAATAAATCTATCATTATACTATTATTGGGTCATATTTTTAACACTGAAGCTCTAGCAACTACATTTCAAGACAACCATACTATTGTACAGAAGATATGAGAAATCTGTATTAAATTTTAATTTGCACTGCATGTACAATTGAATGTAAGAATTTATCAGAAATAGACAGAAGTATTTTGAAAAGTATTTGAAAACACTTAAATACATTGACAATGTATTTAAATACAAATACAAATACTTTTGCCTTAAATACTCTTCAAGTACAAATACTTTCAAATACCTGAGAAATATATTTAAATTACTTCAAATACAAAGACTTGTATTTGACCCCAGCCCTGGTTGGTTATGACCATGATTAACTGTCTGATTGCTACAAACCACCAGACAATAATTCCAATGGGCAATAACTCTGGACCTGCTGAATATTTTGAAAACAATTTGACTGAAAGTTGTTGCTGGCTTAGCCACTAAGAACATTCAGTCAAAGTATTTTCAAAATATTCAGGATATGATGAGTGGCTGTGTTCTGCAGCTGAAGAAGTGAAAACGTCTTTCAAATGCAATCAGTTTTTCTTCAACCTTCTCCATCATGTCCATTGTGTTTTGTCCACTGCGAGCTTCCTAGGCTCCTTTAGGTTCTTTCTCATCTTTAGTGGTCCTAGATTACGTTCATTGAGGTCTGATCGCAAAACATTAATGAAGATTTGTAATGGTTTGCAGATATTTGCGGTGACATTAAGTTTGTTCAAGATTGCTTTTGTATCTGTATATGTAGTGTCGAAATACTGTATCTATTGAAAGACACACAAGTGCTTGACATAACATAAGTGGCGCGCACATTAGAACGTCAAAAGTACCTAACCTCGAAATAACATGACCCTCGAAAACACCCTACTGGACGCTATAGTAGTAGACACAAGTTTTTGAAATTCAACAACAATCATCATTAATTCATCATGATCGCCATGTGCGGAATTCTGATCGATCATCGACTCACTTGCGTTCGTTTCTAATCATCATAATGTGTTTCATAAACATTGTCATCATCATGTGTTTAATAAACATTTTCACTGCACAGTCACCAGTTTTCGAAATTCATCCATCATCGGATATCACATTTACAATAGTAACACTATGTAGATTCTATCTTGTCTCATCGACTCATACCCACGTGATCAACATGTGTTATGAACATTTCCATCTTTCTCATATCATAAACATTCTCATCATTCAGTGCAGTCACCAGTTTTCACAAGTCCAACATCATTCATCATCACCATAATTATTGTTTCATCAGTCATCGAGCTTCTGCATTGATCAGTCAAGCTAATTATCGTCTAACTATTATTTGTTTAATCCAACATGGCAAGACTTTATCAAAGAGCAACACATTAAAAGAACTCTATACCCCAACTACTGTATCTGTCGACATTACTAATCATACTCTCTTTTGACACTGAATTAAATCCAGGACCATATAAGCCAAAGTATTCATGCCAGATCTGTAAAAAAGCTGTGGCCTGTGACGAGTGCACAAACTGGTACTATGTCAGCTGCCTCCACATGTCTACACCAGAATATAACATCTTGGACAACACCAGCACACTTGGGAATTGTATTAATTATGGTTTGCCAAACTTAGCTAATAGCTTGTTAAGTAATCTTTATCCCTCTAAGCATCAAGCACTGATAATCCTCAGACAACCAGCTTCACAAGTTTAACCAGTGTGGTGCTGCTGCGCTACCATGCTACACTCATATTCGAGCGTCGGCGAGAACAGCCAGAAATAACTGAGTGCTGGTGGAAACTAGGCGGGAAGCGTTCTTAGAGACAGACTGATTCCTGCTGGCCACAAGAATGGACGTTCGATCCGCGAGATCCTGGCTTCTAAGGTTAGTCATTGCTAGGCTGATATATTATATATTAAATTGTATACCTGAAAGCACAAAATTGATGTCAGAATAAATTAGAAAATGCCCAGATTACTGTTTTGCTCAGATTAACTCTGTTGCTGTTTTACTTCTTTTCTCTCCAGGTCTTCCAACACTATATCGCCATCTTGAAATATTAAGTTTCTGAACTGTCTTTTCTCGTATTTTGAGAAGTTATTTTTCTGTTTTGCATTACAATATGAGTAGTTGAGTTAGACACCACAATCATTCACATTGTGAGGATTTAAGATTTTGGATTCATGATTTATATCTTCTCTGATTAATATGACTGGTCCAAAGACATAAATTTATGTGTATGTTCTTTGGCTGCGTATAAATCTAGGATTGCATTCTGAATTTTTTATTAAGACATTGCACACTGTTTATCAAGGGTAAAATGGGAAAATGTTGTTAAAAAGCGCCATGAACATGTGTTCAAAGGTGAAATATAAGAACAAACCCGGTTTTATAGGAACTTTTGCCTAAAACATGCAACAAAAATCAGATATGTTTTCGTGATAACTAAATGTGTATGCTTGTCAAATTCAAGTTCAAAGTATTGTAAATAAATTTCTATTGCAACTGTGATATTTGCTGCCATTGAATATCTGTCACTCAATCTTTGTATATCAGAGGCCAGAGTAGACTTTTTCATCCAATTCAGGTTATGTTGCATATTACAGGTTCATGAGTCATGGTACTTGATATACACCTGTGCAAAAGTTAAGCACCACCCTATTTCTACGCACATGCGAGGGTATATTCATGTGCTATGAAGAAAGCAATAGCATAAACATTTATGTACCCATCCATCTTAGTGCAGGAGGTAATACTGCAACTAGAGGAATGCTGATTATGATGGTGGGGAAACACTGTATGTTTTTGTTTGAACTTGAAAACGAGGCTTGAATATGGTTACGTTGACACAACTGACAACTATTGCCCTACAGTTGACACACGTGGCTAGATTGTCATTAATGGTGTCTGGAAACGAAGTTTAACATCTGTGCACGAGTTTGAGACTGTCATTATTAATACCGGGTATATCCACCTTGTGCCTGGATGACGGCCTGGACACGACGTCTCATGCTGGTCACCAACCGACTGATACGCCATTGTGGTATTCGTTGCCATTCAAGATGGAGTGCGTCTGTTAATTCCTGTAGGTTCTGCACAGGAGGATCCCTCCTTCTCACCATGTTTCCCAGAATGTCCCAGATATGCTCAATAGGGTTCATGTCAGGGCTCCTTGCTGGCCATGGTAGGGTTTCGATGGCATTCTGGCGGAGGTATTCATGCACAGCTCTAGCACGATGTGGTCGGGCGTTGTCATCCATGAATATAGGGTGGGTTCCAGGTGCATGATTTACAAAATGAGGGACCACAACTCTATCCAGTATGGAATCTTGATATCTTTGTCCATTTAGTGTTCCAGGTACAGTCAACAGATCCAGCTTACAATCAAATGAGATGCACCCCCATATCATAACGGAACCTCCACCAAATGGAACTTCTTCCATGATGTTACGTTGGTCGTACGCCGTGCGTCTGGACCTCCATACACGACTTCGACCATCTGTGGCATGAAGCAGGAACCGACTTTCATCGGACCAGTGTACCCGTCTCCAGGATCTCATGTTCCAGTGTCTTCTTTCGTTGCACCACCTCAGACGCTCCTCTTTGTGGTGTGCAGTGAGGAGAGGACGTCTGACAGGTCTCCTAGCTTTCATGCCAGCAGCATACAGTCTCCTTTTGACGGTAGACATTGACACTCTATTGCGCGTTTCCCATTGCTGGCTGAGCACTCTGCTGTTGGTGAATGGAGATCTCCTAACAAGGCGTACTAGGGCTCGATCATCACGGGCAGTAGTCTTCTTCGGTCTTCCAGATCTAGGCCTGTCCTTCACCTCGTTAGTTTGCCCATGTTTTGCAATCAAACGACTGATTACAGTATGGTTAATGTTCAGCTGTCTGCCAATCTCTCTGCATGACATACCAGTGGTATGCATGCCTATGATTTGCCATTTCACATGATCACTTAACCTTCGTCTTGCCATAGCGGTTCACAATCAAGAGCTAATTCTCTCTGTACAAATAAACCACGATCATGAACACAAAATTCCTAATCTTGTCGCCTAAATCTGTATGTAATGTTCTACACCTTAAACTGGACTTTTACATAACTGAACACGTGTGCTGTTTCCCGCCACGCACGGACATCAAGCGGCGTGAAGTCATGCATGCATGTGCATTTCGTACTTGGAATTATGTCAGCTAACGCGGGGACAAAAAGTATGGCAGCCTAGTTGTACCATCATGTTTCTACATTCTATTGTTTTTGCTGGTGCTTAACTTTTGCACAGGTGTATATATTGTTTAATTAGAAATCCCAAACAATCCGATATTTATCCCGAGTGACAGTAAACTTAAAACATAGCCCTACACATTAAAGGTACATGTCACACCAAGTAGTCTTAAATGAAAAATAATAGCAAACGTACAATATTCCAGGCGTATATAGCGTATTTTTATGCAATCTAATGGAACATGAAATGATTTTCCATGTTGAGCGCCCTATCATTGAAATTGAATTATGCATAAAAACTATGCAACGTGGATGAGTTTTATTTAAAATATGTATATTGTGAAATGGTGGAACAGCCATTCAATAAGGGCTTCCCCAGTCGCAAGTAGGTCACAAACCGTAAACAAATCTCTCGTGACAGCGACGAGTTTGCGAATGTTACGTTACATATTTTTCTTCTTCTACTCATGTATTTTAGCGTGTTCTCATGTATCAACTTCTTGGTGACAGCGTGATATTGAATCATATGAAGATAAAATTTGTGCGCAAATTCAACAATATTTACGTGATTGGAAGTGAAAAACAATCCCATCAAGGGGTGTTCGCCCCTGTGCCAATTCGCCATATTGTGCCGTACTTGTTATTATGGTACAATTGTAATACGCTGGCGGATTGTTTTAAAGTCCCGGCGATTTCAGCAATTTTACGTGATATTGTATACATTTATGCCAGTTCCATAGTCATATTCTATGCATTGGGAATAGAAAATGTAGGATATAGGTCGTCTATTCATGTTTTGCATGTAGGATACGCATACACGAGTCTTACAGCTCCATTCATAGCTAAGTCAGCCATCCACGCAGTCGGTTGGTCAGTGTGTTGGTCAATCGGTGGGTGCTTGGTTCGGTCTGTCAGACTGTCTGTCCGCCACTCATGCAGTCACCTGACCTGTCATTCATGCAGTCATCTGATCTGTCACTCATGCAGTCTGTCACTCATGCAGTCATCTGATCTGTCACTCATGCAGTCATCCAATCTGTCACTCATGCCGTTATCTGAGCTGTCACTCATGCAGTCATCTGATCTGTCACTCATGCAGTCATCCAATCTGTCACTCATGCAGTCGGT
This sequence comes from Chaetoderma sp. LZ-2023a, assembly GCA_034401795.1. NCBI lineage: Eukaryota > Metazoa > Mollusca > Caudofoveata > Chaetodermatida > Chaetodermatidae > Chaetoderma > Chaetoderma sp. LZ-2023a. The sequence continues at coordinate 161,746,400 of CM067369.1, read as the reverse complement.
CGGTTGGTCACTTGGTCGGTCAGTTAGTGGGTTGGTCAATCGGTGGGTAGGTGGTTTGGTCTGTCAGTCCGTCGCTTATGCAGTCATCAGATCTGTCACTCATGCAGTCATCTGATCTGTCACTCATGCAGTCCATCAGTCTGTCACTCATGAAGTCACCCTATCTGTCACTCTTGCAGTCACCCTATCTGTCACTCTTGCAGTCCACCAGTCTGGCACTCATCCGATATGTCACGCATGCAGTTATCTGATCTGTCACTCATGCAGTCATCTGATCTGTCACTCATGCAGTAATCCAATCTGTCACTCATGCAGTCGGTCGGTCGGTTAGTGGGTTGGTCAATCGGTGGGTGGGTGGTTTTGACTGTCAGTCCGTCGCTTATGCAGTCATCCGAGCTGTCACTCATGCTGTCATCTGATCTGTCACTCATGCAGTCCATCAGTCTGTCACTCATGCAGTCATCCTATCTGTCACTCTTGCAGTCAGTGGGTTGGCCACTCCATGGGTTGGTGGTTTGGTCTCTCAGGATGTCCGTCACTCATGCAGTCATCTGCTCTGTCATCATGCAATAAGTCGGTCAGTCGTTTGGTCACTCATTCGATCGGCCTGTCAGCCTGTCCACCAATACATCATGCATGCAGTCATCAAATATGTCACTCATGCAGTCGGTCATCTAATCTGTTACTCGTGCAGTTGGTCGGTCGGTCAGTCAGCTGGTCTGTCCATCTGTCGGTCAGTCAGACATACAGCTATCTGAGCTGACACTCATGCAGTCAGTCATTCAGTCAGTCGTTCGGTCTGTCAGTCTATCACCCATGCAGTCATCCTATCTGTCACTCAGGCAGTCATGCGATATATCACCCATGCAGTCCGCCACTCGCGTGCAGTCACTTGTCACTCATGCAGTCATCTGATCTGTCACTCATGCAGTGGTCACTCATTCGGTCGGCCAGTGGATTTGTCAGTCGGTGGGTGGGTGGTTTGGTCTGTCAGTCATGCAGTCCTCCGATCTGTCACTCATGCAGGCTGCCACTCATACAGTCCTCCAATTTATCAGTCATACAGTTGGTCACTCATATAGTCGATACGTCGGTCACTCATGTGGTCGGTCAGTCCGTCACCCATGCAGTTAGCTGATCTGTCACTCATGCGTTCGGTCGGTCCGACGCTCAAGCAATTGGTCGGTCGGACTGCCGAAGGGTAGTTTGGTCTGTCAGCCTATCTGTCAGTCCATCATTTATGCAGTCATTCGATCTGTGACTCATGTGGTCGGTCATTCCACCAATCTGTCACTGATGCAGTCATCCGATCTGTCATGCATGCAGTCTGTCAGTTTGTCACTCATGCAGTCATGCTATCTATTAGTCATGAAGTCATCCGATATGTCACACATGCAGTCCATCAGCCTGTCATTGATGCGTTCCATCATGCAGTCCGTCAGTCTGTCACCCATGCAGTCATCCGATCTGTCCCTTTATGCAGTCAAGACTGTCAATCTCTATTCCCCACACCATCATCCGATCTGTCACCCATGCAGTCCATTAGTCCCTCACTCATGCAGTGTTCCGATCTGTCACTTATGCTATCATCCGATCTGTCACTCATGCAGTCGGTCAGTTGGTTGCTGAGTCGCTCGGTCAGCGGGTTGCTCAGTTGATGGGTGGGTGGTTTGGTCTGTCAGCCTGTCCATCAGTCTTTCAATCATGCAGTCATCCGATCTGTCACTCATGTAGTCCATCAGTCATGGAGTCATCCAATTTATTGCTCTTGCAGTCATCCAATCTGTCAAGCATGCAGTCCATCAGTCTGTCACTCATGCAGTCATCGAATCCCTCACTCATGCAGTCATCCGATCTGTTACTCATGCAGTCATCCGATATGTCACTCATGCAGTTCGTCAGTCTATCACCCATGCAGTCATCCTATCTGCCACTCATGCAATCATCCAATATGTCACTCATACATTCCGTCACTCATGCCGTCATCTGATCTGTCATTCATCCAATCTGTCACTCATATAGTCTGTCACTCATCCAGTTGCTCGGGTGGCCAGTCGGTCACTCAGTTGGTCGGTAAGTGGGTTTGCTAGTCGGTGGGTCAGTGGTTCGGTCCGTCATCCTGTCCATAAGTCCGTCACTCATACAGTCCACCACTGATGCAGTCATCCAATTTGTCAGTCATGCAGTTGGTCACTCATATAGTTGATAGATCGGTCGCTCATGTGGTCAGTCAGTCCGTCACGCGTGCATTCAGTAGGTCGGTCCGATCTGTCACTCATGCAGTTGGTCAATCTGCCTGTCCGCCAGTCTGTCACTTATGCAGTCATACGATCTATCACAAATGCAGTCTGTCAGTCATACAGCTGCTCATCCGATCTGTCACTCATGCAGTCGGTCGGTCATTCGATCTGTCACTCATCTCATGCAGTCAGTCGATCGGTCAGTCGGCCATTCATCATGTCCGTCATTCAACCGATCTGTAACGTATGCAATCCATCACGCATGCAGTCGGTCATCTGATCTGTCATTCATGCAGTCAGTCGGTCATCTGCACTGTCACTCATGCAGTCTGTCAGTCGGTTGGTCAGTCATTTAGTTGGTTGGCCTGTCCATCAATCCGTCACCCATGCAATCATCAGATCGGTCTCTCATGCAGTCTGTCAGTCCATCACTCATGCAGTCGGTCATCTGATCTTTCCCTGATGCAGTCAGTCGCTCATCCGATCTATTTCTCATGCAGTCAGTCGGTCTGTTCGTCAGTCCATCACTCATACAACTTTCCGCTGTAACTCATGCAGTCTGTCAGTTGGTTATCCAATCTGTCACTCATGCAGTCTGTCGTTCGGTCGATTGGCCTGCCTGTCAGTCTGTCACTCATACAGTCATCCACTCTACGACTCATGCATCCCATCACTTATGCAGTCAATCATCCGATCTGTCACTCATGCAGACTGTCATTCAACTGATCTGTCACTCATGCAATCCATTACTCATGCAGTCAGTCATCCAATCTGTCACTCATGCAGTCAGACAGTCATCTGCTCTGTCACTCATGCAGTAAGTCGGTCAGTCGTTTGGTCGCACATTCGGTCGGTTGGTCGGCCTGTCCATCAGTTTGTCATGCATGCAATCATCAGATATATCAGTCTATCACTCATCCAGTTGGTCATCTGATGTTAGTCATGCAGTTGGTCGGCCGGTCAGTCAGTCGGTTGGTCAGTCGGCATAACCGTCAGTCACAAAGCTCTCTGATCTGTCAATCATGCAGTCAGTCATTCGGTCTGTCGGTCTATCTGTCAGTCCATCACTCATCCAGTCGGTCATCTGATGTTACTCATGCAGTTGGTCGGCCGGTCAGTCAGTCGGTTGGTCGGCATAACCGTCAGTCACACAGCTCTCCGATCTGTTAATCATGCAGTCCGTCACGCATGCAGTTGGTCATCCGATCTGTCACTCATGCAGTGAGTCATTCGGTCTGTCGGCCTATCTGTCAGTCCATCACTCATGCAGGCATCTGATCTATCACTCATGCAGTCAGACATCCAATCTGTCACTCATGCAGTCAGTTGGTCATCCGATCTGTCACTCATGCAGTCAGTCAGTCAGTCATCCGATCTGTCACTAATGCAATCTGTCGGTCATCCGATCTGTCACTCATGTGGTCGGTCGAAAATTGTCAATAAGTCACCCCTCTCTTTCCCCTCCCATATCCATACCGCATCTATTTGTAATTTCAAGGTAGTCTGTCAGTTGGTCGGCCTGTCAGCCTGTCCATCAGTCTGTCACACATGCAGTTATCAGATATGTCACTCATGCAGTCTGTCAGTCCATCACTCATCCAGTCAGTTATCTGATTTGCTACTCATGCAGTTGGTCAGTCGCCATGTACGTCAGTCACACAGCTCTTCGAGTTGTCAATCATGCAGTCTGTCAGTCCGTCACTCAGGCAGTTGGTCATCCGAGCCATCACTCATGGAGTCAGTCGTTCGGTCTGTCTGCCTATCTGTCAGTCTGTCACTCATGCAGTCATCCGATCTGTCACTCATGCAGCCAGTCGAAAATTGTCAAGTCACCCCTCTCTTATCCCACAGGAGTATGCCGTTTTAGACATGAAAACACGAAATAAAAAACACGATAACACGGTAGTACTATATACTATTATAATTATATAATATACACAAACATATTAGTAGTATATAGTGCTACCATGCTTTCGCATTTTTGATTTCACGTTTTCGTATCTAAAATGGCAGACTCCTGTGCATATCCATACCGCATCTATTTGTAGTCTGAGATGAGTTCACGAAAAATCAGGATATGATTGCTTTTTCATAACGAGTCCCATAACGAAAATATCACAATACTGGTAAGACACATCTATGAATGAACATGGTTTGCGTGGCCCGTTTTCATAATAACTGCAATAGTTTGCAAACTATTGTAAACGCGTTACGAGAACTGATAACACAAGCCACATTCGCCGTATACGCGGTACACATTACCAGTATTGTTGGCCTGTTTATAGCTAATTCGCCTATTTTAGTCTAGCCTATCATTTAATTTAGTCGTTAATAGTATTTACCGATGATGCATCCATCTAATAACAATAGCCAATTGACACAAGTTGAAACCGAAAGCAAAACAAAAAATATATCACGTGATAAGAGGGATTTCCCTGTATGAATATTTACGAGATGCCCACTGAATAAAATATAAACTAGATGGATAAGATCAGAAATGGCTGTAAAAATGCGCTATTTGACGATCGCGGTAATGGTGGAATTAAATGGATTTATATGAACTTCTCCTGACACAATGAGATGATGTATATAGCATAGAGACTGATTTGCAATAATGAAATACTGTGACATAGCAGCTTTAAACGGGTAAATTTTTAAATTATTTTTTTATTTTTATATTTACAGTCTTAGAACTTATATTTTCATCTTTGTAATGGCGTATGTCATTGTGTTCAATATGCCAATAAAAGGATTGATTGATTGATTGATTGATAATGAATCTCTGGGATCAGCTCGAATGTTAAACACACAAAACACTGATTTTTGATTATTAACAAATGAAGACGTCATAAATACGCATTTATGATGAAATAAAGCGAAATACACACTATAGGATGAATCACGCGCAGAGATGTCATACCTAATCATGCCCATAGAATGAAATTCAAAAGCCAAAATAAAAATAAAAACTGAGATTTAGAGTAAAAAGTTACGCTAGAAAAAGGGAAAACAACAAAATTATTAAAAATGTAAGGAAGGAACAAGCTTAGAAGTAAAAGGATAAAACTAGAAACGAGCCAAAAAGATGAAAAATAATAGAGGAAAATTACAAAAAACACTAAAAGACAGAGGCGATATGAAAGCAGGGCGAAATGACTCGCCGAAACCATGACGACACACACAAAAACTTGGCTTTTATTCCTTCCTCCTTTTGGGTTATTTCTCCTTTCTTAGCGTCTTTTTGTTCTAGTGGTCATCATTTTTGGTGCCATTCTCTTTCCTATGTAATCCTCTACTGATTCTATTTCCTTTCAGCGACTGTCAGATTTAGACTAAGAATTACGCTAGAATCAGGGCAGCAAATTAACTCCCTAAGAACAAACCTGGAACCCCAGAAATCCAAAACAGGAAGACAGAACCGGAAGTCAATCCTGGAACACCAGAAAAATCCATGAAAACCAGAAATGACCCTATCCCCCGATGTACGAAATCCAGAAGTGCAAAAATAGGAAACGGAAATGCGCAAACCGGAAATAGACAACCGGAAACTGAACAGGATCCTACAGACCCGGATGTACAGTAAAAAACCAGAAGTAGCATAGGAACCGGAAATACGCAAACCGGAAGAAGAAAACTGGAAGCGGAAGAGGAAGGACCGAAAATGGAAACCAGAAGTAGCCCCGGACCCAGGAGACCTGAATCTACTAAGCATAAACCGGAAGTGCTTGGCAAACCGGAAGTTACCGAACTTCCTGACTGCAATAAGAAAGAAAACAGGTGATCTTTTAACATTCCTGGCTACCGGAATTACAAAAAAACTTGACATTGGCATAGGCATTTGAATCGGGGACTTCCGTCACCGACACCACTGCTTGAAGGTAATGCCCCTCCTCAAGCTTAGGTGGGTTTTGCCTGGTGACTTGCTCGAGTTCCCCTTTAGGGCTTATTCTTCGAGTCTTTGGATTTCGGCAGAAGGAAAGAATACTTGCCACGGTAAAATCAAAATTGATCAGGAGGTTTAACCAATAGTGGGATCAAGGAGGTCGGTATTCACGGTGCGCAACCCCCCCCCCCCCCCAACCACCCCCGCATTTGTAAATATTATATTTTAAGGCCATCTCCTGCATTTCAGGATATAAATATCGACATAGGCTACTGTTGCCTCCAAATTTACCCCATTTTGCGCAGTTTCTGCTGAAAAATAGTTGACTAAATTGAGAAAATCTGTATGTCAGCAGGCTACGACCATATAACGTGCAGTCGATGGCACGCCATCGCAAATACCCACGCGTTCATTAACCTTTTATCCTGAAAACTGTACCCTCCCATAAGGCTGGAGTCCAATATAACAGTGATTTCACGAACTGGAATCGTGTATTGGTAACTCAAATATGACAAATTTGGTTGAATTCCACCAAAAACTTTGCGGATGGAATAGCTGGACGGGTCTAACTTAAGGTCGTGCAACACATGCATTCACACACGACCTCAAATTTCCAGCCCCCAACCCCCTCCCAAAGTGACACACAAATCGTTTTTGTATTTCTTTGCCCCTCTGTAACTTCAAGTTACACACATAGATGACATAACTATAAGACCGGTGTGGCCAAATCCCACATGTTCAGCATACCTTAAACCACCTATATGCCAAATTTCGTATAACGATTGACCCATGAAACCCCTAATTTGACATTAATCCCATCTCTCTACTCCGTCTAGAGCTTGAGTAATGCAAATTTTCTGCTGGGAAGGCAGCCATTTTGAATCCGCCATTTTGAATGGGTTCCCTTGGTAGAATCACGTGGCACTGCATCTAATTATGATCATGATACCTTAAACCACCTATATGCCAAATTTCATGCTTTCTGCCAGAATGGAACATCTTTTTCACATATCTGCCCTACTAATGGGGAATTTCAAGCTGATAGCAAATATTTAATAATATGTGCCAGACTAATCATAATCTCTTAGGCCTACGCGATTTCAGAAACTACTCATACTTCTCTAATCAAATAGGAATTATAACACACATGTGTTCAATAATGAACACATGCGCCATTGATCATGGAAATGCAAATTTGATTCTTCACGGTGAAATTCTGAGTAATAACAAAAACACCCATTTTTAGTCAATATGTCAGGGAGCCCGCCCGAGCACCGATTTTTAGCCAAGTGCGTGTAGACCAATATCTAGACCTATCAAGCAAGTATAGACGGCGGTATAGACACTGGTCTAATTGACGTTATTTTAAAGTAAAACGTGTATATCTGGATTAAGTTATAATATTAACATAAATGGGCTATAAACTGCAAAATTAGTATTGACCATATCGCACCTGTTAAATAAGTAAATTTGATGTAAAAAGGCGACAATTGCTTGATCTATTAGCAAAACGTAATTGTTTTTAATAACCTCCCACTATAACGTCACATCAAGGACGTAAGAGGGCGCTACGCTGTAAAAGCTGCGCAAAATTGTATGCGTGTTATAACGTAATTTCCCATCTTGCTATATCTATTATCTTTGGTACAGTATAGTCTAATATAGATCGATAATAGTAAGTTTATAGTATAATATAGCAGGTGGCCTTTAAACGCAAATATACACCGGCGGCCTTTTTTGACACAGTGGCGGCCTTTTTTACCGGCGGATTTATTGCCATACACCAGGTCCAGTATAACTATGCCGAGTATGCTCAAGTTATGCCTGATGCACTGTAACAGAAAACGACTATGTATTGGGTAGTTTATACTGTGTCAATCAGGCCAACTTTATGGACTCCTGTGCTAAAAGCAACGTATGCCTATTTTCATATTATATTATTGAATCTTGAAATGCCATTGCATAAAGTTAGCGCCACTCCCATTCATGACTATGTACTTGCAGAATTAGACATACCTCAATCGATAATTGTTTTAATGATAGTATGAAGTAGTTGCAATCTGTTTGTGTATATCCCTTCAGTGAAATAGAGGCTTTCCCGATCTAATTCAGATTTTCAATAACACATGTAACTTGAAAAACACACCAAAAGTTTCTAGGTTTGACTTTCGCTTTCTATTTCGATCGTGACTAATTACAGTATTGCCAGATGGTGATGATTTTGTAGATTCCTCCGTTGTGGATCCACAAGGAGGCCGTCCTACAGACAAAGTCAACCAATTAACTAATAACAGGATGCGCGCTAAACAAGCCCTACGTCATGCTCAACGCCAACTGTCAGCTGACTTGGGTAACAATCTTCACAGTGCTATCATGTACATGTCAACACATGACATACAATCCATGTTTAAACGTGTACGTAAACATCGACCTGGTAGCAGAGCATCAAAAATGTCAGCCATCGACTTCAAGCAGTTCTCTTCAAGAATATCAGAAACTGAAGGATGGGCCAACTATTTTGAGGATTTGGCTACTGCCAAGCATCATCCTAGTTTCAGTGAAGACGCAAAAAAACTCTGCTAACATGATCCATGCTCTCCTTAGCTCGTTGCCATCAAACGAAAATGCTGTTCAACTGCTCACAGAAGCTGACACAAAGAGACATATTGATTCAATGAAAAAGGGTAAAGCTGCAGACTCATTTGGCCTATCGGCGGGGCATGTGAAGTTTGCCTCTGAGGAAGTAATAAGTGTCATCACACGTCTAATTAACGGAATACTGAAACGGGGGACGATTCCAGACGGTATGAAAATGGGCATCGTATCTACAAACAATTTGGTTTTATTTCCGGGAGGTCAACAACACTGCAATTATTAAATGTTTTAGACCACTGGACAAAAATATTGGACAACAATAGTGAAATAAACGTAGTATTTATGGACCTAATGAAGGCATTCGATAGGGTCCCACATGAACGACTCGTGATCAAATTGAAGGCATATGGATTTAGTGATACAACGTGCCAATGGATAAGGGAATTCTTAAAAAATCGTAAACAGAGAGTCCGGATTAATAACAAATTTTCTGCATGGCAAGATATATCCAGTGGGGTACCACAGGGTAGTGTGATAGGCCCTATCCTGTTTGTTATATATATAAATGACCTACCGTATAATGTTAGTTCTGAAATCTACTTATTCGCAGATGACACAAAGATTTATAAAGAAATCCATGACAAAACAGACAGTAAAATAATACAGGATGGTCTTGACTCCATGACCGACTGGGCTTCTACATGGCTACTAAAATTCTATTCAAACAAATGTAGAGTTCTGGAAATAAAAAGCAAACAAAATGTTGAAAACAGATCCTATCACATACACGGAGAGGATGGTCTCCCAATACCACTTGAATCTGTTGAGTTTGAAAAAGATCTAGGCATATTTATAGACAGACAACTTAACTTTCGAAAACATATACAGGAACAGGTAAATGAAGCCAGCAGGATAATGGGAATAATTCGCAGAACCTACACATACCTAAATAATGACAATTTCACCTTGCTGTACAAAGCATTAGTACGCCCTCACCATGAATATGCTAACAGAGTCTGCTGCCCATACAAAGAAAAAGATATCAATAACTATCGAAAATGTTCAAAGGAGGGCAACCAGACATATTCCGTCATTGAAGCGACTGAGCTACCCTGACAGCCTAAAGAGACTAAATCTTCCAACTCTAAAATACAGACGACACTGGGGAGATATGATTGAATTATATAAAATCATACATTGTTATTACGACACACATCTAATAAAACATCTTTTCACATTAAACAATTCAATAGCAAGAGGACACACATATAAACTAAAGAAACATCGCTTTTCACATGATTTCAGAAAACATTACTTTACCAATAGAATAATCGATGCCTGGAATTCACTATCTGATCACATTGTAACATCGAAAAATTTAAACATCTTCAAGAATAGATTAAGCACATACTGAGCAAACCAAGAACTAAGATTTTACTATCATAGCAGCCTAACTCTATAGCAGCCTAACACAAAACGGAACATAGAGGCTTTTTAGCCTGCGTTCTGCAAATCAATTAATCTTATCTTATCTTATCACCAATCTTGAAGAAATGAAAACCAGCAAACAATCCAGACAGCTACAGGCATATTACGGTTACATCCCTTTTAAGCAAGTTGCTAGAGAAAGAACTTCTGAAACGGTCAAGGGCAGTCTTGGACCCAGAACAAAACAAGCTGCAATTTGGATTCACCAATAGATGCTCTTCTACTCATGCAGCCATCCTGCTTACTGAATGCTTAGCTGAGGCAAAAGATAGTGCGTTGCCACTGCTTATTACATTCATGGATGCTTCAAAAGCGTTTGACATAGTCTGTCACAAAAGCATGCTGAACGCAGCCTCTTCTCAAGGACTAGATGGCAGACTATGGGAGCTATTTAACAGCATGTATACCGGCATCACATCAGTAATCAAGTGGCAGGGGAATGTATCTAGAGCCTTCAATGAAGAACTCGGCATCAGAGAGGGCGCATACACATCTCCTGATCTCTTCAAACAACGTAGCAACCCATTACTGAATAAACTGACAGCTCATCCAGGTGCATTTCGCATTAGTTCTATTCCTACTGGCGCCATCATGTGTGCAGACGACCTGGCCATTATCTCCAAGTGTGCCTTTCAAATGCAGAAACTATTGAACATTGCAGAGCTCGATGCATCAAACGAGCGATACCTGTTTAGCACAGCAAAGACCAAAGCTATGGTCCCAAAAACAGCACCTGGTAAATCTTCAGATGCATTTCTTCATCTTAATGGAGCTGAACTGGAACTTTCCCCAGAGGAAACACATTTGTGAATTCACAGATCAAATAATGTAAAAAACAAGTCAACAATCATTGCACATATTGACTCAGCACGCCGAGCAGCATACTCGCTGATGGGCGCCGGAATGCACAGTCTTAATGGTATCAACCCAATGACATCCATCAAGCTATGGGAGATCTATATCACACCAATCCTTCTACATGGCTTAGAAGCAGTTGTGCTCTCAAACAGCAAAGTCAAAATGCTGGAGGACTACTACAGAGGGACTCTAAAAAGACTGCAGCATCTACCTGCCTCAACCGCTAATGCTGCTGTTTACCTGCTCCTTGGCATTATCCCAATTGAAGGTCAAACATGTTTCTCAACATGCTGCGATGACCTGACTCAATTGAAGCATTAGTTATTAGACGACAGTTGGCAGTCAAAAGCTGCAACTCCCATAGCTGGGTGATTGTTGTTAGAAAGCTCCTGATTCAGTGTAAGCTTCCATCAGCGTTCAACCTTGTAAAATCCCAACCTACAAAATGTTCCTGGAAGAAGCTGTTGCATGCTAATGTGAATAACTACTGGCTAGAAATCCTACTCGAGGAAGCTGCAGCGAAAGTAACACTGGGATACATCAACTTATCGTCCTGCAAAATAGGAAGTTGCCACTCAGTCTGGAATATGGCAAACACTGATACCCTTACAGTCTTCAAAGCAACAGTCAAAGCAAAGTTGCTCACTCAGCGCTACAACTTGTATGCCGGCTCTACTCGAAACCGTGCCTCTAACACTGATTGTCCACTCTGTGAATCTGAACCAGAGACCACTGAACATTTCCTTCTTAATTGTCCATGTCTGGAAGAAACACGCAAACCACTCCTCAACAAGATTGAACACATCATGTTAGCCAGTAACCTCCAAACCTTGAAAGAATGTCAGCAGGACAACATCGATAAACCAATTCTCGACACCTCCCATACATTCACTAAATGCAATCCGCTCGCGATCATGCTAGAGGAGGCCACCCGTGACCTCTGTTTCAAGCTGCACCACAAGAGATCTTGCATACTAACTGGAAAGTCTCAGTACACTATATTTCGTCCAAGAAGGCATGATAACACAACGCGACAAAATCAACACTTTACATCAGCTAGGAATTTAGTGCCGGCTGATGGTTCTCCTAGAACAGAGAGGAGGGATTTACAGAACAAGTAACAAGTAGGTACCACGTGATCTGAGCATGCGAGAAAATGGTCACCGTGGTGAGGAGGAACTACTTACTTCAACTTCAACTCCAACAATTTTCTTGGCACTCCCTCATAAACTTGAGGAGTATGTGCTGCGTGTGGAATTGTAGTAAAAGAACCAAAAAATGGATAATAAAGGGAAAAGGTGCAGCGAAAGAAAGAAAGTTAAAAGATTAAAAACATAGCTTGTATGGTTACATTGCCTTGTACAGCATCAGTCTGAATGAGTCAACTGAGGGTGCAATGCCAGGATAGAGGAGGTGACCAGGCAGGGCATTCCAATCTCTGATTGTCTGATGGAAAAAAGAGAATTTGAGGCAGTCCTTGTTGGCATGTGGAACGATAAATTGGAGATGGTGATTGTTTCTGAGGTGTTGGTTGTTTGGCACAATGTTGGTAAGTTTATCTTCACCATGGCAAACTGGGTTTTATGCTCTAGCGGGAAAAATGCATGTGATATGTATGCATCAGAACTAAAGGCAGTCAGAGAAATCATTACAAAGCTGAATATGTGTGACATAATTCTAGCTGGAGACTTCAACGATTCTCTTCACAGATACACAACAGAAAACAAACTGGACAATATGTTACAGGAATTCTGCAAGCAGGGGCGTCTTAGCCTCCCAAACTGGGATTCATACCCTATACTCCACACGTTTGCTCCTGTAGAAAGACCAAAAGTTACCAGTCTTATCGATTATATTATGCTGAAAGATGACAATGACATTGAAGTGGAGTCAGTAGAAGTAACCAAACTTGACATAAGTTTATCAGATCACAAACAAGTGACAGTTATGGTCAACACAGGTGTAGTTCATTATGGAGCTACTAAATCAAGCCAGCAGTTGTCTAGTAAACCTAATTGGCAGAGAGCTGACGTGGAGCAATATGAAAGAAACACACAGAAGGTGGTTGCTCAGTTGGTACATAGGGAACTGTGTACAAGTCTGGACGTGTAACTGTTTGTTGGTGACCTGATTGAAAGGCTGGTTGAGAGGCTGAGTCGGGCATAGTAAAAAGAGCTGGTCCGAGGTTATCTGGGATGAAGTCCAGGCCATCTATGGTGGTTACAGCACAGAAAGAAGTTACGTTAGCTTTCAGAGTATGGAAGGATATGGGACGGCTCAAGGAAGGCTTATGCTATGAGGAAATGAATTGAAGGAAGAAAGAGCTACGCTCGCTTAAGAAACAACTAGTAGCTAGCCAAAGGGACAATGATCTACAAGAAATTATGCATGCATCTGCACACGATAGAGTGCTATTTAATACGTTGTTGGCGAAGCAATGTGGTGAGGGTGTTCCAGGCACAGCTATTCTGAAGTATAAGGGCAACTCATACAACACTGTTGAAGGTCATCTTCAGGTCTGGCAGAAGCATTTTCAGGATCTGGCTACTCCGGGCAGGAGGCTGAATTTGACAGGGTACACGAGGAGCTGGTCAAAGCGGATATGAGTATGGTGGAAGAGTTAAAACATGTAGGGGGAGTGGCACCATTCACGGAAGGCAAGCTGAGAAGATGTGTGTGCCAACTTAAGACGAATAAGGCTGCAGACAAGTTTGGTCTGATGTCAGAGCATGTTATGTTAGCAGATCAAGGCATTATGAAGCTGCTCACTATCCTGTTTAATGTTATCCTGAAAAAAACCCGGATCATACCAGCCATGTTGAAGGAAGGCCTACTAATACCTCTAGTGAAGAAGAATAAATCAAAGAGACTACCATCAAACTATCGCAGAATTACCATTATTAGTGTCATTGGGAAGATCTTAGAATTTGTGATGTTGGGCAAAGTCAATCATCTATATCTTCAGGCTCAGCACCCACTACAAAGAGGTTTCACCCGCAGTGTTCACGGTCTTGATCCTGGCAGAATTAGTCCAGGAGTACGCGGATAGAGGTGAAGATCTGACTGTCACACTACTAGATGCGGAAAAGGCATTTGACTGAGTATTGTATCATGGGATGTTCAGGAAATTGAAGCTGCTTGGACTGCTGGGCGACATTTTTGAGCTGATTGTCAATTGGTATAATGGATTTATGAGTCATGTTAAGTGGAGAAGGCATTTATCCAATGCCATCCACTTGAAGCAAGATAACATATAAGGCAGCGGCATCTCACCAATGAACTTCAAGATGGTAAACCGAGAAATTCTGCAAGAAGTGCAAAATCGTGGTCATGGTGCTGTGGTAGGGACAGTAGACTGCTCTGCTCATACAGTGGCATATGACATAGCCCTTGTTACTCCAGTGAATGAGGTGTCAGAGTACGTTGTGACCAAGATTGCAGAATATAGGTTAAACAAAGACCACATAAAAATCAATGGCAGCAAGTCGGTGGCCCTGTTGTATGACAATTCTAAGAGCTGACTCTGCAAAGATGTGGTATTGGAAAGGAACTCTCAGATGGTGAGGATAGAGGATCACGAGGTGCACCTGCGAATTAACCAAGGACCAATCGAGAATATTAATAAGATCAGAGTGGCAGAAATGATCAAGTCAGCAACTGCTGGGCTGTTCCAATTAATGGGAGCAGGGTGTCATGGGTGTAATGGTCTTAATCCTGCAGTGATACAAGTTCTATGACGTACATATATTTCCCCTCAACTTTTGTATGGGACCAAGATCGCGATGCTGAACAACAGCCAAATTATTCAGCTTGAGCTCTTTCAGAAGACTCAAATGCGACGGCTGCAAAATCTCCCTGACTCGACAGCTAACATGGCAATACTAGGCTTGATGGGAATGCTACCAGTGGAGGCGGAAGTGGACAAGAGAATCCTGTCACTGCTTAGAAACTGTCTTCAAGACGAGAACACTGTAGAGTACAAAACTGCATCTCGACAGCTCACAGTTAAGCCCTCAAATTCATCAAGCTGGTCCGTGCACTTGAACAACGTTCTACAGAAGTACAGCCTGCTGCCTGCTCAAGATATGTTAAGCTGTACTCAATCCAGAGTCGAATGGAAACATACTTTTAAAGGAGCTGTACACACATTATGGAAAGAGAGACAGATGATGGAGAAGCAAGAACATCCACTCAGTAGTCTGCGCTACCTCTCCTCAGATACACTGGATTATAGCTTTGTGACATATGTGTGGCTTAGCTCCATGCACTCGGTATGGAACACTAAGAAGGCCAGAATTAAGGCGAAAGTCATGTGTGGTGTTCTACGGTTACAAACTCTTGAAGCTAAGGTCAGGAAAGCATCTCCTACATGCAGATTGTGCAGAGATGAGGTGGAGAATCGGGAAAAATTTCTTCTATATTGTGAAGCATTTAGAAGAGTTGGGGAGATCCATCTGCAGAAGTTGAAAGATCTGTTAACGGACTGTGACCTGGTATCAGTAATGGAGAACCCACCCGGCCTTATTCAAATCCTGCTTGATGTCACCCATGAAAGTCCTCCCCCCCTCCCCTATGATACATACGGAACCATTACAGCAGCAGATTGAGAAGGTAGGCAGAGACCTAATATGCTCACTCTATCACAAGTGACATAATAGACTAAATGAACGGGATGGTCAGGGCATGGATAATGGGACGGGGGATACAATGAAGCAACAGACACAGAATTAATAGAAGTCTACAAGGCGTAAGAAGCATGTCGGTATGATTGGATTCACCATACGGACAATTCAGTTTATATAGTTTTAACGCGATAAAGATGGACTCATCTGACTCGACTAAAATCATAACCTCAACTTTGCAACAAGGGTGCTCCAACTTACGGGTGGAACTTCCCATCTAAGAGGAAGAAGGATCTGGCTAGAGCTTAGTCATACATCTTGACGCTCGAAAATCGATTGAAGATGGAAAGTTTGAATCAATTATTGCATATGCACATCTTAACACTGGAAGGAACTCCACGTGTGATGCATCCTGATAGTCAAAGACATAAATCTTATTGAAAATGTGCAAATACTAAACTGCCACCTGGTATGAGAGACTTGATGTACGAAGACAGATTGTGCACCCTTAGACTACCTTCACTCTCCTACAGAAGGCTACACGCGATATGATAGAGACCTTCACATCACTGGAACTCCCTAAATGAAGATGTCGTACATGCCCCATCCTTAGACTGGTTCAAAATTGCCTTGACAAGCAGTGGTCACACCTGCTGTACAGCGCTGACCTTCATAAATGCTACTATCCGTTAATTTGCCTCCACACTCTTCACACTCAGCAACTGTTTACTGAATGGCAGGGATTGCCCTGTCAGTCTGTGCTAAGATCCCACAAAGACCTGGTAAGCCAATTAGTGCATTGTATTTCCATTATTACTGTGAATAAGCTTCATATCCCTCCGACTGGTTTTGGTAGGGACTGTAGCTCGTGGGGTAGTGTCGGGCTGCTCCGGTGTCTGGAGTCAACTCGGCACGCCACAAGTGCACGACGAATGTTGACGCTGGTTAGCTTCCGGTCTCGGGGTGACGGATCCTGTACGATACTACCCTATGGGTAGCAAAGACCGCTGATGGAACTCAATCGTTCCGGTGGGGCCATGCGACCATCGTCGCGAACATTAAACACAACAGTCTCATCCCAAGAATTTGTGTCACCAGTATGCCTGTCCATAGCAATTTCGTGATCTATGAACTTACAAGATTTGATTGGTGACCTAATTAAAAGAAGTCTATACAATAGTTTTACCCAAACAGACCATCAAGTATGCTAGATAAAAATGATGAGATTACGAAAATACAAGACATAGAGACAGCCTGATGAACTTCTAAATGTGGGGCTTCCGGAGGTACCACACAGACTCGTAGGTCCGCAGGGGTATCACCGTAAGGGAGGCTCCCGTACACGAGATTTAACTAATTAACTTAATATAAGCTATTATACCTCTAAGCTGAAAGGAAAGATAATTATCTTTTGTAGTGTCGGAAAATCATTTGCCTCACGTGGGCACTACTCCCAGTGCTAGTTGGGGTGAGGAGTTTTATCCTCACGTGGACCATCGTCACTGAATCCTTATGAGAGGCAAGTGCCTCGCGCGGGCCTCCGTCACAGGAAAATGTCACCATCGCTTAAAGCGGGAGACGAGTAGTGGCCGAAAGGGGCCCACTCTAATATTTAACCAAAATGCTGTAACGAAAAGACCATACCTAGTGGAATTATAACCATACGGTTGCGTGCTGCTTTACGTGAAGACGGGACGAGCGATTCCCGAAGGATTCCTACATCACCATCTTATGTAATTCTTAGTATGCTGAATTAGTAGTTGCCACTTTTATTTATGCGGGCCTTCTATGCTTAACCTCATATTTAGTTTTTAGAGAAGAGGATTATTTTAGGCTGCAAATGGCTGGCGTTTACCTAGCTTTTAGACACGGCTGTCATTGAGAATGGATGCCCTAAGACATCGATACTGAACACAGCATGCATACATGTCACTTTGCTAGACATCCGAACTGGATAAGAATCCGGACATCTCGCTCTGTAACCACATAAAACGTCACAGGACATTGGTTATTTTTCACAAAAGAATTTTTAGACACCTGATCTATCGTTACGGTGCAGGTAAGAAAGACAAATACCCACCGTAAATGTCCTTCCCATGAGGGCGTGGCAGATCTGAATATCATGTCCAGACATTCTTACGGAATTCGGTGGGGATGCGCATCTCGCCCGTCACCAGGTCCTACGGAACTAACTTTTTAACCTGACGTTAGGTTTAAACACAAGTTGCCCAGTTATGCACGGCGGTGCGGGAGGATTGTTCAGCAGATTAAAGAAAATAATAATTAAGATATGTTTTCGCAGTGCTTTCCTACATTGGCAAAGGTAACTAACTACTGAGTATCCGAAGATACGTGGGGAATGTATGTGACACCACACCCTGGCCATCACCGCTCGGAAACCCCAATAGTTTCCCAGGGTCGGATCAGTCCACGGTGCGGATAGGGACATCCAAACAATTAAGAAGCCATAAGGCTTAGTGGAACATGAAGAGAGACAATAACTTAGAAATATGAGGTCCTTTAGGTATGTGGGCCAATCTTACACAACCTTGCCGGAGTGCGGGGCTAAATTATCACAACTACTGGAAAAGAGGCGTACACTATGTGTCTCCTAACGAAGAGATTGTCTCTAATCATATTAAACCTATCCTATCGAGCTGAATAGAAAAGGTTTTTAGTCGGTAGCATGCCAGGCTAAACAGAGTTATAGCATGGACAGCGACCTCAGTGAAAAATTGTTGGTGGCGGGAGAAAGTGCTGCATATATAAATGTTGCTGTATAGTGTTTCCTACGTGCACTGCAGTCCTATATTTTTCTACAAATAAACAAAACATATGAACTGATGGCCACTTGCCATACATACACTAACCAGAACAATCAATACAATGTGAAACGATCAGAATAATATATATAGTACAGGTTGCGAAACCTACTATGGTGCGGTTAGCAAAAACACCTTACAGAAAATAAGAATAACTATAAACAGATACAGGAATTACAACTAGCAGTCCTAAAACTGTTACGGTGCCTTTTAGTCATCTGGACCGTTTATACAGATATGATATAATTATCAAAGATGTAATTAACGGGATAATTAAAATGTCAAGTATAGTTACTTGAATAATCGGTAGCCATTCTTAAGCTGGGTCTATCGTGTTACTGAAATTGATATGTCACTCTTGGTTTGACGTGAGTTGATGCATTCCCTGGAAGCTGGAAAGTTCCCGCATGCCGGTTTCTGCAAACAGGATTCCCGCAAGCAGCCCATGACGGGACCGGATCGAACTCGGGACTGTAATCACAATATATAGAATGTCTAACGAGTAGTCAGTAAGGAATACAATAACATTACTGCTATGACGAAAGTTCCCGTACACCGATGGTACGGAAGGAAGTTGCCAACAACCCGATCATGAGCTGGGGTTGTTGAATGCGGATGAAGATACATAACTAAGCTTAATGGTGCAGGGTACGTGAGCCAGCTCTGAAGACGTACCGGGCAAAGTTTACTTTGCTGCGGTCAAAAGGTTTAGATAAACCTGCACGACATCAGTGCAGGGATGGCTGATTAACCACTTTTTGGCGTGGCCGGCAGATCCGGCGAGTCATCCACCAAAGAACATCGCTGTCTCTACATCTGTAGAATCACATTTTCAGGCCAGGAAAGGCCTCACCGCAAGTTCGTGTTCCGAGTTAGTTCTTGATATATTCGTGAACAATATCAAAAAAGTTCCAAAAATGCTCCTGCAACAACGGGAGATACAAAATAGCTTTAGTGCAGGGGGGTTGGTTTACTACTGGCTACGGGAGAGAAACCGACAGAGAGCAAAATGATCTGCGTAATGCCTGTCTTGCTGATCGTAGCTGACACAGGTCCAACCTAATCAGCCCCTGGCCGAGGATGCTCTCATGCTCTGGAATTCGTCTCCTTTTATACTACTCGTGACGTCACAGGTGCAGGCTCCAACCAATCATTGGTCAAGCAACAGCCAATCAGCGCGTAGCTAATAATAACGCAGTTGAATGTTCTAGATCATTCTAGAAGTTATGCGTACACGTGGTTATGACGTCACGGCAATACCTTGAGATAATCAAAAGGGGGTTTCCGTGGATAACTCAGTCATTTCTTAACCGATTTTGAAATGGTTTACAGATTTGGAAAGCTGGTCTTGATTAATGCCAGATTCGGCGGGAACAAATCATTAAAAAGGATTACATTTTACCTTCTCAGTACACTAAATGTGTCATCATATCGTGGTCATAAATTACGCGCTCTGTCAAAAATAGTATTAAGCGTGTGCATGCGCACTATGCGTTTTAACAAACTTAGTCGTTTTCACAATGCGATCTCTCTCATAGGCTGCTATACGCTTATAGCTCTACCCAGGGGGCCGTGTTCAGGGAACGAATCCAGGACGGGCGGCGCGTACCCAGCTTAGCTTGTATGGCCGGTACCTGAACGGTCAATCAGAACTACACCACCCCCTCCTAGTTTGACATCCCCAGCAAACGATCGCGCATTGCGGATCAATGCACAGATGTACGCTAGGCGGGAATTCCCGGGTAGGCGCGTGGCCGGAGAGGAGTAGTGATGCAATAGACGCGTATTTAAGAGACAGAGCACATAGAGGTGTCAACGAGGAGAGGGGAGGCATACCTTTAGTTTTAATTTTTGACCTGGAATTATTTTTCCAGGTCTTTTCTTTTTTTCTAATATTTTGGTGCGTGCTTTCAACTTTATTTAGCTAATGATTCCTAAACAATAGCTCGCATGGGTGTTTTCTTTGGGTGCGGATAATTATTATTTCCGTAGAGAACACCCAAGCTCCAACGTATCACAATTTAAGTTTAAGATATATAATAATATATAAAATATATGTATATCGAATATATGATTTCCCCGTAACATACCCTTACAGGCTATTTAAAATATTACGGCCGAATTACTTGCGCACCCCGGGTAAATAAAGATATACGCAACACATATCTTGATTAAAAATATATTTGCGGCCCATTATGGCGGGTCCACAACGGGCAGCTCTCGCTGACCCTATAGCCGTTCTGACATCTAAGACAGGAAGAAAAATAATAAGAAAAATAGAACATAATAATAACTCAAAAGTTAGTTTATCAGGCAGCCTCAGCATAGGTTATGACAGTATTGCACTGCAGGATGTTGCATTCTTTACGTCGCACACGACGTTCTTACATCACCGGAGTCCGCAGTGGTAATTTTGTGTAGGACACAGCTGGGCAACTAAGTTGAGCAGCTGTGTCGGATAACCATAGTCATCCTAGGGATGGGATTCAATTAATTTAACATATATAATAAAAAGAAAAGTATTACAAAAATAACTAATAATTAGTAAGTTTCTATGAATCGCACCACTAATGTTCTGCTGTATCACAAATGATCACACCTCTGCTGCAAAATTTCCCCACTGAGTCTGGATCCCGTGACTGACGGTGGTTGGTTGCGGTGGATGAATTATTAATGCTGAGATGCGTTCATTATCACTGGCACTTTCGGAAATGTCTGAAGTGATGATTGCGGGAATATGAGTGTCTGTAATGTCTCTCACAGTTACTGCGGTGCTAGAATGTCTGTCCGTACGACAGCGGTGGTGCTAGTGGGTGTTGATGCAGCGGTCGATGCTGCAGTCTTCGTGATGGTCGTGGTGGCTGTGGTGGTTGTCGTGGCGATGGCGGTGAGTCGAATCGTAGGCTGAGGCAATGATGCGGGAGCGGATACGGCAGGTGATGACATCTTCCGAGACTTGGCGTTCTTCAAGAGGCGATTTGCAGTGATATTGGGCATGGGTTGGATGTCCTGCGTGTGAGCGATATGTCTTTTCCCCGCATATGGTCGTTTAGGCGTAGTCTCCTTCCTGACGGCTGGATCAGAAAGACTGGGATGCGGATGCTGGATGACACGGGTCGGAGTGATGCTAATGGATGTAGGCTGCGATGGTCCCTGTCCCGCGTCTATGGTTCGGTCAGGAGGAGATGGTGACTGTGGGTAGCTTGGAATCTCCATCTCCGCAGGCGTCATGATAACTACCAATATCGGCTGACTGGCTGTGATTGCTTCGGACACTACGGGTGCGGAGGTAGTGATTATGGACTGGAGTGCGGGGAAGAGAATTTTTGAAATTCTCCTTGTAATTATACTGTTAGATTTTTAATGCCATTTTACCAGCCCGTGCGCTAATGATTTGTAGCACGGTAGAGCAGTTGTGTTCTTAATCAAAAATATAACAGTAAAGTTGTAAGTAATTTGATGTGTGGTTTTTACAGATCTATTCAGGTGGTAGATCAAAGTTACTGATCCCGACAAGATAGCTGCGTTTTCCGAGCGGGAGGGCTGCTAAGCCTTCTCCTCGATGGGTAGAACTAGCTCCGTCCCTGTCTAGACCGGACACATTAATACCATTTAATAATGGTTAAACTACAGTACAACTCGGAAGTGGGTGCACACAGTGTTACAATTTACAATGCCGCCGTTTGGAGATTATGAAGACAGTTAACCTGAGTGTCTATGTTTCTGACATGTTGGTGATTTGAGTCTGATATGCATGGCTGGTTATCTGTGGATGATACTTGCGCTGTGGTGAAGGTGACGTTTTTATGGCCGCCAGGTGCGAGAATGGGGAAGGTAGCGTGATGGCAACTTTATCAAACCTTGAGGGTATTTCGCTCTGAAATTGCCGAGCCCGTGGGCGGGACAGAGTTACTTTAGATCACAGATGACCTGTCGGATGCTGTCGTAACTTTGATCAATCCATTATCGAATTCAACTTTACGGTAGCAAAATCCTACTCGTGACTGACGACAATGCGGGCATCTTGCTCTCTTAATAATATCGACTGTTATTACGTGTAAATGATGTATGTAAATTTTGGCTGTTATCGTACGACGTCGTGGGAGAGGGAAGGGGAGGAACATTGGACAAACGTTCCTCCCGTGATGCATACTGTAGATGGCTGTAGTGCAATCCTTATAATCCATATGATCAGTTCTCCCATAATTAGATAAGAAGGTGTGTGCGGGAGGTTTGTTGGCTGTTGTTTGTTGACGATAATGTTTTTGTCGGGATGTCCGGGCTGCTGTATAATGCCAATGTTAAAGCGAAGTGGGCGCATTCCAGTTTTCCACGCTGGTGAACGCCGAGTCTGTTGTTATTATGGGAGGTGGGGGTTTGCGGGAGATATTATTTCTCCCGCATCTTGTGGGGGTGGAACTGTTGCGGGAGTTTTTATGTCTCTACCGGGAATTAATTAATACCAGTAGGTGCTGCTAAATGATGTTGTTGCCGGTGTCGAATGTCTCTGTTATGTTGAGTATAACCGAGTATGTATGTGATGTACGCGCAATGACGAATTGATGTATCCAGCCTTGAGGACAGGTGTGTTCTGTATGTGATGACGTTCTGTCTGTGGTGTGATGTCCTGACTGCTCACGGGGGAGTATGGTAGGCCAAATGGATAGGGTGGCCTTTGGACGCGGGGATGTGGTCATCTCCCGTTACACGATGGTTGGTGTCCTGTCGTAGTTCTTAGACACCAGGAAAATTTGAGCCAACAGTCTGCTGAACAGGCTGCTTCCCTAGCCACCGCGCGGGGGGGGGGGGGTGGTAATGTTGGTCGGTGCGGTGCGGGATGCCACCTCCTCTGTAGCAGCAGTCTCTCTCATATCTGAAGATTGACTGTCAACAAATGATGAGCGGAGTGTGAAATGGACTGGGCCAGTGATGTACGATCTTGGTGCATAGATGAGGGATGCGAGTTGGATTTGGGGTGGTGGTGCGGTTATGGTTAAGGGTACAGCTTGGTTGGGAATTGGTCCGGCGATTTTAGGGGGTGGTCGGGTACACCTCGTTGTACGGTTTTGCGATTCTAGACACGCCAAGGCTTCATCTAGCTTCTTCGCTTCCATTCTATTCATCATAGGTTCCACCCCATGGGAAGCATGGATTTGGTCAGCCTCAGCTTCCGCTTGCGGTAACTCTATGATGGGGGGGCATAGCATGAAGTGGGTGGGAATGGGAAGAGATCAGGGGAACAGCTTTTCCATCCGGCCCCTTGGACAAAACAAACACAAAGTTCTTCAGATACGGCTTCCCAGATCGAGTAGACCCATGCTGGGGAGGGAGAGGGCGAGTACGTATCTCGTCATCGTCGTCAGCTTTAGCCGCTTGCTCACCCGCATTCTGGCTTGGTAGAAGTGGGGTTGAACTGGCACTGCGGTGCTCTGCGCTAACCATGGGAACACTATTTTCCATGGAAATATCTGTCTGGGTACCGGTGTCACGAGAAACGCCCAGTCCGAGCTCTGGTGCTGGGTCGTCACTGACACAAGGTTTAAGTCGATCGAAGTGGATGACTGACGTCAGGCTATCTGAAGCATCGATACGGTATGTCACGTCCGACGTCTTACCTACTACCACATAGGGGCCGTTCCACTGGTAACTCAGTTTACTTGGCATGTTTGCAGACCGTCGTGAATCGTGTACGCAAACCATCTTTCCTGCCTCATATGGATCTCCATGCACCCTCCGGTCGTGTCACGTCTTTTTCTGCCGGTGTGCAGTGGATAGTGTTTCTCTTACTAACTCATGGGCTTGTTCTATCCGCTGCTGCAAGAGTTCAACATAGAGATGGTGAATTTTTCTCTCCTGATATCCGGGGCATGGCCAGATCCAGGGGTAAGGCTAATTCATGGCCTAACATTAACCGAGCAGGGGTATAACCCATGCTGGAATGCACTGAAGTGCGCTAAGCCATGCATACATATGGGAGCCGTAGATCTCAATCTCTACAATCAAGGCGTGTTTCCTTTGTAAGCATCTATGTGAGAGTTCTATTGAAACTTTCTACCATCCCGTCACTTCGGGGATGGTATGGAGTCGTCCTTGTTTTGACGATATGAAACAATTTGCAGAGCTCTGATATGAGCTGGCTCTCAAAATTACTTCCTTGATCGGAGTGCAACTCATAAGGCATACCAAAATGGCAGAAACCTCGCCTGCCAGGACCTCCGCTACAGTGGATGCCTCTTGGTCTGGCAAAGCAAATGCTTCTACCCACTTCGCAAAATAGTCTTGCAATACGAGGATGTATTTATTTCCATCATCCGTCATATTCAAGGGTCCGAGCACGTCGATAGCCACTCGCTCCCGTGATGCACCAACAATCTTAATTTGCGATGGTGCGATATGGTGCTGGCCAACAGCGCGTCTTTGGCATGGGATACATTTGGCAACCCATGTCTTGACACTATCGCGAATCCCGATCCAGAGGAATCTCGATTTGATACGTGCGAGCCATCCACCAAAGAACATCGCTGCCTCTACATCTGTAGAATCACATTTTCAGGCCGGAAAGGCCTCACCACAAGTTCGTGTTCAGAAGTAGCTCTTGATATATTCATGAACAATACCTAAAAAGTTCCAAAATGCTCCCGCAAGTAATGGGAGTTACAAAATCACTTTAGTGCGGTGGGATGGATAACTGCTAGCTATGGGAGAAAAACCAACAGAAAGCGGCGTGATCTGCGTATTGCCTGTTGAGACGATAGTAGCTGGTGCAGGTCCAACCTATTCGGCCCCTGGCCGAGGATGCTCTCGAACTCTGGATCTCGTCTCCTTTTATACTACTCGTGACGTCACAGGCGCAGGCTCCAACCAATCATCGGTCGAGCAACAGCCAATCAGCGCGTAGCTAATAATAACGCAGTCGAATGTTCTAGAACATTCTAGAAGTTCTGCGTCCACGTGGTTATGACGTCACGGCAATATTTTGAAGATAATCAAAAGGGGTTTTCCGTGGATAACTCAGCCATTTCTTAACCGATTTTAAAAGGGTTTACTGATTTGGAAAGCCTGTCAAATTCTGGTCTTGATTATTGCCAGATTCGGCGGGAGCAGGTAATTAAAAAGGATTGCATGGTACCGTCTCGGTACACTAAAAGCGTCATCCCATCTTGGTCCGGAACTACGTGCTTTGTCAATAATAGCATCTAAGCGTGCGCATGTGCACTATGCGCTTTACCGAACTTAGTCATTTTTATAATGCGGTCTCTCTCATAGGCTCTTCTACCATGGGGGGGGGGGGCGTGTTCAGGGAACGAATCCATTATGGGCGGCGTGTACCATGCTTGGCTGGTACGGCCGGTACCCGCCCGGTCGATCTGAACTACACACGGCCAGATGCCCGGTGTTATCATGTAGTTGTTTTAAAATAAGGTCACGATAACTTTCCGGGACTACAGACAGTTATTAATGTATAGAACGTTATTTATCAGTTGACATTCTTCGAACCGTTGGTTATAATATTTTGCCGTGGTGGATAGTGGTGTTACCGATTCCTTGGGAGGACGTACCCCCTCCTGGATCCACACATATATATATTTCGTGGCTGCATGTCTGTTCTTTGGTGGTGTGCGATTGTCTCCGGATTCCACTCTGCGCACCTCAATTCGGGGAACTCCGGAGATGGCTGTGCGGACTGTGTCACGGTGGCGGCCTCTTCATGTTCATCCTCCATGCCAACTCCACTGAGGGCATCGGCATTCCTATGCAATTTGCCGGGACGGTGAACAACGTGCAGGGATTGCTGCCATCTTGCTACCTGACCCTCCAGATTTTTTAGGTTCCTGAGCCAGCGTAGTGAGGCATGGTCTGTACGGATTGTAAAAGGACACCCGTACAGAAAGTGTTTATAGTACTTGATGAAATATACCGCCGCTAATAGTTCTCGCTTGGTGGTTTCGTATTTTCTCTCCGTTTTATTCAGAGTACACGAACCATAACCCAATACCTGCTCTGTTCCGTCTTCTGTGACCTGAGATAGAACCGCTCTGATAGTGTAACCTAACGGATCAGTGTCTAAGATGAAATCGAGGTTTGGATTAGGATGAGCAAGAATCGGAGCGGTCATCAAGAGTTCCTTAAGCGCCCTGAAGGAGCCTTCACACTCAGTCGTCCACTCGAATGGTCGATCTTTTCCGGTGATCTCGCAGAGGCATGAAGCAATCTCGCTGAAATGTCAGATATAATGGCGATAGTACTGGCATAAGCCAAGAAAACTCCGCATCTCTGTGACTGAAGAGGGCGTTGGCCACTCCGCTACTGGCTTAGTTTTGGACGGCTGAGTAGCCACTTCATCACCGGATATGACGTGTCCCAGGAACTCACGCTCTGTCTAAAGAGATGAGATTTCTTGGGTTTGAATTTCAAATTGGCCGTACGGAAATGGGAAAGCATGGTGTCCAAGATTATCAAGGTTTGCTCAAACGTTGGTCTGAAGACTATTACGTCATCAATGTAATAGAGACAGATTTCCCATTGCAGGGTGGTTAATACCTGCTGTAGCTCACGGGGCAGTGTCGGGCCGTTCCGGTGTATCATATCGACTCGCCACACCGCAAGTGCATGACGAATGATGACGCTGGTTAGCATCCAGTCTCGGGGTGACAGACCTTGTACGAGACTGCCCTGCGGGTAACAAAAACTGGCTCCTACGGCCGGTGGAACTCAATCGTTCCAGTGGGGCCGTGCGACCAACGTCACGAACATTAAATACAACTGTCTCATTCCAAGATTTTGTGTCACCAGTATGCATGTCCATAGCAATTTCGTGATCTATGAACTTACAAGATTTGATTTGGTGACCTAAAAATATAAGTCTATACAATGATTTTACCTAAACAATTATAAATATGCTAGATAAAACTAAAATAAGACCATACGAAAATATGAGACACAGACAGGTGGATGAACCTTTAAACATGGGGCTCCCAGAGGTACCACACAGACTCGTAGGTCCGCAGAGGTATCCCCGCAAGGGAAGCTCCCATACACGAGACCTAAGTAATTAACTTATTATAAGTTATTATACCTCTAAGCTGAAAGGAAGAAGATTATCTCGGACGAAAAGTTATGTGCCTCACGCGGGAACTACCCCCTAGTGCTAGTATGGGTGAGGAGTATTATCCTCGCGTGGGCCGTCGTCGCTGAATAAATAAACTAACCAGAATAATCAATACAGTGTAATATGATAAGAATTATATATTTTAGCACAGGTTAATGAACCTACTACGGTGCAGTTACTAAAACACCTTACAGAAAATGAGAATAACTATAAACAAATACAGAAATTATAACTAGCGGTCCTAAGACTGCTACGGTACCTCTTAGCCATCGGGACCGTTCTTACGGATACAATACAATTAAAGAAGTACATATAGCGAAATAATTAAAATGTAAAGTATAGTTACTTGAATACTCGGTACTCACTCTTAAGTTAGGCTACCGTGTTACTGAAATTGTACGTCATTCCGTAGTTGACGTGCGTTGATGCATTCCCAGGAAGCTGGAAAGTTCCCCGTAGGTTGGTTCCCGCAAGCTGTTTTCCACAAACAAGATTCCTGCAAGAACACTCATGGAGGGAGTACATCGCTCAGCACTGTAAGCCTAATAGGATGTCTAACGAGCTGTCAGCAAAAGATATGATAGTACTACTGTTGTGAAGAAAGTTCCAGTACACCGATGGCACGGATGGAAGTTGTAAACAACCCGATCACAAGCAGTGGTTGTCAGATGCAAATGAAGATACAAAACAAAGCTTAATGGTGCTGGGTACGTCAGCCAGCTCTGAAGATGCACCGGGCAGAGTTTACTTGCTGCGGTCGAAAGTCAGAGGAACCTACACGATATTAGTGTGGTGACAGTTGAAATACCACTTTTAGGCATGGCTGGCAGATCCGGCGATTCATCCATCAAAGAACATCCTGCCTCTACATCTGTAGACTCACATATACAGGCCGTAAAGGCCTCACCACAAATTTGTGTTCCGAAGTAGATATTGATATCCGTGAACAGTAATCAGAAAGTTCCAAATTGCTCCCATAAGTAGGGAGTTTACAAAATTGTTCTTACTGCGGTGGGTTGGCTACTGCTAGCTACGGGAGAAGAACAGAAACTGAAGTCATATGCGCGTAGCTAATAATAGCGCAGTCGAATGTTCTAAAACATTCTAGAAGTTCTGCGTCCACGTGGTTATGACATCACAGCAATATTTTGAAGATAATCAAGACAGGTTTTTCGTGGATAACTCAGCCATTTCTTAACCGATTTTGAAATGGTTTACAGCTTCATGCCATATTTAACGGGAACACATAATGAAAAAGGATTACAGGGTACCATCTCGGTACACTAAAAGCATCATCCTATCTTGGTCGTAAACTACGTGCTCCATCAAAAATAGCATCTAAGCGCACGCTTGCGCACTATAAGCTTTAAACGAACTTAGTCGTTTTTGCTATGCGATCTCTCTCATAGGCCCATATACGCTTATGGCTCTACCCAGGGGGGCATGTTCAGGGAACGAATCCAGGACGGGCGCCGCGTACGCAGCTTAGCTGGTACGGCCGGTACCTGAATGGTCAATCCGAACTATGCCTCTCAATGAGTCGTTCAAAAGTTCTGGGAGCGTTGCACAAGCCGTAGGGCATCTTGCAGAATTGGAAAAGACCATCCCTACAAACGAATGCGGTCTTTTCCATGTCAGCCTCATCCATGGCCACTTGCCAGTAACTGCTAGCTACGTCAAGGGTACAAAACCACTTGGCTCCGGACAAGGAATCCAAGGCCTGATCTATCCGAGGTAACAGATAAGCGTCCTTGATGCTAAGATCATTAAGGCGGCGGTAGTCAATGCAAAACCGCAAGGTTCCATCCTTTTTGCCTGCTAGTGCTATTGGGCTAGCCCATGGAGATGCTGAGGGTTTGATAATACCAGTCCGCAACATGTCGTTCACTTGTTGATGTGCTTCTGCTTCTTTATGAATGGGAAGACGTCATACCGGTTGATGTATGGGGTGATTATTGCCCGTGTTCATGGAGTGTC
This sequence comes from Chaetoderma sp. LZ-2023a, assembly GCA_034401795.1. Taxonomy (NCBI): domain Eukaryota; kingdom Metazoa; phylum Mollusca; class Caudofoveata; order Chaetodermatida; family Chaetodermatidae; genus Chaetoderma; species Chaetoderma sp. LZ-2023a. Next base: position 161,716,806 of record CM067369.1, on the reverse strand, counting down.
GTACAAGATGAGTTTCTCTGAGATCCATGTTTCCGGAGGAAAATCTATCGCGATATTTGTACAGTAGTGTCCGAATTTCGTGTTTCTGTGATTGCTGTAATCCAACTGTGGCATGTAGATATAAATCATGTAAGTGTTCAGGTAAATCATCAGTCATATGCTGTGGTGTGTCGGTAAGTGTAGGTGATTCCAATGAGATTATGTCCACTAAATGGCCGCAGCGTTCTCCTGGTTCAAGAGTGATGGGATCTGCGGTACCATTGAACACCTTAAAGGGTATATGTTCCCTATTAGTGGTGTCTACTATCATGCGCAGACTTGTGCATTGAGAGGCGATCATGTAATTAGGGTCAGTTCCAGCATGGCGATGTGTGTGTTGCTTCCTAACTGTGGTGCGGTGGCCCATAAGATTTGTTCTTGTCCTGGCTCAACTGTGGCGGTACTGGATAATATAACCGCACACGTGTCATATAATGACGATGCCAGTCCAAGAGGTATTCGTCAGCCATGTATGTCAAGTTCCTGTTGTTTGCAATGTATGATGGCTTCTCTGGCACTGAGGAAATCAGAGCCAAGGAGGGCATCGTTATGAATAGAGGCAATGACAACTTGCTGTATGAATTGCATCTCCTCTACTTGGATGACTAGGTTGACTACACCGGCTACGGGCACATCAGCTCCCGTAGCCATCTGTAGGTAAATGTTTGTAGGTTTATGGGGAGGCTTTTTATGAGGTGGGATGCTCTCATATAAGCGCTTGTTGAATACCGTGATTGAAGCACCAGTGTCAACGGTGGCACTGGTGGAAACACCGCTAAACAGACAGGCACATTTGTATATCACCTTGCTGTGTACCTGTGGAAGGGTTTCCAATGACGCCGTCTGCGACAATGGTGTTGGAGCGGAATCATTCTGTATATAATCAGTCTGTTTCCGAATGGCTTCTTTTAATGTAGTGGATGGCTGAGTGAGGAAGGGGCCAGTCCATCGTCGCCGCTGCTGTGAAGGCTGCGGCGAAGGCAGAGCTGGGGGGTAGCAATGATGATGGAGATGTTGCTGTTTCTGGGTATGCAGTATTAGTGTATACAGCAGTGCATACGGGATGACGGATAAGCTCTACCTGAAAGAGCCATTTCTTGCAATGCTTCATTGGATGCTTTGGCGGAGCACAGAAGAAACAGTGACGCCGCCAGGGATGTGTTTCTCCCCGTCTATGTCGGCATTTGCGAATCCATGAGGCGGAGTGAACCATTTCTCCTGAGTCGTTGCTGTTTGTGGATGCGGAAGATGATGTTGTGTGGGGTGGTGTTTTGCATACCACCAAGGGACACCGAGAATTCAGTGTCTTGGTGGCGCGACATGGTGCTTGCAAAAGTGTTGTTTCAGCGGAGGTGCTACAACCTACCACTGCCGTTTTACAAAGGAAAGAAGGCTTGTTATGTGCGGAGATAGAGGGGGGATGGCGATGCTGCGGATGTGGGAGGCATCGTACGCATCGACATATGTGAAGCCGTGCATTTTAGTGTAGGTGTAAAAGCTGAATTTGGTTGGTAATTATTGGCCACCGAACGTCGTGGTATGGGGGCCGTGTTGGTGGTGTTCGCTGTTCTAAAGTGAGTGGTGGCAATGTTCGTGCTGAGTGTTGTCATTAAATTTGTTAATGCGGAGATCTATTTATTGATCTCGTCTATTCATTCCTTCATGTTGCCGTTAGTGTTGTTGTTTTGCTGGTTCCCATGCCCCGGGGGCCCCGCTGTAGCTTCCTCTATGGGCACGCCCCCTTCCTCCAGGCGCTTGATTCTGATTGGAATTTTGTGAATTCGTTTGCTGTGGTGTTGGGGCGTCGTCGGAGATTTTTAAGTTGTAGTCGGCTTGTTTCTCCGAGAGCTTTGTCGCCAAATCGTTCAGTTAGTGCTCGTTCCAATTGGGTGTAGGTGGGTGTGTAATCAGTCCCGAGATCCGCAAGAACTTGAAGGGTTTTTCCGGAAAGTTTTGCAGTGAGATATTCACCCATTTGCTGATCGTTCCAGTGGTTAGTTCGACTTATTATCTCGAACTGTATTTTATAATTGGTCCAGTCATTCTCCCCGCTAAATTCAGGAGGGTGAATGACTCGGCCAAGACCACGGGAAGAATGAAGTGGTTGAAATCCAGGTGGTGGTAGTATCCAGGATACTGACAAGTATTGTGAGGCTGGTCGTTGTGCAGGTGGTAGTGGTGGTGTTGTTGGTGTTTCCCGTCGATGCCGATGCCAAGGAGGGAGAACGCGCGTACTCCAATCTAGTGAATCCCGCACCGTTGTAGAACCATAAACTGGCATGGGTCTATGGACGGGAGGCGGAATATTATGAAGATTACACAGACGTTCTTCTCGAGGTGAGGATGGATATTCCTCATATGGCGGTGGTGCAGTCGGCTGGCGGACATGGTGTGTAGTATGACTGATGTACTGGCGAAAAGGTGGTACCGATTCCTCCCGATGATGCCGCGGTGTTCCCCTTGAGTATAGTGATGTGTTGAAGGGGGCGGCACGGGAGGTTGTGCATGACGAATGTTGATGCTGGTTAGCTTCCGGTGTCTGGGTGATGGATCCTGTACGATACTGCCCAACTGGTAACAAAGACAATCGTTCCGGTGGGGCCGTGCGACGAACATTAAATACAAGTCTCATCCCAAGAATTTGTGTCACCAGTATGCCTGTCAATAGCAATTTCGTGATCTATAGACTTACAAGATTTGATTGGTGACCTAATTAAAATAAGTCTATACAATAGTTTCACCTAAACAGTCCATCAAGTATGCTAGATAAAAATGATGAGCATACGAAAATACAAGACATAGAGACAGCCTGATGAACTTCTAAAGATGGGGCTCCTGGAGGTACCACACAGACTCGTAGGTCTGCAGGGGGTCCCCGTAAGGGAGACTCCCGTACACAAGATTTAACTAATTAACTTAATATAAGCTATTATACCTCTAAGCTGAAAGGAAAGATAATTATCTTTTGTAGTGTCGGAAAATCATGTGCCTCACGTGGGCACTACTCCCAGTGCTAGTTTGGGTGAGGAGTATTATCCTCGCGTGGACCATTGTCACTGAATCCTTGCGAGAGGCAAGTGCCTCGCACAGGCCTCAGTCACAGGAAAATGTGGCAATCGCTTAAAGCGGGAGAAGAGTAGTGGCCGAAAGGGGCCCACTCTAATATTTAACCAAAATGCTGTAATGAAAAGACCATACCTAGTGAAATTATGACTATACGGTTGCGTGCTGTTTTACGTGAAGACGGGACGAGCGATTCCCGAAGGATTCCTACATCACCGTCTTATGTAATTCTTAGTATGCTGAATTAGTAGTTGCCGCTTTTATTTATGCGGGCCTTCTTCTATGCTTAACCTCATATTTAGTTTTTAGAGACAAGAATTATTTTACGCCGCAAATGGCTGGCGTTTACCTAGCTTTTAGACACGGCTGTCATTGAGAATGGATGCCCTAAGACATCGACACTGAAGACAGCATGCATACATGTCATTTTGCAAGACCTCCGAACTGGATAAGAATCCGGACATCTCGCTCCGTAACCATATAAAACGTCACAGGACATTGGTTACTTGTCACAAAAGCATTTTAGGCACCTGATCTATCGTTATTGTGGGGGTAAGAGAGACGAATACCCACCATAAATGTCCTTCCCGTGAGGGCGTGCCAGATCTGAATATCATGCCCAGACATTCTTATGGAATTCGGTGGGGATGTGCATCTTGCCCGTCACCAGGTCCTACGGAACTAACTTTTTAACCTGGCGTTAGGTTTAAACACAAGTTGCCCAGTTATGCACTGCGGTTCGGGAGGATTGTCCAGCAGATTAAAGAAAATAATAATTAAGATATGTTTTCGCAATGCTTTCCTACATTGGCAAAGGTAACCAACTACTGAGTATCCGAAGATATGTGGGGAATGTATGTGGCACCACACCCTGGCCATCACCGCTCGGAAAGCCCAAAGGTTTCCCAGGGTCGGATCAGTCCACAGTGCGGATAGGGACATCCAAATAATTAAGAAGCCATAAGGCTTAGTGGAACATGAAGAAAGACAATAACTTAGAAATATGAGGTCCTTTAGGTATGTGGGCCAATCTTACACAACCTTGCCGGAGTGCGGGGCTACCGGAAAAGAGGCGTACACTACGTGTCTCCTAACGAAGAGATGGTCTCTAATCATATTAAACCTATCCTATCGAGCCGAATAGAAAAGGTTTTTAGTCGGTAGCATGCCTGGCTAAACAGAGCACGGACAGCGACCTCAGTGAAAAATTTTTGGTGGTGGTAGAAAGTTCTGCATATATAAATGTTTCTGTATGGTGTTTCCTACGTGCACTGCAGTCCTATATTTTCTACAAATAAACAAAACATATGAACTGATGGCCACTTGCCATATATACACTAACCAGAACAATCAATACAATGTGAAATGATCAGAATAATATGTATAGTACAGGTTGACAACCCTACTATGGTGCGGTTAGCAAAAACACCTTGCAGAAAATAAGAAAACTATAAACAGATACAGAAATTATAATTAGCGGTCCTAAGACCGTTACAATGCCTTTTAGTCATCGGGACCGTTTATACAGCTACGATATAATTATCAAAGATGTAATTAACGGGATAATTAAAATGTCAAGTATAGTTACTTGAATAATCGTTAGCCATTCTTAAGCCTGGGCTATCGTGTTACTGAAATTGATACGTCACTCTTGGTTTGACGTGAGTTGATGTGTTCCCTGGAAGCTGGAAGGTTCCCGCATGCCGGTTTCTGCAAACAGGATTCCAGCAAGCAGCCCATGACGGGAGCGGATCGAATTCAGCACTGTAATCACAATATATTGAATGTCTAACGAGTAGTCAGTAAGGAATACAATAACATTACTGCTATGACGAAAGTTCCCGTACACCGATAGTACGAATGGAAGTTACTAACTAAGCTTAACAGTGCAGGGTACGTCAGCCATCTCTGAAGACGTACCGGGCAAAGTTTACTTTGCTGCGGTCAAAAGGTTTAGATAAATTTGCACGACATCAGTGCGGGGGATGGCTGAATAACCACTTTTTGGCGTGGCCTGCAGATCCTGCGAGTCATCCACCAAAGAATATCGCTGCCTCTACATCTGTAGAATCACATTTCCAGGCCAGGAAAGGCCTCACCGCAAGTTCGTGTTCCGAGTTATTTCTTGATATATTCGTGAACAATATCAAAAAAGTTCCAAAATTGCTCCCGCAACAACGGGAGATACAAAATTGCTTTAGTGCGGTGGGTTGGTTTACTGCTGGCTACGGGAGAGAGAGCGACAGAGACCGAAATGATCTGCGTAATGCCTGTCTTGCTGATCGTAGCTGACACAGGTCAAACCTAATCGGGCCCTGGCCTAGGATGCTCTCGAGCTCTGGAATTCGTCTCCTTTTATACTACTCGTGACGTCACAGGCGCAGGCTCCAACCAATCATCGGTCGAGCAACAGCCAATCAGCGCGTAGCTAATAATAACGCAGCCGAATGTTCTAGAACATTCTAGAAGTTCTGCGTACACGTGGTTATGACGTCACGGCAATACCTTGAGATAATCAAAAGGGGTTTTCCGTGGATAACTTAACCATTTCTTAACCGATTTTGAAATGGTTTACAGATTTGAAAAGCCCGTCGAATTCTAGTCTTGATTAATGCCAGATTCGGTGGGAACAAGTTATTAAAAAGGATTACATTGTACCTTCTCGGTACACTAAAAGCATCATCCTATCTTGGTCGTAAATTACGCACTCTGTCAAAAATAGTGTTAAGCGTGCGCATGCGCACTATGCGTTTTAACGAACTTACTCGTTTTCACAACGCGATCTCTCTCTTAGGCTCCTATACGCTTATAGCTCTACCCAGGGCGGGCGTGTTCAGGGAACGAATCCAGGATGGGCGGGGCATACCAAGCTTAGCGGGTACGGCCGGTACCTGACCGGTCGATCCGAACTACTGGACCGTCCTATCGTTCCACACCTAGTAGCTTGTAACTTATCTTAAACTCCTATATAGGAGAACCATCTAGGCTGTCATCTCTCTAACTCTCAACAACGTGCCCGGTACTATTTTATTTATTTATTTATTTATTATTCACCATCACCATTTACCACATCGGGACATCATTGAGATCAGAGATGACAACTTCAATGTAGTGTGAGTCGACGCCATCAGCCATGCCACTCAGCCTTAGCCATCATCAGGTAGTATCCATCATCTGTGCGCTTTAGACCTGAGCCTACATGTCTGACAACTGACTTTCCTATCAGAGCATATTCACAACTGAGCTCACGATTACAGGGCCTAAAACTCAGAGTGAGTTCTTTTACGTCCCCCATGGCACAGACACCACACGAGATGTGAACGGCGGATTTATGCCCCCTCTGAAGGACAGGGAACTGTGCAGGTTTTTACACCTATCCACATGCCTGAGTATGGGATCGAACCTGTAACATTTGGATTCGATTCTCGCGGCAGAGGTGAACCAACTAGTCCTCTGAGCTGTGCCACTATGCTCACAAGAACTTTTGTCAGTGCAACATATTGTAAAGAACCCTGCACTATGTCCAAAATCACTTTGTATTTAGAGAATCAAATTACATTATGTCATTCAATCACTAGTCACAGAAAAAATCCTTCAACCAGTTCCGTTTTCCACCCCTATCTCTCAATAATGTAGATAGTCTGGATCCCTTGATAAACCTTTAAAGAAATAATAATGAATGAAAGAAAACAGAACTGAAGCTGTTTATTTTATATTGGCTTGACGGCATCTGATAATCCATGCGTTGTTGTTACTCCTATATGAACACCTAAGTTAAATACGACAATCATGAAATGAGCCCAGTGGGGATTGTCATGCCAGCCAGCTTTTTTTCTTTCTAATGTATATCAGTTTGAATTTCCACGATACACCAGTGTTAATTATGAAAAATACCAAATACAAATGGCATGACCAGAGCTTATCAAAACGATTTTAAAGCAGTTCAAGGACGGCGCTTGAACTACGTCTTCCATATGTGAATTCCAATGATTTACCACTCTGTTACCGAAGAAGTGAAGACGAAGAAGAGATGAGTTACAGTGGTGCTTTATTAATTTGAGATTGTGTCCACGAGTTGCTTGAATTTAATTCAAGGCCTGGAGGAGGAGTTTTAGATTTACTATGTAGATATTTATATGTTTCGATCATATCGCTACGGCATCTCCGATATGCTAATGAAGGTAACTTGAGAATGTGCAGCCTTACTGTGTAGGATAAATTGCTCATGTTAGGTAGCAATTTAGTGGCGCGCCGCTGAACCATTTCAATGTGGTTGCAGTCATTGACGTAACGAGGACACCACAAAGAATGTGCATACTCTAGCAGGGGTCATACCATAGATTCATACATTAGACAGGTTTCATAATCAAGGTAATGGAAAGTGCGTCAAATTAATCCTATCTGATTTGCCTTGTTGCCTTGTTGACTGTCTTTAATACTTCTTCACGAAATTTCAGCTCTGTGTACCCATCAATCTTTCTTAAGTGGCAATAACTCCAGCTCTATTACTGTTCCATCTGAAGATGTCATTGTATATGTGTAATTTGGATGCCCCTTGCCAAGTCCTAACACTTTACACTTTTGTGGGTGGAATTTCAGTAACCAGTCACTGGAGTGGACCACTGCTCCATCTCGTTTATGCCAGTCTGGATCTTGATGCAGTCACTGATCGATGATATAGCTCGATAATGCTTTGTCATCGGCGAATAATTTGATGTAACTAGATACTACATCTATATTAATATAGACGAGAAATAAAATTGGTCCAAGAACACTACCTTGTGGGATTCCATTGATGGCATCGGTCCACACTGATTAAGTTCCATTGACATTTACTCTCTGTGTACACTTGCCAAGGAAGACTTGAACCCATGATGCTATAGCTGTTTAACTTAGTGAGTGAGCGCTTATGTGGTACTGTGTCAAACGCCTTCCAGATTTCCAAAAAATATATAATCGATAGCTTGCTGTTGGTCAATGAGGTCAGTTCATGCTTCCATTGCAGTTAAAATATGGGTAGTACAGGAACGACCTTCCATAAAGCCATGTTGCTGAGCTTAAGAGGTTATTGTCCTTCATGTGTTTGATGGTATGAATTCAGGAATGACGTGTACACGGGTCACGTTAGTGCTTACTGTAGCAAAATTCTACCTCCCTCTCTCCCTTCCTCCCCCCTCCCTCCCTCAATAAATGTCACCTTTAATCCGACGCTGCTACTGAGACCTCTACACCCGAAAAGACGAATACTGATTGATTGAAAGATTCTTAAGAAAGCCAGCCATTCGCTGAAAGAGAATGAGATGCAGAGCAGAGAGTATAAAAGTTGCTCTCTCTGTGATCTCAGGACAGACGTAAATGGGACTTGTTTAACAGGGACCCGAACTATGCGCCAACCCAATCTCAGGACCGTTGCTCTGTCACCGCCTTAAAGGCCCACCATGACTATAAAAGGCACCAGATGGCGCTGATGTCACATCTATCAAAATCTAAACACCTTTCATATCTAGGTAGCATATTTTAGAAAATAAGGTATAAAAGCCTTACAGATTTCTTAGATATTTGCACAGTACATTCTTGGTGTAGCACTGGTACTGTCACCTCGAGGAAATTGTTGGAAAATATTCAATTAAATGAAAATTAGCTCAAATAAACATGAGCTGATTAAAATTTGAATTTAGTGGGCGGAGCTAAAGCTGTGATATCATATTGCAGGAAAATGTGCTCAGAATGATTTATGAGTGTAAACAGCTGATAGCAGCCAGCTGTATTACCCCACGTCATATGTGAAGAGAGAACATGCAGTAATAAATAAACGTATTACCTTGATAAAAAAAAGTGGGGTCTTATTGCCACCTACAACTGCAAATAAGGGTGGTGTAAGCTGTTAGGCAGCAACAGCCTCCAACAACAGTGTTTGTAAACTGTATACTAGCCTTTCTAATACAGGCTTTGTAACAATTAATCTTTTGATATCAGTGTGACAAGTGATGCAGAAAACTGTTGCTGCATTTGACAGTAACAGATATCCTCATTACTATTGGCAAATGACCACATTAAGAATACTACATGCATCGCTATCTGATAAAACTTGCTAATACTGCAATACTGAGCTAAATGTATCGCTAGATAAATTGGCTTAACTATTTAACTGCTGAATTTTTGCAGCCTACATTTTCCATAGGGTTTAACTCTGGATATATGCTGAATATTTTGGAAACAATTTGACTAACATAGCCAACAACCACTTTCAGTCAAATTGTTTTCAAAATATTCAGCAGTTCCAGAGTTATTGTCAGTTGAAATTATTGTCTGATGGATTACAGCAGTCAGACAGTTAATGATAAATTAATTAAATAAATCCTTTTGAAACAGTATGTGAATATAATACACACGTGTAGGCTATAGTGCTACTATGCATAGGGTGGACTGTCCTACTCTATAGTAAACCAGTCATCTAGGTATATAGAATAAGGCTGTGTACAACGGCCAGATGCTGAGCTGTCAGACTATTTTGCTACTTATCACGCATGCACCATACACATCATCATAGAATCTCCGCCTCATATGGTATTAATTTCATCTCAACCCAGGGAGTGAGACTTGCGGCTTTAAGCGCCCTTTTTGATTGACCTCTCCACCACTTCGGAGCGGCCGTTCCATTTCGCCTCAAGAAACGTTCAGATAGATCATCCATTTTAGCCGTAAATTGCGAACGATGATCTAGCGCCCCGTTCAACATGAAAAATTACTAGCATTGTAACGTCAGTTACTGGTATTCTCAACAGTGAGGACGTCCACCAATTTTCGCTGTTCTTTCGAGTGGGTGATGCCCTGCTCGCTTAACACAGAATTATTTCCCCACCCTCCTTTACATATTTGGTAGACCCCACGCATTTCACAAGGACTACTAACTAGTGATAATTGTCGCAAGCGGCCTAGCCACCGCTCTCACGGTTAGCTACTCTCTGCCGAAACCGACGCACCCCTTCAATCTGCGCTGTTTTGGCCCCTAAGAATAGGACATATACCGCTAGGGTTAGGAAAGCTGAGTTCCTCGCTCTGCCGCGCCTCTCAGCTCGCCGTAACCCCATTCGACGATCGTCGGCGAGCACCATAGCGAATGGTTAGGATGTCACGATACTGATTCGCACCATGTAAGACCGCTTTCCACAGACACCCTTGCCTCTGGCCTCGAATAATCCCATGCCTTTTTGCGTTGACCGCTCAAACGGGTCTTCTGACATGTACTACATTTGTAGGGAAAGTTTGACAATCAAAAAACTTGAACCGGGCACTAGGACGCCTTGAGCACCTTGGGTGCTCTTACTGACCAAAGAACCGGATGGCATAACTATCCCTCCCCCACTGGTTGGCGTACCTTCTCTTTTTATTCGCTTGGCCAGCGGCCTGGGCAAACATAGGCTTAGTTATATGACCCTGTGGTTTACCGAAGCAGATAACCGCTGTGTCTCTGGAATCCCTTCCCACTTCGTTGCGTCGTCTTAGAGCCCAAACTCGGTGGAGGTTCCGCTAAACGCTCTCCTCTTTAGTTACACGGGCCTGTTGTGCATCTGTAACCCGGGAAGATCATCCCTTGGACCGTGTCAATCCCTTTTTGACGTCACTCAACGCGGTCTAATAGCCCCGAGCCAAAGATTCAACTGACCCTGCGAGGGAATACATTATCACATAACCTCACCGATTCCGTCCTTTTGCAGGCTTAACCCACAAAACATTCTAGCTAGCCTAAACCACCATTTCACATGGAAATCCCCTCTAAAAACGTTAAGAGTTAGGCACACAGAAGGCCCGCCTCTGGACACCCGCAGAGAACTTCGGATCAACTAGGCGGCAATGACTATAAACTTCCTCCCCCAAAAACCTGCATGTTCTTCGAACATTAAAGTAGAACTCTCCTCCCTCTCACCGTAAGTGGATCTTTGATAAATGATTAGCTCTTAGTGCGAAACGACTTTCTCGACCAACTAATCTTACGTATACATTTAGACCGACGAAACGAATAGCAACCCCAACCGACAACCTGGGATAGATAGGAAAAGTCCGCTATCCCGTCTCCCGCTTAGTAGGACACCCCCTATTCACAACTGACCTCGCCTGGTTGACCAAGCTTACTAGCTAGTTTACTATTTTAAACTCGTCTGGGAGCTAGTAAACTACAGCTAACTATGGTTAACCCATCAAACTTGACCTTATATAAGGTATGCAATAAATTTCATCCACAAACGTCAAGAATAAGAAACTGATATCATAGCTATTTTCCCTACATAATAATTGCATTCATAAAATGATACTTTGTTTCTTTTTTCATCCTTAGTTTGGTATTTATGCTAGTCCGTTTTCATGTAAATTTGAGGGTCTGGCTGTCCATCACGAGTTACATCTGTACCATACTTTGCTGCTCTATAAGATATGTAAGAAGTAATCGAGAGGTATTTGAAATACCATAAGTATTTGTATTTAAATACTTGACAAAAACAAGTATTTGCATTTGTATTTGAAGAATTCCAAACTATTTATATTTAAATACTTTTGAAAGTATTTTGTCATATGGTACTTGATAGGCCATTTAGTCTGTAGGTAGATCATACAGTAAATGCACTATGTTGTACATATGCTAAGAGAGCTAATGTGAGAACTATGTTTCCAGATGTAATGTGTAAACCAACGACCGATCTATACATTAGCATCATTATCATAGCACAATCTGGTGATATAGAACTAAAACCAGGTCCATGTCCTCCGAAGTACCGGTGTCAGATCTCCAACAGAGCAGTTAAATGCTCCCAGTGAGCAATAGCCTGTGACGACTGTCAATTGTTGTATCGTGCCGAGTGTATGGATATGAATTCTGCTGTGCATAGCACACCCATATGCCAAGGCACTGTGTGAACTGTGGAACGCCATAATTCTCATGCAGTCGTTTTTATCCTTCAGAGCATATTAGATTTTGCACATGAATCTATGTTGATAGACATATTCCCCATACCACAACCACCGTTTCCAAAGGGTTGAGAAAATCTGTAAAATATAATCTTAGTTATCTCGTGGAAACTGCTTTTCAAAGTGGCTAAATATTGGAATTTGCATTCAGAACAACTTTAATAGGGATTCTCACTGCTGTTCGAGTCAATTTTTCACAATGTCTTCCTTGTGGCAATTATGGATTTCATATTTGGAACCATCTTAATGGTTTCATCCTCATACCACCCACCCACTGACTTTTGAATCAATCAGTCATAAGTATCCAATACAATCTAATTTAAAACATGGCCATTACTTTGGATTTTACATCTAGACAATGGAGGGATCTGATATGTCACTCAAGTATCTGACGTGATAATCACATATTAGCCAACTTTACAATAACAAGAGGTCCAAAGGGCCTGTATCGCTCACCTGCAATTAGTTGCAGCTGGCGCAACCGAACAAACCGAGATGACCTCTGTGAAAATTTACCAATTTAATTTCTGTGAAGGTTTAGTTGTTTTAAAATTGGCCCCAGTGGTCTTGTATATAATTATCTCAGAAAATCCAAGATGGCTGCTAAACACGCTAAACTTTGATTGATTCTAGGTGGCCATGTTTTTTGTACGTATCATCCTTCCATGGACAAACTTAATGGCCCTTGGTGTCCTTAATCATATCTCCCAAATTTGCTTAGTGGTACTGGGGGCTTAATTTTAAAGAAAATCAGGTCATCCAAGATGGTCGCCGAACAATTTGGCCAATCAAGTTCTCGTGAACAAACTTGGTTCAGCTCTTGCCCTAGATGATCTTTCATGAGTTCTGAATCGATCCCCCAATCGATTTCGGAGATTTTAAAGATGTTTCTAAAAATTGGCCACGTCCCAAAAAGGAACACCGGTTTTGTTTGAACAAACTTGGGTTTCTATGCCCTAAGGATGCTTCCTGCCAAATATAAGTGAAATTGGCCAAGTGGTTCTAACAGGCATTTTAAATTTCATTTTGTTTTAGTATGGAAGTTTTTGATGGGAAAAAGATCCAAGATGGCCACCAAACCAGTTATCCGAGTTTTGAAAATGCCAAATTTGAAAATACACAAAAACCTAGATAAAACCAATTTCGGCTTCAAAATCAATAAATATTTTGGCCTGATACATTCATAACTGGAGGTTATTTTCGCAAAAATTAGGTCATCCAAGATGGCCGATGAACCATTTGGCAAATCAAGTTCCCTTGAATAAACATGGTTCAGCTCCTGCCATAGATCACATTTCACAAGTTTTTAAGCGATCCCCTAAGCAGGTTCGAAGATTTTTAAAGATGTTTCTAAAAATGGGCCAAAATGACCAGTGTTTTTTTAGAGGAAGACATTTTAAATTTCCCACTGTCTTAGTATGGGAGTTTTTAGCGGGAAATTGATCCAAGATGGACGCCAAATCGCTTATCCCAGTTTCGAAACTGGCAAATTTGAAATCAGCATACTCAAAAAACTATATAAAACGAATTTCAGCTTCAAAATCAATAAAAAAAATATATCCAAAATTGCCGCCAAATACACATTTTGATTGGTCCACGGTGGCTATGTTTTTTACCTATCGCACACACCTTAATGGCCCTTAGTCCCTAATCATATCTCTCAAATTTTGGCCCGATCCCTTTAGCGGTTCTGGATGTCGTTTTTGCAAAAACTAGGTCATTCAAAATGGCCACCGAAGCATTTGGTCGATCAAGTTCTCTTGAACAGCCTGCCTTAGCTCTTGCCCTTGATGATGTTTCATGAGTTTCTCGCTTAGCTCTTGCCCTTGATGTTACATGAGTTTTGAATCGATCACTCAATTCAGCTTCAGATTTGTTAAAGATGGTTCTAAAAATTGGTCAAAATCCAAGATGGCCACTGGCCAAATTGGCCGATCGGCCTCATTTGAACAAACTTGGATATCAATGCCGTAAGGGTGTTTCCTGCTAAATATAATTGAAATCGGGTCAGTCGTTCTCGAGAAGGAAGACAGTTTAAATTTCCTACTGCTTTAGTATGGGAGCTTTTGGCAAGAAAATGATCCAAGATGGCCACCAACCTGTTTATCCGACAGTTTCGAATGTGGCAAATTTGAAATCAGCATACCCAAAAAGCTATGTAAAACCAATTTCAGCTTCACAATCCATTAAAAAAAATCCAAAATGGCCACCAAACACATTTTGATTGGTGCATGGCAGCCATATTTTTTACGTATCATCTTCCTTTAACCAAACTTTAATGGCCCTTAGTCCCTAGTCATAACTCCCCAATTTCAACCCGATCACTTCAGCAGTTCTGGACAACGCGCAAACTAGGTCATCCAATTTGACTGGGAGCTCTTGCAGCCATAGATTCGAAGAATTGAGGTTTCAAATCATTCCCAAAATGTATTAAGTGGCTGCAGTTTGTCAAAAAATTAGCTGGGGCCTTGCTGTAAATGGACCCCTTTATAACAAAACACAACTAGCACACACCACACCTAAAAGATGAAATTGTAGTAAGCACATAAAATTGTTTATTTTCATGAATGACGATTTTCAAAAATACAATTGTGATTTTCGACAACTGTCTATTTAGAATGTATCTCGCTTGGCACATGTGACTAGTAACGGGTTCACCCTTTAACACTCAAACTGCCCAAAAATGGATTTGGGAAATGGCCATAGGCAAACCAAGCTGGTAATTTTTTTTAATTGACCACTGGGATGACTGACTGGCTCGGCTCCAAATGCACAGTTTATGAGAAAATTTTAATTTTGAGGGTTAACGGGTTAAGAACACTCGTGGTGATAATTAACCGTTCCAGTTTTAGCTATTCCCCACCCATCTCTAGCTAAGCTCCACACCTCGCTCGTGTTGGGATCGATCGATTTCAGAGCTCTAACAATTTCCAGAAAACTATGCAGGTAAGCTGTTGAATATTTTGAAACTAATTCGACCGGGTGCTGTTGCTGCCTATGGTAGCAACAGCAACCAGTCAAAATTAGAGTTTCAATATATTCAACAACATGTTTATTAAATAGCAAAAACATACAATTCGTACATGTCGGAATATTAAGCTTTAAAGACGGGCTATTTCGAATCACTCATGACGCCATCCTACAAGCCACGTAGTTAATGATGACGCCATATGATGGATGGATACAGTGGAAAGGTCTATTGAATGAATACCTGTAATGGTTATGAATATTAGATGTCGGCATTTATGATAATTATTTATTAATACTGATAGCTTAAATATTGAAGATACTGATGACTGGTACACCAAACACATCATAAATGACCTAATTCTGAATAAATGGCTTAAAGGCCTACCTACATCACTCAACTGTATCAGCGACGTTTGAATACAAACTGAAAATAGTTTGATCGAAAGCCTATGATTTTGCAGAAAAATTTCAGGATAACCAAATCAGATTTCTGCATATATCTTTAGAAAATGACTGTTTCAGATCTTTCAGTAATAAGGTTGAGTAAAATAATAATATCAGTTATTGAGTAGTCATATAAATGAATTCTTCAATATTTAAATAAGAGACCAAAGGGCATTGACACTCGGCTTTCTGACATTTAAAGCTCATGAGCCTACATGCACCTAATTCCCAAAAGGATTATATCAATATATTTTCTCAAAATAGTTCAAAACAAGAGGCCCAAGGAGCCTGTATCACTCACCTGGAATTATTGGCCACTGACAAAAATTAACAAAAAGAGATGAAAACAGGAACAATTTACTAATCTAATTTCCGTGAAGACATACGGTTTAGCCAAGTTTTATTAAAATTGTCCCTGTGATTAATAAGTAGTGTCTTAAAATGATTTTCTCAGAAATTTTCATAAAATCCAAGATGGCCAGCAAACATATAAATTTGTTTTTTTATGTATTAATTTCCCTTGAACAAACTTTAATGGGCCTAAATGCCTAATCATATCGCCAGATCTATTCAGCGATTCTAGAGTTGTTTTCGCAAAAAATAGGTCATCCAATATTGTCGCCGAAGCAATGGGAAAATCAATTTCCCTTGAACAAACTGTTCAACTATTCCCCTACATGATGTTTCATGAGTTTTGAATTGATCCACCACACGGTTTCGGGGATTTTTTAGATATTTCTAAAAGTCAGCCAAAATCCAAGATGGCCACAGGCCAATCAGCTTTGTTTGAACAGACTTGAATATTTATGCCATAAGGATATTTCCTGCCAAGAGAATACAAGAGGCCCATGGGCCTGTGACGCTCACCTGAACCATTAGCATTTGAACCATTTGCACTGGATAATTTTCAGAAAATCTAAGATGGCCACCAAAAGATTGATCAATTAAAATTCTGAATAAGAGGTCCTAGAGGCTACCTCCATAGGATCCTTCCAAAGTCTGCAAAACGGTTAAGGAGGTAGGTTTTAAAGGATTTCTGCATAATTTTTGGTATACATCCAAGATGCCCGCCAAAACAATTTACGAATGAAAATTCTCATTTGAATATATTGAAGCCTATTGCGATAAGATCGCTTCAAACAAGTTTGGTTGAAATTGGGCCATTGATTAAAGAGTACTTAGCGCTTTAAATGGTTCTGGAAAATCCAAGTTGGTCGGCTAAAAATAGACCAATAAAAATTCTGAATAGAAGCTCTACAGTCTACTACTGTAGGACCACTCGTTAAATTTGAACTAAAATCCGCCAAGCAGTTAACCCTTTCCCGATGAAGCCGGCCATAACCGGCCTCCATTGTAGTCTCTGGGATTGTCCATTTTGAGGCCAAGACTTTTTTTAATAAATTTACCACTGGAATGACTGGCTCGATAACCGAGCCAGTCATCCAGTGGCAAATCTTCAAAATTAGTCTTCTCTTGGCCTGCAATTTCAGATTCAATAGGTACACATTTTAATTTTTTTAATAAATTTAGTCATTAAAGGGTTAAGAAGATGCATTTTGACAATTTCCAGTAAATCTTTCATAAAATCAAAGCTTTTCCCCAAAAAGATTTAAAGGAAATTTCTGAATAGAAGTTCTGGAGCCTATCATGATTAAATTTGATTGAAATCTGACAAACGGTTAAGGAGAAGTAGAGGATCATTACAGTCAAATATGGTTGAAATCGGGCAAACTGTTAAGAAGAAGCAACTTGACGGATAGATGAATAATGGCCAGCCGCCAATGGTATAAGCTTGGGCCAAGTGAGGTGGAGTTGTTTAAAAAAAGTTGAGAGACACGGCGGATGATTGACAAAGTATAAGCTCACTTGGCCATTCTGACCAGGTGACCTAAGAATGTGTTTACATAAAATCAATATTTTACTAGATTGTAAATATGTCATTTCTACAGAATCGCAAAACTATTTAAGTTAAGAATATTTGTCAGATGCCGGACAGTCACCATAGTATAAGTTCCCTAAACGAGATTAAGATTTGAAGCAGTGATAGTAAGAAGAAAATTCCTGAGTTTTATGAAATTATAATACATATACAGATCATTTATTGGAATGGCACCAATACACCGTAAATATGGTGTAATTTCACAGAAATTTAACAAACATCATATAACTAGATATATTTACATTTAAAGCCACAATATTATAAAGTGATGAATTAGAAAAAATACTTCTGTTTTATTTGAATGTATACAAATCTTATGGTCGAAGTAAATATTCGTCATAAAAAAATATTTTCTCTCATTGTTATGAAAAGCAAATAAATTGTAAAATAAAGATAAGAAATGAGATTCTTAATTTGATTACATTAACTCCTTCAAAATATAAATGGCAAATTCATAAAGCAAAAATTCATGTCATGTGATCAGATATGCTTATTGGAATGGACTGATAATGGACCTTTCCGTTTTTAGCCATGGCATGCCACGCTCATCTCTACCTAAGCTCCACCCACATCTCGCTCGTGTTGGGATAAAACGATCTCGGGAATCCCTGACTTAATTTCCAGAAAACTATACAGGTAAGCTGTTGAATATTTTGAAACTAATTTGATTGGGCGCTGTTGCTGCCTAAGGCAATACGTTTAAAAATATTCAACAGTATGTTTATTAAATAGTAAACATACAATTCTTACAATGTGTCGGACTATTAAGAGTTAAAGACGAGCCATATAGAATCATTTATGACGTAATGATAATGACATCATCCTACACGTCGCATAGCTGATTATGATGTCATATTACGCCATTACTCTGGAAAGGTGCATCGTGTAGCGGATGGGTTTTCTCCCCCTCTACCCCTTTATGATTATCAAAATTATGACTACTCATTCTATTCCACCTTCGCTCTTGTAAGAATGTGCTCTTTGGAGAAGACTATTTCATATCTTTAGTAGAAATATTTAACCATGGTCTTGTAGCAATTTAAGCGAGGTATGATTAGGAATAATCACATTACACATAAGATAAAAGCTTCATAAAAGTACACAAGAATCAACAAATATAATTTAGATTTCATTTTCCACCATTGATACATTTTATTGGTATTGCTGATTGTCGGTGGTGTCATGTAATGTTAAACTAAAGTGTCTCATAATAACATCGCATTATGAGGTTAAAATATAGACATTTGACCTCAGGTCATTTTCAACAGTGTCGGGAAAATAATCCGTGCTCCAGAATCTGAATATGCCACGTTCGTTTGCTCAATTATGCATTTCCAATGGCGTGAAACGGGAAGATTTTGATACTGGCGTGTAGACTAAAGCTATGACCAGTTCGTTAAGTCAAATTTTTTAGCGTGTTCAGATATTCCTATTTAACTCTTACCACCCTGAGGTCAATATTCTATTTTTTTTTACTGTGTCAATAGCAAAGAGACTGGTGTACATTTTTCAACAATTTTAGTGGACGATGTTGCTGTCGTAGAAATTTTGTTGAAAAATGAACACCAGCTCATCTTTTAATTTAATAATTTTGACAGTGTTAAAGACTAATCTAACCATAGCCATGATGGAGAAGTGGCACCTTGTTTTGCAAAATTGAAGCAGAATCTGGGAACATATGTATCGGATACGGTATTGAGATACCAACTCTATTCAATGTGTGATCTTGAGAAACGGGGTGAGTGAGTTTATCATGGAGTGAATGCCAAAGATGTTATAACTTTGATCTAATAGTGAATGCTATAAGTTTGGGGGGGGGGCGGTCTTTGATCTAAAGGAACTAATTCTCATCTAATGTCCAAATATCTATGTCATGGTCATAGACTGTACGCTCATGTTCACCAATGCTTTATGTCTTAAAATCAATAAAAATGAGGCAAGTGGGACATATCTACGGGCCCACAGACATGGTTGTCAATGCTTATTATGGGGACCATTACACCAGGCCCGACCACATGACACTGTTACAAAATTTCATCTTCTGACACGCATCTATCATACGAATAGCTGACAGAAAATAATACAGACTATCTTTAGTGAATTGACTCATCAGCCAACCCATCAATATTACATTTTCAAACTTGATAAAAAAGTTGCAATTTCAATTTCATTAAAAATAACAAATGAAGCTTCATTCCTCCGTTTCCTCACCCTGAATGATATGTTGTCAATATCTGTCAGTGAAGTGCATAGGCTAGCTTGAGTAATAGTCATTTCACTTACTTTACCATAGCCCTGTGTGTTTGGCGCTTTATGCATTTCATTTTCACAATGAAAATATTAGGCACCCATAGGAACATCTATAGCAAAAATAAATAGACAATGCAGCCTGTATATTTTACAATTGGTTACAATTGTAATATTAAATTCTAACCTACATATAAAATAGACTATGCCAGCCTGACCGAGTTCTTAGATGGGTTTTAGCTTATACTGTAACCAACAAAAGACATCAAACCACCATTGCAGAGGTCAACATGATGAAATGTGTCACAAGGTATTGTCTTTCCTCATTGACACCAATATATGATCGCTATAAAGCTCAGATGATTGAGAAATCTGCTGAGATAAAAATTAACTCTTCAGAGGACAACTAAGTTGAAAAACATGGGATGTGTTTTGTACCATCACTTGAGCAATTTAACCATCTGACTGCTGAAAGCCACCAGACAATTATTTCAATTGACAATAACTCTGGACTGGCTGAATATTTTGAAAACAATTTGACTGAAAGTTGTTGGTGGCTTAGTCACCAACAAATTTCAGTCAAACTGTTTTCAAAATATTTAGCAGGTCCAGAATTAAACCCAGTGGAAAATGTAGTTTGCAGAAATTTCACAGGCAGACAGTTAATATAAGGTTCTATACCATGTAATAGTTTTACAGTCACACATCTCATCAATGTATTTATGCTGTAACATTGTCTTAGGCCAGGAAATGTTCAACAACAGCGGAAGTAGAAAATACGGGAGCCTTCTCAATCAGTAATAAATGCCTTTTTCAGGATTTACCGAGCACCATTGCGAGAAGAGCCATTCGCACATACATTCCATTCTCCGCCTGTCGAAAGTAGGCAGCTCTCGGATCTGTGTCAAATTCAGAGCTAGAAATTGAAAAAAATTAAGATTATGTCAGACAGGTTATTATCACGTAACCCATTACTTTAGTACTAAAATAACCGTTTAATGGTCAAGCCAGTCAAGATTGGCCTCTGCAGTGGTCTTGAAGAATGTCCATTTGCGGGCCAAGCGAAGACTATTTTTGCAAATTTACCACTGGAATGACTGGCTCAAAAACTGAACCAGTCATTCCACTGATAAATTTCCAAAAATGGTCTCTTGGCCTGCAAATGGACATTCAATAAACAAATATTTCAATTTTCTTCACTAAATTTAACCATTAAAGGGTTAAATTCTTGGATCTGATCCATCAATCAAGCCAAGCGTTATTCCGCAAACAGTTCAATTAAATAAGACCAAGGGATTTGACAATCAGCTGCTTATGGAAATTAAAAAATATTTTGTGTGAATAGCTAACAAGAGCTCTGCAAACGGCGCATAATACCACCCCCCCTTGATGACAAACCAATGAATGAGAGCTTTCAGAAAATATTTATTTCTTCCTCAGCCCCATCAGACCAGTCATCCTTATGAAGTGTCAAAGCGATCCATTAAACGGTCAAGGCGGTATTGTCCGGAAACCAATTTTCAAGATGGTTGCCGCGGACTGGCGGCCATCGTAAATTTTGATAAGTTTCTTCACCAGACATATTCCAATGAACGTAGGAAGTGATCCAATAAATGAAATCCAGAAAACAACTTTCAAGATGGCAGCCCATGGCTGGCGGCCATCTTGGAGTTCAGATCATCGTCAATTTCGATAGGTTTTTCCTCCACACCTAGTTCAACCACCCTATGAAGTTTCAAAGGGATCCGATATACGGTAAAAGAATTATCATTTGGAAACCAATTTCCAAGATGGCCACCGGTGGCTGACAGCCATCTTGGCATTCGTATCATTGTCAATCTCGATAGGTTTCTTCCCCAGAGGTAGTCAAACAACCCTATGAGATTTCATAGCGACTCAATAAACGATAACGGAGTTATCATATGGAAACCAATTTTCAAGAAAGCCACCGGTGGCTGGTGGCCTCTTGGATTTTGGATCAGTGTCGATTTTGATAGGTTTCTTCCTCAGACCTAGTCCAACCACTCTATGAAGGTTCAAAGAAATCCGATAAATGGTAACGGAGTTATCATCTGGAAACCAGTTTTTACGATGGCCACCATGGCTGGCGGCCATCTTGGATTTTTGATTATTGTCAATCTCGATAGGTTTGTTCCCCAGAGGTAGTCGAACCACCCTATGAAATTTCATAGCGATCCGATAAACGATAACGGAGTTATCATCTGGAAAGCAATTTTCAAGCTGGCCACTGGTGGCTAGCGGCCATCCTGGATTTTGGATCATTGTCGATTTCGATAGCTTTCTTCCTCAGACCTAGTCCAACCACTATGAAGTTTCAAAGCGATCCGATAAACGCTAACGGTGTTATGATACGGAAACCAATTTTCAAGATGGCCACCGGTGGCTGGCAGCCATCTTGGAGCTCGTATCATTGTCAATCTCGATAGGTTTCTTCCCCAGAGGTAGTCAAACTATCCTATGAAATTTCATAGCGATCCGATAAACGATACCGGATTTATCATCTGGAAACCAATTTTCAAGATGGCCACTGGCGGCCATCTTGGATTTCGGATCATTGTCGATTTCGATAGCTTTCTTCCTCAGACCTAGTCAAACCACTATGAAGTTTCAAAGCGATCTGATAAACAGTAACAGAGCTTTCATCCTGAAACCAATTTTCAAGATGGCCACCAGTGGCTGTCGGCCATCTTGGATTTCGGCTCATCGTCAATTTCGATAGGTTTCTTCCCCAGACCTAGTCCAACCACCCTACGAAGTTTCAAAGCGATTTGATAAATAGTACCGGAGTTATCATCCAGAAACCAATTTTCAAGATAGCCGCCGGTGGCTGGTGGCCATCTTGGAATTCGGCTCATTGTCAATTTCGATAACTTTCTTCCCCATAACATGTCGAACCACCCTATCATTTCAATGTGATCTGATAAACGGTAACAGAGTTCATACAGAAACCAAATTTCCAGACCATCTTGGAGTTTGGATCATCATTGATTTGGATAGGTTTCTTACTCAGACCTAGTCTAATCATCCTATGAAGTTTCAAAGTGATGCAATAAATAGTAGCAGTTATCGTGGGGAAACCACTCTGCCGCCAGCCCATAAACACCATCACATACCACGCTTAAACAAGTTAAAATTCTCAATAGAAGTTCTGGAGCCTACCACCATAGTATCTTTCCAACCAAATTTGATTAATATCGGCCAAACGATTTAGAAGGAAATAGGTTTTAAATGAATTTTTTTTTAAATACAAGCGCCACCGAAAGAATTTACCGATCAAAATTTTGAATAAAACTTCTGAAGGCAGATAAATCTAGTTAAAATCCGGCAAGAGGTTTTAAAGCAAAAGTTAATGGGTGATGGATGGACAATGGATGGGAACCATCGCAAAAACTCACTTGGGCCATTCTTGCTATGTGAGCTAATAATGCACACAAACATATCATTAATTTGTTACGCTCAAACTCTGTTTACAGCATACATATTCTCTATATTTTGTCAAATTTCTGCATTGTTTTGGTAATTTTAATTAGCTTGCAAAACCGTCTTTATTTTACCACTGACCTGATTTCAAACACCCTTGGCAGCGGATGCATGACAACCATCTTTTTCTTTCCTTTACTCATTAACTCGGGCGTGACAATGAATTGCCTACAGGCCTGAGAATAAAGCAACATACATTTTGTCATAGCAAAACAACCAAAGATACCATACAGCTTGCCTGTATATACTGTCGAAGAATACCGTTTGCTATCACAGCCTTCCATGGACAAAATATTCAGTGAAACAAGACCTGTATCGCTCACCTGGAAGATTGACATTTCACGTAAAGGCCATATTCTACATGTAGAGCCCTATAGATTTTTGTCACGTAGCGTCGTAGCTCTATCACGAAAATTTAAGCTTGTCAGAGAGGTGTACAAATTTGATGTCTTAGGAAATTGCTCTTACAGAGAATTGATAGATGAATGGTTGTGTGCAGTATTGATTGCACAGCAAGGGAGTGGGGGGGGGGGGGAAATGTTCATGAAATTTTTTTACTTCTTTGCTCTCAGAGTGCATCTTCTGCATTTCTGAAAGTACTAATTATATCTATGAGTGGACAGAATGGACCTTGACGTGTCACACAGAGAGCACTGCACATAATTCTATTTACCAGTCCAGCCACTGTGTGTACATGTATGCACTCCTGCGTGCGTGAGACATACAAATGGACATGTGAAATGTGTACCTGATTGTATTGCTCAATGTCATCAAAGCGTTCTTTCTGGATACGTGTCATGTAGAGAACATCTGTGTCTGGGAGCGCCTCCTCCAAAGAAGAATACTCCTCCTGCATACGGTATTAAGAATAAAAGAGAGAGTCAACAAGATTGTCAGTATATTATTTCTCACTGCTCAATACATTGTAGTAGAGAATGTTCACATTATTCTTATTTAGACAAGAGGCCCAACGGGCCAGTCGCTCACCTGGAGCACTGTGCATTTTTGTAAAAATTGTTGATGGGTGGTTTAGTAGTTTTTTAAATGAGTTTGTGGGCATTTTTGCAAGTCCAATATGGCCGCCAAACACGCTACATTTTGATTGGTCCACTTCTGCCATGTTTCTGACTAAGCTCCTTCCCCTGAACAAAGTTGAATGGCACTCGGTGCCTAATCATATCTCCCAAATTTCGGCCCAATCCACTCAGTGGTTCTGGAGTTGTTTTGGCAAAAAATAGGTTATCAAAGATGGCTGCCAAACCATTTAGCCAATCAAGTTCCCTTGAACAAACTTGGTGCAGCTCTTGTCCTAGATGATATTTGATGCGTTTTGAATTGATCCCCCAAACGGTTTTGGAGAAGATCTTTAAAGATATTAAAAAAAATCGACCAAATTCCAAGATGTCACGAAAATACATTTTAAATTTCCCATTGCTTGAGTATGGGAGATTTTGGCGGGTAAATGATCCAAGATGGCCACTAAACCGTTTATCCGACAGTCTCAAAAATGGCAAATTTGAAATCACAATATGCACAAAGATACATAAAACCAATTTTTGCCTCAAAATCAATCAAATAAAAAAATACAATATGGCCGCCAAACACGCTATATATTGATAGGCCCATAGCGGCCATTTTTTTCTACGGATCAACTTATCTTGAACAAACTTTAATGGCCCATAGTCCCTAATCATATATCACAAATTTCCGCCTGATCGCTTCAGCAGTTTTGCGGGTTGTTTTTGCGAAATCGAGCTCATCCAAGATGGCCACTGAACCATTTGGTCAATCAAGATCCCTTGAACAAACTTGAGTGAGCTCTTGCCCTAGATCATATTACATGAGGTCTGAAATGATCCCTCAAATGGTTTTAAAGATTTTTAGACATTTCTAAAAATCGGCCAAAATCCAAAATGGCCACCGGCCAAATTGGCTGATCGGCTTCGCTTCAACAAAATTAAATCTTTATGCCATAAGGATGCTTCCTGTCAAATATAATTAAAATCGGCCCAGTAGTTCTTAAGACGAAGACATTTTAAATTTCCCATTGCTTTAGTATGGGAGCTTTTGGCAGGAAAATCATCCAAGATGGCTGCCAAACAGTTTATCCAACTGTTTCGAAAATTGCAAATTTGAGATCAGAATACCCAAAAACCTATATAAAACGAATTTCGCCCTCAAAATCCATCAAATAAAAAACCCAATATGGCTGCCAAACACACTATATTTTTATTATTCCACCGCGGCCATATTTTTTGACGAATCAACTTCTCTTGAACAAACCTTAATCGCCCTTAGTTGCTAATTATATATCACAAATTTCGGCCTGATCACTTCAGCAGTTCTGGGGAAGAAGTCATTTTTGTGAAAACTACGTCATCCAAGATGGGCACTGAACCATTTGGTCAATCAAGTTCCCTTAAACAAATGTGATTCAGCTCTTACCCTAGATCATATTTCGTGAGTTCTGAATCGATCCCTCAAATGATTTGGGAAAAGAAGATTTTTAGACATTTCTAAAAATCGGCTGAAATCCAAGATGGTTGCCGGCCAAATTGGCTGATCGGGTTCGTTTGAACAAACTTGAATCTCTATGCGTTAAGGATGCTTCATGTCAAATATAATTGAAATTGGTCCAGAAGTTCTCGAGAAGATATTTAAAATTTCCCATTGCTTTAGTATGGGAGCGTTTGGTAGGAAAATGATCCGAGATGGCCGCCAAACCGTTTATCGGACAGTTTCGAAAATTGCAAATTGAGATCAGAATACCGAAAAACCTATACAAAACCAATTTCGGCCTCAAAATCAATCAAATAAAAAAAATCCAATATGGCCGCCAAACATGCTATATTTTGATTGGCCCACGGCAGCCATGTTTTTTGACGGATCAACATCGCTTGAACAAACTTTACTGGCCCTTAGTTCCTAATCATATCTGCCAAATTTCGGCCTGATCCCTTCAGCGGTTCTGGAGAAGTTATTTTCACTAAAACTAGGTTAACCAAGATGGCCACCATACTATTTGAGCAATTAATTTCCCTTGAACAAACTTGGTTGAGCTCTTGCCCTAGATCATATTTCATGAGGTTTCCTTCAATCCCTCAAGCGGTTTCGGAAGATTTTTAAAGACGTTTCTAAAAATCGGCCAAAATCCAAGATGGCCACCGGCCTAATTGGCCGATCGGATTCATTTGAACAAACTTGGACCCCTATGCCCTAAGGATGCTTCCTGCCAAATATAATTGAAATTGGCCCAGTGGTTCTTGAGTAGTTGTTTAAAGGAAAAGTTGACGGACGGACGGACAGACAGTCGCCACGACATAAGCTCACTTGGCCTTTCAGGCCAGGTGAGCTAAAAATGCAGAAAAACCCACCAAGTGTGACACGCTATGATTTGTGATTTGGGAAGCTTTGTCTGAAATGTCAAAAATTCGAGGCAGTCCAACAGACTGGGCATACCAGTTGCATGCTGCAACTAATTATTAGTTACGCCTCACAACCTGCATAAGTTTGACTGTCTGTCAATCTCAAACTTGTGAAAAACTCACAAAGCTGCCTATGTCGCAACTATAGTGTATTGTAATTGTATGTTGTGACTCCAAGTTAGTATAAGTCTGTCTGTCTGTCAGTTGGTCTGTAAAATGTTTGACAATTATGGCAAAGCTGACTATGTGACAACTATAGCATGTTCACATTTGTTTCTAGTTGTGACCCACATCAGCCACTGACATCGCACCCATAGCGCATGTATGTTTCTTCTATAACACTATAAAATACTACTTTAAACTAAATTGCAATAGATAAACTAGAAGACATTTACTGAAGTAACTGTAAATCTGCGATGTCTGGCCAATGTAAGGCATCTTCTTATATGGCCATTGAACACATCTGGTGCTGATCGGATAAAAACTCTAGGTGTAGATTCCCATAGGTTTACTATGGGGGAACATTGGGAATTGGAAAGCTACTTTCTTACCAATTTCGGCCTCAAAATCCATAAAATAAAAAAATCCAATATGGCCACCAAACATGCTATATTTTGATTGGCCCACGGCGGCCATATTTTTTGATGGATCAACTTCTCTTGAACAAACTTTAATGGCCCTTAGGCCCTATTTATATCTGTCAAATTTCGGCCCGATCCCTTCAGCGCTTCTGGAGAGTCATTTTCGCTACAACTATGTCAACCAAGATGGTCGCCGAACCATTTGACAAATCAAGTTCCCTTGCCATAAATCATATTTCATGAGGTTTGCATCAATCCCCCAAGCGGTTTCGGAGATGAAGATTTTTAAAGACGTTTCCTAAAATCGGCCTAAATCCAAGATGCTATGAATGCTTCCTCCCAAATATAATTAAAATCGGCCCAGTGGTTCTTGAGAAGTCGTTTAAAGAATTCCCCATTGCTTTACTATGGGCCCATTGCTTTACTATGGGAGCCTATGGCGGGAAAACAAACCAAGATGGTAGCCAAACCGTTTATCCGACAGTCTCGAAAGTGGCATATTTGAACTCGCCACACTGACAAGCATATATAAATCAATTTTCGCCATCAAAATACATCAAATACAAAAAAGCCAATATGACCAACAAATGCTAAATTTTGATTGGTTGATGGTGGCCATGTTTTTTAAAGTATGAACTTCCCTTGAACAAACTTTACTGGCCCTTAGTTCCTAATCATATCTGGCAAATTCGGCCTGATCCCTTCAGCGGTTCTGGAGCAGTTATTTTCGCTAAAGCTAGGTCAACCAAGATGGCCACCAAACTATTTGAGCAATTAAGTTCCCTTGAACAAACTTGGTTGAGCTCTTGCCCTAGATCATATTTCATGATATGAATGGACATTGGTCCCTAAGCATATTTACCAAATTTCAGACTTATCCCTTCAGCGTTCGGGAGAAGTCATTTTCGCGAAAACTAAGTCATCCAAGATGGCCACCAGGCAAATAGGTCAATCAGGTTGCCTTGAACAAAGTTGGGTCTACTGTTGCAATAGATGATCTGCTATGAGTTTTGAATCAATTCCTCCAGCAGTTTCGGAGACGATTTTTTAGTGTTTCTAAAAATTGGCCATTTTGGCTGGCGGCCATCTTGGATTTTGGCCGATTAACTTCGTTTGAACAAACTTGAATCTCTATGCCCTATGGATGCTTCCTGGCAAATATAATTGAAATCGGCCCAGTGGTTCTTGAGAAGAAATCGTTTTAAAGGAAACGTTGACGGACGGTCGCCACGACATAAGCTCACTTGGCCTTTCAGGCCAGGTGAGCTAAAAATAAAAATTTTCCCAGAATTTTTCATCTTGAGTTCATTTCTGCCAAAAATGAAAACTGGTGATTTTGAGGCCCAAGGCATTCCCTTCGACCTATGCCAGTGACCAAGGGCTGATGGAAATATGAAAGGATGTCATGGTATTATCTAATATGTTTATTGGTCTTCTCTGATGAAGGCGAGTTCTTTTCTGCCAGAAACAAAAATTTGACATCAGGACTCCAATAGTAACATCCCGACCAAGTATGGAAGTGATCTGATTAAAACTTCAGGTGTAGTCACAGTTTGCAGATCAATACTGAAAATCTCCATACATTTCCTATGGAACTTTTTGCCCACAGGAAAGTGGGTGGCTTGAACTCTTGGGAAGATCCAAAATAAAAGTAATAGCATACTGCTCCACCATGGGTGTTAGTAGCTGACCAAATTTAGAATTGATCGGATGGAAACTGGAGGAGATAAAGTCAAACATTTTTTATCAAAAATAAAGAAGAAAGATCCAATAAGATATTAATCTGCGATCTGATTCATTACTATAGAATCAGACCAAGAGCAATATTTGATTATACATTTAAGTTTACACGGTTCCCCTGCCATATTATGTTGTTGAAGATTTTGGAACTAATCGCAAAATATTCAATGTAACAGTCTATAAATAACATGACTGAATAGGCTACAGTATACCAGAAATGGGTTTTCAAATTACTGCTTAGCATCAAATGATATAGATGTAAGGTTTTCTGTTTTATTAACTGTTTCAGTAAATCAGGTGAGTAGCAATACAGTTGATACTTATTAACCCTTACCACTCTGGTGTCAAAATTTTAAATTTTCAAATTAAAGTAAAAGACGAACTGGTGTTTATTTGTCAACAATTTTGGTGGAAGATGGTGCTGTCATAGACAGCAACATCCTCCACCAAAATTGTTGAAAAATGTACACTAGTTTCTTTGCTATTGACACCGTAAAACATGGAATATTGACATCAGAGTGCTAAGGGTTAACCCTTGAGAAAATGTCTATTATCAGGCCATCAAGACTTTTCCTTAAAAATATTACAAGTGGATTGAATGGTGTGATAACTGAGCCAATCATTCTAGTGGTAAATTGGTAAACTTTTATGGCCTGCAAATTTTAGATTTTCCTATCTTGATAAGTAAAAGTATATATAATGAACACATGCTCGTAATATGTCTATGCATCACACGCAAACCTGTTGTAATCCCTTGGATCTAACATATGATTTAATTTCATCTGGCATTCTCAATTTCGCGGGTGATACATAACGGAATGAAACACGATACAGAGTGAGAAGTTTAGCTAGAGAGTGGACGGTGCGGCCATTCTTAAGGTCACCAACCATGGTAATCTGAAATAATAAAAGACACGCATTAAAATCATTGTATTTGGCTTAGAATAGAGGGAACTAGTGTCACTCAAAAAAAAAAAAAGATGTCATAATAACATACATCACATGTTAGCTGATTTCACAATCAGAATGTCGCTCCACTACAGAAATCGAAGTCTGTAAAGAAAGCGTACAAAATGTATGTCTTTGATGAATTTACAATTTCACCCATAACACAATGATGTCAAAATTTCAAATTAAATTAAAGGATGAACTGGTGTTCACTTTTCAACAAATTTGGTGGAAGATGGTCCTGTCTCAAAGTGGTGTGATTTTTGTTTCTACAAGAATTGTTAATTTATTAACTGTTTCAGTAAATCAGGTTAGCAGCAACAGTTTATATTTTGCGATTATTTCCAAAAACCAGATGTACTATTATGATAATGTCTATTATCTAGTCTAGCTCAAAATAAACAATTAAAACTCAGCACTCTCCATGGGCCTGCCCCTACTGTGTCCGAGATTTGTCTATTTTCTGAAACAAAATAGTTGTGCTTTACAAGCTCTCAAAATTTATTACATTTTTCGCATTTGTGTGTTCTATTGGTGGAATTCTTTTGTGTCTCCATGTAAAGAAAGGGGGTCGTCACAGGGGCAGGTTGTATCAATCTAGAATATAGACATTTGTACGGTAATGACTGTTTGAATTTTCCTTAAAATGGCACATTGTATTAAATAGATAGCCATTTTAGGAGTCGTTCCATTACCTGTTAATTTTCTTAACATCATAATAGTATATCTGATAAGTATTATTTTAAGTAAAAGTAGATAACAACATCTTCCACCAAAATTGTTGGAAAATGTTCATCAGTTTCTCTGATACGGCCACATTAAGATAGAATATTGGCATCAGTGTGGTAAGGTTTAAAAAACATTCTGTTGAACATTTTGAAACTAGTTTGATGGGGAGCTGTTGCTGCCATAGGCAGCAACAACTCCAAGTAAAATTAGTTTCAAAATTCTCAACAGCTTCTTTGCATAGCTACAGGATACCTTGAAATTTAGATTCTGGGAATTCAGGTTTCAAAATTTCAAATCGATTCCGAAACGTAAAAAGTAGGCGGTAACTTATATAGAAAGGGGCGGGGCATAGTTAGAAATGGATCTATCTAATGCATAATATTCAACAGTATAAACCTATCTCTGTAATTATTCTGAAAATACTTATACATATATAATGCAGCTCCCTTCAGTTTTCATCGATTTAATAGCTACGGTATCACGATAGCCAGAGACATTTTCTCTCATCACAAAACTTTATACAGTACAGAAGAATTAGTCAAAGTCACATTAGAATTAAACACCTTTTAATGGTCACGACTGCAAAAACTTCAATAATTGGACGTGGTGGCCTACGCCTAAGAGCACCAGTTTTCGATCGCTAAATACGCAAACATTATGGGCGTTTTATCCAATCAAACTTAGGGTTACATTACGTCAGATGATTGAATTTTATAAATCCACTGTTGATTGGTCAATTCAGTTTGTTTACAAATTTATACGGGAAAATATAAAGTTTTCTGTGAATGAAATTCCTAGTGTAAAATCGTCAACGATAGCGTGTCGATTCCTTTACTTAACCGAGTACTCGATTCCCTGATGGCCGGAATCGCTTAGTGAGAATGTCTAACCTAATTTATAATTGCGTCGGTAAAATATTACATACAGCTGAATAGCTACACTGACGCCTACAAGATTTAAAGTGCATCCTTACATAGCTTGTCCATCAATACCATTATATCACGCCCGGCATTTAGCTTCTAGGGAGATATTGGCGTGCGTCTACGGTCTAATTTCTGTTCCTCAATCATCTATCATGATACCGCATGTTACAGGGCCGCTACTGGGTCAATACGGGCCCATAACATGCATTATTAAAGTAATGCCAGTCATGAGCCATATTAGCTTGCTATTGCCCTTTGAAATCACCTTTGTTGACTGTTCCAGTTTTATTTCCATTTTCTATTGTTCTTTCATCTTGTAAATGTTTCTCCTCTTTTTTTCTTCAGGATCATATGGCGAATAGGACAGTTATCTGGTTGAGATTTCATGAAAATGATGATTCTGCAATTCTATCTTCTGCACTATTTTATTAACCCCTACCATTCTGTCAAAATTTTAAATTTTCAAATTAAATTAAAAGAACTGGTGTTCTTGTCTCAACAGATTTGGTGGAAGATGTTGCTGTCGTAGATAGCAACATCATCTACCAAACCAGTTGTTAAAAAATGTACACCAGTTTCTATTAGTAGAAGTAGAACAGTACCAGTTTTCCAGGCTATTGGCACATTAAAAGATAGAATATTGACATAAGAGTGGTAAGGGTTAAATCTGATGCGCTTGATGTAAATCTACTGTACCATTTTATTTCGAATCACTTATTGTATAAGCTGCCATTGTAAACTACATGTATGTCAAATACAGTTTCTTCTATGTAAGAGTGTCATATTACTTAGTATGACTGGTGATTAAATTGTTGAATATTTTGAGATCGATTGGACCGGAAGATGTTGCTGCATTAGGTGCCAACATGTTCCAGTGGTAAAGGTTGCGTATTAAAGGGTTGAATACTTTATTATTTGTAAGCTAGCAGTGTAAATATCAAATAAAGTTTACTCGAAGTGAGAGGGAGAGGGAGAGAGAATCTCATCTTAGGTAATCAGACTGGACTATGTATAGCAGATTTGTTGAATATATCGAGTCCAATTTGATTGGAAACTGGTGTTGTTTTGGACAATAATAGATTCCAATTAAATTTGTCAAAATATACTCAACAGATTGTTTCTTTAGATTGCAGGTACTTTTGATCTTTATTGCTATTCATTCCTGGATTATTACCCTTGCCCTAAGGGGAAAGAGGGTATTATGTGTGTGCATGCGTCCAGTATTACATCTAAAAAACACAACAAACCAACATAACCTAAACAAGGGTTTCCAGACTTTGGCTGTGATCTGTGTGATCATACATAAAGATTTAACAAATTTGGATATGACAAAACGGTAGGGTGGTCTCGGCGGTGGTTTACAATCTCTGATTACTCCTGTTCATGTTATTTATCAAGCATCAAGTCTTCGACAATGATGGTAAGTGAGTGATAACTAGATTGCTTGGTCGATGGCGCATTATAGCAAATCCCCATGCTCACCACTTTGACCTCTTTACCCATCCCATTCCTGGGGGCATATCCTCTGCACTCCATAATCACATACCAAATTTGTTTGAATTAGTTTCATTACACAGAGACTGGAGTGGATTGATTTGAAAAATCTGGATGTCATCAGAGGAAGTGATCTGTGAGAGCAGGAGTTAAAATTAACATGAGCCAGAGGCTAGTAGAAATTGACCAGGGTTAATACAATGACCAGCCCGATGGTAAAGTTCATTTGTCAACCCTTTAATGGTCATGGTGGCCAAAGAATGCCTCTGCTGTGATCTTAAGAAATGTTGATTTGCAGAGCAAGACCTTTTGAAAATTTACCACTAGAATGACTGGTCCGGTAATTGAACCAGTCACTCTAGTTGTAATAGTCTTCCCTTGGTCTGTAAAGAAAATTTGAAGGGCTAAAGTAGAATCTAGTAATCACTAGTCATATTTAAATGTAGTGGCTCATTTGGCTTAATTTCCATTCATGCAGAGGGTGTCAACTGGTGTGCGAGAGTGGTCTATGAAAAATCCAGAAATCTAGATAAATCTGGAAGACTCCAATCTCTGCTTACAATAAATTTCTTGACCTTTTACCCCTTTCTCCAACCCAAAGAAATAAATGTCAGGCAATCCACAATTATATGGGCAACCCACACACCAAATTTCTTTGAATTCCACACAACAGTTTGGGAATAAAATATGACAGACATTTTTTTGGATATTTGAACTTTGGACCCCATCTCCTGACCTTCAGTGGACGGGGCCAAATCTAAATGTTGTCTTGCAAAGCGCAATCATATGGGTAACCGCCATACCAAATTTGGTTGAAATCGTCCCAACTGTTTGGGAGGGGATAGCATGATGGACATACAGATAAGTGGATGGAGGCAATTATATCCCCATTTTTTCAAAACATGGAGATAATGAATGGACTCAAGGAGACAAGGTAGGTATGGGGATAATGAATGGACTCAATGAGACAAGGTTGGTAGGTATAATTAATTCAGTCATCATACTAAAATGTAATTTTCTTTCGGATTGAGAAATTAGGCTACACCCATCATTTGCCATGCCACATTGTTTTCAGGACTTGTCATGAAAGGGTTAAACATAGTAAAAACTGGAATTGACAAAAGGAAGGACAGAGCAGAAATTTTGATTTTCTAATGGCTAATTTTTTAGCTATGCCCCGCCCATCTCTACATAAGCTCCATCGATGATTTGCACGTGTTGGGATCAGTTTATATACTTTGAATCCTGAATTCCAAATTTCATGGTAACCATAGATACCGCTAACTTGGTGAATATTTTGAAACCAATTTCAAGTACTTTGATTTGACTGAAAGCTGTTGCTGCCCAACTCACCAGGTCAGCAAAGGCAAACTAATTCTAAAATATTCACCAGCTTTCCTTTATAAATTTTAATTTTTCCCCATTAAAATGAGATACGGGCAATTCATCTCTTACCTTGATCTTGTGCACGTTACATTGTGTAGATTTCACTCTGCTGTCGCTGCTACTCACATAACAAATTCAGTTGACGTTTTGCCCCTCCCCCATCAGCCTCTTCCGACCCGAGCAGTGTCACAGCCTAATGTATTAGGTTGTCTCACATTCTACACCCATAGGGCCATGATATGGTAAAGTGTAAATGGTGTCTCCCAATCCACAAGCATATCGGTAATTTACACAATAATTTTGATTGAATTCTACCAAAAGCTTTCTGAGGAGAGGGATGGACAGACAGACAGATGGAGGCGATTATAATATCCCTGCAGTTCTTTCAAAACGTGTGGGTATAATTAAGAGATTAAATTAAATTGATTGATATTTGATTCAAATCCCACCCAATCTCAAATGATACATAGAGCTTATGTGAGATGCACATTAGCTGAGCCCTCAGGAATACGGTTCATAACAGTCGCCAGTCGATCCAGAACAGCCACCGGCATAGCTGTCAGCCATTGATGTGTGTAGTAGCTGATCATGTTTCGAACGTACATCATCATGTTTTAGTTCAAATATACTGTTTCCATACAAAAATTATATTATAGAGTAACACAGGTCATCAAATTTTTATTTTTATAAAATCCATGTTAGTAAATCCATTAGGCGTAGCAGGAAAAACTGAGTCCGTTTAGAGTTTAGAAGCCATCGCCCATCAGTCACCTGCAAAAAATAGGAAGGATAAGTTAGAAATATCCAAATTCTAGAAGTGTTATATTAAGACTTTAACAATCAAACTTTTTCATGAAAATTTAAATTTTCTCATAGACAATGCCCACCTGCAGACCAAGAGCAAGTCATTCCAGTGATACATTTCCAAAAATAATCCTACTTTGGTCGGAAAATTTACATTTTCCTCGACAACTGCAGCAGTTTTGGTCTGACTCAAATGTTAAATGGTTAACAATATACATGTACGGCGCAAGGTCATAGGGATATATAGTCCGAGTCTGCTCTGACTCAACCCGTCCCAGTGACAGATATTTGGACAGACTGTCACAGACTGACAGTCTGTCCAAATATCTGTCACAGGGGCAGGTTGAGTCAGAGCAGACTCAGACTAAGGGATATACTGGTAAACATTATGACCCGATAACGGGTGTTATGGTCATACACCACCCTCAGATTTTAGCTCATAAATGAAATGAATAATATAATAAATGGTGGGCATATATCGTCCAAGGAGGGAGTATGACTACTAGTTACTGGATTAACCTTTTCAATCGACAAGAGCGAATAATAAATTTGCTACGAATGTTTCAAAATTCTCTTGAATATTTTGAAACTAATTAAACTGGCTAAGGCAGCACCAGCTTCACATTGGATTCAAAATATTCAACATCTTACATTTATAATGACTGTAAATGTGGAGTTCTGGAATTTCAGGTTCAAATGTGACAATTGTTTTTGATTTTGGGCACACAAGTTTATTTCAGGGTCCCGGTTCTCTATATCTTTGATCAGAGGATACTGGCCACACAGTAAATGGTGATAGAATGTGTGTAACCAGGGCAATAGTGAAATATTTGTTTTCTAAGGAATTATTAGTAAGTTCCAGTCATCAATGATTATTAGTAAATGTGCTGTTACTTGTAAGTTTTCAGTTACTCAATGACTAATTTAACCGAGAAAGTTATAGATTGTGTTAAGAGAGCAGCTGAACCAATAACATATAAATCAATTTCATTTACCTCTGGTCGCGAAATCACAATAAGGTTATAGATAAACAATCCGATAATCTCAATCATCAATGCGTGTCTTTGTTTACAATTTCCGAGATAACTTACTCTTCAAATTACTAGCATTAATTAGGCCGAGTTGAGATGCGAAAGTTGTCAAATATATCGGCATCCCACTTCCCGATTGCCAATATCGTTAATCTAGTCATCTGTCTACTTTTTAGTTTGTGGCGTACAAGAAATATGCATAGATTGACATATTTGAACACACAACTATTTTGCAAAACAGCTGATCGTGTCGCCATCTTGCTGGAAAAATTAATATTCATGTATTCCCGACCAATCAGACGCATCAATCTTATAGTACGTGATACGGTGTTGCCAATAACGGGTAATGAGCTTGGTACTCGTATATTAGATACGGGTACAATTCTACAAATTCCTGTCATTCTCTCGCGATCTTTCACGATAAACGATTCCTATTTGGGAAGCCGCTACAAAAAAATGTCCGATCCTATAGAATCTTAGTGTAAAACATTCGCGTTCGCTTTTTAAATGGCTGAGTGCACCCAGCAATGCTACATAGCATAAAATTTGCCATTTATTCGCTGTCAACGCTGAGAAACCCTGGTATGTGTTCGATTATGTATAAAAGAATTATTCAACATTGAATGAGGTCCCCCAAAAATCATAACCAGAATTTCTCACAATTTTACGGTACCATGACATAATATAATTGTCATTTTCACATCTTATCGGATGAAAACCTTCACGAAACTTTGGTATCTGTTAGTTTTAATACCATTGTGATTAAATTTATCAATGGAATTTGTAAAATTAAAAAAAACTTTGATAAACTGCAAAAATAGACCAATGTATTTATCCTATAAGGTGTGGCCATTTTGAGAGGCACGTTGACTAACTAAAATATATTTTATTCATACAAATTTTATATGTAATGATATATAGTTTTATATATATAGTGATCTGTTACTTTGCCAAAAATAGTTAATATAGTTGGCATGGTAGCACTACGCCGCTATCACTCTACTATCGCTAACAGGCCAGGTTTCTAAGCAAGTTTCTAGCGTTTGGTTGTAGGGCTTCTACCACTTTTTTTTGTAAATTCTTGGTAGGGCCCAGAGGGTTAAGGAAAACTTAACAGAGCGCTCTGCAGAAACGTTTCTGCTACGGAACGATACGTTTTGTTAGAGTGCTCTGCTATATCACGAAACATGTTTGGCGGTGTCTCACGAAAAGCAAGACATGTTTTTAATCTGTGACATAATTGTACGCGAAACAACGTCATACGTCACGGAGGCATATATTACATCATAAGCGTATCATGCAAAGGATGCTGGGATAGGGTTTTCTTAGCAAACATTGTTCCGTATAGAATAGTTTTGTTACAGAGCGCTTTAACAGCGCGACCTATTGAAACTATTTTTTTCCACCTCCTACGGAACATAAGGCTGATCTTGAGGAATGTCCATTTCCGGGCCAAGTGAAGACTTTTTAAAGATTTAAAAAAATTCTCTTCTATTAGCCTGCAAATGGAATTCAATTAGGAAATATTTTGATTTTCCTGACCAATCTTGACTATTAAAGGCTTAAACAGACAGTCGACCCAAGATACATCTTGGAACAACTCTGCATTTTTGTTGTCTTGGTGTATTATTGCTAATTTTTATACACAAACAGATGAATACAGTTTTAGTTTTGCCCTTCCCATCTTTAGCTAAGCTCCAACCATGCTTTGCCCATGTTGGGATCACTCGATCCCTGCATGCACTTTCTGAATCTCAATTTCAAAAGAAATATACAGGTAAGGTGTTCAATATTTTGAAACTAATTTGACTGGGTGCTGTTGCAGCAACAGCACCCAGTCAAATTAGTTTCAAGATATTCAACAGTATGTATGTTTATTAAATAGTAGACTTATAATTCATACAACTTGGCGGAATATTAAGCGTTTATGATGGACTAAATCGTGTCATTCATGGTGTAATTGATTATGACATCAGTCTACATGTGACACAGTTGGTTATGACATCATATGATTGATCGATAAACTAAATTCCTCGACTCTGGCCCTGACCCCACCTACCTGTTATTATTTATTTTGTTTTTCTATAAACTAGTGTTACCAGTTTCTAAACTTAGGAAAACATATTTACGAAAAAATCCAATTGGGAAAAACTTTCGCCATGGAAAAATTCTACTAGCATCAAGCTAGCATTAATTTCAAGTGCTGTAAGCTACATATAAATGATGACAGTGCCGATTCACTTCTCACCGTGAGTCCATTAACTGTTCCAATTTCCTCTCTGATAGTGAAGACGTCCAACAATGCTTGCGTTGGATGCTCACCAATGCCATCTCCGGCGTTAATAACTGGCTTACGACTAAATCGGGCAGCAGACTTGAAAATGGAAAAGAAAAACAAGGTAATCGATAATATAGCATTGTGTTCACAAAGTCTTATAACATCCCTGTATGAATATATATCTTTTCTTACCAGTGGAGATACACAGTCTTATAACATCACTGTATGAATATAAGTCTTCTCTTATCAGTACAGATACACAGTCTTATATCCTCCCTGTATGAATATAACTCTTCTTATCAGTGGAGATACACAGAGTATTATAACATCACTGTATGAATATAACTCTTCTTATCAGTGGAGATACACAGAGTATTATAACATCACTGTATGAATATAACTCTTCTTATCAGTGGAGATACACAGAGTATTATAACATCACTGTATGAATATAAGTCTTCTTATCAGTGGAGATACACAGTCTTATAACATCACTGTATGAATATAAGTCTTCTTATCAGTGGAGATACACAGTCTTATATCCTCCCTGTATGAATATAAGTCTTCTCTTTATCAGTGGAGATACCAGGCCATTTAGCTTAGTACTATATACTAATGTCTCAGAGATAACAATGGTTATCATCACTAGGCCAGTTTTATCAGATAGCTTTAACTCATTGATGTTTAATATGAGAGCGAAAGGGAAATGTTATCCAAGAACGTGAAGTCTGCGATGAAATGTGCTGCGACGCTTAAACAAAGTTACTGGATAGGAAGATTTTCTGTAACTGCGGCATTATACTTTTCCTTTAACATTTCCTGTTTTCTTTAAGATCAGTACAAGAAACATTTATGCACACACGCAAAATTCACGGCATGTTAATAACAACCAATATCTTTGAAAATTTGTAACGTTATAATTTAAATTAATTATGTGGAAGACGTTGCTTCATCCCATTACAACTGAGAGCTTACAGCACAGCTCACAAATAAACTACATGTGTCCAAAACGTAAACCGGAAAAATGTTAGTTAGTACAATTTTGAATACGACGCAAGAAATGTTGTTGAATATTTTTGACATAATTTGAGTGGAGGCCATTGACTAGGCTATTTTTTAAAATGGTTTGATAAGCGAGCCAGTTATTCGAATGCTAAAATTCTCAAAGTCCTGCAAATGGACATTCACTCAGCAACAATTTAGATTATCTTGACCAATCTTGACTATTACTGTGTTAAGTTGTCTCGGAGTCAAAAAACCATCCGCTTTTGTTTCTACGAGAATTCTTAATACTTACCAGATGTACTATTATGATAATGTCTATTATCTAGTCCAGCTCAAAATAAACAATTAAAACCCCACACTCCTGGTCCTGCCCATACTGTGCCCGGGAAATACCATAGCTGCAGGTACCGAGTCAATTCCCAATCTTATATTTGTTTTGAAAAATAGCGAAAGCAGCTCAGCCTCACCTCAGCGAGGCAGGCCATAATACATCTGGTAAGTATTAACAATTCTCATAGAAACAAAAACGGATGCTTTTTTTATTCTACTTCGAATAATACTAACGAGATATACTATTATGATAAACTCCGGATTTCGACAGCCAAGAAACTCCGGTGGGAGGAGGCGAGACTCGAAACAGCACTCATCTACCATCGGACAGAGAAGGTTGTGAAGAGACTAGAACCCTGGCATACGCTTGGGTTCCGTCATCTGACCCATAGAGTACTAAACTTCCATGGTCTAGACCGTGCTAACACCCCCCACCCCACCCTCATTTGTCCGCACAAATTCCAGAGGGCTGTCAAAATGGGAAGCAACACCTACCAGACCCATGCCAGCCCCAAGTCCCAGCTAGGCCAGTCCAGGAGAGTGCAAAGAAGCTACTACAACTTCTAATTTTGAAAAACTATCAGTATATCGATTAGATTTTTAAATTTGAATGAGTTTAATGTCTGTTGCAATGAATAAGATACTCTTGAACCAGACTAGTTACTTAATTAGTCTGGTATTTCGACTGCAAGTAAACAATATTAGTCACTTAATTTAAGCAAACACTCACCATTTTCTGAGTGTTTGGTCTTTCTTGATCATCACAGGAGCTCCGCCCAATCCAGTCATTCACAGATCATGTGCATTACCATTGCTCAGTGCATGTGGAAGAACCTTGCGATGTACGTGAAATAGTGGTCGGATGTGGCTTTAGTTAAGATTCGACAAATTGCCGACGGCTACCGGATTAAGTGCGCTGGCGATATCGCGAAGGCAGAAATCAGTAAATGACAACTCGGCATGCCATTGTGCTACAGACATCACTTCCTCTAAAGACACACCCTTATAAAGGGCCGATGATGCTGCTAGTGCCGGACTTGATGGGCATTCAGACAATCAATCTGCTTTCCTGTTGCGATTTTATGCGACATCTGAATAGCATTGACTATCCAACGAGAAATGGTGTCTTTTGAGGCGCGAAGATGTGGAGCTTTGAGACATAACCACAGAGATTTCGGGTCATCTCTCCACTCCTCAGGACGTTTCTTATACATTTTCAGACATCTGACAGGACACCAAGCAGAAGAGTTTGGGTCATGTCTAATTACACTTGGCAAATTGATCGGCTGTCCTGGATATTTAAGTGACTTGATTCTTTGCCAGGGAACAAAGACGTGGTAGTAATCTTAAACCTTCACCTGTAACGACAAAACGGTCTTGTTCGGCAGAAAGCGCATGAATTTCACTTCTCCTTCTCGCCTATGCTGCTGTAACCAAGAAAACTGATTTAATAGTTAACAGTTTAATATCTATAGATCTAATTGGTTCAAAGGGAGCATGCCCTAAAACCTGTAGAACAAGAGATAGATTCCATGCTGGGATAGGAATTGGCCGACTAGGTCGTAAAGTGCTCATTCCTTTAAGAACTTCATTTAAAGTGTCGTTCTCCACTCCTACAATGGCCAGATTGGGACTGACTGAAGCCAATGCAGACTTATATGCTGCTAGAGTTCAAGGCACAAGTTTGTCAACTTCGTATAAATGACAGATAAAATCTGCTACATGTTGAACAGATGCAGAAAAGAACTTAATATCTCTTCCCTTACACCACTCTGCAAATTTGTTGATTCTATAATTATATGTCTTGGTGGTTGACCCTCTTCTGGCTGAAGCGACAAACTTCGCTGCTTGCTCAGAAAAGCCACCCTTAATTGCACGCTGCTTGATAACATCCATGCAGTCCATTGGAACATCTCCGGTCTGTCATGGAGACACAGACCTTTGTTCTGAGAGATCAGATCCCTTCTGCCTGGAAAAGGGATTGGATTGCAGACCAGAAGGGCCAGCAGATCCATAAACCGTGATCGGCCTGGCCAATGAGGGGCGATCAGTAGTACTTGGCATATGCCTTCTCTTATCTTTGCCAGAACTTTTGGGATGAGAATCGTTGGGAGGATATGCATACGCGTACATTCCCTTGCAACTTATCGCCAGTGCGTCTACTGCTAGAGCTAGCGGGTTCGGGATCGGAGACACGTATGTGACCATCTTTGCGTTTCCTTTCATCGGAAAAAAAATCTACATTTGGCTTGCCCCAATATTTGAAAAGAACTTCCGCTACCGATTAGTTGAGCTGCCATTCCGTCGGACGACAAACCGTCCTTCGACTGAGAGCATCTGCTAGGAAGTTCAATCTTCCTGGAATGTGTGCTGCCCGAAGAATAATATTCCTCTCTTGGCACCACAGTTCCATATCATCATACACAACTCCGGTGATCCGTCCCGCCTTGGCGGTTCAAATAAGACACCACTGTTGAGTTGTCTGTCTTTACTAGGACAATCTTGTCTCGGATTTAGTTCTCAAATTTTCGAAGTGCTAATGCCACCGCTAATAACTCGAGAACATTTATGTATTTCTGCGCATTGGTCCGATCCCATTCCCCTGACAGATCATCCAGTACTGCTCCCCAACCCGTCGTCAATGCATCTCTAAAGATGGACATCTGCGGTTGAGGAGGTTGTAGAGGAACACCTCGCAGGAGATTCTGTTCTGATAACCACCACTGAAGATGGAATATCAATGGTTCTTTTACTGGAATCCTCAGAGATAATGGATCCGTTCTCTGAGACCAGAATGGCATTACGTACATCTGAATCGGCCTGCACCGGAGTGCCGCATAAGGAACCACCTTCTCCAGAGATACTAGTAAACCCAGTATTCTGAGAAATTGACGCGCCATCAGATACACTCCTAGAGAAACTGACTCCAGTACTGCAATCAAGCTCTTGACTCTCCGCCAGAAAAGCTACACCGTCCCCAAGATTGAAAAGAATTTCCAGATACACAAACTCCTGGGATGGAGTCAATTCTGATTTCTCTAGATTCACAATCCATTCTAGGTCCTTTAATAAGGCCAGGACTACCTGAAGATTGTTGCGCAGACTGGATTCCCCGCCTTCAGCAGCCAGTCGCCTATGTAAGTATGAACATCTATGTTTCTCCTTCGAAGATAAGTAGTCATGGCGAGAACAACTTTGGTGAAAACCCTCGGTGAAGTGGTCAGACTGAACGGTAACGCATTGAATTCCCAAACTTGTCTTGGAATGCAAAGCAAAGGTATTTCTGAAATGGAATTGACATTGGAATATGAAAATATGCATCCTTCAGATCTATCGATACTGTCCACATGCCTTTTCTCAGCCCTGTCATCACTGCTGCCACAGTCTCCATCTGAAATTTTGGTGAGAATGAATTTGTTCAGCGGTTTGAGGTTGAGAATCAGTCTCCAACCTCTGGTGCATTTCGGAACGAGGAAAATTATCGAATAGAAGCCCAGGGAGGACTGATTGCGGACTAGATGAATCGCATTCTTCTGCTGAAGATCTAAGATTTCTGAGCAAATGGCATCTAGACGATCGGATTCCGTTGGAACGGGAGTCCATACTAACGATTGACGGATGAGCCAACCCGGTTCGTAGCCGTTTCTTAGCCAATGACAGACTAAACAATCTTGCATGACCTGTTCCCACTGGTTTGAGAACAGTTGAAGTCTGCCTCCGACAGTAGGAATCCGCACACAGCTCGCGGTTGATGTTGCACGATAAGACGTTAATTCGCTTGGGTGAAGATTCTCGACTCCCTTCGTTCCTGGCACCACCGGAATGGGTCTAGCCGGAAACCCATCAGGACCATCACCCCATGGCCACCTCGCGGCTTCTTGGAATATGACGGACTGGGACCGCTGCCACGGTTATCTTTATGGTAACCACCGCAACCCAAGCCACCACCATTCCTATCATCTTCATATGCCCTCTTATTAGAGGACTTGCACGAAAACTAACAGCCAGGTCCCTGCGAACCGGATGCCCGATGGGCAGCCAGGTCCCTGTGAACCACATGCCCGATGGGTATCATGGCCAGAAGGATGGAAGGGCGATCTCTAGCGCTGCCTCTGTTGCTCATGCCGATGCTGCTTGTAGGACTGCTGCGGCCGAGTCCTCTTCGTCGACTTCCATGACTTGCTGACTACTTCTTGCTCTGCGACCATTGATGCAACTTTGGAAAGAGCTTACCGTGCTGAGCCGCCAAACAAGCCCGGACCAATGAGGGGCGCAGAAGATAACGCAGCCCTCATCTCTGGTCCTGGTTCTACTCAATCGAGAACCATTCTCCTTCGTTCTGCCAATGATCTTGTGATCACCCTGGCCAGGCAATCTTGGGACAAGCGCATAGCGTCCCGGATAACTCCAGGAGCAGCCTCTGGCACTTCCCCACCTTCAGCGTACCCTGCAAGACGGTACATCCGTGCGAGCTCGCCGCATCCTCAATGAGTCAATTCATTGAAAGGATCTTTGTTAGCCTGGGAAACCAAGGGTCCAGAACGACCC
Organism: Chaetoderma sp. LZ-2023a; assembly: GCA_034401795.1. Taxonomy (NCBI): domain Eukaryota; kingdom Metazoa; phylum Mollusca; class Caudofoveata; order Chaetodermatida; family Chaetodermatidae; genus Chaetoderma; species Chaetoderma sp. LZ-2023a. The sequence continues at coordinate 161,672,420 of CM067369.1, read as the reverse complement.
CTGGCGTACTGATGATAGGCCTGCTCCGGAAAGCGGACCCTACTCTTTATCCCCTTAGGAGCCTTGGTCAACGAATAATCTGGCCACGACTTGCCGACTACTTCATGCTCTGCGACCATTGATGCAACTTTGGAAAGAGCTTGCCGTGCCGAGCCGCCAAACAAGCCCGGACCAATGAAGGGCGCAGAAGATAACGCAGCCCTCATCTCTGGTCCTGGTTCTACTCAATCGAGAACCATTCTCCTTCGTTCTGCCAATGATCTTGTGATCACCCTGGCCAGGCAATCTTGGGACAAGCGCATAGTGTCCCGGATAACTCCAGGAGCAACCTCTGGCACTCCCCCACCTTCAGCATACCAGCATGGTCAGCATACCCTGCAAGACGGTACATCCGTGTGAGCTCGCTGCATCCTCAATGAGTCAATTCATTGAAAGGATCTTTGTTAGCCTGGGAAACCAAGGGTCCAGAACGACCCTTGGCTTTCCCGGCCAATGGCCTATTCAGTGCTTCTCTTTCCCCCGACTGGAAGCTGAGAAACACGAGCGTACTGATGATAGGCCTGCTCCGGAAAGCGGACCCTACTCTTTATCCCCTTAGGAGCCTTGGTCAACGAATAATCTGGCCACGACTTGCCGACTACTTCTTGCTCTGCGACCATTGATGCAACTTTGGAAAGAGCTTGCCGTGCCGAGCCGCGAAACAAGCCCGGACCAATGAAGGGCGCAGAAGATAACGCAGCCCTCATCTCTGGTCCTGGTTCTACTCAATCGAGAACCATTCTCCTTCATTCTGCCAATGATCTTGTGACCACCCTGGCCAGGCAATCTTGGGACAAGCGCATAGTGTCCCGGATAACTCCAGGAGCAAACTCTGGCACTTTCCCACCTTCAGCATACCAGCATGGTCAGCATACCCTGCAAGACGGTACATCCGTGCGAGCTCGCCGCATCCTCAATGAGTCAACTCATTGAAAGGATCTTTGTTAGCCTGCGAAACCAAGGGTCCAGAACGCCCTTGGCTTTCCCGGCCAATGGCCTATTCAGTGCTTCTTTCCCCGACTGAAAGCCGAGGAACACGAGCGTACTGATGATAGGCCTGCTCCGGAAAGCGGACCCTACTCTTTATCCCCTTAGGAGCCTTGGGCAATGAATAATCTGGCTGAAACACACGATACGCTGTAACTTCCAACATGTCAGAAATCTGGGAATCCATGGGCAGAGTTGCCATGGCCAAAGAGCCACTTGACAGAACGCTAGCAGCACGCTCTGACATCCGCTCCATCGTGCTGAGATCCTTGAACTGATGCCAACATGAGACGGTTGGACATCCAGCCAAGGACCTGCACCCATTCAGCTCCGGTGCAAAAGGATGATTCATCCACCAAAGGACTACCATTGTCATCCTCCTTCTCACCCTTGGATGAGTAGGCCACTGACGATCCATGCCGAGAGCTCCGGACCAAACTTCCAATAGGAAGTTGATCCATAGCCCGACTACTTGCGGCTCCAGTATCTAGTGAATCGCCAGATACGGATTCACCGCAATCCATCAGTTCCAGCACGGGAGCCGGGATTACGGCCGGTACTACGGCAGGAGATTGAACTCCGAGAGGAGCTGTTATAACCGCCTCCGTGATGCCAACGGGAGCCGTAAAACACGACTCCAACAGCACCGCAGCCTGAGCGAAGTCCGGGTGAAAAATGCCCGACGGAACATTGACATCTCCACCCGGCTGGCAAACCCGTGGGAAGCACTAGTATCTGCCACCTGAGAAAGCTCTGGCATGCCAGTCTTCCTTCAGGAGGATATCTTCCTCCTCCGCCGTCGGCTCTGGAGCCAAAGCGGGAGGAAGAACAGGTGCTTGCCCCTCCGCAGAACTGGCCGGACCACCGATGGGTAATCCTGCACCAGCCTGCATCATCGGAACCATGGACTGGAAAGACTCGAACATCGCCTTGAATTGGGCCGCCCAAACACCCAAGGCTGAGTCCATACGCTCGTTCAGACGCTCTTCAAGACCTTTTACTGACACCTGATCCACTTTGGCCGCCTTTTCCCTCGCGATTCTCTCGAAACGCGCATGCCGATCACGATCGAACTCCAACGACCACTTCACACATACATCGCAAGGACTTCCAACCTTGCACTTCGCGCAGGCAACACAGCGATGACCGGAACACTTCTGTTCCATGAAGTGGTTGCAGTGCTGACAGAGCGTGTCAGGAGGGGCCTCCTTGCCCCTTCACTTTCTGCGAACACAGAATAAGAATTAAAATGCTGTACATGATAATATGATGACGAGCAACATGCACAATTTACTTGATTGTAATTTTAAAATTACTTAGAAACATTAACTTTCTCTTAGATTAATGATAATCAAATATAGGCAGCAAATATTGGAAAAATTTTAGAGTGAAAATTTTATAAACATGACTTGGTAATTAACTAACGTTAAATAGCCAAGAAATAAAGACCGATCACTACATACACCTTCAGCAATGAAGCGAGAGCTAAAGAACGGCCTAAAATAGAGTGCATAGACACGCCACGCCAAAACAAAACGTTAATCATGGGCGCCGCCATCTTGGCCATGGGCGCATCCATCTTGGAAGGAACCGAGTCGCAAGAGAAATTAACCGAGTACCCGGATAAGATTAAACAGTTAACGGGTAACGGAGCGACTTCAACAATGGCTACCATTTAAAAATAATGTGCCAATTTAAGGAAATTTTAATCAGTCATTACGGCACAAATGTATAAATTCTAGATTGATACAACTTGCCCCTGTGATGACTTTCCCTTTCCTTCCATGAAGCCAGCGATGGATGACGTTAGACATGCTTACTTCCGCTAAAATTGCACAATTTTAGAGCTAAAAAAACATGCGACTTTCAAAGTCAGAAAAATAGACGAATCTGTCTGTGATTGGGAATTGACTCGGTACCTAGAGGCTATGGTAATTCCCGGACACAGTATGGGCAGGACCAGGAGTGCAGAATTTTGAGCTAGACTAGATAATAGACATTATCATAATAGTACATCTGGTAAGTATTATTCAAAGTAGAAAACCTGTTCCCTCCATTTAAAGATAAAACACATTTTTGACAGGATATTCGGCCACTCTTGGCATATATATGCATCTTAATGATAAACTGGTCTTAACCATGTAATCATTTAATGCTAATATTTCTTCGAGAAAATGGCAATTTTTCATACAAAATATCTACAAACAGAACAAGAGAAAACAATTTTTGAAAATTTACAACTGGAATGACTGGCTCGGTTATCGGACCAGTGATTCGAGTCGTAAATTTTCAGAAATAGTTCTTGTTCTGTAAACTAGACGAAATCTAGGATTTCTTTTTTCATGAGAGAGTTGATACTTACCTCCCTAATACTTTGGATATTGCTAAATATCGGCGTTCACTCAATAAACACTTAGGTGCCCATACTGGGCAGGTAGACAGAGGGTAGTCCGGCGGATGCCAGCCCCACCACCGCGCATGCGCCGACTACTACTTCCTCGGACTAATTTATTGGCTGACACACATGCAACTATTAAGAGCCTGAAGACCGAGCCTCTGTGGGGTGGAGAGGCCGGGGCCGTATCTAGGGAGGTAAGTATCAACTCTCTCGTGAAAAAAGAAATCCTAGATTTCGTTTATTTCACTTCAAGAGTATACTTACCTCCCTAATACTTTTGATATTGCCAGAATTCGACAGGGAATTCGGCGGGAGGGAGGCGAGGTCAAAAGACCAGCTCTTCCCTAAACGCTTTCACACGTTCAAGGCACTTAAACGTCTGAAACTGTGAAAACACAGTCAGGATTTGATGAACATCGGCTAACACCAACCGATGGATGAGATGACCGAATGTCATATGCGCTCCCCCCCACCCCCCCTCCTTCATGAGAGGAAGACTAGAATGACCTCAATGTCCCATACACTCTCTACGTACCAGTACCATGTACTATAGGACACAAACGAAAAGGCTCCATTTTCGTATACCCTCAATGATGAACCACATCAAAACACAAACCATCACCATATTAATAACAATGGGTAACGTGAGAATACAATCAACAATGAACAACACATGAACAAGACTGACCTTGTTGAACTTGGCAGCTGTCATCCTCTTCCCAGTGGAGAAGACGGATGCAGTCCCAAAAAGTGGTTGTTTCCATTAATTAATTGTGAAGTATATAAGCAATGAGGAAACCCTCCTCAAAAAGCATATAAGCGATTATTTTTTCAAAATCGACAAGGCGAGAGGATTCGAGGTGTCACGGAGATAATGGTCTGTAAAACTTGACTCACAGTACCAATGAGCAACAGACATAATGTCATGCACAGGGACCCCATTACATAGGGCAGTGGAAGTCACCACGCCGCGGACACTGTGAGCCTTGGCTATGTCAACCTGCTTACCAGTGGCGGATTTATGACAAAATTGGATACACTCTACAATCCACCTGGAAATGGTGTCCTTAGACGCCCTGCCATGGGGTTCAATATATGACACCCATAACGCTGACTGGTCGGTCCGCCACTCCGAAGTACGTTGTTTGTACCGAAGCAGCTCCCGAACGGGACACCATGCTTTAGAATTAGGATCATATCTAGTTAAAGCAGGCAAAAAAATAGGTTGACCTGGATATTTCAAAGACTGATTCTTAGCTAAGAAATTAATCCTAGGTAGCAACTTAAGGCCTTCCCCTGTAACCACAAAACGGTCCTCCTCGGCTGATAAGGCATGAATTTCACTCCTACGCCTAGCCGAGGCCGCAGCAATTAAAAACACAGTCTTCAGTGTTAATAGTTTCATAGAAATGGAACTAAGTGGTTCAAAAGGCTTATCACCTAGTACCTGAAGCACTAGTGATAAACTCCAAGACGGAATCACCGGGGGATTCCTTGGTCTTGAATTGCCCATGCCTTTAATTAATACATTTAATGTACTTACTTCATCACTTCCCCTCTTAGCCAAGCAAGGGATAACAGTCATTAAAGCTGACTTATAACCAGCAATAGAGTTAGGCTTGAGGCTATAGGCATCATACAGGTGACAGAGGAAATCAGCTACTACCTGAATAGATGAATCCATTGGATCAATACCTCTTTTTGAGCACCACTCTGCAAATCTGTTGATTTTATAATTATATGCTCTGGAGGTTGACCCCCTCCTGGCTTTGGCCATAAACATGGCTGCTTGCTCAGAAAAGCCCTCCTTAATTCTAGATTCCTTGACAACATCCACGCAGTCAATCTGAACATTGACGGATTGTTGTGAAGGGCCTTGCCCTGGAAGATAATGTCGTCCATCAGAGGCAGAGGAACCGGATTGCAGACCAGAAGGTCCAGCAGATCCGTATACCATGATCGGCTTGGCCAATCCGGGGCGATCAGAAGCACTTGGCATTCCTCCTGTCTGACGTACGTCGTCATCTTCGCATTCTTCTTCGTTGCAAACAAATCGATGTTGGGTTCCCCCAATGGTCGAACAGACGATCCGCCACACATTGATTTAGTTGCCATTCCGTCGGTAAAACACTCATCCTTTGGCTCAATGAGTCTGCTAGCAGATTTAACCTTCCCGGAATATGAACTGCTTTCAAGGTAATCCTGTGATCCAGGCACCAACAAAGCAGTCTCCATGTCATCATACAGAGACTGGGCGACTTCGTTCCGCCCTGGCGGTTTATGTAAGTCACAACTGTTGAGTTGTCTGAACGAATAAGAACAATCTTGCCCTGAACTTTCTGTAAGAAATGTTCCAGGCCCAGGACTACTGCTCTTAACTCCAGTAGATTGATATGTTCCTTTGACTGTTCCAGATTCCAAAGCCTTGATATTGTGGACTCTTCCAGACAAGCTCCCCACCCCTCCATCGATGCATCTGTATACACAGTCACCTGAGGGTGGGGAGGGGTTAGCATAACCCCCACCAAGAGATTCTCTGTATTCAACCACCATTGCAGGTGGTGAATCAGAGGCGCCAATACTGACACGTTCGAGTCCAGCGAACCTGAACTCTGGGTCCACTGTGTCATGAGAAACAACTGGATCGGGCGCCTGCGCAAGGCGGCCTGCGGAATGACTGGTTCCAAAGAAACCATCAAACCCAGCATTCTCAAGTAAACCCGTGCCAGGACATGACGACTGTCGCACACCGACTGTATTACCGAGATGAGTATTTGAACCCTCTCCTGAGTGGGGTACACATACCCCGTCTCCAGATCGAAGAACATGCCCAGGTAAACAAACTTCTGGGATGGAGTTAGCTCTGATTTCGGGAAATTGATCATCCAGCCCAAGTCCGAGAGAGTTTTCAAAACAATCTCCAGATTGGCTGACAATGATTCCCGGGTGTGTGCTTTCAACAGCCAGTCGTCTATGTACGTGTGGACTGCTATGCTTCTCCTGCGGAGGTATGCAGTGATCGCGAGAACCACACGGGTGAAGACCCGAGGAGCCGTGGAAATCCCGAAGGGTAACACCCTGAATTCCCACCGCCGGCCCTGAAATGCAAATCTCAGGAAGCGACGGAAACTCCTCTCTATGGGAATGTGGAAATAAGCATCCTTCAAATCTATTGACGCTGTCCACATTCCTCGCTCTAACCCCGCCAACACCGAGCGCACAGTCTCCATCTTGAAACTGGGCGTCTCTATGAACTTGTTCAATGGCTTGAGGTTGAGAATCGGCCTCCACCCTCTGGTGTTTTTCCGTACTAAGAACAGGGTTGAATAGAAGCCCGGGCACCTCTGTGCCGGCTGAATGGCTCCTTTTAGTATGAGGGAATTTATTTCCTCCTCTATACACAACCTCTGATCCGGATCCCGTGGAATAGGAGTCCAGATCGGCGCGAGAGACAGTCGCGATGGCGGGCCTGTCACCCAGTCGGGACGATACCCGACTGAAAGCCATCGCAAGACTAAACGGTCCTGAGTCAACCGCTTCCACTCTGGCAAGTGGCCGGCCAAACGGCCGCCCACCGGTCCACCTAGGGATAGAGGTGGACATAAGGAGTGCCAGAGTGGCACTGTTCTCTCGGCGTGAAACACCGGAGTGGTTCCCACCGCGGTAACCAGGCCATCAGGCCCGATTACCGCGACCAGATCCCCGCGCGCCCCGCCCAGCGCCGCGCGCACCACGGTGCGCGGGCGGCTGTCTGGCTGGGTGCGGCTGGGGAGCCTGCGCCCCCCTCACTGCTGGCCGAATCGCCCGTGGCCTAGGCCTACGTTGCGACGGTGGCTGGCCTCTGACCTGGCCAGCACCACCTCGAGCCTGCAGAGGACGATACGCAGGGGATGCCGCGCGAACACGCTCCCGCCGGAGCACCTCAAATTGTTCACGCAGCGCCCTCTGGTTGTTAACCAGAGTGACCGTCTCCTGGAGGTGCCTGCATCCCTCACCTCCAAAGAGACCAGGACCTGTCATAGGCGTCCGCAGCAGCCTATTATACAGGTCCTGGGACGGGCACAGATTGTCAAGCGCAAACGTGCGCCTCGCCCGGACACTTCTGGTCACCGCCCGCGTCAAACAGTCCAAAGCCAGGTTGATACCATCCTGAATGGCTCTCTGGACTGTTACCGGGCTTGGCTGGCGTGATGCGGAGGCCGCCACCACCCCCTGTAGCAGCTGGGAGACGTGGGACAGAGCGGCAATCGACGCCCTCCCACTCTCCTCCGCATCACGCAGCGCGGCATTCGCCGAACGCAACGCGTTCGAGCACAAGACTCCCGTGTCAGAACGGGAGCCCGGCCGCGCATCTTCGCCTAAAGCCGCGCGATCATCAACGCTTGGCTTCGGCACCACACCGTACCGCTGGTAATCCAGGGGCACGATGCGGCAACGCTTCGCCACCTCGCGAGGGGCCTTCGCGAGACGTCCATTAACCTTAATGGACGCCTCCGCCGCTTCGAACATGTCCACGACATGCTCAGCCAGCGGCAGAGATGGCATAGCGGTAGCCGCCGGCCTACCAGCTAACCACGGCCTATGGTCACGCTGGCTAGCCGGCAGCTCCATGGGTAGATCGGGCCGAACACTTACCAGCCACTGGCAAGCGTCCGACCAATCCTCCTCCGTGGCTAACTGCGAGCGCTCTACTAGACGAGGGCCTTCGTCTTCCTCCAGAGCACTCGCAGTTGACGTCGACGGCGGGTAAGCTGATACCCCTGGCAAGCCTGGAAAAGCATGCGGGCCCGAGAGAGCAGGCATGCTAAACTCCGCGGCTTGACCAGGAGCAGGCGCCGTGGCAGAGCGTGGGGTAAACACCGCCCTACCGCGGGCCTGACCAGCACCAGCGATACCATCGGCAAGCCGAGGTATGCGGTATCCGTGGTCAACAGCACCGCCCGGGGACACCTTCTGGACCGTGAAATCTACTCCTGCGAGAGTAGAACCACGGAACACGTCGCCTGTATTCCCCGCGAGGGGTGCACAGACGTCGTATTCCATGGCCACGTCCTCAGAAGGCGACCCTAGCAGGAGATCCTCTTCCTCCTGGCCAGAAAGATTAGACTCCGGGTCAGCAAAGAGAGCTAACCCGGACTGGCCAGGGAAGGTGCCATAGGAGGCTTTGACACCTTCGGCGCGCGGATACCCGGGGTCTGATGAGCAGACCGCGGGTCCCAGCAACAACCGTTGTCCACGGCCCCTCGGCGCGGCGCCATGCCTGCTGCCAGGGTCTTGGACTGCCCCCAACAAAGGGGCCACCTCTGAATCCACAAACGGACCGGACCTAAAGAGACCGGATTCAGAGGCGGGGATCACCTGCTCGTAAGCAGATGCCGAGGACAACAAAGGAGCTGGCCCAGGGAGCATGCCGCGAAGCAACTCTGGGACCAAATCCTTTATTGTCCTCTGCATCTCTTGCAACATTTCGGACCTGAAGGCCTCCATATCCACCGCGGATGAGGCCTTCCTCTTACCCTTCTTACAACCCTCCTTCTTCTTCTTCCTCTCTTCCTCCATCACCTTCTCCCTTGCCTGCAATGATAAAAAATCAGACATTAGGTCTCCCCCCCACTGCTTACATACGTCGCACTTCAGCAACGGTCCACAGGGACTGCAGCTGAAGCACAAGTGCGGAACGAAACGGTTTTTCAAAAACCTCCCGCAGGACGGGCAACCAGGTCTCTGAAACAGGACAAAGGACAGGGACAATGAGCAAGATAGTTAAGGTTAGCGAACTCAAAACCAACTAAAAAAGAGAGGGACAGGATCCTCAAGATCGCAAATCAAGAAGAACCAGCCTTGGACAAAACGTTAAATGTTAATAAAGGCCAAGGCCGATTATGACGTCATCACTCCCGTGACCAAATTAATCGATCCGCAACAAGCACCAAGTGCAAGAACGAATTGTATAAGTAACCGGAACATTCCCGTTGAATAGGCATATCGAGTACACAACAATCAGATATACAGAGATAACTCCTTCCAATTCTAGCATTGGCAAAAAGGGAAATTATCTCCCCTTTTGTTTATCAATAATTAGATACCTGACACTTGTACAGACAAACCATCCAACGTGATGTACCGGAGAACTCCACCATAGTACGCCTCTACATTCTCTCCACCGAAGGGGAAGGAATTGGATCAAGAGGGCAAAGTGAGAAGACCTTTATAACAGGCCTCCAACTCACTGAACATAGCTCTTTTGGTTAGATAACCTAACAGTATTAGTAGGAAATGGAACCGTGGTGGAGAGAAAACATATCCTCTTGTGCCGAGAAGTCCATCAAAGCTTCTACGTGATACCTGTGGACAAAACACAAAGAGAAATGAGACTTATGAAGCACCATGTTGTAAAAAACCAACACAAACAGGCGCTAATCACGGTAAGCGCGAGTCCCGGAAACACATTAAACCGGGACAAAACACGCTAGCATATCAAAGAAATCACCTGATAAAGAGATCCCGCTCCTTCTAAAGGTGAATCCTCCCTTTCCGACATGCTTCCAACGTACAAGAATCGTAAAAAACAAGGTAACGCGCAGAAAAGTATAGGTAACACAAAACCGCATGTAACCCTTTGCCAATAAATGAGCAAAGAGGAAGTAGTAGTCGGCGCATGCGCGGTGGTGGGGCGAGCATCCGCCGGACTACCTCTGACTCCCTGCCCAGTAGGGGCACCTAACTGTTTTTAATCTGAGTGTTTTATTGAGTGAAAGCCGATATTTAGCAATATCAAAAGTATTAGGGAGGTAAGTATACTCTTGATGTGAAACTCTGTGCGTGGGTGGCTGCCTGCGCCTGAGGAGCCTGCGCCCCCCTCACTGCTGGCCGAATCGCACGCGGCCTGGGCCGACACTGCGATGGTGGGTGGCCTCTGACTTGGCCACCTCCACCTCGAGCCTGCAGGGGACGATACGCAGGGGGTGCATGCGTCGCGAACGCGCTCCCGACGGAGCACTTCAAACTGCTCGCGCAGCGCCCTCTGGTTGTTGACCAGAGTAACCGTCTCCTGGAGGTGGCTACATCCCTCACCTCCAAAGAGACCAGGACCTGTCATAGGCGTATGCAGTAGCCTATTATACAGGTCCTGGGACGGGCACAGATTGTCCAAGGCAAATGTGCGCCTCGCCCGGACACTCCTGGTCACCACCCAAGTCATGCAGTCCAGAGCCAGGTTGATACCATCCTGGATGGCTCTCTGGACTGTGACCGGGCTTGGCTGGCGCGATGCGGATGCTGTTACCACCCCCTGTAACAGCTGGGAGACGTGGGATAGAGCGGCAATCGAAGCTCTCCCACTCTCCTCCGCATCACGCAACGCGGTATTGGCCGAACGCAACGCGTTCGAACACAAGACTCCCGTGTCAGAACGGGAGCCTGGCCGCGCATCTTCACCCAAAGCCACGCGGTCATCCACGCTCGGCTTGGGTACCACACCATACCTCTGGTAATCCAGGGGCACGATGCGGCAACGCCTGGCCACCTCGCGAGACGCCCATTCGCCTTGAAGGACGTCTCCGCCGCCTCGAACATGTCAACGACAGATACCGCCCCACCACGGCCCCGGCCAGCACCAGCGATACCCTCGGCAAGCCGAGGTATGCGGTATAGCTGGCCATCAGCATCGGCCAGGGCCACCTTCTGCGCCGTGAACTCTACTCCTGCGTGAGTAGAGCCATGGAATGTCGCCTGTATTCCCTGCGAGGGGTGCACAGACGTCATAATCCATGGTCACGTCCCCAGAAGGCGACCATAACAGGTAATCCCCTTCCTCCTCCTCCTGGCCAGAAAGATTAGACTCCGGGTCAGCAAAGAGAGCTAACCCGGACTGGCCAGGAAAGGTGCCATAGGAGGTACTGCCACCTGCGGCGTGCGGATACCCCTGGACTGATAAGCAGCCCGCGGGTTCCAGCGACAGCCGTCCACGACCCATCGGCGCGGCACCAAGCCTGCTGCCAGGGTCGTGGATCGCCCCCACTAATGGGGCCACCTCTGAATCGTCGAACAACGGAACCGGCCTACGGAAAGGTGATTACGGAAAGGTGATTCAGGTGGGGATTACCTGCTCTGAAGCAGACGCCGAGGACGACAAAGGATTTGGTCCAGGAAGCATGCCACGTAGCAACTCTGGAACTAGATCCTTTATCGTCCTCTTCATCTCTCCCAACATCTCAGACCGGAAGGCCTCCATGTCCACCGCGGACGAGGCCTTCCTCTTACCCTTCTTACTTCTTCTTCTTTTCGTTCGCTGATCATACCGCCAGTCCTGTAAGTGACTATCGACATGATCATAAGCGTTAAGTGCGTGGATCCATGGTTTATTAGAGTGCGCCGTGCGGCCTGGAACCTCCGTCTTCAGCACTCGAGGTTTCTGTCAGGGTTACCTCACCCTTACCTCCTTTAGTCGCCTCTTACGACACGCAGAGGATACGGAAGGTGTATTCTAAGCCCCACCTACAGGGCCAACCCTTCTTACTTACACCCTCTCTCTTCAGCTTCCTCTCCTCCTCCACTACCTTGTCCTTCGCCTGCAAACACAGAAACTCAGACATTAAGTTGCCCCCACAATGCTTGCATACCTCACACTTAAGCAATGGCCCACAGGGACTACAACCAAAGCAAAGGTGAGGCACAAATCTATCTTTCAGGAAGCGTCCACAGGACGAACAACCAGGTCTCTGAAACAGGACAAAGGACGAGGACAATGAGTAATTTTGTTAAGGTTAGAAACTCAAAACCAAACTAAGAGAGAGGGAAATGATCATAAAGATCAATAATTGAATAAAACCAGCGTTGGACAAAACTTTAATTGTTAATAAATAGCAAGGCTGATTATGACGTCATGATCCCATGACAGAAATTAAATCAATCCGAACCAACAACAAGGTGTGCGGACGAATTGTATACATAACCAGAACATGTTAGATTGGTTATTCAGACTACACAACCATCAGATACACAACGATAACAATGGCAATTACAGTTAATTTTCTTTAAATAATTAACCTCACCTCATATCATTACTCAGATACCTGATACCTTGTATAAACAAACCATCCAACATGATGAACTGGAGCACTCCACCAACTGTACGCCTCTTAACTCTCTCCACCTTCAGGGGAAGGAATTGGATCAAGAGGGCAAAGTGAGAAGACCTTTATACTAGGCCTCCGACTCACTGGACATAAAAATCTTGGTTAGATAACCTAACAGTATTAGTAGGAATGGAACCTTGGTGGAGAGAAACAAACCCTCAGATGCTGTGATGTCCATTACATATCATAACCGATACCTGTGGACATAAACACAAAGAGAGATTAGTCTTATATAGCACCATGTTGAAATAAAACATCTAAAACAGGCACTTATCACGGTAAACGCGAGTCCCGGAAACACATTACACCGGGGAAAACTCGCTAGAATATATTAGAAATCACCTGATATAAGGATCCTGCGCCCTCCTCCGGCGAAGCCACTTTATCCGACATGTCCAGGTACTATCCTTCTAATATATTCACTCTCTTAAGACTATAAAATGCGTTGATAACAGTGAAAGTTGAAAAAAACACAAAAATATGTGTTCTCTCTGCCAATAAATTAGCAAAGAGGAAGTAGTAGTCGGCGCATGCGCGGTGGTGGGGCTGGCATCCGCCGGACTACCCTCTGTCTACCTGCCCAGTAGGGGCACCTAACTGTTTTTATTCTGAGTGTTTATTGAGTGAACGCCGATATTTAGCAATATCCAAAGTATTAGGGAGGTAAGTATACTCTTGAAGTGAAAGGGCATTTCTCAAAATCATTACAGATTACAGAAGCCATTTTTAGCTGGGTTGAGTATCGAAGGGTTAACCCCTCAATTATAAGACAACTCTACAGGTACGCTGTTAAAAACCGTGACTAATTTAACTGCAACCTGTTGCTGTTCAAAATATTCAAGAAAATATTCCTTACATCATACAGAATTTGCCATTTTTACTCTATACGGGTTAAGAGCAGAGTAGTCCAGAAGATATGTATATTATGTTGTCATTCACCTGCAAAGCCCCGGGAGTGGGGTGTCTGATTACGATCACATCAGTATAGCTAGACATCATCACAATTGTATCTGAAATGACAAGATGTAGGCATGAGCGATTACTGATTTGAGTGATCACGATCGGTTATTTAAAATAAATCGTGATTACTCGATTAATCAGCCCGAGTATAAATAGCAACAAAAGCATATCAATGACGAAAGGTGCAATGGTTTTTAGAAATGTCTATTTGAAAGTCAAGAGAAAACTATTTTTTGAAAATGTATCACTGAAATGTCTGGCTTGATTTTCGAGCCAGTCCTTCTAGTGATACATTTTCAAACACTTGTCCACCAAATGGACATACATTAGCTGAGCAAAATGTACATTTTCGCATTAAAGAGTAATTAACACGTAGATTTTGAAATATTTCTGCAGCAGAAATTATTCACGATTATTTGATTATTTAATCATGTTATTGCGCAAGCTTAAAAAAATGATCACAAGTTAAACCTTCTGTAGATATTTATACTGGCATAGCATGACAATGTTGCATAGGGCCTTACCGAGAGGATCTTAAACTAACTGCCATTTCATATCAAATTTACCACACAAGTTTTGTTAGATTTCAGTTGGAATAAACTTTAATCTAAATGAGATCTTACTAAACGAGTGTGATAAATTTGATGAGAAATGACAACGATTTTGAGATTCTATTTATCATATAAATTATTATTTCTAATTTCCACACAGATTCTGTCACTACTTTTCAATGAACAGAACAATCATTGTCACATCTTAACAGATTTAACTAATATGCCAAGTCCTTAATAGACCTTTCCAATTTATTCATCCATCATATGACATGATAATTAACTATGTGACATGTAGAATGACATCATAATCAATGACATCATTATGACGGCATGAATAACAATGACATAGATAAGTACGTCACGAACGCATACTTGAAGACGCACTATGCATTGTTGTATGAATTGTATGTCTTTACTATTTAATAAACATTCTTTTGAATATTTTGAAACTAATTTGACTAGACGCTGTTGCTGCCATACCCAATCAAATTAGTTACAACAGCTCCACTATATTGTTTTCTGGAAATTGATAGTCAGGGAGTTCAGAGATCGATCGATCCTAACACGAGCGTGGTGTGGGTGGAGCTTAGCTAGAGATGGGTGGGCATAGACAAAACTGGAAAGGTCCATTGACACTTGCCAGCCTAACATATAGGTTATTACGGCGACATGATCAATGGATTAGTAGAATTGATTTCACAGCAAATATCACACTAAACATACAAACTCGATTAACAAGATCACACCGACATATTTTGTGTAATAACTGATATAGCATAGATAAATAGGCTTACTGCCAAAAATAAACGCAAAGAGTGCAATAGACCTTCCAAGTTTATCTACTGATCGTATGACGTCATAACCAACTGTGTGATTTGTATGCGGATGTCATAATCATTATGTCATAAATAAATGGCCCGTCTTTAACTCTTAATAGTCTGACATGTTGTACAAATTGTATGTCTACTATTTAATAAACATGCTGTTGAATATTTTGAAACTAATTTAACTGGGCATAGGCAGCAACAGCGCCCTGTTAAATTAGTTCTAAAATATTCAATAGCTTACCTGTAGTTTTCTGGAAATTGATAGTCAGAGATTGATCGATCACAACACGATCAAGGTGTGGGCGGGGCATAGCTAAAAATGGAAAGGTCCATTGCGCTAGTTGGCTGTACGTAGTTCCCGCAGAATAAGTTTATATTTAGCCATTATGCTCCAGGAAATATTATGCACTGATATTGGTTTTGCTTATCATGTTAAAAATCAATAGCTCTATATACATTATGCTGAATGTCTACCAAATAATCATGGTAAAAAATTATCCAGTTACTACATCATATATTGATTCACCGCATGATATACAATGTATCATATTACAGATAAGAATCACATGATCATACACTTTAAAATTACATGACTTACCCTCGAGTGTTTCTCCTTTCTTTGCTGATGAAGTTGCTTCATTCAGTGTGACGACTGTTCCACCCAATCTTTGCATTGCAGCTGTGAAAGAACAGCTTGTCCGTGTGCTCACCTCGTAGAACATGGACGCCATCACTTTACCCTGTGAGAAGCATTTATTGGCAGATGAGGACAGGCATTCAAACATCCAAACAGCGACTTGGATTTCAGTATACATTTGTATGTGGGTGGTCTTCATAAAGCAATTAGTTGCGTAGTAAAAATCTTTATCAAATTTATTTTCCCCAGATCAGGAATGAAATTGGTAAATGCTAGTTTACAGGAACATATGTCCTGCATTAGAACCAGATCAGTAACTTAATAAGAACCTTTCCCGGATAAACAAACATACAAACTGAAATGCAATCGCATCATCCCCTTATTAGGGTGCTAATAGTAAGTTACTAAATTCAAAAATTCCATCTGACACTCAAGCATACTTTGCTTATCCAAGTGATATCCCAAACTCAAAACTTAACACTCAAGCCAGCCAAGTGAAGCGGTCTTGAGACACGTTTACTTCCAGACTAAGATAATGCTTTTGAAAGTTTACCACTGGATCAAAAAAGCATCCGCTTTTGTTTCTACGAGAATTCTTAATACTTACCAGATGTACTATTATGATAATGTCTATTATCTAGTCTAGCTCAAAATAAACAATTAAAACTCCGCACTCTCCTGGTCCTGCCCACATTGTGTCCGGGAATTACCATAGCCGCAGGTACCGAGTCAATTCCCAATCACAGTCAGATTTGTTTTATATTTGCCTTGACAAACAGCGAAAGCAGCTCAGCCTCACCTCAGCGGGGCGGCTGAGGCGGGGCCATAGTACATCTGGTAAGTATTAAGAATTCTCGTAGAAACAAAAGGGGATGCTTTTTTTATTCTACTTCGAATAATACTTACCAGATGTACTATTATGATAAATTCCGGGTTTCAACAGCCAAGAAATACAGGTGGGAGGAGGTGAGGCTCCAACCGGCACTCATCTACCATCCAACAGAGAAGGTTGTGAAGAGACTAGAACCCTGGCATACGCTTGGGTTCTGCCATCTGACTCATAGAGTGCTAAACTTCCATGGTCTAGACCACGCTCCCCCCCCTCTTTTGTCCGCACAAAATTCAGAGGGCTGTCAATGGGGATGCAACACCCACGAGACCCGTGTCAGCCCAAGTCTCAGCTAGGGCGGTCCAGTAGAGTGCAAAGAAGCTACTACAACTTTTAATTTAGAAAAAATATCAGCATATCGATTAGGTTTTCAAATTGGAATGAGTCTAATGTCTGTTTGAGAGGATAAGTATACTCTTATACCAGACTATTTACCTAAGCAGTCTGATATTTCGACTGTAAGTAAATTATTTATAGTCACTTAATTAATGTAACCACTCACCATTTTGAGTGCTTGGTCTTTTCTTGTTCATCACAGGAGCTCGGCCAAATCCACGGTCGTTCTCAGGTCATGTGCATAGCCATTGTTCAGTGCAGGTGGAAGAACTTGTGATGTGTGCGATATAGTGGTCGGATGTGGCTTAGTTTAGATTCGATAAGTTGGCGACGGCTACCGGATTAAGTGCGCTGGAGATGTCGCGAAGGTAGAAATCAGTGAATGACGACTCGGCATGCCATTGTGCTACAGACATCACCTCCTCTAATGAGACACCCGTATAAAGGGCCGATGATGCTGCTAGTGCTCGGACCTGATGGGTATTCGCACGATCAATCTGCTTTCCTGTAGCAATTTTGTGCAACATCGGAATAGTGTCAACTATGCAACGAGAAATAGTATCTTTCGAGGCGCGCAAATGAGGAGCTTTGAGACATAACCACAGAGATTTCGGGTCATCTCTCCACTCCTCAGTACGTTTCTTATACATTTTCAGACATCTGACAGGACACCAAGCAGAAGAGTTTGGGTCATGTCTAGTTAAGCTTGGCAAATTGATCGGCTGTCCTGGATATTTAAGTGACTGATTCTTTGCCAGGAAACAAAGACGTGGAAGTAGTCTTAAACCTTTACCCGTGACGACAAAACGGTCTTGTTCGGCAGAAAGCGCATGTATTTCGCTTCTCCTTCTCGCCGATGCTGCTGCAACCAAGAAAACTGATTTAATAGTTAACAGTTTAATGTCTATAGATCTAATTGGTTCAAAGGGAGCATGCCCTAAAACCTGTAGAACAAGAGATAGATTCCATGCTGGGATAGGAATTGGCTGTCTAGGTCGCAGATTGCTCATTCCTTTAATAACTTCATTCAGTGTCATTTTCCACTCCTCCAATGGCCAGACTGGGAATGACTGAAGCTAATGCAGACTTATAAGCTGCTAGGGTTGAAGTTTGTCAACTTCGTATAAATGACAGATAAAATCTGCTACGTGTTGAACAGATGCAGAAAAGGGATCAATATCTCTTCCCTTACACCATTCTGCAAATTTGTTGATTCTATAATTATATGTTTTAGTGGTTGAACCTCTTCTGGCTGAAGCGACAAACTTTGCCACTTGCTCAGAAAAGCCACCCTTAATTGCACGCTGCTTGATAACATCCATGCAGTCAATTTGAAAATTTCTGGTCTGTCGTGGAGGTACAGACCCCTGTTCCGAGAGATTAGATCTCTTCTGTCTGGAAGAGGGATTGGATCAAAAAATGATTGAATGCGCATGCGCGGAGAGACGAAAATATTCGGGAGTGAAAATTAAACAAAAATTACAAATTTTACTGCACAAATTTTTAGAAATCTGTCTGTTCTTACTGTTTATTTAATCATAAATGTATACTTCTTATAATTGCATGATCTGTACTTGTCTGCCATAGCAATATTTCTATATTAACCCATGAGTTACCGGTTTTCGTAATTACTAGAATGAATCACCATGGAAACTGACCGATCATACCAAGCCCAGAAACACTTAAGGAAATATATTTCACAACCATTATTATAGATTTGCCCCCAAGGTCTACACAGTACAGCCAACAGGACAAATATCAGTTCACCAATCTATTAGTAAACATAAAAAATAGTGCTAGAAGCTGTACTCATGAGTCTAGGCAAATTACAGAAATATGTCAATCTTAAAGTCGATGAACCAGACGGAGTGAAATATGAGACAAGCCCGTAGCCAAATTGACTGGAGCATAATGGTCGACCTTAAGACAGAAGATGCTGCTAAGTTCCTGTATCAGAAATTATCTGACATAATATCTCAAAACATTCCAATGTCAAAACCTTGTGCTAAACCCAGGATGAAGAAAAACATATGGATAAACAAACATGTTCATGACACAGTTAGAAAAAAGCGTAAAGCGTATAGGAAATACAAAAAGACAAAAGATAACAGAGATTACATGAAATACCAACAGGCAAGAAATACAGATACAGCACAGATTAGAGAAACCAGGTATCAATTTGAAAAGAAAATAGCTACTGAAAGTACCACAAACCCGAAGGCTTTCTGGAACTATGTAAAGAGTAAGTCAACAATAAAGGAAAATATCGGAAATCTAAAATGCCCAGAAAGCAATGATAATGCCACAACTGACATGGAAAAAGCAAATATACTCAATGACTTTTTCTCAAGTGTTTTTACAAAAGAGGAACAGGATATAATCCCAGAATTTCAATCAAGAAATGATGGTATATTCTTGGCTGATATTATGATTACACCTATGTCAGTGGAAAAGAAACTCCAACAATTGAAAGTGGGCAAAAGTAAAGGACCAGATGGCATACACACAAGAATCCTGTCAGAGATGGCCAAAGAATTGAGTATTCCAGTGAGCATACTATTCAATAAATCACTAGAAGGGGTAGTTCCGGATATATGGAAATCTGCTGATGTTGTATCTACAAGAAAGGACCAAAATGTGATCCGGGTAATTACAGACCTGTCAGTCTAACATGCATTTTATGTAAAGTACTTGAATCATATGTACGAGACGGTATCATGGATCATTTAGAACAAAGCCATCTCATAACTGATTGTCAGCATGGATTTAGGTAAAAAAGATCTTGTAAAACACAGCTGCTAGAATACCTTGAAGTAGTAACTCAACTCTTAGACACAAGTGAGCCAATTGACGTAATTTATTTAGACTTCAGAAAAGCTTTTGATACGGTAGCAGATGCAAGACCACTGAAAAAATACGAGCCTACGGAATTAGTGAGAAACTAGCCAAGTGAATTGAAAGCTTCCTAACAAATAGACAACAACGAGTACAAGTAAACACCTCAAAGTCAGAATACAAGAATGTCACAAGTGGAGTGCCGCAAGGTAGTGTACTAGGGCCGGCTCTTTTTATACTGTTTATAAATGATCTACCTGATAATATAGAATGTATTTGCAAAATATTTGCAGACGATACTAAACTAATTGGTAATCCGGAAAAATCTGATATCCAGAGAAATGTTGACAGGGCATTCAAATGGTCATTGGATTGGCAGTTGAGATTTAATTCAGCCAAAATACAAGTTCTGCAGTTAGGAAACAACAATCCTGATATCCAATACATTATGACAGATACGGAAACGCACTCGCCTATAACCCCTACACACTGTGAAAAGGATCTAGGCATCTATATCGATGACAAACTTACTTTCGACACTCATATTAACACCATCACAACAAAAGCTAACTGTATATCAGGAATCACGAAAAGAACTTTTAGCCGCATGGACAAGACCACCTTTCTTCTTCTATACAAGACATTAGTGAGGCCCATTGTAGAATATTGTAACTCTGTCTGGTCACCACACCTCATGAGACAGTCAAGAGCTATAGAAGCAGTACAGCGCCGAGCT
This sequence comes from Chaetoderma sp. LZ-2023a, assembly GCA_034401795.1. Taxonomy (NCBI): domain Eukaryota; kingdom Metazoa; phylum Mollusca; class Caudofoveata; order Chaetodermatida; family Chaetodermatidae; genus Chaetoderma; species Chaetoderma sp. LZ-2023a. The sequence continues at coordinate 161,652,085 of CM067369.1, read as the reverse complement.
ACCCAACTAATTCCTACAATGAAAGGTCTGCAGTACGAGGACAGACTACGACAACTAGGGTTATTTTCTCTTAAATACCGGAGAACTCGTGGGGACTTAATCGAAGTATACAAACTGAAGAACAATATGTACAACCTAGACCAATCCATTTTCTTTAGAGAACCTAGCTCCAACATAACAAGGGGACACAATTACAGAATAAGAGTAGACCACTGTAGCAAGAACATACGGAAATTCTCCTTCACCAAAGGAATTGTGCCACAGTGGAATGCACTACCAGAACACGTTGTTGAAGCAAAAAACATCTCCAATTTCAAATCAAAACTACACACATCTGTGCGGAATTAAGTACAACTTTGATTAACCTAGGACACATGTATCACATACATTTACAAGATAAGGTTGCGTTGGCTCTAGGTGTGGAATCTGTGCCATACTGCCATATGTACAAATCATATAATACTGAATTTAAATAAGGAATATAGCAATTTATTAATATTAGTAGATAGGATACTGCCACTGTATAAAAATAACATGTACAGTACATAGGAAAATAGTTTGAGTTTGGTCAGTGGACTTGGTGTGGTATCCGCGCCGTCCCATGCATTAATTAATATATGGCCAAATCCCAATCCCAGATGCATTGTAATAGTGTTGACATGGTGGGGTAACTGCGCCAATCCATAGGTGTGCGGCTTCGGTATCGAGTGCTTGTCCCACCGACAGTCATGCACCTACTGGGTTATTGGTTGATATGTGTATATGTTGAACATATGTGATTATGTATGTATGTATATGTATAGGTGTGTGTATGTATGAATATATGTAAATGTGTTGTATATGTGTACATGTATGTGTTATGTTTATATGTATGTATATGTATGTAGGTATATACATGTATGTATGTATATATAAGTATATATGTGGGTATGCATGTACGTACGCATGTGGGTATAATGTGTATATGGGTACGGATGTCTCCACATAGTGTACATAGTAGCTAAATGAAGTCTAAATTAAATGACTGTTTGCGGAATCCGCGCCAGTTGAATTTGTACAAATTTGTGAATTACATAGACAGGAACATATAATTACTGATGATACCACTTCTCTCTTTAAGCATTTGCATTAACTTATAATGTAATACTGCCGGGACAATAAAAAGCCAACGGCTTATGTCCTGAGACAATGATGATGATGATGACTGCAGACCAGAAGGTCCAGCAGATCCGTAAACCATGATCGCCCTGGTCAATAAGGGGCGATCAGTAGCACTTGGCACATACCCTCTCTTATCTTTGCCAGAACTTTTGGGATGAGAATCGTTGGAGGATACGTATATGCGTACATTCCCTTCCAACTTATCGCCAGTGCGTCTACCGCTAGAGCTTGCGGGTCCAGGATCGGTGACACGTAAGTGACCATCTTTGCGTTTTGTTTCATCGCAAACAGGTCCACATTTGGCTTGCCCCAATGTTTGAATAGAACCTCCGCTACCGATAGGTTGAGCTGCCATTCCGTCGGACGACAAACCGTCCTTCGACTGAGCGCATCCGCTAGGATGTTCAGTCTTCCTGGAATGTGTGCTGCCCGAAGAATAACATTCCTCTCTTGGCACCACAGCAGAAGGTTCCAAATCATCATACACAACTCCGGTGATCTGGTCCCGCCTTGGCGATTCAAATAAGACACCACTGTTGAGTTCTGTCCTTATTAGGACAATCTTGTCTTGAACTAAATTCTCGAACTTTCGAAGTGCCAATACTACTGCTAACAGTTCGAGAACATTGATATGTTTCTGCGCATTGGTCCGATCCCATTCCCCTGACACTGACTGATCGTCCAATACTGCTCCCCGACCCGTCGTCGATGCATCTGTGAAAATGGACATCTGAGGTTGAGGAGGTTGTAGAGGAACACCTCGCAGGAGATTCTGTTCTGATAACCACCACTGAAGGTGGAATATCAATGGTTCTTTTACTGGTATCCTCAGAGATAACGGATCCGTTCTCCGAGACCAGAATGACATTAGATACATCTGAATTGGCCTGCGCCTGAGTGCCGCATAAGGAACCACATTCTCCAGAGATACTAGTAAACCCAGTATTCTGCGAAATTGACGCGCCGTCAGATATGCTCCTAGAGAAACCGACTCCAGAACTGCAATCAGGCTCTTGACTCTACTCTCCGCCGGAAAAGCTACGCCGTCTCTGAGATTGAAAAATATTCCCAGATAACCAAACTCCTGGGATGGAGTCAATTCTGATGTCTCTAGATTCACAATCCATCCTAGATCCTTTAATAAGGCTAGGACTACCTGAAGATTGTTGCGCAGAGTGACTGGATTCCCCGCCTTTAGCAGGTCCTTGAGATCTGGATGCCCGATGGGCATCACGGCCAGACGGACGGAAGGGCGATCTTTGGCGCTGCCTCTGTTGCTCTTGCCGATGCTGCCTGTAGGACTGCTGTGGCTGTGTCCTCTTATTCGACTTCCACGACTTGCCGACTACTTCCTGTTCAGCAACCATTGACGCGACCTTGGATAAGGCTTGTCGTGCCGAGCCGCCGAACAAGCCTGGACCGATAAAGGGTGCAGAAGACAATGCAGCCCTCATCTCCGGTCCTGGTTCTACACAATCGAGAACCATTCTCCGTCACTCTGCCAATGTTCTGGTGATCACCCTGGCCAGGCAATCTTGAGACAAGCGCATGGTGTCCCAAATAACTCCGCGAGCAGCCTCTAGCACTTGTCCACCTTCCGCCGTGCAGGCCAGCATACCCTGCAGGACGGTACATCCGTGCGAGAGCGCAGCCATGGCTGCCCTCGCCGCATCTTCAATGAGCATCAGCTCATTGAACGGATCTTTGTTAACTTCGGAAACTAAGGGACGAGAACGCCCCTTAGATTTCCCAGCCAACGGCCTATTCAACGCCTCTCGTTACCCGACGGAAAGCCGTGGAACCCCGGCATACTGATGATAGGCCTGCTCAGGAAAACAGACCCTACTCCTTATCCCCTTCGGGGCTTTGGGCAGCGCATACTCTGGCTGGACCAGACGATATGCCGCAACCTCCAACATGTCGGAAGTCTGCGTGTCCAAAGGGAGTGTCGGCATGGCCGAAGAGCAACTTGACAGAGCGCTAGCCGCTCGCTCTGCCATCCGTTCCATCGCCGGATCAGCTTCGGTGCAGAAAACGGATTCGTCCATCAATGAACTACCATTTTCATCTTCCCTTTCACCCTTGGATGAGATGGCCACCGACGATCCATGCTGAGAGCTATGGGCCGCACTTCTAATACCATGAAGCGCGTCCATAGCCCGACTACCAGCGGCACTGGTGTCCAACGAATCGCCGGACACGGATTCACCGCAGTCCATCGGCTCCAGCACGGGAGGCGGGTCCACGGCCGCTTTCACTACGGCAGGTGTCGGCATTCCAAGAGGAGCCGCACATAACGCCATCGGGATGCCGCTAGGAACCGCAAAACACGGCTCCACCGACAACGCGTGTTGCACGAAATCCGGATGGAAAATGCCCGACGGAACGTCGACATCACCATCTGCTTGGCAGACCAGTACAAAACCCGAGGGAGATCCCTGGGATGTACTGGGCATAGCCGTCATCGAGATATCCGGCATCTTCCATCAGAAAAAGATCTTCCTCCTCCCCCGCCGGCTCTTGAGCCAACGACAGAGAAGGGACAGGTGCTCGTCCCTCCGCAGAACTAGCCGGACCGCGCAGGCCACACAATGATGGCCTGAATACTTCCGCTTCATGAACCTGTTGCACTTCTGGTACGTGTCCTGGTTCTTGGCTTTCTGCGGACACAGAGAAGAATTAAAACGCTGCACATGACAAACGATGACGAGCAATACGCACAATTGACTTGATTGTAAAATAAATTACTTAGAAAACATTAACTTTCTCTTAAATTAATGATAATCAAGCCATAGGCAGGAAAATATTTGAAACTTTTTAAAGTGAAAATTAATAAACACAACTTGGAAGTTAACTAACGTTAATACAGCCAAGAATTAAATGCTGATCGCTACAAACACCCTCGACAATAAAGCGAAAGCTAAAAATCGGCATAAACAGAGTGCATAGATACGTGAAGCCAAGCGAAATAAACATCAAGGGCGCAGCCATCTTGGCTAAGAGCGCATCCATCTAAGGAAGAACCGAGTCGCAAGAGAAAAGAACCGAGTACCCGGATTAACACTAAAAAGTTAACGGGTACCGAGCGACTCCAACAATGGCTACCATTTTATAATAATGTGCCAATATAAGGAAATTTCAAACAGTTATTATGGCACGAATGTATAAATTCTAGATTGATACAACCTGCCCCTGTGATGATTTCCCTTTGTCTTCCATGATGTCAACAATAACGCACTCCAACAACGCTTAAATTCAGTTAAAATTGAGAATTTTAAGAGCTTGAAAAAACGTGAGTTTCTCAAGTCGCAAAATAGACGAATCTGACTGTGATTGGGAATTGACTCGGTACCTGCGGCTATGGTAATTCCCGGACACAGTGTGGGCAGGACCAGGAGTGCGCGGAGTTTTAATTGTTTATTTTGAGCTAGACTAGATAATAGACATTATCATAATAGTACATCTGCTAAGTATTACTCGAAGTAGAAATGCCTGGCTCAATAGCCGAGCTAGTGATTGCAGTTGTACATTTTCTAAAATAGTCTTCTCTTGACCTGTGTATGGCCATTTACTAAATAAACATTCTGATTTTCTTGACAATTAACCATTTAATGACCTACCCTGCCACAACCGGCCTTTGCAGTGTTTTTGTGGAATGTCTCTCTGTAGACCAAGAGAAGGCTATTTTTTCCCCAGTCATTTCAGTAGTAAATTTAGTCTCCTCTTGGCCTGAAAATGGACATTGACTATGCAAAACGTAAATTTTCTTGATAAAGCTTGAGCTTTAACGATTTAATACGCAAATTTGTTCAAGAAAATTTAAATTTTGTCATAATAATGTTCATTTGCAGACCAAGAAGAAATTTTACCACTGGAATGACTGGCTCGGTTATAAAAAATAGTCTTCTCTTGGTCTGCAAATGGACATTTCTCAAGACAACTGCAGAAGCCATTTTTGACTGATATGCGTGTTAAAGGGGTAAAGGGATACAAACTAGTAGATAACCAGTAAGACTATTAGTATAATATACTGGTCACTAGCACTGCAGGGTAGTGGCCCCTCCAGCTTAAGTTCAAACCCTCGAATATAACAGCTATGACAAATCAATTTAGTCTTACCTTGAGAATATGATCTAAAGGTCTATCTCTTTGCACTGATGTACGGAAATTATGTGCGAGGTTGAAGAGTTGGTGACAAAAGTCTTTGGTGAAGTGAGACACCTGAAGAACATGATGACCGGCTAGGCCAGCCATCTGGTGAGATGCCAGAGCCAATGGTTGATTTATAGTGGCAGACAAGAAAGATGGTTGAGGCGGTGCTGAGCCAAGGTCTTTACGAGATGCATCACCTGCTTGTAAGCCATCTGCAAAATTATTAAACACCATTATAAAAGTATTTATTTCTAAGGTCAAGAACTGACTAATGTGTGATGATTAACTTATCATTTAACGACACTAAATTGTAAGCTTTAAATATTCTATGGCTATTTTCATCTTGAATAAGAATTTATTACAATTAAGGGATTCGATCTGCAACTCAAGTGTCTGATGTCGTAATCAAATACATCACAAAATATTCAACAGAATGCTTATTAAATTGTAAAGTCGTCAAAGATATAAAATTTGCAAACTTTAGTGACAGCTAACATGTGACGTATTTGACTATGGCATCAGATACTTGACTGACACATCAGATTCCTCTATTTTAATGGTTAATAGCAATAAGTATAAACGTCAAATAGTGTATTCTTTATTATACATCATAAAATATATAGACCATACATCAACACGTGTCTCCTTTCAAACACGGCGAATGGAGTAAACACCAGCAGGTGTTTCCCTGCCCAATATATTACACTCAGGCATGGCTAACCCCTTTATTGGCTGAGCCACCAAAGAAGATTTCCATAGTGCTCTTTAGACACTTAATTCCAATAGCAGATTTTAGAAAATTTACTATTGGAATGACTATCTTGCATATCATCCTCTTGGCTGGGTGCTTCAATAAGCTAGCCAGTCAATGGACCTTTCCGGTTTTAGCTATGCACCACCCATCTCTAGCTAAGCTCCACCCACACCTCACTCGTGTTGTGATGGATCGATCTCTGAACTCCCCGACTTTTTTCCAGAAAACTATACAGGTAAGCCATTATTTATTTTGAAACTAATTTGACTGGGTGCCGTTGCTGCCTATGGCAGTAACAGCACCCAGTCAGATTAGTTTCAAAATATTCAACAGAATGTTTATTAAATGGTAAAAAACATACTATTCCTACGTGTCAGACTTTTAAGCATTAAAGACGGACTAAATCACGTCATTCATGCTATAATTATGATGACATCCTACATGTCACTTAGTTGTTTATGACGTCAGATGATATATGGATAAACTGAAAATCAATAGTGAATGAAAAGAAATTGCCTCCTCTTGAGCCTTGGTCTGCAAATGGAGATTCACTAAGCCAAACTTGAGATTTTCCTGACCGATCCCGACTATCAAATGTTTAACACAGATGCAAGCAGATTTATGGTTGGCCACAGCAATGGAGGGATCTGATCTGTTACTCTGTGACATCGTAAACAATGGATGTATCTGGTCAGTCCGTCAAGGATATGACATAATTAATTACGTCCAATATAGGTTGGCATCACAATCAGAATTGACATAAATATTCCATCATGAACTTGGCGTAGTCTGTCAGTTGTACAAATTGTATGTATTTATCATTTAATAAACGAAATCAAGGATTTCTTTTTTCACGAGAGAGTTGATACTTACCTCCCTAATACTTTTGATATTGCTAAATATTGGCTTTCACTCAATAAACACTCAGATTAAAACAGTTAGGTGCCCCTACTGGGCAGGGAGTCAGAGCGTAGTCTGGCGGATGCCAGCCCCACCACCGCGCATGCGCAGACTAGCACTTCCTCTGACTAATTTATTGGCTGATACACATGCAACTATAAAGAGCCTGAAGACCGAGCCTCTGTGGGGTGGAGAGGCCGGGTCCGTATCTAGGGAGGTAAGTATCAACTCTCTCGTGAAAAAAGAAATCCTTGATTTCGTTTATTTCACATCAAGAGTATACTTACCTCCCTAATACTTTTGATATTGCCAGAATTCGACAGTGAATTCGGCGGGAGGGAGGCGAGGTCAAAAGACCAGCTCATCCCTATACGCTTTTCTGCGTTTAAGGCACTTAAACTTCTGAAACTGTATGAAAAAACAGTCAGGATTTGACTAACCATCGGATAACACCCCCGATGTATGAGAGATGACCGAATGTCATATGCGCTCCCCCCCCCTCCTTCCTGGGAGGAAGAGTCGAATGACCTCAATGTCCTATACGCTCTCTACGTACAAGTGCCATGTACTACAGGACAGAGACGAAAAAACTCCATTTTCGTATACTCTCAACAATGAACCACATAAATACACAAAACCATCATCATATTAATAACGGGTAACGTGACAAGACAATCAACAATGGACAACACATACACAAGACTGACCTTGTTGAAATGGCTGCTGACATCCTCTTCCCATTGGTGAAGATCGATGCAGTCCCAAATTAGTGGTTGTTTCCATAAATTAATTGTGAAATATATAAGCAATGAGGAAACCCCATCAAAAATATATATGCCTAGTTATTTTTTCAAAATTGACAAGGCGAGAGGATTAGAGGTGTCACGGAGATAATGGTCTGTAAAACTTGACTCACAGTGCCACTGAGCCACCGACATAATATCATCCACAGGGACCCCATTAAATAGGGCAGTGGATGTCACTACGCCGCGGACACTGTGAGCCTTGGCCACGTCAACCTGCTTCCCGGTGGCGGATTTATGGCAAAACTGAATGCATTCTACAATCCACCTGGAAATGGTGTCCTTAGAAGCCCTGCCATGGGGTTCAATATATGACAACCATAACGCTGACTGATCGGTGCGCCACTCCGCCGTACGTTGTTTGTACCGGCGAAGCGCCCGGACAGGACACCATGCTTTAGAATTAGGATCATATCTAGTTAAAGCAGGCAAAATAATAGGTTGACCTGGATATTTCAACGACTGATTTTTAGCCAAGAAATTAATCCTAGGTAGCAGCTTAAGGCCTTCCCCTGAAACCACAAAACGGTCATCCTCGGCTGATAAGGCATGAATCTCACTCCTACGCCTAGCCGAGGCCGCAGCAATTAAAAACACAGTCTTCAGTGTTAATAGTTTCATAGAAATGGAACTAAGTGGTTCAAACGGCTTATCACCTAGTACTTGAAGCACTAGCGATAAACTCCAAGACGGAATCACCGGTGGATTCCTTGGTCTTAGATTGCCCATGTCTTTAATTAATACATTTAATGTATTCACTTCATCACTTCCCCTCTTAGCCAAGCAAGGAATAACAGACATTAAAGCTGACTTATAACCAGCAATAGAGTTAGGCTTGAGGCTATAGGCATCATAAAGGTGACAGAGGAAATCAGCTACTATCTGAATAGATGCATCCATTGGATCAATACATCTTTTTGAGCACCATTCTGCAAATCTGTTGATTTTATAATTATATGCTCTGGAGGTTGACCCCCTCCTGGCTTTGGCCATAAACATGGCTGCTTGCTCAGAAAAGCCCTCCTTAATTCTAGATTCCTTGACAACATCCACGCAGTCAATCTGAACATTGACGGATTGTTGTGAATGGAAGATAATATCGTCCATCAGAGGCAGAGGAACCGGATTGCAGACCAGAAGGTCCAGCAGATCCGTATACCATGATCGGCTTGGCCAATCCGGGGCGATCAGAAGCACTTGGCATTCCTCTTGTCTGATTTTCTGAAGAATTTTTGGAATCAGGATTGCTGGAGGGAATGCGTATGCATACATTCTCCCCCAGCTGATAGCTAACGCATCTGTTGCGAAAGCGCTTGGATCCGGAATCGGAGAGAAGTACGTCGTCATCTTCGCATTCTTCTTCGTTGCGAACAAATCGATGTTGGGTTTCCCCCAATGGTCGAACAGACGATCCGCCACACATTGATTTAGTTGCCATTCCGTGGGTAAAACACTCATCCTTCGGCTCAATGAGTCTGCTAGCAGGTTTAACCTTCCCGGAATATGAACTGCTTTCAAGGTAATCTGGTGATCCAGACACCAACAAAGCAGTTTCCATGTCATCATACAGAGACTGGGCGACTTCGTTCCGCCCTGGTGGTTTATGTAAGTCACAACTGTTGAGTTGTCTGAACGAATAAGAACAATCTTGCCCTGAACTTTCTGTAAGAAATGTTCCAGGCCCAGGACTACTGCTCTTAGCCCCAGTAGATTTATATGTTCCTTTGACTGTTCCAGATTCCAAAGCCCTGATATCGTGGACTCTTCCAGGCAAGCTCCCCAGCCCTCCATCGATGCATCTGTATACACAGTCACCTGAGGGTGGGGAGGGGTTAGCATAACCCCCACCAAGAGATTCTCTGTGTCCAACCACCATTGCAGGTGATGAATCAGAGGCGCCAACACTGACACATTCGAGTCCAGCGAACCTGTACTCTGGGTCCATTGTGTCATGAGAAATAACTGGATCGGCCGCCTACGTAAGGCGGCCTGAGGAATGACTGGTTCCAATGAAACCATCAACCCCAGCATTCTCAAGTAAACCCGTGCCAGGACATGACGACTGTCGCACACTGACTGAATTAATGAGATGAGTTTCTGAACTCTCTCCTGAGTAGGATAAACATATCCTGTCTCTAGATCGAAGAACATCCCCAGGTAAACAAACTTCTGGGATGGAGTCAGCTCTGATTTTGGGAAATTGATCATCCAGCCTAAGTCTGTGAGAGTTTTCAAAACAATCTCCAGACTGGCCGACAAACTATCCCGGGTGTGCGCTTTCAACAGCCAGTCGTCTATGTACGTGTGGACTGCTATGCTTCTCCTGCGGAGGTATGCGGTGATCGCAAGAACCACACGGGTGAAAACCCGAGGAGCCGTGGAAATTCCGAAGGGTAGCACCCTGAATTCCCACTGTCTGCCCTGGAATGCAAATCTCAGGAAGCGACGGAAACTCCTGTGTATGGGGATGTGGAAATAAGCGTCCTTCAAATCTATCGACGCTGTCCACATTCCCCTCTCTAACCCCGCCAACACCGAGCGCACAGTCTCCATCTTGAAACTGGGCGTCTCTATGAACTTGTTCAATGGCTTGAGGTTGAGAATTGGTCTCCACCCTCCGGTGTTCTTTGTTACTAAGAACAGGGTTGAATAGAAGCCCGGACACCTCTGTGCCGGCTGAATAGCTCCTTTTTGTATGAGGGAATTTATTTCCTCCTCGATACACAACCTTTGATCTGGATCTCTCGGATTTGGAGTCCAGATCGGCACTAGAGACAGTCGCGATGGCGGGCCTGTCATCCAATCGGGATGATACCCGACTGAAAGCCATCGCAAGACTAAACGGTCCTGAGTTAACCGTTCCCACTCTTGCATGTGGTCGGCTAATCGGCCTCCCATCGGTCCACCTAGGGATAGAGGTGGACATAAGGAGTGCAAGAGCGGCACTGTCTCCTTTGCCAGAAACACCGGCGCGGTTCTCACCGCGGTAACCGTCCCATCAGGAACGATTACCCCGCCCAGATCCTCGCGCGCCACGACCAGCACCGCGCGCACCTCGGTGCGCGGGCGGCTGCCTGGCTGACTGCGCCTGAGGAGCCTGCGCCCCCCTCGCTGCTGGCCGAATCGCACGCGGCCGAGGCCGGCGCTGCGATGGTGGTTGGCCTCTGACCTGGCCACTACCACCTCGAGCCTGCAGGGGACGATACGCAGGGGGTGCGGCGCGAGCGTTGGCATGACGAAGCACCTCAAACTGTTCGCGCAGCGCCCTCTGGTTATTTACCAGAGTAACCGTCTCCTGGAGGTGTCTACATCCCTCACCTCCAAAGAGACCAGGACCTGTCATAGGCGTACGTAGTAGCCTATTGTAGAGGTCCTGGGACGGGCACAGATTATCCAAGGCAAAAGTGCGCCTTGCCCGGACACTCCTGGTCACCGCCCGCGTCATACAGTCCAGAGCCAGGTTGATACCATCCTGGATGGCTCGCTGGACTGTGACCGGACTTGGCTGGCGCGATGCGGATGCTGTTACTACCCCTTGTAACAGCTGGGAGACGTGGGACAGAGCGGCAATCGAAGCCCTCCCACTCTCCTCCGCATCACGCAACGCGGTATTTGCCGAACGCAACGCGTTCGAACACAAGACTCCCGTGTCAGAACGGGAGCCTGGCCGCGCATCCTCACCCAAAGCCGCGCGGTCATCCACGCTCGGCTTTGGTACCACACCGTACCGCTGGTAGTCCAGGGGCACGATGCGGCAACGCCTGGCCACCTCGCGCGGGGCCTTAGCGAGACGTCCACTCGCCTTAATGGACGTCTCCGCCGCCTCGAACATGTTAGCGACATGCTCTGCCAGCGGCAGAGAAGGTATAGCGTTAGCAGTAGGCTTACCAGCTAACCACGGCCTGTGTTCACGCTGGCTAGCCGACTGCTCCACGGGCAGATCTGGTCTAACACTCACCAACCACTGGCAAGCGTCAGACCAATCCTCCTCCGTGGCTAGTTGCGAGCGCTCTACAAGACGGGGGCCTTCGTCTTCCTCCTGAGCACAAGCAACAGAGCTTGACGGCGGATACGCTGATATCCCTGGCAAGCCAGGGAGAGCATGCGGGCCTGATAATACCGGCATGCTAATCTCACTGGCTTGACCAGGAGCAGGCGCCGTGGTAGAGCGCGGGGCATATACCGCCCCACCACGGCCCCGGCCAGCACCAGCTACACTCTCGGCAAGCCGAGGTATGCGGTACCGCTGGCCTTCAGCGCCCAGGGCCACAGTCTGAACCGTGGATTCTACCCCTGGGAGAGTAGAACCGTGGAAAAAGGCGCCTGTATTCCCCGCGAGGGGCGCACAAACGTCATATTCCATGGCCACGTCTTCAGACGGCGACCCCAACAGGTAATCATCATCCTCCTGGCCAGAAAGATTAGACTCCGGGTCAGCAAAGAGAGCTAACCCGGACTGGCCAGGGAAGGCGCCATACGAGGTACTGGCAGCCGCGGTGTGCGGATACCCCTGGACTGATGAGCAGCCCGCGGGTTCCAGCGACGACCGTCCACGGTCCCTATTGGGCGCGGCAATAAGCCTGCTGCCAGGGCCGTGGAACACCCCCTCTAATGGGGCCACCTCTGAATCTTCAAACAACGGAAGCGTACTAAGGAACGTTGATTCAGAGGTGGGGATTACCTGCTCCGAAGCAGATGATGAGGTCAATAAAGGATTTGGTCCAGGAAGCATGCCACGAAGCAACTCTGGAACCAAATCCTTGATTGTCCTCCTCATCTCTCCCAACATCTCGGTCCGGAAGGCCTCCATGTCCACCGCGGACGAGGCCTTCCTCTTACCCTTCTTACTTACGACCTCTTTTTTCAGCTTCTTTTTCTCCTCCTCCAACTTGTCCTTCGCCTGCAAGCACAAGAATTCGGACATTAGCTCGCCCCCCCCCCCCCCCCCCCCCCCCCCCAGTGCTTACATATCTCGCAATTAAGCAAGGGACCACAGGGGCTACACTGAAAACATAGATGAGGGCCAAACTTGTCCCTCAAAAATCGTCCACAGGACGCACAACCAGGTCTCTGAAAAAGGCCAAAGGACGAGGAGTATGAGCAAACTAGTTAAGCTTAGAAACTCACCAACTCAAGAGAAGGAAATGATCATAAAGATCATAATTTTTATCAGAAACCAGCTTCGGACAACTTTAATTGTAAATAAAGAGCAAAGCTGATTATGACGTCATTAATCCTATGACAGGACAAAATCGATCCCAACAAACATCCCAGTGCAAGGACGAATTGTATCTCTAACCAGAACATGTGCAGAATGGACATTTCGACTACACAAGCATCAGATAAATACTGATAACAATGGCAAATAGTGTTAATTATCTCCCTTTCTCATATCAATAATTAATACCTGACACCTTGTCTAGACAAACCATCCAACCTGATGAACTGGAGAACTCCACCACTGAACGCCTCTTAACTCTCTCCACCTCAAGGGGAAGGAATTGGATCAAGAGGGCAAAGTGAGAAGACCTTTATAATAGGCCTCCAACTCACTGGGCATAGAATTTTTGGTTAGATAACCTAACAGTATTAGTAGGAAATGGAACCATGGTGGAGAGACACAAACCCTCTGCTGATGTCATGTCCTTATTTCTCCTTCACACAGACCTGTGGACATAAACACAAAGAGAGATTAGTCTTGTATAGCACCTAGTTGAAAAAACCCAACTAATTAAGGCGCTTATCACGTTTAGCGAGAGTCCCGGAAACACATTACAACGGGACAAAACTCGCTAATTTTACTAGAAGTCACCTGATTTAAAGGTCCAAGGCCCTCCTGTGGCGAAGTCACTCTCTCAGCCATCTTTGTCAGCGGTAAACTTCTATCTAATAGTCTTAAAAAGCTTTGAAAAGAGTATAGAAAGATTCTATCATGAAAGCATGTGTTGTCTCTCAGCCAATAAATTAGCAAAGAGGAAGTGCTAGTCTGCGCATGCGCGGTGGTGGGGCTGGCATCCGCCAGACTACGCTCTGACTCCCTGCCCAGTAGGGGCACCTAACTGTTTTAATCTGAGTGTTTATTGAGTGAAAGCCAATATTTAGCAATATCAAAAGTATTAGGGAGGTAAGTATACTCTTGATGTGAAATAAACATTCTGTTGGATATTTTGAAACTAATTTGCCTGAGCAATCAGCAACAGCCTGTAGTCAAATTAGGTTTAAAATATTAAACAGGTTAGCTGTATATTTACCATGAAATTGGGATTCAGGCAATTCAGGATTCAAAGTACATAAATTGATTCCAACTCGCTCAAAGCAGTTAGTTAGAGATGGGCAGCCTGGCCGGGCATAGCTAAAAGTGGATGAATCCATCACGTCACATGTAGGCTTATGTGCACAGTTGCCTTGAAATCGGAATTCTCGGAACTTAGGACACAGAGTATATTAATCAATTCCTACATTCGTAAAAAAAGTGGGCAGAATTTAGCTTGAAATGGGCGGGGGATAGCTAGAAATGGATGTATCCCTCCATACGATTAACTCCTCATCATCAGACTTTCACGTTCAAGACTGGCCAAGAAAAGCCAAATCTTTGCCCAGGGAATGTCAATTGAGGAATCCAGTTTATCCATAAATCATATGATGTCATACTCAACTATGCATTACTTAACTACTGTTGAATATTTTGAAGATAATGGGATCGGAAAACATTGCTGCCTTGGTGGCAATATCTTCCAATCCAATGTTAAAACATGTTAACTTATTTATGAGCTGTAGCGTAATTATCATAATTTGATTGAAGAGTTGTCATTATTTGTAAACGCATGTTTCTAATTAAGTTTGACCGTCAATCAAGTTTCACAAAAATTAAATACAAAATTAAATACAAACGCAATCATTTTAACACAAAATGAATTTGACTGACTAGACATATATATGCGATAATTCAAGGCTGGCATATGTATAAGGAACAAACTTCAAAGTTGTGGGCAGCAGTTAGTTTTGTTTAATTTGAAAACATAAATTATCTCACTGAACAATGTTCAACTCCATGCAGAATCTTGCAGGAAGTTTGAAAAATGGCCTGCTTTTACCAAACTTGATCTCAACAGATTCAGAGCAGCTAGGTAGTCCATGTATTGGTTTTACACAAGTTTGTCACAATTTTTTTTAGGCGACCAATCAATACACACTTTTTAAAACTGTGACCGATTTCATACTATGGCATTCAGTGTTTTGGAAACCATGTACCTAACTTGATCTTCAGTCTACATCATTCCAAATAGTTGCAAGAAACATTTCTTTCTGTGTCAAGACAACTTGTTGGCCCATCTATATCAAGCCTACAGAAACAAAAGTAATGAGTTTGAATTCTATCTCTACTAACGTTGAATACCAATGGCATAACACTGTTAGTCATGGAAGCCTGGCCCAATTGGTGTGTGGAGACGGAGCTTGAGATGCAGCCACAGATTACATACATTAATCTGCGCCATAGCTTGTGCTACAAATCTGTGTAACTGTAACTTCCACCACACCCCACCCAATTTCATTACTATCAGAATGTTCTCCAAGTTCTGCTGAAAGATCTTTTAGGCCTTTCTAGATCAGGATATCTGATCAAGCACTATAATGCAAAAATTCACCACGAGACAATGCCATAACATAACTACATCAAATTTTGCCAGGATATATTATTATTATTATTATTATTATTAAATAGAAGTTAGTTGTGTTCACAGCGACAATCAGGCTTGATTGTATTTGAAAACAAAATGGTGCCATGATCACATTAAAATATTAGAATGTTAGAATCAATGATTAAATTAACAAGTTAAAATATCGCTGCAAACAGACATGTATCACTGCATGATTATGGTTAGATGCATAAGGCACAAGAATAGAAAATATATTAACCACACCACATGCCTGCTTGAGAAGCAGGATTCAGTAGCTATCAACCTTCAAACAGAGCATAAGCTTACAATTAGGCTTTCACAATGGAAGAATCCAGTAGCTTTGCTTAGCTTAGCTAAGCTCTACCAACACTTCGTCCAATCGATCGCTCGCTGGCTCTCAATTTCCAGAAAACTATACAGGTAATCTATTGAAACTAATTTGACTGTTGCCTGTTGCTGCCATACAGGCAAATTAGTTTCAGAATATTCAACAGTATGTTTATTATATAGTAAAGCCATACAAATCGTACAACCTGACAGATTATCAAGCGCTTAAGATGGACTAAATCAAGCCATTACTAACATAATTGATTGGCGATCTTGAAAAACAGAAACTAATTATGATGGTGAAAACTATAGCTCTGATCAAGTTTTCAAGTAAATCAAACAATTTTTACAAACTTCTTTTCACATCATTTTGATGAGAAAAGGCCACATTACTGCCAAACAGTTCAACTATACATAAGACCAACACATAGCTCCAGTTGGGCGAAAATTTTGCGCAAATCAAATATTTTGTAGCACCGTAAATTGAGACATTTTATTATGTTATTTTATAGCATACATAAGTAATCTTATGCATTAGCAAACTGACAGCTAGTAGGCGAGATGCCTCTATAAAATCAGTCGGATTAATAGTAACATTTTACATACATCAATTTTCGGGACACAAACAATCACATGGTTCATACAAGAGTTTGACAGATTTATGCAAGCACTTTTCAAGGACTATGTCTCTCATTTTCAAGGACTATAAACCTGGGCTTTCTTTAGGGGGGTCAGGAAAGACCTTTCCAGTTTTAGCCATTCCCCGCCTACCTCTTGCTAAGCTCCACCCACATGTCGCCGTGTTCGGATTGATCGATCCCCGAATGGCCCAACTATCAATTTCCTTAAAACTATACAGGTAAGCTGTTAAATATTTTGTAATTTGACTGGGCGCTGTTGTCAGCAACAGCATCCAGTCAAATTAGTTTCAAAATATTCAACAGAATATTTATTAAATAGTAGACATACAATTCATACAACAACCCATAGTCCGTCTTCAAATGTGTTCGTGACATACTTTCATTCATTCATTATGTCATTTTATACGCCACATAGTTGATTATGATGTTATATGATGGGTTGATAAAGTGGAAAGGTCCATTGTGGAAATTAGATGTTGTGAAACGCCATTTCCTGCAGTGCCGAGTGAAAATCAGCAGCCATGTATTGTATGCAACTTTCACCTATTTTGGGAAAAAACATATTCAAGTACTTTTCAAGGCCTTCTGAACTTACTGAACTTACTGCCATTTTCCAGTACTTTTCAAGGCCTTCTGAACTTACTGCCATTTTCCAGTACTTTTCAAGGCCAAGTTTACATTCAAGCACTTTCAAGGACTGACGTTAAAAGTCAAGCGCTTTTGTACGCACCCTCAATTATTTGGTGACAAGTTTTCGATATTGGTATCGATCATATACGATTATTAGTCTTTACATCATCACGATGTTAGAATTTTTAATCATTGAGAAACCCTACTAGTCATGTATAGCACACCAACTCAATGCTTACAAAGACGTCGCCTTGTCATGGAGGCTTACTCACTCTACCTACAAGAGTATAATAAATCAAAGGCAACAACTATTTGCATTACAGTATTTTCAAAGACAACATATTGTCAAGATCAACATCAACAACAATGAAATATCTCTATTCAGTATGACATACATGAGGTAAGCTATAACTGATGAACAAAGGTTTGACTGAGTCATTTACAAGAGAGGAATTACATTCAAACACAAGAACGCTAACGCCGGATATGTCTCGCCCCTATGGATGTACGAGTAAAGTTTAGCATTCTAGGAGATTTTTTCAGCTACGTATTTACATGTAGTTATTATTTGAAATAAAATTTCCAAAAGGTTTTTGACCAGAATTCTTTGGAGGCACACCTTTAGAGCACAAAAAATGTTGCCAATATTCGAAGACCAAACATAGGAAAGGGTTGTTGGTGGGTTGTTTAGGAGTAGTTCTTTAAATGAGTTTGTGGACATTTTTGCAAGTCCAATATGGCTGCCAAAGACGCTATATTTTGATTGGTCCACTGCGGCCATGTTTTTGACATACCTCTTTCCCGTGAACAAACTTTAATGGCACTCAGTCTAATAATATCTCCCTGATTTCGGCTCAATCCGTTCAGTGGTTCTGGAGTTGTTTTGGCAAAAAAATAATTTATCCAAGATGGCAGCCAAACCATTTGGTCAATCAAGTTCCTTTGAACAAACTTGGTGCAGCTCTTGCCCTAGATGATATTTCATGCATTTTGAATTGAGCTCAGAATACCCAAAATCATATATAAAACAAATTTCGGCCTCAAAATCCATCAAATAAAAAAATCCAATATGGCCGCCAAACACGCTATATTTTGATTGGCCCATGGTGGCCATGTTTTTTGACGGATCAACTTAGCTTGAACAAAATTTAATGGCCCTTAGTCCCTAATCATATTTAGCGAATTTCGACCTGATCCCTTCAGCGGTTCAGGAGAAGTCATTTACGCTAAAACTAGGTCAACCAAGATAGCTGCCGAACCATTTGAACAATCAAGTTCCCTTGAACAAACTTGGTTCAGCTCTTGCCATAGATCATATTTCATGGGGTTTGCTTCAATCCACCAAGCGGTTTCGGAGATTTTTAAAGATGTTTCTAAAAATTGGCCAAAATCCAAGATGGCCACTGGCCATATTGGCCAATCAGCTTCGTTTGAACAAACTTTGATCCCTATGCCCTAAGGATGTTTCCTGCCAAATATAATTGAAATCAGCCGTGGTTCTTGAGAAGTCGTTGATGGACGACGGATGGTCGCCACAAGATTTCAGGCCAGGCGAGCTAAAAATGAAGCTGGACTTCCAAAATATATAATGAATATGAAACGTTTATCAATACACTTACCAGTGACCATGCACACTTTTGACCACAATGCCATTGTGTCATCCCCGCTCATTATAAGGAAGCACACGTCCTTGTTTGAGTACAGTATTATTAACACATGAGATATGAACCGCTAAGTTGACCTAAACACAAAACGTTCTTGTTGAAAACCTTCCGAGTTTTGTCATTATCAAGCTGACCGTGACCGTTTAACACCAAGGTGATTGTGTCATGCCATCTAATTATAAGGAAGCCTGTGTTCAATACTTAGATTAACCAAATGTGAGATGGACTGCTAAGTTGATCTAAATACAAAATGTTTATGTTGAAGTTTTTTTTATCAATGTTACAGTAATCTTGACCTTTTGACCCTAAGGTCATTGATTCCATTTAAGTATAAGGAGGTAAGTGACTACGTTTGGGTCCACTATGTTTAACCGAAAGATGAGATATGAACTGCTAAGTTGAGAGGGTATCACAATAGTTTGTTTTACTTCACTGTGTCGCATATTGTATCATCTGAATGGAGAGTACAATATGAGCCGAGTTTTCCTTTAATCATTGCCACTATCTACATTCAAGTTATGATGCAAAGAATTCCCGGTTAAGCTATGAATGCCAAGTGTGTTCCTTCAATTCTAAGCCTGACAGGAGAGCTGTGCACATTAGCATGTGCTGAGAATGAGTACATTTCACCTCAGTATATAAGTATATTCAACATTTATCTGTTTCCACATAGACCAGAGATCAGACTCAGTGCACATTGCAAAGTTCAATGACCATTCATGGCCAGAATTACACACATTCTTGACATGTGGGTAACGAAACAATTGTCTTCCGGCGTACTCTCTACAATTTCGTAAAATACATGTCGATGACGTGTTGAAATTTCAGGTTTTGAACTCAAAAAGTCAAATACGAACGATCTACATTAATTTAATAAATACTCTAATGCCAGAATATTTCTTCACAGAAGCAGGAAAGAAAAAAGGAGGCCCAAGAGCCTTAACACTCACCTGGACCATTAGCATAATACTTTAAATTCAGCAGTAACAAGACATACAATACAAAATTAGGAATTCTGTACAATGAAAAAAATTAATTTTGTGGGAAATTAATGATGAATGACGACCACACAATCAGATTGAACCTTGCGTTCCATCCAGCCAATACAAAATCCAATATAGCAATCAAACACACAATTTTGATTGGTCTATGACCAATGTTTTATCAAGAATCAAGTTCTCTTGAACAAACTTTAATTACCCTTTCAGTTAGTTATCGATGAAATTAAATCTAGTGAGTTTCAGCCTGATTCATACAGCAGTTCCTGAGATGTCATTTTGGAGAACAAGATGGCCAATTAACAAGCAGTTAATGCGTATCGTTTTTAACGCTTGCCAGCCATTTTGGGAAAAATTAAAGATGGTCGCCGAACAAATTGACCAATCAAAATTCTATATACAAGCTCACAACCACACCACTCTAGGGTCCTTCCAACTGAGTTTGCTTGAAATCATCCAAACAGTTATTTAAACTGTTTTCAGAAAATCCAAGATGGCCACCGGCAATATTGACCAATCAGAATTCTTGTTAGAAGTGCTGAAGCCTGCCAGCACAGAATAACAAAATTTATCAAATTTCTTTTTCACGAGTAAGATGACATACTTACCTCCCTAACACTCTTGATATACTAGTATATCGGCTCTAAATTCAATAATATTCAGAATTATAAAAAGTTAGGTGCCTCGGCTGGTGGAAGTACACAGTCATGAACATGACAGACACCACCCACTGCGCATGCGCATACCGGTATTTTCATTACTAAATATTGGCTGACATAGAAGCAACTATTCAATAACCAAAGGACCAGCCAGGCCTCCGTGGGGTGGCGAGGCCGGGATCCTGTTAGGGAGGTAAGTATGTCATCTCACTCGTGAAAAAGAAATTTGATACATTTTTTTATTTCACATCATGAGAACATACTTACCTCCCTAACACTCTTGATAAAAACCAGAATTTGAAAGTAAATTTGGTGGGAGGGAGGCAAGGTCCTGAAAACCAACATACCCTCGCGAGACTAGGCTCTTTGAATTCTCAAGAGATTTAAAACATCTGAAATTGTGACTGAAACACAACCAGGAATAAAATTTTTGCATCGGATAATCGACCGATGAAGAGAGATTGATTAAAAGGCAAATGCGGCCCCCCCCCCTCTTTCTGAGGAAGGTTAGGAAAAAACGCTGCTCTAAATGACTAGCACGTTCTCTAATACTTAATGAAAAGTATTACTAGACATTGGAAAAAGAAGAATTGCTTCTATTTGAAAAAACTCTCTGAAAGAACCACAATTAAGAGACATTAACCATCACCATATTAAAATAAAAAATAACACCATCACCAAGACCAAAAACAAAAATGGTCATAAATACTGACCTCTGATGTCTTGGACACGGCACTCATCAGATGAAGAGAATTGTACCAGCTAATAGTAGGGATACCCTACCAACAAATGTGATATTTGTAAATAGCAGACGAGGAAAACTATTTACAAACATAAACCTCTACATTAATATTTTATTTTCTGAGGACTGAGACGGTGAGCGGCTTAGAAGTGTCACGAAGGTAATGGTCGGTAAAACTTGATTCACAGTGCCACTGGGCTACTGACATAATGTCTTCAATAGAAACATCATTAAATAATGCCGTGGAAGTTACCACACCACGGATGCTATGAGCCTTGGCTCTATCTACTTGGATTCCAGTGGCTGTCTTATGACAGAATTGAATACATTCTACTATCCATCTGGAAATAGTGTCTCTTGACGCCCTACCATGGGGTTCAATATATGACAACCATAGGGAACATGGGTCCGTCCGCCAAACCCGAGTTCTTCTCTTGTACTTATTTAAAGCACGGACAGGACACCATACTTTAGCACCAGGATCATATCTGGTTAAGGCAGGTAAAATAATAGGTTTACCCGGATATTTTAAAGATTGATTCTTAGCCAAGAAATTCAATCTTGGTAGAAGCTTAAGGCCTTCACCTGTAACTATATAACGGTCAGGCTCAGCAGACAAGGCATGAATTTCACTCCTGCGTCTGGCTGATGCTGCCGCAACTAAAAATACAGTTTTAAGTGTCAATAATTTTACAGATATAGCACTAAGTGGTTCAAAAGGTTTATCACTCAAAACCTGCAGAACCAGAGAAAGACTCCATGACGGTGTCAGTGGAGGATTTCTTGGTCTGAAACTGCCCATACCTTTAATAAGAATATTTAAAACACTTACTTCATCACTTCCCCCACTTTGCCAAGCAAGGGATAACAGTCATTAATGCTGATTTGTATCCAGCAATAGAATTAGGCTTAAGACTATAGGCATCATACAGGTGACAGAGAAAATCAGCTACTACCTGAATAGATGCTTCCATCGGATTGATACATCTCCTTGAGCACCATTCTGCAAATCAGTTGGTTTTATAATTATAAGCTCTGGAGGTTGACCCCCTTCTGGCTCTGGCCATGAAATTGGCTGCTTGCTCAGAAAAGCCCTCCTTAATCACGTATTTTTTGACAACATCCATGCAGTCAATTTAAACATTGACGAACTGTTGTGAAGGGTCTTGCCCTGGAAGATAATATTGTCCATCAGACAGGGTTGGCAAGTTTTGGACACTAGTGGTTTAAACCATGGTTTAAACCGTCCGCCCAAAATAGGTTTTGGACACCTTAAATTGTCCAAAACTGTCCAAAACCTAAAATATTGGTATAAAAAATATTTTTCTGAAATGTAATTTTCTTAAAACAACTATATAGCATTTAGACACATACAGGTACATGTACATATTGATGGATGGTTATCTACATGTATATTTGGATACTTTATTGCTATATAATAATAATAATAATCTAAAAGGACACATATGATTTCAATAAATTAGGAGTCTTATTTGCTTCTTTCTATACACCTGTGCAAAAGTTAAGCACCACCCTATTTTTACGCACATGCGAGGGTATATTCATGTGCTATGAAGAAAGCAATAGCATAAACAGTTATGTACCCATCCATCTTAGTGCAAGAGGTAATAATGCAACTAGAGGAATGCTGATTATGATGGTGGGGAAACACTGTATGTTTTTGTTTGAACTTGAAAACGAGGCCTGAATATGGTTACGTTGACACAACTGACAACTATTGCCCTACAGTTGACACACGTGGCTAGATTGTCATTAATGGTGTCTGAAAACGAAGTTTAACATCTGTGCACGAGTTTGAGACTGTCATTATTAATACAGGGTATATCCACCTTGTGCCTGGATGACGGCCTGGACACGACGTCTCATGCTGGTCACCAACCGACTGATACGCCATTGTGGTATTCGTTGCCATTCAAGATGGAGTGCGTCTGTTAATTCCTGTAGGTTCTGCACAGGAGGATCCCTCCTTCTCACCATGTTTCCCAGAATGTCCCAGATATGCTCAATAGGGTTCATGTCAGGGCTCCTTGCTGGCCATGGTAGGGTTTCGATGGCATTCTGGCGGAGGTATTCATGCACAGCTCTAGCACGATGTGGTCGGGCGTTGTCATCCATGAATATAGGGTGGGTTCCAGGTGCATGATTTACAAAATGAGGGACCACAACTCTATCCAGTATGGAATCTTGATATCTTTGTCCATTTAGTGTTCCAGGTACAGTCAACAGATCCAGCTTACAATCAAATGAGATGCACCCCCATATCATAACGGAACCTCCACCAAATGGAACTTCTTCCATGATGTTACGTTGGTCGTACGCCGTGCGTCTGGACCTCCATACACGAGTTCGACCATCTGTGGCATGAAGCAGGAACCGACTTTCATCGGACTAGTGTACCCGTCTCCAGGATCTCATGTTCCAGTGTCTTCTTTCGTTGCACCACCTCAGACGCTCCTCTTTGTGGTGTGCAGTGAGGAGAGGACGTCTGACAGGTCTCCTAGCTTTCATGCCAGCAGCATACAGTCTCCTTTTGACGGTAGACATTGACACTCTATTGCGCGTTTCCCATTGCTGGCTGAGCACTCTGCTGTTGGTGAATGGAGATCTCCTAACAAGGCGGACTAGGGCTCGATCATCACGGGCAGTAGTCTTCTTCGGTCTTCCAGATCTAGGCCTGTCCTTCACCTCGTTAGTTTGCCCATGTTTTGCAATCAAACGACTGATTACAGTATGGTTAATGTGCAGCTGTCTGCCAATCTCTCTGCATGACATACCAGTGGTATGCATGCCTATGATTTGCCATTTCACACGATCACTTAACCTTCATCTTGCCATAGCGGTTCACAATCAAGAGCTAATTCTCTCTGTACAAATAAACCACGGTCATGAACACAAAATTCCTAATCTTGTCGCCTAAATCTGTATGTAATGTTCTACACCTCAAACTGGACTTTTACATAACTGAACACGTGTGCTGTTTCCCCCCACGCACGGACATCAAGCGGCGTGAAGTCATGCATGCATGTGCATTTCGTACTTGGAATTATGTCAGCTAACGCGGGGACAAAAAGTATGGCAGCCTAGTTGTACCATCATGTTTCTACGTTCTATTGTTTTTGCTGGTGCTTAACTTTTGCACAGGTGTATATAATCCATGGGTTAATTTTTTTCAACTTTTGTTTGTCTTAAATGTTTTAACTGTATATTTCGACCAGTTGTGTTAAACCCACAGAAACCCTATTTAATCAATAATGTAAACATATTAGACTACCTATGTACAGCTAGATGTTTATATTATTGAGAACTGTCTCTGTGTCTAAATCTATTTCTTGCAAAATGTTCATGGCCTATGGAAGAATCTTACTCATAGAGAAAACATAGTCTGCTAAGATGTTGTTTCAACAATTAACTGATGACCCTTGCTCTCTAAGACTATTTTAGAATGCACTACTCAGTACACACATTAGCTATGTTTACATAAGATGTTATGCACATTTGGGATTAAGGCATTAAGCTGATAGAATATAAATTAGATTCTTCATGTTTTCATCTATCCTCAGTTAATGCTAGATATCAATTAGACAATTAGTAAAAAGATATCCTTGTGCTACATTAATCTTTGAATTCTTCTGTTGTCCTGAATATTTATGTGTTGATGGTATTTGAAATAGTTAATATGTATTTCAAAGGTGGTAGGCCTAAGGATCCAATTTGGAAGCACTTTTTGGAAGTTAAGATTAATGGCAAACAAATGGCTAAGTGTAGAGAGTGTGAGTACACAGTTGTCAACAAGGTAGTGAGGATGATAATACACTATGAGAAGCATGAGAAGTCTACTGAAAGTCCTGTTGAACAGGCTGATACAGACAGTGCAGACACACATATCAGCAAAGACATCAAGATTTTGAAGGTAAATAAAATTAATGCTTAACCCCTTGCCCTCTAATGTCAATAATTAAAAATTCTATATTTTATTGTAACTATACCAAGGAAACTGGTTTTCATTTTTCAACAATTTTGTTGGGCGATGACAAATTTGTTGAAAATAAAAAAACAGTTGATCTTTTAATTTTATTTGAAAAATGTTTTTTGTTGACATTGGAGTGCTAGGAGTCCAATATATCTAATACATGCCTTAACCCTTTCACCGAAGAATTCCTCAGCTATCATTTTCAAGGACACTATGCGGGAAAACTGCAGAATATTTTGAAACTAATTTGACTGGAAAACAAATTTACCCGTGAAATGACTGCCGCTTTTACTAAGCCAGTCATTTCAGTGAAAAATTTTCAAAAATTTGTGCTAAGTTGTGTTTAAAAGTCATAATGTACAATGTAGGTAAGGTTACTATTCACTGTAATTGTCTTGGCCGCATAGGGGTTATCAACAGGATGTCTCACCTTTAGTTCAGATACCTGAGTTAATTATTCTCTTTGCCATGCTAGTAATAGAGCCAGGTCTGATAATCTCTGATAACCACAATCACATGCTGAGCCTCTTTACAATTCAATGGTATAGGTGTGATAATTGGCCTATGAGGGCACTGGCTTAAGATTAGAAATAACACACAATGATCTGCTTAACCCTATACTTTCTGCAACCCAGGGTTTTCAGAAATACTCTTGCCTGAATACCTTTACTACAGTAATATTATGAAAACAATTTGGCATAGCACACTAACACCCTTCAGATAGACTGATGCAAACAGTCAAACTAATATTCAGCAAGTCCCAAAGTTTTGAAAATAAATAAAAACATGCATTTATTTGACAGAAGGGTGGTCTATCTTTAACTCTATCGATTCCAAATTTTAAATGTATTGAATTATGACATAAAATTAATTACTTTTGAAAATTCAACATAGGAATGACTGATTTTGTTGCAATGCCAGTCATTTCAATGTAAATTTTTAAAAAGATTATCATATCTTGTCCCCAAATGGCTTGGACCAGGTAGGGTGTATATCTACATTTGGCTTATATAGCACATGTAATATCCCTTTTCTTTGTTTCAGCTGGACAAACCATCAGCTGCACCATGCACAAAGCGACTAAGAGAAGAATTGCCATCACAATCAGCACCACCCTCACCAACCTGTCCAGTTCAATTCTCAATTCAACCCGATCTGAGCCGACATTGTATCACTACCACCTCAGCGATGAAGTCAGCAATAGATATAGAAGTCGCGAGGTTGTTTTATGCTTGTAACCTTCCATTTTCAATGGCTGAACATCCACAGTTCATAAAAGTTGTTAGTATGCTACGCCCAGGATATAAACCCCCTTCACGTAAACTGATTGGTGGAAAGCTTCTAGATGCTGTGCATGATCAGGTGATAGAGGATATGAAGGTGATTCTTGATGGCAAGACAGCAACATTAGTGGAGGATGGGTGGAGTAACATTCACAATGAACCTATCATAGCATCCTGCTTGCAAGTAGAAGGAAAGAGCTTCTTCCTAAACAGCTTTGACACTGGTTCTATGACTAAAAGTGCTGAAAACTGTAAGGTGAAGTGTCAAGAGACAATACAATATGCTAAGACAAAATACAACTGTACAGTTAAGAGCATTGTCACAGATAATGCAAAGAACATGGAAAAAATGCGTGATGGTTTGAAGGCTGATGACAATGATCTTATTGTCTATGGCTGTTCTGCACACTGGCTAAACTTACTAGGGCAAGACAACACCGGATACGCTAATTAAGCATGTAGTTGAGATTCAAAAATATTTCAGGAATCACCACAAGCCACTATCCTGGCTCTCGGAATGTATTGGTAGTGTTAAGCCACAGCTTCCTTGTGACACTAGATGGAAGAGTCAACTCGTGTGTATTGACTCCTTCATTCACAACCGTCCACATTTCATGAAAATTGTACAAGACCATGAAGGAGAAATAGATAATTCTATTGTCAAGAAGATAATGGACTTTAACCTGTTTAGAAATGCAAGAGACTTAGCCGAACAACTTCGGCCAATTTCAATAGCAATTGACACATGTCAGAGTGACACATCAACACTAGCCGATGCATGCCATGTTTGGCTTGAATTACTAAACAACACTCTGCTAGAACCACACAAGAAAATTCTGTTAGCACGTTTCAGCAAGGCAATCCTGCCAGAGCATCTTGTCGCATACACATTACATCCAAAGTTTCAGGGCGAGATGCTGGTAGCAAAACAGTTTGAAGAAGTGAACAATTGGATAATAGCTAAGAACCCTAGCTTTATAGCAACATTTATTGCATACCAGGCTAAAAGCAGCCCATTTCCTGCATCATATTTCTGTGATGCTGCAGTTCAAGTGCCTTCAGTGACATGGTGGAAGGCCTTGAAAACACTAGGTGTGCCAGGTGATTTTTATTGATATGGCTATTCAGCTGCTTGAAGCACCAGCATCATCAGCATCGATTGAGAGAATTTTTAGCAATTTTAGCTATATCCACACTAAAATCCGTAATAGGCTTGGAGTAGAGAAAGCGTCAAAGCCAGTGTTTTGCTACAGGATGTTGAGAGGGCTGTCTGATTTGGACTACTAATTAAACCTAATTAAGCCTTTTAAGTTTTAATTGTATGTATTTGATAAAAATGTAATAATAACTCGTATAATAAATGGATTTGTTTAATATAGTGCTTTTGATGCAATCTCTGATTTCTTGTTATTTTTTAATAGGATTATGATGCATAAGAGTATGGTGATATGTCCAACATAGTTTTGGACAGTTTTGGACTGGTTTAAACCATTTAAGACAGGTTTTAGACAGGTTTTGGACAATGTCTGCTCAAAGTTAGATTTGGACTGTCCAAAACTCAACCTTGCCATCAGAGGCAGAGGAACCGGATTGCAAACCAGAAGGTCCAGCAGATCCCGTAAACCATGATCGGCTTGGCCAATTCGGGGCGATCAGAAGCACTTGGCATTCCTCTTGTTGATCTTCTGAAGAATCCTTGGAATCAGGATTGTTGGAGGGTATGCGTATGCATACATTCCCTTCCAACTGATAGCTAGCGCATCTATTGCGATAGCGCTTGGATCTGGAATCGGAGAAACGTACGTCGTCATCTTCGCATTCTTCTTCATTGCGAACAAATCTATGTTGGGCCACACATTGATTTAGTTGCCATTCCGTAGGCAGAATACTCATCCTTCGGCTCAGTGAGTCTGCTAACAGATTCAGCCTTCCCGGAATATGAACTGCTTTCAAGGTGATCATATGATCCATGCACCAGCAAAACAGTTTCCAAGTCATCATACAGATTGGACAACTTCGTTCCGCCCTGGCGGTTTATGTTACTCACTACTGTAGAGTTGTCTGAACGTATCATTACAAATTTTCCCTCCGCTTCTTTTAAGAAGTGTTCCAGGCCCAGAATTACAGCCCGCAATTCTAGCATGTTGATATGTTCGAAATAACGAAATAACGATTATTATTATTATTATTATTATTATTATTATTCCTTTGACTGTTCCAGATTCCAAAGCCCTGATATAGTGGCTTCTTCCAGGAAAACTCCCCAACCCTCCATCGATGCATCCGTAAACATCGTTACTTGAGGGTGGGGAGGGGTCAGCATGACCCCCGCCAAGAGATTTCCTCTCCATCCACCAATGAAGGTGATGAATGAGAGGGTCCAACACTTGAATGCGCGAGCCCAGTGATCCTGAACTCTGCGTCCACTGAGCCATGAGAAACAATTGAATCGGCCGCCTGAGGAATGACTGGTTCCATTGAAACCATCAGCCCTAACATTCTCAGATAGACTCGTGCTAGAATATAACGACTGTTGCTAAACCAACTGAATGCACGAGGAGATTCTCCACTCTCTCCTGGGATGGATAAACATATCCTATCTCCAGATCGAAGAACATACCCAGGTAAACAAACTTCTGGGATGGAGTCAGCTCTGATTTCTGAAAGTTGATTATCCAGCCTAAATCTGTGAGAGTTTTCAAAACTATCTCCAGATTTGCTGTCAAACTTTCTGGGTTGTGTGCTTTCAGCAACCAGTCATCTATGTAAGTGTGAACAGCTTTATTTCTCCGGCAGAGGCATGCCATGATAGCAAGTACCACTCGAGTGAAAACCCTTGGAGCCGTCGAGATGCCGAATGGAAGAACCTTGAATTCCCATTGGCGTCCCTGAAAAGCAAATCTCAGGAACCGACGAAAACGCCTTGCAATTGGAACGTGGAAATAAGCATCCTTGAGATCTATAGATGCTGTCCACATCCCCTTCTCTAACCCCAACAACACCAATTTTATTGTTTTCATTTTGAAACTCGGTGTGTCTATAAACTTGTTTAGAGGTTTTAGGTTGAGAATTGGTCTCCCCCCCGGTGTTCTTTGCCACAAGAAACACGGTTGAATAGAAGCCTGGGCAATCTTGCGCCGGTTGAATTGCTTCCTTTAGAATTAGAGATTCTATCTCTTCACCGCTTGTCTGATCTCTTAGAATTTGAGTCCAGCCCGGTACCAGAGACAGATGCAACGGCGGACCTGTTATCTTATCCATTCTGGACTGTATCCGTGCGAAAGCCATTGCAAGACTAAGCGGTCCTGAATTAACCGCTCCCACTTCTGAATGTGGCACGTCAAACAACCTCCCACTGGTGCACCTAGGGTTGATGGGGTGCCCATAAATATAAATTTTAGAAGTAGGAGTGTCTCTGGTACAAGTGACACCACCCGAGTGGTACTTGTGGTAAACGGAAAAAATTGTATTGCATCAGGCCCGGTTACCACGCGCCGCTCCTCGCGCACCGCGACCAGCGCCACGTGCACGACGGTGCGCGGGCTGCTGGCTGGCTGCGCTTGAGGCACTGGCCGACGTACAACACGCTGCTGCTGGCGCGGTCGACGCGGTTTCTGGAACCGGCCGGCCTGCTGGCCTCTGACAATGCCAGCACGGCCACGAGCATACTGCTGTCGAGCAGCTGAGGGCTGAAAACGCATGTGTTCTCTGCGCAGCAAAGTCACTGTCACTGTCTCTTGGAGGTGCCGACAACCTTCACCTCCAAAGAGACCCGGACCCGTCATCGGCGCTTGCAACAAGCGCGACTTGAGCTCCTGAGACGGGCACAAATTGTCCAACGCAAAAGTGCGCCTCGTTCTCTGCGACTTTGTGACTGACCTAGTCAGACAGTCCAACGCCAGGTTGATGCCATCCTGGATGGCTCGCTGGACTGTCACAGGACTAGGCTGTTGCTGCACCGATGCTGCTACTACCCCCGATAGCAGCTGAGAGACATGCGACAGCGCACTAATCGCCGCTCGTGAACTCTCCTCGGTATCAGCACGGGAACCCGGCCGCGTATCTTCCCCAAGAGCGGCGCGGTCGTCTGCGCTCGGTCTGGGCGCTAGGCCATATCGAGCATACTGACTAGCAGTAACTCGACATCGTCTAGCAACCTCGCGGGGATGGGGGGGGGGGGGCCTTCGCGAGGCGACCTTTCGGTCTGATCGACTCCTCTGCCGCCAAGAACATATCTAAGATATGTTCAGCATACGGCAGAGACAGTCGCGCTGGCCAACGGCTTTGCCTGTAACCATGCCCAAGGGTTACCGGCGGCCGTCTCGTCCACGGAGAGCTCTGGTCTAACAGCGAGGAGCCACGCACACGCTTCTGACCAGTCTTCATCCGTGGCTACCTGCGAATTGCCGACGAGCAGCGGGCCCTCATCTTCAATGGCATTCGCATGTATGGCCGAGGAGGAGGCTATAGACGAACCTGGCTGCCCAGGGAATGTATACGGGCCCGCGAGGGCTGGCATAACATTCTCCATAGGCTGACCAGGCACCAAGGCCGCGCTTGTGTGTGGGGGTTCATGCACACCAGCGCGGCCCGGAATGTCCGTATGAGATTCCACGTCTAAGCGTGGAATCTTATACGGGCGGCCGTCTGCTCCAAACCGGCCCACAGGCTGAACCATGAAACCTGCTCCCGAGGGAACATTGCCATAGGTGCGAGCGGTCACGCTCCCCATGAGAGGAGTGTAGACGCTCGCATCCATGTCTTCATGGGCATCCTGTGGACTGAGCCCGTAGTCTTCATCATCTTCCTGGTCAGAAAAGTTATACTCTGGATTAGTAAAGAAAACTAACCCAGACTGACCAGGCGAATGCGCGAAAGCAGATGATGAGGATACTCCGCGAGTGATCATGGTCAGGCCCGCTGGTCGCGTCCCGCCTGATGCTGCTCACGCCGCTGGAACACCAGGCGATGCGCACATCAAGCCTGGGTCCAAGACGGCCACCCCTGGATCACTAAACACTTTGTCCGAGCTAGTAGGGCATGATCCAGGGACAGGGGCTACCTGCACTGAGGTCGCCGCGCAGGAAGTTGAAACACCTGTGCCAGGCAACAAGCCGCGAAACATGTCAGGCATCAGGTCTTTCAAAGTCCTGCGCATCTCACTCACTAACTCAACCTTGAAGGCCTCAAGCTCACCCTTCTCAGAGGCTTTCTTCTTACCCTTCTTCTTGCCCTCCTCAGCCATCAGCTTAGCCTGGGAACAGAAGAATTCAGAGGTTAGATCACACCCCCACCACCCCACTCTTTACAAATGACACATTTGTTAGTTAGCCTACAAGCTGAACACAGATGGCAAGGGCGGGGGAAGAATCTAGCCTTCATAGGCTTCACACAGGATGGACATTTCTGAAAGGGAAGGGATACGAAGACAATGAGTATGATAGTTTCCAAAGCCTTGTTAATTGACTATTAGTACAAAACAAGAACAAACTCGAGAGAAGACATCCACTTTTATGACAGACAACCCTGACGGGACAGCTGACTTCCCTAGTTAATAAAAACGAATCACAACCAGGATCCCAAATTAAGAAAGTGAGAGAGAAAGATTATGACTATCTAGATATCTCCACCATCCTAATAAAGGGTGATGAACACATCACAGACTTCACTAAGATTATGACATCAAGGAAAGAGAAAAAACTCTGGTTGATTATGACATCAAACCTCAATGCAAAAGCTCCTTCAAGGAGAGGGGATGTCAGAAAAGAATGCAAGAAATATCTAGATATTAAAGACATTCATACCTCCCGAATAATATAATATTAAATTATATATACTCGAGAACCCATGCACACACAAGAGAGAATACAGTGCAATAACAAAAGGCAGCAAAAAATTGTGATTATTTTAAAATAATTATGTACCATAATCAATAAACTCCCTTAGCCTGAGCACAGGCAACCATCCTCTTGTGCAGAACACGTCCATCCATCCGCCGAGACTCCTCTTTCAGAAGAACTGATGAGGGGGGATGGGACAAAAGGAAGGAGATATTTCCTTTATTAATTTAATATATCTCCAACCCGTAGACATATCACAATGATAAGTTAAAAAACCGAGATGTGAACAACCTTCGAGAGAAGAACAGGAATCCTTATTCAGTCATAAGACAAACCTGTAAGCATAAAGCACAAGAGATTATTAGCCCTAGGCACTGGAAAAAATTTACAAGGATTCCCAGCGCCTGAAAACGCGGTACCGCCGAAACGGCCGCGACGAAAACTGGTAACAAATAAAAGTTACAAGTCTTAAATAAATATAAGGCACAATATCACCTTAGCGGATAACGAGGAGGACTCCTCCAATACTTTAGCATCAGCCATGATGGATTGGGATGATTTTGTTCTAGAGAATTTTCAGTATAAAGAGCCTGTGAAGATTTTCACATGTTGCTTCTCAGCCAATATATTAGAAAACGGAAGTACCGGTATGCGCATGCGCAGTGGGTGGTGTCTGTCATGTGCATGACTGTGTACTTCCACCTGCCCATTAGGGGCACCTAACTTTTTATAATTCTGAATATTATTGAATTTAGAGCTGATATACTAGTATATCAAGAGTGTTAGGGAGGTAAGTATGTTCTCATGATGTGAAACAGTCAAGTCGTTAATGAGTAGTAACATTTTAACTGATTTCCCGAAGTTTCAAATCCAAGATGGACACCTGAAATATTGAACAATTAGAATTCTCGTTAAGTGTTGAAGTCTCCCAGCATAGAATTATTCCACCTAAGTTTCGTTGAAGTGGGCCCATTTATATTGTACTAGCATTTTAATTGATTTTTGCAAAACTTTTGGAAAATCCAAGAGTCGCCAGAAAAATTGACCAATCAAAATTCTGAATAGAAATTTTGGAGGCTACCACCATAGAATCCTTCCAGCCAAATTTTGCTGAAATCGGTCAAAGGATAAATGAGGAAATGCGATTTGACGGATGGCCGCCAGATGACTGCCATGGCATAAGCTCACTTGGCCCGAAGGGCCAGGTGAGCTAAAAACCAAAAGTTGCTTGTAATGTCTCTTACCAAATTGTGAATATCCTTCTATAGCGACAGGTCGTGAAGGGTGTGTATTATCCTTACTGGTGACAGGAATTCGAGTATCTGAGGCAGCGTGTATCACTTTACGCGGACTGGTGGGCTCAGAAGAAGGCTGAGAAACCTACAGCATGAGAAGCAACATTAGCACATAGCAACACATATGATGAAAATTCAACTGGACAAAATACAAATGTTATAGATCTGTGAAATTTACATGTTTTCCATTTTACCAAATACATTTATTTGGTATTATTTTGGATACTGTTACCATATTTATAAGGTTTGATTTTTAGAGTTTTCTTACTATAATCAAATACCAATTTTATTTCTGAGCGTAGAAAATATTTTTATAACTATAACATAACAGAGGTACCTGCAAATTTGGTATATGAACTGTCAAGTCAAAAGCAGGCACAGCACTATTCAGCGGAAGTGATCGGATGTCCTGCCCATATCCAGGCTCGGCCAGAACCTGTTAGAAATGAATTCAGACAAACAAATGTCTGATTATCTTTTGACTCAGTAAAATAAGCACATATAATCTGGATCAAATATGTAGGTTGCTCCATATTCTGAAACCATGATTAACAAATAGTTAGTTAAAACACCGAGTAGAAACTCAAATATGAGAATCGTAAGATGGCCACCAACAAAGTGACCAATCAAAATTCTGAATAGACGAGATTCTGGAACCTACAGCAAGACAATCCTTCCAGTCGTTACAATTTGTCAAGTGGCTTAGGATACATTTTAATGGATTTTCAGAGTTTTTGGAAAGTCAAGTATGGCCTACAGAAAATCAATCAATCAGAATTCTGACAGCAGGTGTGGAGCCTACCTCCATTGTTCCACCTAAATTGTTTTATATTCCACAAATGGTTTAGGAGATATGTTTTAACCCTTACCACGCTGGTGTCAAAATTTTTACATTTCAAATTAAATTAAAAGATTTGTTTTCGTGGTGTTCGTTTTTCAACAAATTTGGTGGGAGATGGTGCTGTCGTACACAGCAACATTTTTCACCAACATTGTTAAAAATTGTACACCAATTTCTTTGATATTGACACAGTAAAAGATAGAATATTGACATCAGAGTGCTAAGGGTTAAGGGATTCAGCTGCTGAAAAAAACTGACCAAAAAAAAAAGGATTTTAATATTTTAGGAAAATTCAAGATGACCACCGAAAGAACTGACCAATCAAAATTCTGTTGTGTTGAATCCTATGACATTAGGGTCAGTCAACCTAAGTTTCATTGCACCCAAGTTTTATTGAAATTGGATCATTTATAAAGTACTGTTTCAAGAGATTCCGAAATCTTTTTTGGAAAATTCAAGATGGACGAGCAATTAAAATTCTGAATAAAAGATCCGGAGCCTACCACATTAGGATCATTCCAGCCAAATAACCCAAACAGTTTAGGCGATGTTTTGAAGGATTTCCATAAAAACTTTTTAGAATTTAACATGGCCACCGAAAGAAGTAACTAATCAAAATTCTGTTATGTTGAATCCGATGACATTAGGGTCAGTCCACCTAGGGTCAGTCCAGTTTCATTGCACTCAAGTTTTGTTGAAATTGGGTCATTTATAAAGGAGTAGTATTTTAAGATTTCAAATTTTTTTGTTGAAAATCCAAGATGGATAACCAATTAAAATTCTGACTTAAAGTTCTGGATCATTTCAGCCAAATTTGGTTAAAATCACCCAAGCGGTTTAGATGTTTTAAAGCAAAAGTTGATCAATGACGGATAATTGATGGACAATGGACAGTGTCTTTATAGCGCATGTATGCCCAAAGCTGTGGAATCCTAGTGTACAGCCACAAAATTCTTGCATCAAGATTGAAACCTTTCACTGACAAACCCCTGAAAAAGTAAATTCATTACGATATAAATCTAACTCTGTTGAATATTTTGAAATTTATTTGACTTGAAGCCGTTGCTGCCTAATGCAGCAATGGCTTCCAGTCAAACTATTTTCAAAATATTCAACAGCTTTCCTATATTGATATGTGGTATTCATTGTGAAAGGGTTACGGTAAAGTTGGAAATTCGCTTTCACCATAACATTATTTGTTGTTAAAATTTGAACCAAATAGCATTGTTAATTTTATAGATACATTGCTTGACATTCACACACCCACATACCGATGACTACAATAACCTCTAACCTTACAGGGAGTGGGTGATAACAAACATATTGATTTAAATATCAACGTTGCGTAGACTGACCTCTCCATCAATATATGCCGTCTCTCCTCGAAGTACAACGCGCTGGACCTGCCCACACACACGCATACCAGCAAATGGTGTCCATTTTGACTTGGTGAATTTCATGGCATCAGGGATTGTCCAACGTTCATCAAGGTCTACCTCTACATATGTATCTGGCTGGTTAGGTAGACCAAAAATCCGCTTTGGGTTTGTATACAACCTCGCAATAACATCCTGTTTATGAGAACACATTAAATGTGTTTATTAGAACTAGAGCATATAAGGCTAGACATAACTGCACAGATAGTATCTGAAACGTATAAAGACAAAGCTGTCTTAATGATGCCATCCATTTCTAGCTATACCTCACCCATCTCTAGGTATACTCCTACCATTTCTAGCTATACACCCCTCATTTCTACATATACCCTGCCAATTTCTAGGTATACCCCGCTTGGGGCTGTTGCAGCTTATGGCAACAACAGCTCCCAGTCAAATTACTTTCAAAATATTTGATGGAGTGTTTATTAAATGCTTAGTTTATCAAAGACAATTTGTAAACTAGTGACAGACTTCTATTTTCAGGACGGAAGCATATCATTATAATTGTGACATCAGCCAACTGGTGACATAAGTGACAGATCAGATGCTTTCTTTTAACATTGTCAAAAGAATCTTAGACAAGTTGATGAATATTTTTAAGCTGATCTTGCCATAAGCCATAATAGCTCCCAGTTCAATAAGTTAAAAGGTTGATAGAATGTCGGTAGCTATGGGTTTTAGATTTTTAACAGATTTTCCAGATTATGCTGTGTGGAATCCTAATGTATGGTCAAACCCTTTGCTGTGTTAAAATTTGAGCCAAATCGAATCAGCAGTTTACGAGATATTCACAAAACTAGAATTTGATCTGATCCGGATCAGGGTTCTTTTATTCGGATCATGGTCAAAGTCTAGAAATCCTGCTGCACAGCAAGTCCTCTCGACATTCGTTGTTAGAATTTGAACATCATCGAACCAGCAATTTCTAAGATACAGCCAGGATTAAGCTTTTGTAACTGACTAACTAATGGACCTTTCTATTTTTAGCTATGCCTCGCCCATCTCTAGCTAAGCTCCACCCACACATCACTCGTGTTGGGATCGATCGATCTCTGACCTCCCTGACTATCAATTTCCAGAAAACTATACAGGTAAGCTGTTGAATATTTTGAAACTAATTTGACTGGGTGCTATTGCTGCCTATGGCAGCAACAGCAACCAGTCAAATTAGTTTCAAAATATTCAACAGCATGTTCATTAAATAGTAGACATACAATTCTTACGTGTCAGACTATTAAGAGTTAAAGATGAGCCTAATAGAATCATTTATGATGCAATGATTATGACATCATCTACACGCTGCTTAGCTGAGCATGACGTCAAATCATCGATGGATACTCTGGAAAAGTGCATTAAGTGACATGGCAGTTTATCAAGCTGCTACCCACAGCTAAAAAGAAGCAACAATTCTTTTTATATTAACCCCATCACCGATGAATTCTGCATATCCTATTTTCAAGGTATCCGATACCATACCGGAAAGCTGTTGAATATTTTGAAATTAATTTGTTTGGAAGCCGTTGCCGCTCTAGGCACCAATAGCTTCCAGTCAAATTAATTTCAGAATATTCAGCAGAATAAATGTTAAATTATAAAGAATTGACTTTTTCAAAGGATTTGTCGGTGAACAGGTTAAAAGGGAAGTTCAATAGTTTAAACAATGACCTTATTTGTTAACAAAAGATGGTCATAGAAGACAAGACAAGATGCCATGAAAGACGTTAAATGGACAAGAGACATGCCAGTGGTATTGAGGAACGTCCATTTGAAGACCAAGAGAAGACTATTATTAGACTTACCACTGTAATGGCTGAGACGGTCATTAAAGGGATGCTAATCTCACCTCAAATGTTGTAATACTCTGATAGCTTATTGTTGATAGATTCCATTCCCTTATCTGTATCACAATTATCTGCTTTGTAATATCGTGTAAATGTTGAACAGTGAGCGCCACCATTTTGTCTCCTTAAGAGAGTGTGTGATGTCATGTAAGTGCCCATGCATTATTCATTGTTATGTAATACTCATCTTATTTAATATTTTGAAACTAATTCGACTGGAATTTGTTGGCAGCAACAATTCTAGTCAAATTAGTTTCAAAATATCCAACAGCTTACATGTATTGATGCTTTTATACCACATTGCCAAACTATAGACACCACCTCTATGACTGAGGGTCTATACTTAGGCAGACACGCTGCGCTTTTCTGATTGCTTAAAAAGTAAATCATCACAGCCATTATAGGCTGTAGAAACGCATCAACATTTAGCTCCTAAAGCCTGAATATCTTTCATTGTCGGCATAAATGTCAGGGATGGTTTATTCGTGGTAAATTCTTTCACCTGAATGGTTAATATTAGATAAGGTGAGTTTTCCTTTAAGCACGAAGTGTTTAAATAGGGTGTAATTCCAAAAATGCCCAAGTCTGCATTCACCTACATTCGATGAATATATAGCCGTCTGTTTATGAACATGATGTAGTCGGGTCTAATAGGCGCAGGCAGTTGGGCAGGTTCGTGAGTTAGGCACTCTTCGTGAATACAGCTATGGTTATCTCTTCCAGGACAACCATATTTTGCTTAAAATGTCAAAATATCTGAACCCTTACACACAGGAAATATCAAATTCTGTAAGAAACATTATTTTTGACAATTTTGAAACTATTTGACTGTTGATGCCTAGCCCAGCAACAGGTTCCAGTAAGATTAGTTTCAAAATATTCAACAGGTTACTTACATAGTTATCTTGAAATTGAGATACTGACAGATATTTTACTCCTCACAGACCAAAAAGGACAAATTCTCTATGATATACAGAAAAGTCTGTTTACTATTTTGAGAGTAATTTGACTGGCAATTGTTGATGCCTATGTAAGCAACATCTTCTAGTCAAATTAGTTTCAAAATATTCAACAGCTTTCTTGCAGTTGTCTTAAAATCGAGACACTCACATTTCAAGGATCATAGCGTTAGAGAACCATTATTATTTATTAATACGTTCACCGACAAATCTTGGAAAAGGGATAATCTTTACAATATAAAACTTATTCTGTTGAATATTTTGAAATTAATTTGACTGGAAACCATTGCTGCCTAGTGCAGCAATCTCTTCCAGTCAAATTAATTTCAAAATATTCAACAACTTACCTGTACAGTTTTCTGGAAATTAGGATTCTGAGGGCAGGGATCTATTGATCCCAAAACAGTCAAAGCCTGGGTGGAGCTTAGCTAGAGATGGATAATATTGGATTCCTCCTTTAGAAACTGAGCTAGAGAATGAAAAACAAAATCTGCAAAGAAGGACACAGACATGTGTAAACTGATAGGGAAAACAAGACAACATGAATTGAACCAAACCAAAAACATAATACACTTGCTACCAGTAAACAGGAGATAATGCTTTATTTTTATTATTACATCAAGTGTGAGTTTTCCCTCATTAACGGCAGTGAGCAGCAATGGCAGCATGGTCTCCAGTCCTGGGAATCCTGGTGGTGGTTTATCACCATCTTTCTCCTCTACTGCATGAGGCGCTAAACATATAAAACATATCTATCCCTATACAAATATACAGTACTGTTACGCAACTAACAACACCAAATAGAGAATAGAGATTGCAGACTCTTGCTCTCCTTTGTTTGGTACATTGCAAATGTTTTTATTCTTTTGAATTCTTTTAGATTTTTACGGATGACACCCAGAGTTGTTGAATCCTAGTCTACTGTCACGCCCCTTATTTGTGTTAAAATTTGAGCCAAATAGGAACAGCAATTTCGGAGGTATCCTTAGAATCGGAAGTAGATCCGATTCGGATAGTTTTTTTTAATCCGGATCAGGCCCAAACTTGTGGAATCCTAATGTTTTAAAACTTTCGTGTTAAAATTTGTGCCAAATCAGTAGTTTCTAAGATATGCATAGATCCTGCATTTGATCCCAATTCAGTTTTTTGGCCAATGTCTCCTGCAGTTCCTTTGTTGTGTATTTACTCAATTCCTGCTTTTACTGAAATGAGTTATTTAAGAAATCTGGTAAGAAAACTCAATTTCCCGAAAACTATATAGGTAAGCTGTTGAACATTTTGACAGTAATTTGACTGGGTTCTGTTGTGGCCATACACCCAGTCAAATTAGTTTCAAAATATTCAACAGCATGTTTATTAAAAAGCAGACATACAATTTGTACCACAATGCTTAGTCCATCACCAATTAAGCTTTCGTGCTGAACTTATCTACGCCATTCACGATGTAATTGATTATGATGTCATCATACATGTCATGTAGTTGATTATGCTGTCATATGATGGATGAATAAACTGGAATCCTCCATTGCTGTAAGCCTTACCATGATCAGTGGCAAAACAATCGATAATATCCATGTTGTCCCACAATGCCTGCTGGTCTTCAACTGACACCAGCTGTGGCTTAACCTGACCTCGCTTCTGTCCAATAACTGCTAGGTGGTCAGACGTCAAGAACAGATGATGCGGTGCAACCTCACATGTAACAGGTACACCACGCTCCTTTGCTGCTCTAATAACCAAGATCTAAGGTAACAAATATACAGAAAAGCATTTCACCTAAACATGTTCCAGAAGTGTCATACACTCAAAACAGTATCTATTTAATTGAGGAATCCAGTCTCTTAGTCAATCATGACGTCATAATCAACTACATCATATGTAGGCTGTCATATCGATTACATCATGAATGACGTGATTTAGTCCGTCATAAACATTTAATAGTCCATCAAGCTTTATGAATGTATGTCTTTACTGTTAATAAACGTTCTGTTGAGTATTTTGAAACTAATTTGACCATAGGCAGCAACAGCACCCAACGTCAAATTAATTTCAAAATATTCAACAGCTTAACTGTAGTTTTCTGAGAAATTGAGATTCAGAGTGTGCAGGGATTGATTGATCCAAACACGGAGCTTGGCTAAATATCCGCGGGACATGGCTACAACTGGATTCCTCCATTACCAACATCTTGTGGCCCACAAAAGCCACTTACAATGATAACTGAGGTAAGCACATTTACAGGCCAATTTATAGCCAATATATTGGCTATGAGGGATTTTTAATAGTTTATCAAAATGGCCAAAAAAGCTTCTGTGGTGCTTTTAAGAAATGTTCATTTCTAGAACAAGACAATTTTTGAAAACTTAACACTGCAATGACTGACTCGATTACCGAGCCAGTCATTAGTGATAAATTTTCAAAAATATTTTCTGTAAATAGACAATTTATGAGAAAATTGAAATTTCTGAACCAGATTTGAGCATTAAAGGCGTAACAAGGCACACTATTTAAACCAGTAGGCCATTTGGGATGGACATGTTGGATTCATCCTCGTGATATACAGCCATTATTTCACCATGCTTTGTCCATATAGTCCATACAATAAGGTACACGTGACGGCAGTGTTAAATCGCAGTGAGTATTTTTGTTAGAAACTTAGGAATAGCATTATAGAATCATCTAAGTATTTGCAGTAACAACAGTAGCAATCAGAGATAGCAAACCCTCGCCTTCCCTTTTTTGTTACATTGTGAAGATTTTTCAGATTTTTTACAATCCCTTGAATTTTTCGGATCATGGCTAAAGTTGTAGAATCAGTGTAGAATTACACTATCTTGTATTACAATTTGAGTCAAATCGGACCAGAAGTTTCCGAGATGTCCAGAATTTGACTCGATCTGTTATTTTCTCCGCATTATGGCCAAAAGTCAGCAAATTCTCTTTAACCATTTAACCCTTGAATTTGTTAAAGGAAATTTCAATATTCTCATAGAAAACGCCCATTTACAGACCAAGAGTTCTTTTGAAAATTTACAACTGGAATGACTGGCTCGGTTATCGAGCCAGTCATTTCAGTGGTAAATTTTCAAAACTACTCTTCTCTTGGTCTGCAAATGGACATATCTCAAGTACACTGCAGAAGCCGTTTTGGATGGTATGAGTGTTAATGGGTTAAACTATATTTCTTTGTGTTAAATTTTGATCCAAATTTAATAAACAGTTTTTGACTGCTACAGCAGAATGATACAAATTAGATGAGTCTAGTTTATTACCTATAATACAATAGTACTGGTCTCACCTCGTCTTTGCGTGCCACATGACAAATATGTACAGATCTTTGGTAGAGTTGAGCTAGAAGGATAATGGCAGCAGTGGTGGTACCTTCAGCGTGTGCACACAGTGGCATGTGCTTCGGCCAATATTCAAAGTGCTATATAAACAAGATGATGATGAAACATTAATAGTGGAATATGATCTGTCACAAGTATCTGATCTAGTAATTAACTACGTCAATAGTTAGCTGACGGCACAATCATAATGATGTATATAGGACTGTCATGAAAATCAAAAAGTCTGTGAGGTGTGTACGAATTATATGTTTTTTTATGAATTTACAATTTAAGAAACATTCTGCTGAATATTTTGAAACTAGTTGGACTGGGAGCTATTGGTGCCTGCACACATCAACAGCCCCAGTCAAACAAGTTTCAAAATATTCAATAGCTTACCTGTATAGATAGATACCTTTAAGGTTTCAAAGTTCCAAATGATTCCAATGTGTTTAAAATGTGGGTGGAGCTAAGCTAGAAATTTGTGGGTCATAGAAATGGATCCCTTAATTATACCAAGTTATATAACATTTAAGTTCTTCAATACCGCAATCAATATATATATATATATATATATATATATATATATATATATATATATATATATATATATATATATATTTATATATATATATAACACATGCTATATGATGCACAGAATATCTGGTTGACTATTTTGCTCGAAGTGAAACAATGCAACTAAATTACCTTAAAACAGTCAATCATTTTACCATCAGGATTGTCA
Source organism: Chaetoderma sp. LZ-2023a (assembly GCA_034401795.1). Classification (NCBI taxonomy): domain Eukaryota; kingdom Metazoa; phylum Mollusca; class Caudofoveata; order Chaetodermatida; family Chaetodermatidae; genus Chaetoderma; species Chaetoderma sp. LZ-2023a. Next base: position 161,609,412 of record CM067369.1, on the reverse strand, counting down.
GAATTATTTCAAAACAATGATCAATAGGTCTTCCGTGAACCATAACACTTCAAATGTCAGTGTCTCAATTTCAGAACAAATATACACCTGTGCAAAAGTTAAGCACCACCCTATTTTTACGCACATGCGAGGGTATATTCATGTGCTATGAAGAAAGCAATAGCATAAACATTTATGTACCCATCCATCTTAGTGCAAGAGGTAATAATGCAACTAGAGGAATGCTGAGTATGATGGTGGGGAAACACTGTATGTTTTTGTTTGAACTTGAAAACGAGGCCTGAATATGGTTACGTTGACACAACTGACAACTATTGCCCTACAGTTGACACACGTGGCTAGATTGTCATTAATGGTGTCTGAAAACGAAGTTTAACATCTGTGCACGAGTTTGAGACTGTCATTATTAATACCGGGTATATCCACCTTGTGCCTGGATGACGGCCTGGACACGACGTCTCATGCTGGTCACCAACCGACTGATACGCCATTGTGGTATTCGTTGCCATTCAAGATGGAGTGCGTCTGTTAATTCCTGTAGGTTCTGCACAGGAGGATCCCTCCTTCTCAGCATGTTTCCCAGAATGTCCCAGATATGCTCAATAGGGTTCATGTCAGGGCTCCTTGCTGGCCATGGTAGGGTTTCGATGGCATTCTGGCGGAGGTATTCATGCACAGCTCTAGCACGATGTGGTCGGGCGTTGTCATCCATGAATATAGGGTCGGTTCCAGGTGCATGATTTACAAAATGAGGGACCACAACTCTATCCAGTATGGAATCTTGATATCTTTGTCCATTTAGTGTTCCAGGTACAGTCAACAGATCCAGCTTACAATCAAATGAGATGCACCCCCATATCATAACGGAACCTCCACCAAATGGAACTTCTTCCATGATGTTACGTTGGTCGTACGCCGTGCGTCTGGACCTCCATACACGAGTTCGACCATCTGTGGCATGAAGCAGGAACCGACTTTCATCGGACCAGTGTACCCGTCTCCAGGATCTCATGTTCCAGTGTCTTCTTTCGTTGCACCACCTCAGACGCTCCTGTTTGTGGTGTGCAGTGAGGAGAGGACGTCTGACAGGTCTCCTAGCTTTCATGCCAGCAGCATACAGTCTCCTTTTGACGGTAGACATTGACACTCTATTGCGCGTTTCCCATTGCTGGCTGAGCACTCTGCTGTTGGTGAATGGAAATCTCCTAACAAGGCGTACTAGGGCTCGATCATCACGGGCAGTAGTCTTCTTCGGTCTTCCAGATCTAGGCCTGTCCTTCACCTGGTTAGTTTGCCCATGTTTTGCAATCAAACGACTGATTACAGTATGGTTAATGTTCAGCTGTCTGCCAATCTCTCTGCATGACATACCAGTGGTATGCATGCCTATGATTTGCCATTTCACACGATCACTTAACCTTTGTCTTGCCATAGCGGTTCACAATCAAGAGCTAATTCTCTCTGTACAAATAAACCACGGTCATGAACACAAAATTCCTAATCTTGTCGCCTAAATCTGTATGTAATGTTCTACACCTCAAACTGGACTTTTACATAACTGAACACGTGTGCTGTTTCCCGCCACGCACGGACATCAAGCGGCGTGAAGTCATGCATGCATGTGCATTTCGTACTTGGAATTATGTCAGCTAACGCGGGGACAAAAAGTATGGCAGCCTAGTTGTACCATCATGTTTCTACGTTCTATTGTTTTTGCTGGTGCTTAACTTTTGCACAGGTGTATATATAGGAGGTTGAAGATTTTAAAACTAATTGGACTGGAACCTGTCAGCAACAGCTCATAGTAAAATTAGTTTCAAAATATTTAACAAAACATTCCTTCCATTATAGAATTTGTCATTTCTGGCTTGTAAGGGTTAAAGGGTTAATTCTGAAAATCATGTCAAATATCATACAGTAAAACTGTATCAGATGACGATATGTGATGTTTTGAATGACTTTCATGAGAATTACAGCTAAAGTGATTGCCATGATGACGGAAGTTAGCCATTGCAATATATATCCATACCTTCATCCATGTGCTGACATTATCAAGCTTCAATGTTGTGAATGTCTCGTTCAGATACATCTTAAGTGCTGCTGCTTTTGCACCTATCTGTGGCAAGGTGGTAGCATTGTCTTCACTGGCACCGACATACAGACCGTAATCACAACGGGCACCATTCTGAGCAAGCTGGTATAAACAAAATTCACCTTTCCAGAGTACCCACACATCATAATGATCTGCGTGATGCGTACAATGACATCATAATGAATGATGTCATGAATGATGTCGATAAGTACGTCACGAACGCATATTTGAAGACGGTCTATGCGTTGTTGTACAAATTGTTTGCTTTTACTATTTAATAAATATTCGGTTGAATATTTTGAAACTAATTTGACTGGGCTCTGTTGCTGCCATAGCAATAGGCAGCAACAGCACCCAGTCAAATTAGTTACAAAATATTCAACAGTTTCCCTGTATAGGTTTCAGGAAATTGATAGCTAGGGCATTCGGGATCGATCAATCCCAACACAGCAAGGTGTGGGTGGAGCTTAGCTAGTGATAGACGGGGTATAGCTAAAAATGAAAAGTTCCATTAACATGATGCGCACTACTATATTACTAGATCTGGAGACCATTAACCATTTAATAATCAAACCAGCCTACACAGCTCCTGCAGTGGTTTTTAAAATTTATGAATGGAATGACTGGCTCGGTAACAGAGCCAGTCACTCAAGTGGTAAATTTTCTAAAATAGTTGAAATTTTCTTGATGAGATGTGATAGGTAAAGGGTTAAAGTGTGTGCTAAGAGGGTAACAATGTTGCTAGAATCAGGCTTAAACGAGACTCATGAAAATAATGATTCCTATATTGCATTCCTTTTCTTAACATGACTGGCATTAATTTTGGAAGTAATGTCGCTGTGAGTTGTTGCTTTCATCAACATTATTTCCAAAATGTACATGAAACTTTCTTTTCCTGACACTGAGTTGCCACATCAGTGTTATAGCAGTAAATATACCTCTATACCTATGGACAGATTACGGGTTCGAAGCGCTGGAGGCTACAGGGGGAGGGAATCCGCAGACTCTCAACTGGAAAATTGTGAAATCTAGATAATATCAGAAGGTACCCTCCACATTTGTAGTTAAATATGAATTTTTCATTAACAGTGACTTTATGCCCGTCAAAATATTGGGCTGATGGTATTAGGCTTTTTAACCCTTTCACTGACAATTCCAGAAAAAGCATATATAAAATATAAGATATAGATATAAAATATATAAGATATAAAACTTATTCTGCTGAATATTCTTTCTGTATTATATTATAAGACAGCAGCAGCTCCAAATTAAATTAATTTCAGAATATTCAACCATTTTCCTGTATGGTTGCTTTGAAAATGATAATTGGGGAATTCATCAGTGAGAGGGTTAGTCCTGGCCTGTCTATAACACAGCTACATGTCGATGTCTTATTAACCCTTTAACACTCATATCAGCCTAAAACGGCTTCTGCAGTGGTCTTGAAAAATGTCAATTTGGAGACCAAGAGAATACTATTTTTGAAAATTTACAACTGGAATGACTGGCTCGATAACCGGGCCAGTCATTCTAGTGGTAAATTTTCAAAATAGTCTTCTCTTGGTCCGCAAATCGACATTTTCTTTGGGGAAATTGAAATTTTTTTCTTTAAGCTAATATAGTAAGTACTGACTCATTATACACATAAATTACTCACAAAACAAACAAACCCATACCAGGCACAGCTATCTACCATCACGCTATTGTATTTACATGTATGTAATTTAATTACCTTATAAGCTAATGAGAAGTGAGCTTTATCAGTGATTGCTGGGTTGGTGTTTGGCATGGCTAGGATAAGTGTTACACCACCAGCCAGTGCAGCAGCTGTGGCACTCTTCCAGTCTTCTTTATGAGTCGCACCGGGCTCACGAACGTGTACATGCACATCAATCAGCCCTAAGACGAAAATGAGAACAGTCAATACCTAATGACTAAAAAAAAATAAATCGCACAAAAACTTGTTCTAAACCAGACAATAAACATATTGTACATCACGAGGGTTATATATGTATAAACAAACTAAGCATTATACAAAAAACAAGGGCCCTGGGTTGTTTGCTAACAAATACTGGATTCTAAAAACTCGGCAATTACAATCAATCAAATAAGAAATCACATGCTTTAACTTGAAAAGGGAGTTATGGTTAAAACCGGTGAAAGGAATTTTTGGAATTTTCATGAACAAATTTAATCAGTCCAATTCCTATAAAAAATTGTTATTCTCCCACTCTATGGGCCTTCCAGTATGGTTTGGCTGAGATCTATATCATAGTATTAGGAGCTCAGGATTAGTCTGTTGTTCAATGGAGGAATCTGACCTGTCTATCAAGTATCTGATGTCATAATAACTTGTCACTTGTTAGCTGACAGCATAATCAAAATACTATTGGTCCTTCATGACGATGGCAATAGTCTGTCACTAACATACCTAAATTGTATGTTTTCCTTTAGTTACATTTTAACAAACAGTCCGTTGGATATTTTGAAAGTAATTAGACTGGGACCTCTCGCTGCCATATGTAGAAACATCTCCAACTAGAATTAGTTTCAAAACATTAAACAGTTTACATATGTAGTTCTAGAAAGCCAGGGTCCAAAGTGTTAACCCGTAACACACTGATGTCAATATTCTATCATTTACTGTGTCAGTAGCAAAGAAACTAATTTACATTTTTCAACAGTTTTGGTCGAAGATGTTGCTGTCTATGACAGTACCATCCTCCATTAAATTTATTGAGAAATAAACACCAGTTCATCTTTTAATTTAATTTGAAAATTTAAAATTTTTGACATCAGAGTGCTAAGTGCTAATATAGATTCAAATATGTACAAAGTGGGCGGTGGTTAACCAGAAATTAGCCCTGCATATCTAGAAATGTATCCCTCTAATTAAGTGGTTTTAAAAACGTTAGACAAATACAATGGCACAGTTAGTCAAACAGTGAATCATAAGAGACAGCGACAGAAAACACTGTTAGGACTGCTTTTAAAATCTATACCATCTTCCTTCATGTTCTTCTAAAATTATGTAACAACACCTCCACATAAACTTATTTTCAAATTCTACAACTTCCCACATGGTTGTCGTGAAATGGTGATTCTAATAAGTGGATGAAATGGTTATTATCTGTCTGACTGCTGAATTTCGACAGACTACATTCACCATGGGGTTTAACTCTGGTTATGCTGAATATTTTGAAAACAATTTGATTGAAAGTTGTTGGTGGCTAACCCACCCAGATCTTTCAATCAGATTGTTTTCAAAATATTTAGCAAATCCAGTTATTTCCCATCATCCAACAAAATTGTTGGAAAATGTGCAGCACTTTCTCTTCAATTGACACAGGAAAAGATAGAATATTGACATCAGTGTGATAAGGGTTAAGAAAGGAATGCACAAATTTGGTATAATCATATCCCATGTTCACTTTGTGTGCTATCTACACATAGGGCCCTATGGTGTGAGGACGGAATCAGCAATTTTAAACTATCCATAAAGCAAAGCTTTTGACTATGATGTACTAACACAAGCAAAAAATGTGCTTTCCTAGTGATGATTATACTACTTACCTGGAAGTCTGACCACACGGCGAGACACCAGACAGTCAATATGCGTCTTCATAATTGGAGCACCCTTCAGCTGTTTCAATGCCTGTCACATAGACATTACAATTTCAATGTAAATAAGAATTTAACGGCCACATTCGCATGAAATTAGAAAATGCCCATTTGCTGCCTGTGAGAATATGTCTGAAAATTGTTCACTGGAATGACTGGCTCGGTTATCGAGTGTAGTAAATTTTCAAAAGGTCTTGTATTGGTCTGCAAATGGATATTTCCCAATACCACTACAGAAGACGTTTTTAGCCAGCTTGAGTTTTAAAGGTTTAACAATGGAATATTATACACTATTCTATGTTTTAAATCTTTTTTAAACAGCAAGTGCTTCATTAATTATTTTATTCATTTATTAATTGTCAATGTTTTGACCTTTACAACTTATCTGTATGGGTGTCCTGCAATTGAGACACGAAAAATGGTTTCGACAGTGGTCTTGAGAAATGGCCATTTACAGACCAAAAGAAGACTATTTTTGTAAATATACCACTGAATCAAAAAAGCATTCGCTTTTGTTTCTACGAGAATTCTTAATACTTACCAGATGTACTATTATGATAATGTTTATTATCTAGTCTAGCTCAAAATAAACAATTAAAACTCAGCACTCTCCTGGTCCTGCCCATACTGTGTCCGGGAATACCATAGCCGCAGGTACCGAGTCAATTCCCAATCACAGTCAGATTCGTCTTATATTTGCCGTGGCAAACTGCGAAAGCAGCTCAGCCTCACCTCAGCGGGGCGGCTGAGGCAGGGCCATAGTACATCTGGTAAGTATTAAGAATTCTCGTAGAAACAAAAGCGGATGCTTTTTTGATTCTACTTCGAATAATACTTACCAGATGTACTATTATGATAAACTCCGGATTTCGACAGCCAGGAAATGCCGGTGGGAGGAGGTGAGGCTCGAACCAGCACTCATCAACCATCCAACAGAGAAGGTTGTGAAGAGACTAAAACCCTGGCATACGCTTGGGTTCTGCTATCTGACTCATAGAGTGCTAAACTTCTATGGTCTAGACCGCGCTCCCCCCCCCCCTCTTTTGTCCGCACAAAACCAGAGGGATGTCCATGGGGATGCAACACCCACCAGACCCGTGTCAGCCTCAAGTCTCAGCTAGGGCAGTCCAGTAGAGTGCAAAGAAGCTACTACAACTTCAATTTTTGAAAAAAATTATCAGTATATCGATTAGATTTTCAAATTGGAATGAGTCTCATGTCTGTATGAGAGGATAAATATACTCTTGTACCAGACTATTCACTTACTCATTTTTGAGTGGTCGATCTGTTCTTGATCATCACAGGAGCTAGGCCCAATCCACGGTCGTACTCAGTCATGTGCATAGCGCTTGGTCAGTGTAGGCGGAAGACTTTTGTGATGTGTGCGAAGTAGTGGTCGGACGTGGCTTAGTTTAGGTTTGACAGATTGGCGACGGCTACTGGATTAAGTGTGCTGGAGATGTCGCGAAGGTAGAAATCAGTGAATGACGACTCGGCATGCCATTGTGCTACAGACATCACCTGCTCTAATGAGACACCCTTATAAAGGGCCGATGATGCTGCTAGTGCTCAGACCTCATGGGCATTCGCACGATCAATCTGCTTTCCTGTAGCGATCTTGTGCGACATCTGAATAGCGTCAACTATCCAACGAGAAATAGTATCTTTCGAAGCACGTAAATGGGGAGCTTTGAGACATAACCACAGAGATTTCGGGTCGTCTCTCCACTCAGAAGTACGTTTCTTATACATCTTCAGACATCTGACAGGACACCAAGCACAAGAATTTGGGTCATGTCTAGTTAAACTTGGCAAATTGATCGGCTGTCCTGGATATTTAAGTGACTGATTCTTTGCCAGGAAACAAAGACGTGGAAGTAATCTTAAACCTTCACCCGTGACGACAAAACGGTCTTGTTCGGCAGAAAGCGCATGAATTTCGCTTCTCCTTCTCGCCGACACTGCTGCAACCAAGAAAACTGATTTAATAGGTCGCAGATTGCTCATTCCTTTGATAACTTCATTCAAGGTGTCATTCTCCACTCCCCCAATGGTGAGACTAGGAATGACCGAAGCTAATGCAGACTTATATGCTGCTAGGGTAGAAGGTACAAGTTTGTCAACTTCGTATAAATGACAGATAAAATCTGCTACGTGTTGAACAGATGCAGAAAAGGGATCAATATCTCTTCTCTCACACCACTGTGCAAATTTGTTGATTCTATAATTATATGTTTTTGTGGTCGAAATTCTTCTGGCCGAAGCAACAAACTTCGCTGCTTGCTCAGAAAAGCCACCCTCAATTGCACGCTGCTTGACAACATCCATGCAGTCAATTTGAACATTTCTGGTCTGTCGTGAAGGTACAGACCTTTGTTCTGAGAGATTACATCTCTTGTGTCTGGAAGAGGGATTGGACTGCAGACCAGAAGGTCCAGCAGATCCGTAAACCATGATCGGCCTGGCCAATAAGGAGCGATCAGTAGTACTTGGCACATCCCCTCTCTTATCTTTGCCAGAACTTTCGGGATGAGAATTGTTGGAGGATACGCATACGCGTACATTCCCTTCCAACTTATCGCCAGTGCGTCTACTGCTAGAGCTAACGGGTCCGGGATCGGTGACACGTACGTGACCATCTTTGCGTTTTTCTTCATTGCAAATAGGTCGACATTTGGCTTGCCCCATTGTTTGAATAGGACCTCCGCTACCACTTGGTTGAGCTGCCATTCCGTCGGACGACAAACCGTCCTTCGACTGAGAGCATCCGCTAAGATGTTCAATCTTCCTGGAATGTGTGCTGCCCGAAGAATAATATTCCTCTCTTGGCACCACAGCAGAAGGTTCCAAACCATCATACACAACTCCGGTGATCTCGTCCCGCCTTGGCAGTTCAAATAAGACACCACTGTTGAGTTGTCTGTCCTTACTAGGACAATTTTGTCTTGAACTAGACTCTCGAACTTCTGCAGTGCTAATACCACTGCTAATAGCTCGAGCACATTGATATGTTTCTGCGCATTGGTCCGATCCCATTCCCCTGACACTGACTGATTGTCCAATACCGCTCCCCAACCTGTCAACGATGCATCCGTGAATATGGACATCTGAGGTTGAGGAGGTTGTAGAGGAACACCTCGCAGGAGATTCTGTTCCGACAACCACCACTGAAGGTGGAATATCAATGGTTCTTTTACTGGTATTCTCAGAGATAACGGATCTGTTCTCTGTGACCAGAACGACATCAAATACATCTGAATCGGCCTGCGCCTGAGCGCCGCATATGGCACCACCTTCTCCAGAGATACTAGTAAACCGAGTATTCTGAGAAATTGACGCGCCGTCAGATAGGCTCCTAGAGAAACTGACTCCAATACTGCAATCAGGCTTCTGACTCTGCTCTCCGCCGGAAAAGCTACGCCGTCCCTGAGATTGAAAAAAAAATTCCCAAATAAACAAACTCCTGGGATGATCCATCCTAGCTTCTTTAATAAGTCTAGGACTACCTTCAGATTGGTGCGCAGAGTGACTGGATTCCCCGCCTTTAGCAGCCAGTCGTCTATGTAAGTGTGAACAGCTATGTTTCTCCTGCGAAGTAAAGAAGTCATGGCGAGAACCACCTTGGTGAAGACCCTCGGAGCCGTGGTCAGGCCGAATGGAAGAGCATTGAATTCCCAAACATTGTCTTGGAATGCAAATCGCAGGTACTTCTGAAAGGGAATTGACATTGGAATATGAAAATAAGCATCCTTCAGATCTATTGATACCGCCCACATGCCTTTCCGGAGCCCTGTCATCACCGCTGCTACCGTCTCCATCTGAAATCTGGGAGAAAGAATAAATTTGTTCAACGGTTTGAGATTGAGAATTGGTCTCCACCCTCCGGTACGCTTCGGAACTAGGAACATAACCGAATAGAAGCCCAGTGATGACTGATCGGCGACCAGGTGAATCGCCTTCTTCTGACGAAGCGATTCTATCTCTGACTGAATGGCAACTAGACGGTCTAATTCCCTTGGAATAGGAGTCCATATTGGAGTCGAGGTTAACGGAACTAACGATTGATGGATGAGCCAGTCCGGATCGTAGCCGTTTCTTATCCACTGACAGACTAAATAGTCGCGCACGACCTGTTCCCATTGGCTTAGGAATAGCTGAAGTCTGCCTCCGACGGAATGAATCTCCACACAGTTGTCGGTCGAGATTAGCCGACAAGACGCTACATCGCTTGGGTGAAGATTCTCGACTCCATTTGTTTCCAAAGCCGCCGGTATTGGTTCCGCCAGAAACCCGTCAGGAACGAGCCCCACGGCCGCCCTGCGGCTTCTTGTGGTATGACGGTCCGGAACCGCTGCCACGGCTATCCTTACGGTAGCCGCCTCGGCCCGAACCGCCACCCTTCCTGTCGTCCTCATACGGTCTCTTACTAGAGGGCTTGTATGCGGACGAACGGCCAGGCCCTTGCGCTCCGGATGGCCTATGGGCATCACGGGCAGAAGGACGGAAGGGCGATCTAGGACGCTGTCTCTGCTGCTCCTGCCTATGCTGACGGTAGGACTGTTGCGGCTGAGTCCTCTTGGTCGACTTCCACGACTTGCCGACCACTTCTTGCTCCTCCACCATTGACACAACCTTAGAGAGCGCTTGTCGTGCCGAGCCGCCGAACAAGCCTGGACCTATGAAAGGCGCAGAAGATAACGCAGCCCTCATCTCTGGTCCTGGTTCCACACAATCGAGAACCATTCTCCGTCGCTCTCCCAAAGTTCTCGTGATTACCCTGGCCAGGCAATCCTGAGACAGGCGCATGGTGTCCCGAACAACTCCGGGAGCAGCCTCTGGCACCTGTCCGCCTTCCGCCGTGCAGTCCAGCATACCCTGCAAGACGGTACACCCGTGCGACAGCGCAGCCATGGCTGCCCTAGCTGCATCCTCAATGAGCGTGAGCTCATTGAACGGGTCTTTGTTGGTCTGAGAAACCAAAGGACGTGACCGCCCCTTGGCCTTCCCAGCCAACGGCCTATTCAGCGCCTCACGTTCCGCAACGGAAAGCCGTGGAACCCTGGCGTACTGATGATAAGCCTGCTCCGGAAAGCGGACCCTACTCCTTATCCCCTTCGCGGCCTTGGGCAACGCATAGTCTGGCTGAACCAGACGGTATGCCGCAACTTCCAACATGTCAGAAGTTTGCGTGTCCAGGGGAAGTGTAGGCATGGCAGAAGAGCCACTGGACAGAGCGCTAGCCGCACGCTCTGACATCCGTTCCATCGCCGGATCGCGCTGAGATCCTAGATCAGATGCCAACCCGAGACGATTGGTCATCCATCCAAGAACCTGCACCCATTCAGCTTCGGTGCAGAAAGCGGAATCGTCCATCAAAGAACTCCCGTTTTCATCCTCCCTCTCTCCCTTAGATGAGAGGGCCACCGACGATCCTTGCTGAACGCTACGATATACGCCTCTGCCAGGACAGAGCGCATCCATAGCGCGACTACCAGCGGCACCAGTATCCAACGAATCGCCAGATACGGATTCGCCGCAGTCCATCGGCTCCAACACGGGATCCGGGACTCCGACGGCCTCAATTACGGCTGGCACTGTCACTCCGATAGGAGCCGCACCTAACGCCGCCGGGATAGCCGCAGGAACCGCAAACCACGGCTCCGCCGGCATATCCGGTTGCACAAATCGGGGATGAAAAATGCCCGACGGAACGTCGACATCACCATCCGCCTGGCAAACCCGTACAAATCCCGAGGGCGACCCCTGGGACGTACTAGGCATCGCCGTCATTGAAAGATCCGGCATGCCGGAATCTTCCCTCAGCAGCAAATCTTCCTCCTCTATCGTCGGCTCTTGAGCCGAGGACAGAGAAGGGGCAGGTGCATGCCCCTCAGCAGAGCTAGCCGGACCACCTAATGGTTGTCCTGCACCAACTTGCTTCAACGGGACCGTGGACTGCAACGAGTCAAACATGGCCTTGAACTGGGCCGCCCATACGCCCAGTGCTGAATCCATCCTCTCATTCAGCCGACCTTCCAGTCCCAACAAGGAAACCTGCTGCAGCTTCACTGCCTTGTCCTTCTCGATACGCTCCAGCCTCGCCCGTCGATCCTTGTCAAACTCAGCCACCAATTCCGACGACCACTTGACGCACACGTCACAAGGGCTCCCGACCTTACACTTAGCGCACGCCACACAATGATGACCCAGGTACTTCCGCTTCATGAACCTGTTGCACTTCCGACACAACGAGTCCGAGTTCTTCGGTTTCTGCGAACACAGAGAAGAATTAAAACGCTGCACATGACAAGCAATGACGAACAATACGCACAATAGACTTGCTAGTTAAGATTTCTTAAACACATTAACTTTCTCTCAATTTAATGATAACAAGTCTTAGGCAGGAAATATTTGAAACTTTTTTGAGTGAAAATTTTTTAAAAAACACAACTTAGCCTTTAACTAACGTTAAATAACCAAGAATAAATCGCCGATCACTACAAACACCCTCGACAACTAAGCGAGAGCTAAAATCGGCGACAACAGAGTGCCTGGATACACCAAGCCAAGAACGACATAAATCATGGGCGCCGCCATCTTGGCCAAGGACGCATCCATCTTAGAGGAACCGAGTCGCAAGAGAAAATTAACCGAGTACCCGAATTAAAACTAAAAGTCAACGGGTACAGAAGCGACTCCAACAATGGCTAACATTATAAAAAATGTGCCAATTTAAGGAAATTTCAAACAGTCATTATGGCACGAAGGTATAAATTCTAGATTGATACAACCTGCCCCTGTGATGATTTCCCAAGTTCCTCCATGAATCCAGCGATGTAATCGACTAACACAACTGATTAACTGCTTAAATTGCAAAATTTGAGCACTCTAAAAAACACGACTTTGAAAAAGCGCAAAATAGACGAATCTGACTGTGATTGGGAATTGACTCGGTACCTGCGGCTATGGTATTCCCGGACACAGTATGGGCAGGACCAGGAGAGTGCGGAGTTTTAATTGTTTATTTTGAGCTAGACTAGATAATAGACATTATCATAATAGTACATCTGGTAAGTATTATTCGAAGTAGAATACGCATACGCGTACATTCCCTTCCAACTTATCGCCAGTGCGTCTACTGCTAGAGCTAACGGGTCCGGGATCGGTGACACGTAAGTGACCATCTTTGCGTTTTGATTCATCGCAAATAGGTTGACATTTGGCTTGCCCCATTGTTTGAATAGAACCTCCGCTACCACTGGGTTCAGCTGCCATTCCGTCGGACGACAAACCGTCCTTCGACTGAGAGCATCCGCTAAGATGTTCAATCTTCCTGGAATGTGTGCTGCCCGAAGAATAATATTCCTCTCTTGGCACCACAGCAGAACGTTCCAAACCATCATACACAACTCTGGTGATCTCGTCCCGCCTTGGCGGTTCAAATAAGACACCACTGTTGAGTTGTCTGTCCTTACTAGGACAATCTTGTCTTGAATTAGACTCGAACTTCTGCAGTGCAAATACCACCGCTAATAGCTCGAGCGCATTGATATGTTTCTGCGCATTGGTCCGATCCCATTCCCCTGACACTGACTGATTGTCCAATACCGCTCCCCAACCTGTCAATGATGCATCCGTGAATATGGACATCTGAGGTTGAGGAGGTTGTAGAGGAACACCTCGCAGGAGATTCTGTTCCGATAACCACCACTGAAGGTGGAATATCAATGGTTCTTTTACTGGTATTCTCAGAGATAACGGATCTGTTCTCTGTGACCAGAACGACATCAAATACATCTGAATCCGCCTGCGCCTGAGTGCCGCATATGGCACCACCTTCTCCAGAGATACTAGCAAACCCAGTATTCTGAGAAATTGACGCGCCGTCAGATAGGCTCCTAGAGAAACCGACTCCAACACTGCAATCAGGCTTCTGACTCTGCTCTCCGCCGGAAAAGCTACGCCGTCCCTGAGATTGAAAAAAATTCCCAGATAAACAAACTCCTGGGATGGAGTCAGTTCTGATTTCTCTAGATTCACAATCCATCCTAGCTTCTTTAACAAGTCTAGGACTACTATCAGATTGCTGCGCAGAGTGACTGGATTCCCCGCCTTTAGCAGCCAGTCGTCTATGTAAGTGTGAACAGCTATGTTTCTCCTGCGAAGTAAAGAAGTCATGGCGAGAACCACCTTGGTGAAGACCCTCGGAGCCGTGGTCAGGCCGAAGGGAAGAGCATTGAATTCCCAAACATTGTCTTGGAATGCAAATCGCAGGTACTTCTGAAAAGGAATTGACATTGGAATATGAAAATAAGCATCCATCAGATCTATCGATACCGCCCACATGCCTTTCCTCAGCCCTGTCATTACCGCTGCTACCGTCTCCATCTGAAATCTGGGAGAATGAATAAATTTGTTCAACGGTTTGAGATTGAGAATTGGTCTCCACCCTCCGGTACGCTTCGGAACTAGGAACATGATCGAATAGAAGCCCAGCGATGACTGATCGGTGACTAGGTGAATCTGACAAAGCGATTCTATCTCTGACTGAATGGCGAATAGACGGTCTAATTCCCTTGGAATAGGAGTCCATATTGGAGTCGAGGTTAACGGAACTAACGATTGATGGATGAGCCAGTCCGGATCGTATCCGTTTCTTATCCACTGACAGACTAAACAGTCGCGCACGACCTGTTCCCATTGGTTTAGGAATAGCTGAAGTCTGCCTCCGACGGAAGGAATCTGCACACAGTTGTCGGTCGAGATTAGCCGACAAGACGCTAAATCGCTTGGGTGAAGATTCTCGATAATAGACATTATCATAATAGTACATCTGGTAAGTATTATTCGAAGTAGAAATGACTTGACTCAATAAGCGAGCCAGTCATTCTAGTGGTAAATTTTCTAAAACAGTCTTCTCTTGGTCTGCAAATGGACATTTTCTATGAGAAAATTAAAATTTTCGTGAACAACTTAAAAGGTTAAAGGGTTAATCATTAATCATTAACGGTTGTCTTGATTTCAACCAACATTTACTCAAAGAATCAAACATAGCAGATTTAGGGTTAAACCAGTTTCAAGGCCAACAGTTAAGTTGGGTTTTTTTACCAAAACCGCACAGCCATCAAAACACTGGCTTTAGACAAATTTAGAGTATTTTACCTCAACAAATAACTTTGTACATTTGACATCTGTAATCAAGGGCACAGAGTAATCAACAGCCATCCTGCGGGTCTTGTATCCCTGTGTGACAAACGTCGAAGCTCGATACGATCCAGAATTTCTTAAAGGTAGATTGATCAGCAGGTCAAACATATGATCAGCCAAATAATCAGCAATATTGCGCTGCTCTCCTCCATTCTTGCTCTCGCCTGTATCTTCATATGGCCAGTCAACAGACTTGATCTAACAAGACAATGAAACAGATACATACAATTGATTAAGAAATATGATTAAAAGTTGTGATTAACTATAACACTTTAATGGCCAAGTTTAAACGAAATCACGGATTTCTTTTTTCTCGAGAGTTGATACTTACCTCCCTAACACTCTTTGATATTCCCAAATATCTACTTTCACTTAATAAACACCCAGATAAAAAAGGTATGTGCCCCTAATGGGCAGGTAGTCAGATGACAGTCCGGCGGATGCTCCTCTGACAAATTTATTGGCTGACACTATGCAACTTTAAGAAAGCCTGAAGACCAAGCCTCTGTGGGGCGGAGAGGCTGGGTCCGTGTTAGGGAGGTAAGTATCAACTCTCGTGAAAAAAGAAATCCGTGATTTCGTTTATTTCACTTCAAGAGTATACTTACCTCCCTAACATGCTTTGATATTGTTAGAATTCATCAGAGCCTATGCGCTTTTCTGCGTCTAAGGCACTTAAACTTCTGAAATTGTGTGAAAACGCACCCAGGGATAGATTTGAATATCAGATAACACAACCGATGGCTGAGAGAAGACATTATGTCATATGCGCTCCATCCCGCCCCCGCCACACACCCCTCCCCCACCCCCAATTTTCTTGGGAGGAAGACAGAATGACCTCAATGTCCCATACGCTCTCTACGTACAAGTGCCATGTACTACTTATACTCTCAAGAATGAACAACATAAAACACGTACCATCACCATATTAATAACAAAGGGTCATGGTGACAACACAATCAACAATGAACAACACATAAACAACTGACCCTGTGAAAGTTGGCTGCTGTCATCATCTTCCCATTGGTGAAGGCTGATGCAGTCCAAGTAAGTGGTTGTTACCACTGATAAATTGTGAAATATGTAAAAAAACCGAGAGAACCTCATCGAAATATGTACGCGTAAATTATCTTTTCAAAATCGATAAGGCGAGAGGATTCGAGGTGTCACAGAGGTAATGGTCGGTAGAACTTGACTCACAGTGCCACTGGGCTACTGACCTGCCATCCACAGGAACCCCATTAAACAGCGCAGTAGAAGCCACTACGCTGCGAACACTGTGAGCCTTAGCTAAGTCAACTTGTTTACCTGTAGCGGATTTATGACAAAATTGAATACGCTCTACAATCCACCTGGAAATGGTGTCATTAGACCCCTGCCACGGGGTTAAATATATGACAACCATAACGCCGTTGGGTCCGTCCGCTATTCCCGAGTATGTTGTTTGTACCGGTTTAATGCTCGTACCGGACACAATGCTTTTGAATTAGGATCATATCTAATCAAAGTAGGTAAAAATATGGGTTGACCTGGATATTTCAGACTGATTTTTTGCCATGAAATGTATCCTAGGTAGAAGCCTAAGGCCTCCCCCTGTAACCACAAAACGGTCCGCCTCGGCTGATAACGCATGAATTTCGCTTCTCCGCCTTGCCGAGGCCGCAGCAATTAAAAATAGTTTTACGTGTCAACATTTTCATAGAAATGGAACTTAGTGGTTCAAATTGCTTATCAGCTAGTACCTGGAGCACTAGAGATAAACTTCAAGACGGAATCACTGGGGGATTCCTTGGTCTTAGACTGACCATGCCTTTAATTAAAGTATTTAATGTACTTACTTCATCACTTCCCATATTAGACAAGCAAGGGATAATTGTCATTAAAGCTGACTTATAGCCAGCAATAGTTAGGCTTGAGGTTATAGGCATCATACAGGTGACAGAGGAAATCGGCTACTACCTGAATAGACGAATCCATTGGATTAATACATCATTTTGAGCACCATTCTGCAAATCTGTGGACTTTATAATTATATACTCTGGAGGTTGACCCCCTTCTGGCTTTTGCCATGAATGTGGCTGCTTGCTCAGAAAAGCCCTCCTTAATTCTAGATTCCTTGACAACATTCACGCAGTCAATCTGAATTTTGACGGATTGTTGTGAAGGGCCTTGCCCTGGAAGATAATATTGTCCATCAGAGGCAGAGGAAACAGATTGCAGACCAGAAGGTCCAGCAGATCCATATACCATGATCGGCTTGGCCAATTTGGGGCGTTCAGAAGCACTTGGCACTCCTGTCTGATTTACTGAAGAATCTTTGGAATCAGGATTGCTGGAGGGAATGTGTATGCATACATTCCCACCCAGCTGATAGCTAACGCATCTGTTGCGATAGTGCTCGGATCTGGAATCGGAGAGATGTACGTCGTCATCTTCGCTGCGAATAAATCTACATTGTGTTTTCCCCAGTGGTTGAACAGACGATCCGCCACACATTGATTTAGTTGGCATTTCGTAGGTAAAACACCCATCCTTCGGCTCAATGAGTCTGCCAGCAGATTTAACCTTCGGGAATATGAACTGCTTTCAAGGTGATCCTGTGATCCAGGCACCAGCAATTGCAGTTTCCATGTCATCATACAGACTGGGCAACTTCGTCCCGCCCTGGTGGTTTATGTAAGTCACTACTGTTGAGTTGTCTGATCGAACTAGAACAATCTTGCCCTGAATTATCTCTATGAAATGTTCCGGGCCCAGGACTACTGCTTGCAATTCCAGTAGATTGATATGTTCTTGTGACTGATCCAGATTCCAAAGCCGTGATACGGTGGCTTCTTCCAGGCAAGCTCCCCACCACTCCATCGATGCATCTGTATACATCGTTAACTGAGGGTGGGGAGGGGTTAGCATCAACCCCACCAGGAGATTCTCTGTCTTCATCCACCACTGAAGGTGGTGAATAAGAGGCTCCAACACTGACACGTTTGATTCCAGTGATCCTGTACTCTGGGTCCATTGAGTCATGAGAAATAACTGGATAGGCCACCTGCATAAGGCCGCCTGAGGAATGAGTGGTTCCAGAGAAACCATCAACCCCAGCATTCTCAAGTAAACCCGTGCCAGGACATGACGCCTGTTGCACACTGACTGTATTAATGAGATGAGTACTTGTACCTTCTGGGATGGAGACAGCTCTGATTTTTGAAAGTTGATTATCCAGCCTAAGTCTGTGTGAGTGTTTTCAAAACTATCTCCAGATTTGCTGATAGACTTTCCTGATTGTGTGCTTTTAACAGCCAGTCATCTATGTATGTGTGGACTGTGTGGAAGGTATGCTGTTATAGCAAGAACTACCCTGGTGAAGACCCGAGGAGCCGTCGAAATCCCAAAGGATAAAACCCTGAATTCCCAGTCTGCCCTGGAATGCGAACCTCAGGAACCGATGAAAACGCCTTGCTGTTGGAATGTGGAAATAAGCATCCTTCAGGTCTATTGATACTGTCCACATTCCCTTCTCCAACCCTGCCAACACTGTTTTCACTGTCTCCACTTTGAAACTCGGTGTGTCTATGAACTTGTTCAATGGCTTGAGGTTTAGAATTGGTCTCCACTCTTCAGTGCTCTTTGTCATTAGGAACATGGCTGAATAGAAGCCCTGGCACTTTTGTGCCGGTTGAATTGCTCCTTTTAGTATGAGGGAATTTATTTCCTTCTCTATACACAACCGTTGATCTGGATCTCTTGGATTTTGAGTCCAGATTGGAACCAGAGACACCTGCGATGGTGGGCCTGCTATCCAGTCGGGATGATACCCGACCGAAAGCCATCGCAAGACTTAACGGTCCTGAGTTAACCGTTCCCAATCATGCTTGTGGTGGCCAACCAGCCTCCCACTGGACCACCTAGGGAGAGAGGTGGACATAGGTAGCGCAAAAGTGGCACTGTCTCCTGGTCCAGAAGCACTGGAGTGGTTCTTACCGTGGTAACCAACCCTTCAGGTACGATTCCCATGACCAGTTCCTCGCGCGCCACGGCCCGCGCCGCTCGCACCTCGGTGCAAGGGCAACTGCCTGGCTGGATGCGCTGGAGAAGCCTGCACCCCCTCACTGCTGGCTGAAGCACGCGCGGCCATGGCCGGCGCTCCGCTGGTGGCTGGCCTCTGACCTGGCCACCTCGAGCCTGCAGGGGATGATACGCAGGGGGAGTTGCGCGAACGTGCTCTCTGCGGAGCACTTCAAATTGTTCGTGCAACACCCTCTGGTTATTTACCAGGGTGACCATCTCCTGGAGGTGCTTACATCCCTCACCTCCAAAGAGACTAGGACCTGATATAGGCGTACGCAGCAGCCTATTATACAGGTCCTGGGACGGGCACAAGTTGTCTAAGGCAAACGTGCGCCATGCCCAGACACTTCTGGTCACAAACCGGGTTAAACAATCCAGAGCCAGGTTAATACCATCCTGGATGGCTCTCTGGACTGTTACCGGACTAGGCTGGCGCAATGCGGATACTGTTACAACCCCTGTAACAGCTGGGAGACGTGCGAAAGCGCTGCAAGAGATGCTCTCGAACTCTCCTCCGCATCGCGCAACGTGGTATTTGTCGAACGAAAAACGTTCGAGCATAGCGCTCCCACGTCACTGATACGCCTGAGGTACGATGCGACATCGTTTCGCCATCTCGCGAGGGGCCTTCGCGAGACGTCCATGTACCTTGATGGATGTCTCTGCCGCTGTAAACATATATACAATATGTTCCGCCAGCGGCAGATATGGCATAACGGCAGTAGTCGGCTTACCTGCCAGCCACAGGCGCTGGTCCCATTGGCTGGCCAACTGTTCCACAGCAAGATCTGGCCTGACGTTTATTAGCCAATGACAAGTGTCAGACCAGTCTTCCTCTGTGGCTCCCTGCGAATGCTCGACAAGGCCTTCGTCATCCTCCTGAGCAATCGCAGGCGTGAACGTGGCTGGAGGAACTGATACTCCTGGCAAGCCAGAGAAAGCATGCAGGCCTGAAAGCCTAATCGCGAGTCCCGGAAACACATTACATCGAGATTAAAATGCCAAATTAGACAAATATGTAGGTGAAATCACCTGATGACTTGGTCCTAGGCCCTCTGGCAACTTCCCACGCTCGGACATGATCTCAGCCGATTAATAAATTCAGTAACTGATGAGAAACAGCAGAAAACTCTTAGAAAAAAGTAACACACGTGTCCCTTTGCCAATAAATTGGAAAAGAGGAGGTACTAGTCTGAGCATGCGTGGATGTTGGGGCTGGCATCTGCCGGACTGTCATCTGACTACCTGCCCATTAGGGGCACCTAACTTTTTAAATCTGAGTGTTTATTGAGTGAGTCGATATTTGGGAATATCAAAGAGTGTTAGGGAGGTAAGTATACTCTTGAAGTGAAAAAGCAATATTTTGTGCTTTAGTCAATTTGCAGGCCAAGAGAAAACTATTTTGGAAAATTTACCACTTAATCCGAGCAAGTTATCCAAGCATAAATTTTCAAAAATTATCTCTTGATTTGCAAATAACCATTGTCCAACATCAAAGGTAGGTTTTGGCTGGCTTGACCACTAAAAGATGAATACGTTTTCTGATATAAGTCCTGTTTAACAAGTGAAATACTTAGGGCTTTTAAATACTATGTCATTTCATTCACACAGTAAATCTTTCACTAACGATTTTGTGTAAACTGTGGCACGACATGATTCACAATTTATGCTCCACAACAACACACGATACTAGCTAGTATGATATTGATTATTTATTTCTTACTATAACAAAACACCAATACTTAATAAATTACACTAACATTTGGCACTGTGGGGCAGAATCAGCTGTATATGATACTAATGATGTACTCATCCCCTCTGTGTTTCCAGCATAAAGGATATCACAAGGGCTGGATGATGACTGAAATCAGCATGTTGAAGGATAAGCAATGTATGATATTTAATCCATCATTTAATCTCATTGTGGATTATAATTAATGTAAATCCTAAACACAAGGGCTGGAAGACAAATGAAACTATGTTGGAGTGTTTTATCGATGTCTGAAATTCATTCATCAACTCAGTGTGAAAAGGTATAGTACAGGCTACAATGCTGGATATAGGCTATATCAACCGGGTGGAGACAGATCATCGGATTGCACTACGAGGTGGATTGTAGTACACTCCGGTGGAACTGTCCCGAGAGCCAGCAGATGCTATGGCCCATCCACTCGGTGTAGCCTGTGTGACTGCTGCAAGGGCTGGTATAAGAGTGGTAAAACCCTCAACTCAGTGCTGGTCGATTGATGGCTAATACTGTAACAAGATCCGGAGGACAAGTTAGACACTGAGGTAACATTTGTGGTAAGATAAGCTTTAATGTACCGGTACTCTAAATTAAAGCTTAGGAAGCCCTAAGATATTATCAAAGTTAGGAATCCCAGGACCTCTTTCTTATCCCCTATAGCTGACTCTGTCCAATGGATAACGACCTTGGAATACTCGTCTTACTAAACAATAACTGCTATTAGGTACACACCTGCATATGATTCCAGGTAGTAACATATTAATAATTTTCTAATGAATACACATATAAGCAAACTAAGTATGAATGTGTTGACACTTCAGTAAGGCATAACATACAATTAACAAGGCAAATCAATAAATTGATGTATGCTCCCCGAAGGCATACTCGGCAGAGAAACTGAATGGATAACACCTAAGGCATATGCGTCAGGGAAAGGTTTGGAACTGTGGCTCAGACACAGAGAAACGAACTTGAAATTCTCAATGAGATATCACCATATTAGGCCATCCTTAAAATATTGTTGGTTTGGGGTAATGATGTTAAATCCACAATTTGGGGAGTAGGACTGATTCGGTGGGCCATCATTCTTTTGGTTTGGCGGGATTTGCCCTAATGAACAATTTGTTAAGGATAGCTTAATAAAACCAAAATCTAAGTTTCTCTAAATAAACACACTTAGACTTTGCTTGGCACCATATGACAAATACATATAAAACTATGTTCAAAATGAACAGGATATATTCTGTAATAATCAATACCAAGTTTGGTGACCATATGTGAACAGTCTTGAAACTATGGCCCGGAGAAACATTTTCTGTGATATTCAGTCCACCATGAAAAGTAGGTCAGCATGACCTACTTTTCATACTGTGCACAGCTCCTCCCTAAGATGCATCCACATACCAAGTTTGGTTCCCATATGTGAGTTTTGAAACCATGGCCCGGACCAACATTTTCTGTGATATTCACTCGACCATGAAAAGTTGGTCAGCATGACCTACTTTTGATACTCCGCAACCTTTTCCATAAGATGTATCCACATACCAAGTTTGGTGACCATATGTGAGTCTTGAAACTATAGCCCGGACAAACCATTTCTGTGATATTCAGTCGACCATGAAAAATAGGTTAGCATGACTTACTTTTGACCTGCTTTTCATACGCCGCACACCTTCTCGCTAAGATGCATCCACATACCTAGTTTGGTAACTATATGTCCACAAATCTTGAAACTATGGCACGGACAAACATTTTCTGTGATATTCAGTCGACCATGAAAAGTAGGTCAGCATGCCCTACTTTTCATACTCCGCACACCATCTCCGTAAGATGCATCCACATACCAAGTTTGGTGACCATATGTGAAGTCTTGAAACTATGCCCCGGACAAACTTATATGGTGAACGGATGGATGGACGGATGAATGGACGGATGAAGCGGCGACTATATGCTCCCGTGAAATTTTTTTCAAAATGGATGTCAATTTGCAGGCTGAGACTTGTCTTGGTCATCGAGTCAGGCATTCGTGATAAATTTCTTTAAACTGTCATCTTTTGAAGACCATTGCAGAGGCCGGTTTTGGCTGGCTTGGGGTAATCATTAAGCTCTAAATATAAACAATTACTAATCATGATATAATAGATAGAATGTTTCACCACAGCAATTGAGCAAGAATGAATAAGAGCTTACCCCTTAACACTAAAAAACTGGTAAAAATAAATGTCTTCTACAGTTATCGTGAAGTAAAATTTCAAAAATATTCTCTTCCAGCAACTGGACATTTCTTAAGATCACTGTGTCCATTACAGGGTTAAAATGCTAATGTTGATGCCGCGGCCTTGACCATTTTCAGCAAACTGATACCAAAATCCCAACTTCCGCTTCACGGGCAAGATAGAAGTCAATGAACTTTACTTTGGAATCTTTCACGGAAATATATTATTATGCGGGATTGTAATATAGCAATCAGAGAGAAAAGAATCTGAAATTCATTAACAGAATCAGAAGAACAGACACAAGATGCATACCAAAATGATAATAGTATGCTACAAAGGCAAATTCTCAGAGGTCGAAGTAGTCAACACTTATTCTTAATCAAAGCCGCCTTCTGTAGTGGTCTTCTGAAATCTCCATTTGCAGAACAGGTGAAGACTACTTTTTGAAAATTTATCACTGGAATGACTGGCTCGATAATCGAGCAAGTCATTCCAGTGGTAAATTTTCAAAAATTTTCTCTTGATCTGCTAACAGACATTTCCTATGAGAAGATTAAACGAAATCTAGGATTGCTTTTTTCACGAGAGAGTTGATACTTACCTCCCTAATACTTTTGATATTGCTAAATATTGGCTTTCACTCAATAAACACTCAGATTTAAAACAGTTAGGTGCCCCTACTGGGCAGGGAGTCAGAGCGTAGTCTGGCGGATGCCAGCCCCACCACCGCGCATGCGCAGACTAGCACTTCCTCTGACTAGATTATTGGCTGACACACATGCAACTATTAAGAGCCTGAAGACCGAGCCTCTGTGGGGTGGAGAGGCCGGGTCCGTATCTAGGGAGGTAAGTATCAACTCTCTCGTGAAAAAAGAAATCCTAGATTTCGTTTATTTCACTTCAAGAGTATACTTACCTCCCTAATACTTTTGATATTGCCAGAATTCGAAAGTGAATCTGGCGGGAGGGAGGCGAGGTCAAAAGACCAGCTCATCCCTATACGCTTTTCTGCGTTTAAGGCACTTAAACTTCTGAAACTGTAAGAAAAAACAGTCAGGATTTGACTAACCATCGGATAACACTACCGATGTATGAGAGATGACCGAATGTCATATGCGCTCCCCCCCCCCTCCTTCCTGGGAGGAAGAGTCGCCTGACCTCAATGTCCTATACGCTCTCTACGTACAAGTGCCATGTACTACAGGACAGAGACGAAAAAACTCCATTTTCGTAACTCTCAACAATGAACCACACAAATACACAAACCATCACCATATTAATAACGGGTAATCGTGACAATACAATCAACAACGTACAACACATGAACAAGACTGACCTTGTTGAAAATGGCTGCTGACATCATCTTCCCATTGGTAAAGACTGATGCAGGCCCAAAAAAGTGGGTGTTTCCATAAATTAATTGTGAAATATATAAGTAATGAGGAAAAACCTCCTCAAAAAATATAAACCAAGTTATTTTTTCAAAATCGACAAGGCGAGAGGATTAGAGGTGTCACGGAGATAATGGTCTGTAAAACTTGACTCACAGTGCCACTGAGCCACCGACATAATATCATCCACAGGGACCCCATTAAATAGGGCCGTGGATGTCACTACGCCGCGGACACTGTGAGCCTTGGCCACGTCAACCTGCTTCCCGGTGGCGGATTTATGGCAAAACTGAATGCATTCCACAATCCACCTGGAAATGGTGTCCTTAGAAGCCCTGCCATGGGGTTCAATATATGACACCCATAACGCTGACTGGTCGGTGCGCCACTCCGCCGTACGTTGTTTGTACCGGCAAAGCGCCCGGACGGGACACCATGCTTTAGAATTAGGATCATATCTAGTTAAAGCAGGCAAAATAATAGGTTGACCTGGATATTTCAACGACTGATTTTTAGCCAAGAAATTAATCCTAGGTAGCAGCTTAAGGCCTTCCCCTGAAACCACAAAACGGTCATCCTCGGCTGATAAGGCATGAATTTCACTCCTACGCCTAGCCGAGGCCGCAGCAATTAAAAACACAGTCTTCAGTGTTAATAGTTTCATAGAAATGGAACTAAGTGGTTCAAAAGGCTTATCACCTAGTACTTGAAGCACTAGCGATAAACTCCAAGACGGAATCACAGGTGGATTCCTTGGTCTTAGATTGCCCATGCCTTTAATTAATACATTTAATGTATTTACTTCATCACTTCCCCTCTTAGCCAAGCAAGGAATAAGACATTAATGCTGACTTATAACCAGCAATAGAGTTAGGCTTGAGGCTATAGGCATCATAGAGGTGACAGAGGAAATCAGCTACTACTTGAATAGATGAATCCATTGGATCAATACATCTTTTTGAGCACCATTCTGCAAATCTGTTGATTTTATAATTATATGCTCTGGAGGTTGACCCCCTCCTGGCTTTGGCCATAAACATGGCTGCTTGCTCAGAAAAACCCTCCTTAATTCTAGATTCCTTGACAACATCCACGCAGTCAATCTGAACATTGACGGATTGTTGTGAAGGGCCTTGCCCTGGAAGATAATATCGTCCATCAGAGGCAGAGGAACCGGATTGCAGACCAGAAGGTCCAGCAGATCCGTATACCATGATCGGCTTGGCCAATCCGGGGCGATCAGAAGCACTTGGCATTCCTCTTGTCTGATTTTCTGAAGAATTTTTGGAATCAGGATTGCTGGAGGGAATGCGTATGCATACATTCTCCCCCAGCTGATAGCTAACGCATCTGTTGCGAAAGCGCTTGGATCCGGAATCGGAGAGACGTACGTCGTCATCTTCGCATTCTTCTTCGTTGCGAACAAATCGATGTTGGGTTTCCCCCAATGGTCGAACAGACGATCCGCCACACATTGATTTAGTTGCCATTCCGTGGGTAAAACACTCATCCTTCGGCTCAATGAGTCTGCTAGCAGGTTTAACCTTCCCGGAATATGAACTGCTTTCAAGGTAATCTGGTGATCCAGACACCAACAAAGCAGTTTCCATGTCATCATACAGAGACTGGGCGACTTCGTTCCGCCCTGGCGGTTTATGTAAGTCACAACTGTTGAGTTGTCTGAACGAATAAGAACAATCTTGCCCTGAACTTTCTGTAAGAAATGTTCCAGGCCCAGGACTACTGCTTTTAGCTCCAGTAGATTTATATGTTCCTTTGACTGTTCCAGATTCCAAAGCCCTGATATCGTGGACTCTTCCAGGCAAGCTCCCCAGCCCTCCATCGATGCATCTGTATACACAGTCACCTGAGGGTGGGGAG
The DNA here is from genome assembly GCA_034401795.1 of Chaetoderma sp. LZ-2023a. Classification (NCBI taxonomy): domain Eukaryota; kingdom Metazoa; phylum Mollusca; class Caudofoveata; order Chaetodermatida; family Chaetodermatidae; genus Chaetoderma; species Chaetoderma sp. LZ-2023a. Next base: position 161,583,192 of record CM067369.1, on the reverse strand, counting down.
GGGTTAGCAAAACCCCCGGCAAGAGATTCTCTGTATTCAACCACCATTGCAGGTGGTGAATGAGAGGCGCCAACACTGACACATTTGAGTCCAGCGAACCTGTACTCTGGGTCCATTGTGTCATGAGAAATAACTGGATCGGCCGCCTGCGTAAGGTGGCCTGAGGAATGACTGGTTCCAATGAAACCATCAACCCCAGCATTCTCAAGTAAACCCGTGCCAGGACATGACGACTGTCGCACACTGACTGAATTAATGAGATGAGTTTCTGAACTCTCTCCTGAGTAGGATAAACATATCCTGTCTCTAGATCGAAGAACATCCCCAGGTAAACAAACTTCTGGGATGGAGTCAGCTCTGATTTTGGGAAATTGATCATCCAGCCTAAGTCTGTGAGAGTTTTCAAAACAATCTCCAGATTGGCCGACAAACTTTCCCGGGTGTGCGCTTTCAACAGCCAGTCGTCTATGTACGTGTGGACTGCTATGCTTCTCCTGCGGAGGTATGCTGTGATCGCAAGAACCACACGGGTGAAAACCCGAGGAGCCGTGGAAATTCCGAAGGGCAACACCCTGAATTCCCACTGTCTGCCCTGGAATGCAAATCTCAGGAAGCGACAGAAACTCCCGTGGATGGGGATGTGGAAATAAGCGTCCTTCAAATCTATCGACGCCGTCCACATCCCCCTCTCCAACCCCGCCAACACCGAGCGCACCGTTTCCATCTTGAAACTGGGCGTCTCGATGAACTTGTTCAATGGCTTGAGGTTGAGAATCGGTCTCCACCCTCCGGTGCGTTTTGTTACTAAGAACAGGGTTGAATAGAAGCCCGGACACCTTTGTGCCGGCTGAATAGCTCCTTTTTGTACGAGGGAATTTATCTCCTCCTCGATACACAACCTTTGCTCTGGATCTCTCGGAATGGGAGTCCAGACTGGCACTAGAGACAGTCGCGACGGCGGCCCTGTCATCCACTCTGGATGATACCCGACGGAAAGCCATCGCAAGACTAAACGGTCCTGAGTTAACCGTTCCCACTCTTGCATGTGGTCGGCTAGCCGGCCTCCCACCGGTCCACCTAGGGACCGCGGTGGACACAAGGCATGCAAGAGCGGCACTGTCTCCGTCGCCATACACACCGGAGTGGTTCTTACCGCGGTAAGCGTCCTGTCAGGACCGATAACCACGCCCAGATCCTCGCGCGCCCTGCCCCGCCCCGCCCCGCGCGCACCTTGGTGCGCGGGCGGCTGCCTGGCTGACGGCGCCTGAGGAACCTGCGCCCCCCTCGCTGCTGGCCGAATCGCACGCGGCCGAGGCCGACGCTGCGACGGTGGCTGGCCTCTGACTTGGCCAGCACCACCTCGAGCCTGCAGGGGACGATACGCAGGGGCCGCGGCGCGAATGTTAGCACGACGCAGCACCTCAAACTGCTCGCGCAGCGCCCTCTGGTTATTCACCAGGGTGACCGTCTCCTGGAGGTGGCGACATCCCTCACCTCCAAAAAGACCAGGACCCGTCATAGGCGTACGGAGTAGCCTATTGTACAGGTCCTGAGACGGGCACAGATTGTCCAGGGCAAACGTGCGTCTTGCCCGGACACTCCTGGTCACCGCCCGAGTCATACAGTCCAGCGCCAGGTTAATACCATCCTGGATGGCTCGCTGGACCGTGACCGGGCTTGGCTGGCGCGATGCGGATGCCGTTACTACCCCCTGTAACAGCTGGGAGACGTGGGACAGAGCGGCAATCGAAGCCCTCCCACTCTCCTCCGCATCACGCAACGCGGTATTCGCCGAACGCAACGCGTTCGAGCACAAGACCCCCCGTGTCAGAACGGGAGCCTGGCCGCGCATCCTCACCCAAAGCCGCGCGGTCATCCACGCTGGGCTTGGGTACCACACCATACCGCTGGTAATCCAGGGGCACGATGCGACAACGCCTGGCCACCTCGCGAGGGGCCTTCGCGAGACGTCCACTCGAGTTAATGGACGACTCCGCCGCCTTGAACATGTCAACGACATGCTCCGCCAGCGGCAGAGAAGGCATAGCGTTAGCAGTCGGTTTCCCAGCTAACCACGGCCTGTGGTCACGCTGGCTAGGCGACTGCTCCACGGGCAGATCAGGCCTAACGCTCACCAACCACTGGCAAGCGTCAGACCAATCCTCCTCCGTGGCTAACTGCGAGCGCTCTACAAGACGGGGTCCTTCGTCTTCCTCCTGAGCGCAAGCAGCAGAGCTTGACGGCGGGTACGCTGATACACCTGGCAAGCCAGGGAAAACATGCGGGCCTGATAGCACCGGCATGACAATATCACTGGTTTGACCAGGAGCAGGCACCGTGGCAGAGCGCGGGGTATATACCGCCCCACCACGGGCCCGGCCAGCACCAGCAACACCCTCGGCAAGCCGAGGTATGCGGTACCGCTGGCCATCAGCAGCGCCCTGGGCCACCACCTGAGCCGCGGACTTTACTCCAGGGTGAGTAAAACCGTGGAAGAAGCCGCCTGTATTCCCCGCGAGGGGTGCACAAACGTCTTCCTCCATGTCCACGTCGTCAGACGGCGACCCTAGCAGGTAATCCTCATCACCCTGGTCAGAAAGATTAGACCCCGGGTCAGCAAAGAGAGCTAACCCGGGCTGACCAGGAACGGTGCCATAGGAGGTACTGGCCACCGCGGCGTGCGGATACCCCTGGACTGATAAGCAGCCCGCGGGTTCCAGCGACAACCGTCCACGGTCCCCTCTCGGCGCGGCAATAAGCCTGCTGCCAGGGTCGTGGAACGCCCCCTCTAATGGGGCCACCTCTGAATCGTCGAACAACGGAAGCGGTCTAAGGAAAACCGATCCAGAGGCGGGGATTACCTGCTCCGAAGCCGATGATGAGGACAGTAAAGGATTTGGTCCAGGAAGCATGCCACGAAGCAACCCTGGAACCAAATCCTTTATTGTCCTCTTCATCTCTCCCAACATCTCGGTCCGGAAGGCCTCCATATCCACCGCGGACGAGACCTTCCCCTTACCCTTCCTACTTACAACCTCTCGTTTCCGCTTCTTCTTCTTCTCCTCCTCTACCACCTTGTCCGTCGCCTGTAAGCAGCACAAGAATTCGGACATGAACTCGCCCCCCCAGTGCTTACATATGTCACAATTAACCAAGGGACCACAAGGGCTACATTGATAGCACAGATGAGGCCAGAACTTATCATGTAGAAAACGTCCACAGGACGCGCAACCCGGTCCCTGAAACAGGGCAAAGGACAAGGAGTATGAGCAAACTAGTTAAGCTTAGACACTCAAACCAACTCAAAGAGAAGGAAAACGATCATAAAGATCAATATACATCAGAAACCAGCATAGCGACTTGAATTGCTGATAAATACATAGCCAGGCTGATTATGACGTCATTAATCCCGTGACAGGAAAAATTCGATCCCAACAAAACATCCAAGTGCAAGGACGAATTGTATGCTGAATGGATACGTCGACTACACAACCATCAGATACATATAGATAACTCTTTTCTGGCAAAAATGTTAATTATCTCCCTTTGCTTGTTTACTATAATTAACATCACCACATTATCAATAACTAGATACCTGACACTTTGTATAGACAAACCATCCAACGTGACGAACCGGAGAACTCCACCATCTGCACGCCTCTTAACTCTCTCCACCTCAAGGGGAAGGAATTGGATCAAGAGGGCAAAGTGAGAAGACCTTTATACTAGGCCTCCAACTCACTGGACATAAATTTTTCATTTGGTTAGATAACCTAACAGTGTTAGTAGGAAATGGAACCATGGTGGAGAGAAAACTAACTCTCTGCTGCTGTGATGTCACCACCTAGCGTCATACAGACCTGTGGACATAAACAGAAAGAGAAATTAGCCTTAGGTAGCACCGGGTTGACATAAACCAACTAACCAAGGCGCTTATCACGGTAAACGCGAGTCCCGGAAACACAATACACCGGGAAGAAAACTCGCTAATTTTACTAGAAGTCACCTGATTTAAAGGTCCGAAGTCCTCCTTTGGCGAAGTGTTCCTTCCTGCCATCCAAATAAGTGACTATCACTCCAAAATAACACCACTTAAACAGTTTAAGAGTAAGAAAAAGCTTTTGCACAAAAAGACATGTGTGATCTCTCTGCCAATAATCTAGCAAAGAGGTAGTGCTAGTCTGCGCATGCGCGGTGGTGGGGCTGGCATCCGCCAGACTACGCTCTGACTCCCTGCCCAGTAGGGGCACCTAACTGTTTTAAATCTGAGTGTTTATTGAGTGAAAGCCAATATTTAGCAATATCAAAAGTATTAGGGAGGTAAGTATACTCTTGAAGTGAAATGAACTTTTCTTGACCAAATTTGACCATTAACCCTCTGGGCCCTACCAAGAATTTACAAAGAAGTGCTAGAAACCCTACAGCCAAAAGCTAGAAACTTGCTAAGAAACCTAGCCTATAAGCGGTAGTGGCGTGATAGCGGCGTAGTGCTACCATGCCAACTATATTAACTATTTTTGGCAAAGTAACAGATCACTATATATAAAACTATATATCATTAGAAAGGGCAATAAAATACCTTTAAGTACATATACAATTTGTATGAATAAAATATATTTTAGTTAGTCAACGTGCCTCTCAAAATGGCCACACCTTGTAGGATAAATACATTGGTCTATTTTTGCAAAGTTTATCGAATTTTTTTAAAATTTTACAAATGCCATTGATAAATTTAATCACAATGGTATTATAACTAACAAATACCAAAGTTTCGTGAAGGTTTTCATCCGATAAGATGTGAAAATGACAATCATATTATGTCATGGTACCGTAACATTTCGAGAAATTCCGGTCATGATTTTGGGGGGAGGCCTTATTCAATGTTGAATAATTCCTTTATACATAACCGAACACATACCAGGGTTTCTCAGCATTGATAACGAATAAATGGCAAATTTTATGCTATGTAGCATTGCTGGTTGCAATCAGCAATTTAAGAAGCGAACGCAAATGTTTTACACTAAGATTCTATAGCATCAGACATTTTTTCGTAGCGGCGTCTCCAATAGGAATCGTTTACCGTGATAGATCGCGAGAGAACGAGATGAGTTTGTAGAATCGTACCCGTATCTAATATACGAGTACCACGCTCATTACCCGTTATTGGCATCGCCGTATCACGCGCTATAAGATTGACGCGTCTGATTGGTCGGGAAGTCATGAATATTAATTTTTCCGGCAAGATGGCGACACGATCAGCTGTTTTGGAAAATAGTTGTATGTTCAAATATGTCAATCTATGCATATTTCTTGTACGCCACAAACTAAAAAGTAGACAGATGACTAGATTAACCATATTGACAATCGGGAAGTGAGATGCCGATATATTTGACAGCTTTCGCATCTCAACTCGGCGTAATTAATGCTAGTAATTTGAGAGTAAGTTTTCTTGGAAATTGTAAACAAAGACATGCATCGATGATTGAGATTATCGGATTGTTTATCTATAACCTTATTGTTATTTCGCGACCAGAGGTAAACGAATGGATTTATATATTATTGGTTCTGCTGCTTTCTTACCACAATCTATAACTTTCTCGGTTAAATTAATCGTTGAGTAACTGAAAACTTGGGAAGTAACACCACATTGCCTAACAATCATTGATGATTGGAACTCACTAATTATTCCTTAGAAAACAAATAATTCACTATTGCCCTTGTTACAAACATTCTATCACCATTTACTGTGTGGCCAGTATCCTCTGATCAAAGATATAGAGAACCGGGGCCCTGAAACAAACTTGCCCTATCATGGAAGTGTGCCCAAAATTAAAAACAATTATCACATTTGAACCTGAAATTCCAGAATTTCATGTTTACAGTCATTATAAAGGTAAGATGTTGAATATTTTGAATCCAGTTTGAAGCTGGTGCTGCCTTAGCCAGCTTCCAGTCAAATTAGTTTCAAAATATTCAACAGAATTTAGAAACATTTGTAACAAATTTATTATTCACTCTTGTCGATTGAAAAGGTTAATCCAGTAACTAGTAGTCATACTCCCTTTTTGGACTATATATGCCCACCATTTATTATATTACTCATTTCTGCGCTAAAATCTGAGGGCCGTGTATGACCATAACAGCCGTTGTCGGGTAATAGTGCTTACCAGTATATCCCTATGACCCTGCGCCGTACATGTATATTGTTAACCAAAACTGCTGCAGTTGTCTAGGAAAATGCCAATTTTCCGACCAAAGTAACATTATTTTTGAAACTGTATCACTGGAATGACTGGCTCTTGGTCTGCATATGGGCATTGTCTATGAGAAAATGGAAATTTTCATGAACAAATTTGATTGTTAAAGTCTTAATATAACTCTTAGAATTTGCCTATTTCTAACTTGTTGTTCCTATTTTCTTAAGGTGAGCAGACAATGGCTTAAAAACATCAGAGACTCTTCTGCTAATTGGGCTGATGGATTTCCAAACATGGATTTTATAAAGAGATAAATTTGTTGATCTGTGTAAAATAAGACTGCTGGGATATTGCAATTGCCTCCATTCATCTGTCTATCCATCCATCTCCAAAAGCTTTTGGTGGAATTCAATCAAAATTGTTAATGTGAATTACTGATATGATTATGAATTCGGAGACACCGTATACACTAGGCTCCATCGCAATGAATCGGCCAAGAATGACGCAAATATGATTCGACGGCAGTGAAATATACAACATAAATCTGCACACGAGCAAGGTAAGATTAACCCTTTTTCCGTTGAATTCCGCATACCTCATTTTAATGATACCATAAAGGAAAACTGGTGAATATTTTAAAATTAGTTTGACTGCAAATTGCCTTAGGCAGCAATGGCTTTCAGTCAAATTAATTTCAAAATATTCAATAGAATAAATTTTATACTGTAAGCGTCATACTTTTTCAGGGATTTGTCGGTGAAAATGAGAAAGGGTTAAATAATAGATGAATCCAATCTGTCACCCAAGTATATGACATCATAATGAATTACGTCACATATAGGCTGACATCACAATCAAAATATCTATTGGATGACGTAGCTAAGTCCATCATGCACTTTGTAAAGTCTGTCAGTTGTACGAATTGTATGCCATTTACTAAACATTCTGTTGAATAATTGAACAGGCCCAAGTCAGATTTTTTTCAAAATATTGAACAGGTTAGCTGTATCTATAGTAATCATGGAATTGGGAATTTAGGATTCAAAGTGTATAAACTGAACCCAACACACGCAAATCATGGATGGAGCTTACCTAGAGACGGGGCAGAGCTAAAAGTGGATTCCTCTATTAGAAAATCCAAATTTCTGCCATGCCCACTTGTCAATGCCAGTCTTTGCTATGTTTAACCCTTTCACCGACAAATCCTGGAAACAATGTGCCGTGGGCAATGATGGTGGTAGCCTAATTTCTCAATCCAAAAGAAATTTACATTTTTGTATAAAGATTTTGAATTAATTACCTACCTGTATCTTATCGCCTTGGGTCCTTTCATGATCCCCATGTTTTGAAAAAATGGAGGTATTATAATCGCCTCCATCTACCCGTCTGTAGGCCCATCATGCTATCCCCTCCCAAACAGGTGGGTGAAATTCAACCAAATTTGGTATGTGGGTTACCCATGATTGAGCTTTGTAAGACCATATTTAGATTTGGTTCCGCCCCCTGTGGGTCAGGGGATGGGGTCCAAAGGACAAATATCCGAAAAACTGTCCATCACGCTAGCTAACTCCTCCCAAACTGTTGTGTGGAATTCAAAGGAATTTGATATGGGTTACCATACAATTGTGAATTTTCTGCGGGGGAAGAGTGGGTGTTCAAAAGATCGCTCTCACACACCCTCTCCATGAATTGAAATTAAGGCCAAATGAGCCACTACATGTCTCTAGCAGGATTACTAGATTCTACTTTAGCCCATGAAATTTTCATTGGTGACCAAGGGAAGACTATCTTTGAAATTTTAATACTGGAATGACTGGTTCGGTTATCGAGCCAGTCATTCTAGTGGTACATTTTTACAAATAGTCTTATCTTGCTCTGAATATCTACATTTCTGAAGATCACAGCAATGACATTTTTTGGCCACCTTGACCATTGACATATCAAATTGTTACCATCAGGCTGGTCGGTTACAAATTGTTCTAGTCATAGTCAATTTCCACTATCCTCTGGCTCATGTTAATTTTTAAATCCTGCTTTAACAGATCATTTCCCCTTATGACATCCAGATTTTCCACAACAATCCACTCCAGTCTCTGTGTAATGCAACTCTTCCAAAATCAGTGGTTGGAATTCAAACAAATTTGGTATGTGATTATGGAGTGCAAGGCAGCAAGAGGGCATTTACATTTGGCTCCGCCCTCAGGGATTGGATGGGGTAACGAGGTCAAAGTGGTGAACATGGGTTCTGCTATAATGCATTATCGACCAAGCAATCTAGTTATCACTTAGATTCCATTGACGGGTAGATTCAATTTTTAAAGCACAACAGTGTTGTCGGGACTTGATGCTTGATAGATAACATTATGAACACCAGTAATCAGAGATTGTAAACCACTGCCAAGACTACCATACCATTTTTCTCACAATGTACATAGCGGTTTTAAAATAAATTTTTAGCACATCCAAATTTGTTAAATCATAGTGTATGGCCCTCTACTTTGTCAAGATTTGAGCAAAATCTAACCAGTAGTTTCCGAGATGTCCATAGATTAAAATGTGTATCCAATCTGGATCCTGGGTTTTTGTCCATATCACAGACAACTTCGGGAAATCCTTGTTTAGGTTATGTTGCTTTGTTGCGTTAAAATTTGAAACCAGTAGGATCAATATTTTAGATGCAATACCGGACGCACACAAATGTAATAAATACCCCCTTCCCCTTGCAGGACAAGGGTAAAGATCCTGAAGTCTAAAAAAGTAATCTGTTGAGTATATTGTGATATATTTAATTGGAATCTATTGTTGCTTAAAGCAGCAGCAGCTTCCAATCAAATTGGACTCGATATATTCAACAAATCTACTATACATAGTCCAGTCTGATTACCTAATATGAGATTCTCTCTCCCTCTCACTTCGAGAACTTTATTTGACATTTGCACTGGTAGTTTACACAATACAGTATTTAAATATTTTCACCCCTATAACACACAAGCCGGCCAAAAATGGCTACAGCAGTGACTTTGCAAAATGGCCATTTGCAGATCATGAGAATATTTTTCAAAAAGTACGACTGTAATGTCTGGCGCAATAACCGAGTGGTAAATTTTCAAACAGATTCTCTTTGTCTGGAAATGGATATTTACTGAGATGTAATTTTTTTAGCAAATTTAAGTGTTACAGGGTTTATAAAAATCATCAAGTTTAAATTTGCTTTCATTTTTCTCTCAAATGGTGTTTCAAGCTGAAAAATAAAAGGATAGATACATTAATAACATTGCAACATGAACAGCAGCAAACCCCAGTAAGATTGACAAAAATGGACAGGACAATCAAGCGCAATAACTGGGGTGTCAGAATGTGTTTTGACCTGGGTGGGGTGGGAGTCTAAACAGTGGGAGAGGAAAAAAGGGGTCGGGGGGGGGGGGGGGGGGGGGGGCATCTCCCAATCCCCCCCCCCACCCTCGTTCTGTCCCCATGTGAACCATATCTCCACAGTGGTCAATATCTTTAAAACAATTGTATTGTCTATGCTGATATGTCCTTCAAGGTTCCAGACCACTGGCCTTTGAATTTTCGTCCATGCATACCACTAACACATATCCCCCTACTATAATATATATATATATATATATATATATATATATATATATATATATATATATATATATATATATATATATATATATATATAATAGTTGGGGGATATGTGATGTTTTTTCAAATTATTGGCAAGTGTCTCTCAATACCTAAACTCCACTCGACCATTGATTTAAAATAATTTCACCATGATGGATGTTCAGTAATTTTGAGAGGCTTTCAGTTATTCAGTAATGGCAAATTGTCATTATAAAATAATTTAAAAGCGTGGAAACTGAAGTTTCATTAAAATTAAACTAACTGTCATAATCTGTAACATCATATCACGTGACAAAGATAACGAACGAAATTCGCGATCTTCTTAACTACCGAGAGCGGGTCGCGTTCGCATTTCCGTATTATATATGACACTGCTAGTATAGGATGCCGTTTATAAAGATTTTCCAGCTTGCCCAATCGTTGAGCAGCTCTCTAATAATAATGATAATAATAATAATAATACCCGATTCTATCTATCCGGATAAACGGGTACTAGCGGGTACTCGCTTAAATAAAGGAATTGCTTCGTCATCTTCGACATTTTTACGCAAACTATTTCATTCACAAAGATCTATTTATATTTTCCCGCAAAAATTTGTAAACAAAGTGAATTGACCAATCAACAGTGGAATTAGAAAATTCAGCCTTCTGCCGTAATGTAACGCTAAGTTTGATTGGATAAAACTCCCGTAAAGCTTGTGTATTTAGCGATCGAAAACTGGTCATAGCTTGAGCCGATAATACGTCCCGTCGCTCCCGGTGTCTAATTGTCTCTTGTCGATAATATGTCCCGTCGGACTAGCAACGTCATTTTTTCAAGCCGATAATACGTCCCGTCGATGCCACAGGGTTAAATGTTTACGGCAAGACATACATTTGAGATACCTGTTTTAGTAAACACATGCATGTTCACAGTGATGTATTTGAACAGATACCCTTTCGCAAACCATAGACCCGTGTCCTGAAAATCTAAGCACCAGAAGCGTGTCATACCTTGATATTATGTTCGGTGTAGAAGTCAGCAGTTCCCATGCTGGCAAACAGCTTATATCCCATAGCTTCCAATGAGCGAATTGTTGGCAGTAGTTCTGTCTTGTGCTGTAATGGAGATTATACAGAGATATTTATTCTGTGAGTTTTTGCATAGTACACTACAGTCTGTGGGCAGATTGTGTCATCAGCTATCGCCCATTTGAATGGCAAACACTGAATTAAGCTATCTCATAACTTGCATCTACACAATCCTTTAAAAGTGCATATTCACAGCAGAATGGTTCAAAATAAAATTGTTACAATTTTATACTTTTAGAGGCTTAAATTGTGTGCCTAGATGTAATTAAGCGAAATAAATAATAACATATGATGATTTCATTACGTACAAATTAATATAAGTTTTTAAGTTGTCAAATTGAATTACAGGCACGAGTCCCTACTTCAAATTCACAAACAAACCTATGAAATTTATTTATGGGGAATGAAATCATAATATGTTAAGATTTATTTCATTTTATTACATCGAGGTACACAATTTAAGCGTCTAAAAGCATATAATTTCAACAATTTTATTTTCAAGCATTTTAGTATGAATATGCACCTTTAAATGGTCGCATTTGTTCATGAAAATGCAAATTTTTTCATTAAAAATGTCCATTTCCAGACCAAGAAGACTATTTTTGAAAATTTACCACTGGAATGACTGGCTCAGTTATCAAGCTTGTCATTCCAGTGGTAAATTTTTCAACAAGAGGCCCGAGGGCCTGTGGCGCTCACCTGGACCATTGGCATTTAAACCATTTGCATCTAAATAGACATCATGGATGATTTTCCAGAAATTCAAGATGGCCACTAAAAAATTGACCAATCAAGGTTCTCGTTTAATATGTTGAAGCCTACCATCATAAGATTATTCCACCCAAGTTTTGTTGACATCAGGCTATTGATTGAAGGAGTACCGTTTTTAAATGGTTCCGGAAAACATCCAGAATATCAGCGATGGCTGCCAAAACCTGACATATCAAAATTCTGAATAGAAGTTCTAGAGGCTACGACAATAGGATCTTTCCAGCCAAATTTTCCTGAAATTGTCCAAGCGATTAATGAGAAGTAGAATTTTATACAAATTCCCATTTTTCGGACAATCCAAGAAGGCCACCATCAAAATCAAGCCGTCAAAATTCTGTATACATGTTCTGAAGCGTACCGGCCTAGGGTTCTTCCAACTGTGTTTGGTTGAAATCAGGCAAGCGGTTATTGAGTACCCATTTAACCAATTTCCTAAAAATGTTCAGAAAATCCAAGATGGCCACCGGAAATATTAACCAGTCAAAATTCTGTATACAAATTCTGAAGCCTACCACTCTAGGCTCGTTCCAGCCAGTCCGGTTGAAATCGCTCAAGCAGTTACTGTTAATGAGTAGCATTTGAAATGATTTTCAGCCATTTTTCGTACAATTCAAGATGACCACCGAACAAATTGACCAATCAAAATTCTGTATATAAGCTTTGAAGCATAGCACTTTAGGGTCCTTCCAGCCGAGTTTGCTTGAACTTGTTCAAGTGGTTACTGAGGAGCAGACTTTTAACTGATATACAGAAAATCCACCATGGCCACCTGAAAAATGGACCAATAAAAATTCTGTATATAAGTTCTGAAACCTACCAGCCTAGTATCCTTCCAGCCAGGTCTGGTTTAAATTGTTCAAGCAGTTAATGAGGAGTAGCGTTTTAAATGATTTACCACCATTTTTCAGTAATTTCACGATGGGCACTGAAAAAACGGACAAATCAAAATTCTATATACAAGTTCTGAAGCACAAGTTCTGAAGCAAACTATACTAGGGTTCTTCCATCTGAGTTTGATTGAAATCGGCCAAGTGGTTATCGAGGATTAAGTAGGCTTTTAAGTTATTTCCAGAGATTTTTCGAAACTCCAAGATGGTCACCGGAAAAACTGACCAATCAAAATTCTGTATACAAGTTCTGACCCGTACCAGCGTACTATCCACCGAGCTGTCTGGTAGAAATTGTCCAAATAGTTAATGAGTAGCGTCTGAAATGATTTCCCGCCATTTTTTGGAAATTTCAAGATGGCGGCCAAAAAATTGACCAATCAAAATTCTGTACACAAGTTCTGAAGGCTACCCGGAGGTTGAAATCTGCCACGCGGTTAATAAGGAGTAGCGCTTTTAAGCTAAAGTTGACAGATGGACAGATGGACAGATGGATGACGGATGGATGCCAGACAGACGGACAATCGCCATGCCATAAGCTTAATTGGCCATTCTGGCCAGGTGAGTTAAAAATAGTCTGCAAATGGACATTTCACAAGACCCCTGCTGAAACCGTTTTTGGCTGATATGACAGCTAAAGGGTTAGTGAACGAGATTATTTTCGAAAGTTTATCAATGGAATGACTGACTCGGATATCCAACCAGACATTCCTGTTAAGTTTTCAAAAAATAGTTTTCTATTAGCCTGTAAATGTATATTCATCAAAACCAATGCAGACGCAGGTTTTTGGCCGGGTTAACCACCAAAAACTTTACAATACATGATAAAGAAGAAATGTCAGTTTTGTTTTATATGGGATCACATGTCAGCGAAGCATAGCCAGCCATTTATTGGTGAGGCGAAGGATCAACAAGAATTTATCAATGCCATAATGCATAAACTCGCAGAATATGGCCCCTTAGGAACGGTGCAAAACTATGATGCCATTACTAATGGTGTCCAATTACATCACAATATCAACATTTGTTTGCAAGCATTTTACGGCATTGAAAACTACTAAATAACTATAAAACTAATAAATAACTATAATGGCTACCGCCATGAATGCTGGAAAAAATATTTCCATATACAATGTTGATAAACTGACGTAATAATCAAGATATGCAATAGGCAGCAACAGCTCACAGTTATATTCGTTTCAAAATAGTCAACAGCTTACCTTAATAGTAACCTTGAAATTGAGATTCTGGGAATTCTGTGTTCAAAGTATTAAAATCGATTAAAACATGTATACAAAGTGGGCGGAGTTTAGGTAGACAAGGGTGGGGGTGGGGAGAAGAGCCAGAGATTGATAGCCCTATTGAAGCGAACACATAGAAATTTAGCCCAGAATCAGGAGGTACCATAAGATACGAGAATATTGACAAAAATCATGAAATTTTTGCATTAAAACCCCCTTTTCACCCAAATTGGAGCTATAAACATGAATTCTTCAAAAGGTATGTCTGCGTATCATAACTGAGCAGGGAATATTTTGTTGGAAAAAAATTGCGTAGCAGTAACTGCTAAACAAATCGAATAATGCATAGCAGTTCATAGCACTTGCATAGCAAACAAACTGTGTTGAAACTGGTTGATGTTCTAACGGGGAAATGTTTCAAAACATGTTTGCATGATCAAAAACGGCTTTTTTCGTCTACACACGCTATGAGCAAGTGAATCCAAAAACAAACGAAAAGCATAATTTTCCGATTTTGCAAAACGTGTTCCCTATGCAATGCAGGACTGGTTCCAATGTAGCAGTCATTGATACATATACCATACCGGGAGCTAGTCAATATTTTCAAGCCAAGAGAATTCATGATTTTTATCATGTATTGGCGCTTCGATCGTGTTGTTCAAGCCATGAACAGAATAAATATGGAATGTAGTCTTATTTAATATGGTTTCGAAATAATTTAGATGGAGATCAGTGTTAAAATGTGTAATATAACCAGGGTTCGAAATTAGCGAAAAGTTGATGGTACCAGACTTAGCAAATCAGTAGTCCGTCTAGAAAATTAGTAGTCCGTAAGGCGTGTAATATGCGACACATAGTTTACACAAATTGCACAAATGTGACATGAACAGATGGTTGACCAAGAGGCCCAAGTGGCCTGTATCGCTCACCTGCTTCATAGGCATTTCAACCAGAAAAGCCATCAACAATAAGTAGAACCCTACAGAGTTGAGCAGAATTATAACAAGAAAGCAGAAGCCATGTTTCTTTATGTATCAACTACTTTTGAACAAAACTTAACGGCCCTTAGTCCCTTATTATATCTCCCGAATTTTGGCCCAATCCGTTCAACGATTCTGGATACGAAGTTGTTTTCGCGAAAACTAGGTCATCCAAGATGGCTGCCAAGCCAATGGACCAATCAGGTTTTCTTGAACAAATTGGTTCTCCCCCTGCATTAGATGATGTGTCATGAGTTTTGAATCAACCCCCAAGCCGTTTCGGAGATTTTTAGACATTTCTAAAAATTGGCTGGTTTAGCCGGTGGCCATCTTGGACTTTGGCCGATCAGCTTCGTTTGAAAAAACTTAGACCTCTATGCCCTAAGGCTGCATTCTGCCAAATATAATTGAAATCGGCCCAGTGGTTCGTGAGAAGTTGTTTAAAGAATTCCCCATTGCTTTACTATGGGCCCATTGCTTTACTATGGGAGCCTATGGCAGGAAAGCAAACCAAGATGGCAGTCGAACCGTTTATCCAACAGTCTCGAAAGTGTCATATTTGAACTCACCACCCTGATAAGCATATATAGAGCAATTTTCGCCTTTAAAATACATCAAATACAAAACAAAACAATATGATCAACAAATGCTAAATTTTGATTGGTTGATGCCGGCCATTTAACATACAAAATTCCTTTGAACAAATTTCAATGGCCCTTGGTCCCTAAGCATATTTAATCAATTTCAGCTCTATCCCTTCAGCGGTTCGGGGGGAGAAGTCGTTTTCGGGAAAACCACGTCATCCAAGCTGGCCGCCAAGCAAATAGGCCAATAACGTTGGCTTGAATAAACTTGGGTCTAACGTTGCCATAGATGATGTGTTATGAGTATTGAATCAATTCCTCTTGCGGTTTCGGAGATTTTTTAAAGTGTCTAAAAATCAGCCATTATGGCAGGTGGCCATCTTGGATTTTGACCGATCCGCTTCGTTTGAACAAACTTAGATCTCTATGCCCTATGAATGCTTCCTCCCAAATATAATTGAAATTGACCCAGTGGTTCTTGAGAAGAAGTCGTTTAAAGAATTCCCCATTGCTTTACTATGGGTCCATTGCTTTACTATGGGAGACTATGGCGGGAAAACAAACCAAGCTGGCAGGAAAACCGTTTATCTGACAGTCTCGAAAGTGGGATATTTGAACTGGCCACACTGATAAGCATATATAAAGCAATTTTCGCCATCAAAATATATCAAATACAAAAAAGCCAATATGACCAAGAAACGCTAAATTTTGATTGGTTGATGGCGGCCATATTTTTTAGCGAACAAACTTCCCTTGAACAAACTTGAAAGGCCCTTGGTACCTATGCATATTTACACAATTTCAGCTCTATCCCTTCAGCGGTTCGGTAGAAGTTGTTTTCGCGAAAACTAGGTCATCCAAGATGGTCGCCAAGCAAATCGCCCAAACAGGTTGCCTTGAACAAACTTGGGTCTACCATTGCCACAGATGATGTGTTATGAGTTTTGAATCAATACCTCCAGCGGTTTTAGAGATTTTTTAGTGTTTCTAAAAATCAGCCATTTTGGTCGGAGGCCATCTTGGATTTTGACCGATCCGCTTCGTTTGAACAAACTTAGATCTCTATGCCCTATGAATGCTTCCTCCAAAATATACTTGAAATTGGCTCTTTGGTTCTTGAGAAGAAGTTGTTCAAAGAATTCCCCATTGCTTTACTATGGGCCCATTGCTTTACTATGGGAGCCCAAGGCGGGAAAACAAACCAAGATGGCAGCCAAACCATTTATCCGACAGTCTCGAAAGTGGCATATTTGAACTCGCCACACTGATAAGCATATATAAGGCAATTTTCGCCATCAAAATACAAAAAAGCAAATATGACCAACAAACGCTAAATTTTGATTGGTTGATGGCGGCCATGTTTTTTAATGTACAAACTTCGCTTGAACAAACTTGAATGGACTTTGGTCCCTAAGCATATTTACCAAATTTCAGGTCTATCCCTTCAGCGGTTCGGGAGTTGTTTTCGCGAAAACTAGGGTCATCCAAGATGGCCGCCATGCAAATCGTCCAATCAGGTTACCTTGATCAAACTTAGGTCTACCCTTGCACTAGATGATGTGTTATGAGTTTTGAATCAATATCTTCCAGCAGTTCGGAGAAGATTTAAAGTGTTTCTAAAAATTGGCCATTTTGGCCGGTGGCCATCTTGGATTTTGGCCGATCGGCTTCGTTTGAACAAACTTTAATCTCTATTCCCTAGGGATCCTTCCTGCCAAATATAATTGAAATCGGCACAGTGATTCTTGAGAAGAAGTCGTTTAAAGAAAAAGTTGACGGACGACAGACGGACGGTCGCCACGGCATAAGCTCACTTGGCCTAAGGCCAGGTGAGCTAATAATTAACATTGGACTTCTGAGAATGTTATTGAGGATAGTGTATCAGTCTTTAGGGCTACAGTAGCCAGTATTGTCATTTGCCAGTATAACATATGTCAGATTCAGAATATGCATATACTGGCTCTGGCCAAGGTCAGGGAGTATAGGAAACCTAAAATAATACATATTGGCAGATTTGACAATTACATTGATTGGAAGCTGTTGCTGCTTAAGGCAGCAACACATCTCAGTCAAATTATTTTCAAAAAAATCAATAATGCACCTCCCATGAATACTGTGATTTCAGTGACTAGGGTTAACATATATTTTATAACTTACCAACCTACATCACATATTCCTTTCAACTGGTAGGCTAAACAAAGTACACATCATTCAATACAATGTAATAAGGCTGAATAGCGTTAGTGCTTAACTGGAAGCTGTTGCAGGCTATACCAGCTGTAAGCAACAGGTCCCCCTTAAAAACTTGCAACATATTCAACAGCTTATTAAGATGAAATTGAGTTTTTGCGATACTATGACTTCAGTTGAGAGTTAACAATTTTAATTTTAAAATTAGTAATGGTTGTTTTCTCTGGCTTAAATAGTGAATGATAAAAAGTTTTCGGCGTGTATCAATCGGCCCATGTGTTACTAGTTTTACTACAAATACTACGAATGCTATATATATATATACTACTACGCCATTCTTACAATTACCACGTAAAACATTGTTTATTTTCTTTACCATCGGTAGTTTCCTTGCGATTCATTGGTTGCTCTCTATATAGTTATATTTATTAACCAATAATCTCGCGAGAAAGTATGTTCCTGACTGGAGAAGAGTACTCGAGAACACTCTCGCGCATGCGTCAATCTTGGCGACATGCCATTCTAAATCTGTCGCTTACGCGAATCAAGTGCGATACGCCACCGTAGCATGGCTAACTATACTGTGTCGGCCTTGATTTGGGGATGCGCTAACAGGAGTTTAGCATTCGCGATGATATAACTCAGTTTCCGAGACAAACATTGTCTAAATCGACCAGAACCTGTCTAGATAAACTTGTATTTTTAAAGTTTATCATAACGCTAACTCATGAGAAGGCAATGATCAATAGCCATACCCCCCTATAGAATTTAGATTTACAAGACAGTCTGTTACGAGCAATATGTCGACGACCGTGAATACCCCGTGATACCTATTGCGAGTTTCCGACTGGTGTCCAAACTCAAAGCTGAAGTCTGTAACAGTTTATTATTATAACAGAAGAATGAAGCCGCTAACGCATGCGCGCATCGTTAGCTTTTAGAATTCTGATCTATAGAGCGCTTACTGAACTCGCTGCACAGGCGGTCATTTGTCCCATAGTGAAGGAAGGTATGAAGATATGAGCTCTATAGCTATATATGTCTATGGGCTATATCGGAAATCAGTCTCCAACGCATGCGCATCTCGCTTCCTTACTAAATTTGACAATCGTTTTGCAACTTTTAGCGACTTTTTATCAAAAACATTTCAAAATTAAGTGAATTGACAGAATTTTACATCAAAATTATGTATCGCAGCAAATAGCGAAGCGAAGTTGTGAATGTGTAGCAACAGGTACTCATTTGCATCGCATTTCGCGATGCGATACCGCTCAAAATATTCCCTGACTGAGGCATACACAAAGTTTCATTAAAATATCTGAAGCAGTTATGTATGATGTGGTGTTTATGAGAAAATGGACAAAACCCATTTTCACCCAAAATCTTAGTCCGATATAGGTGAAGACTTCAAAAGGCCAATCTAGCCATCATAAACAAGACACCTGCCAAACATTAAATTATCTTAAGAGATTCTGTATGATATCGTGTTTACGAGGAAATTAATAAATAATTTTTGCATTAAAAAAACGATTTTCACCCAAATTATTGGACCTATAAACGTAAATTCTTCAAAAGGTACATCTGTGTATCATAACTGAGGCATAAACTAAGTTTCATTAAAATATCTGAAGTGGTTCTGTATGATATGCTGTTTATGAGATATAGTGGACGGACAGACAAGATGGACAAATGGACAGACAGACGCGGGGATTACTACATGGCTTCCGCGAAGGTATGGGGCGCCTTAAATACGAAACTCCATTTGACGAGTTAAGTAAATATGTTTCCTGGTTGTCTCCCTCATTGAATCTATAACATAATCGTAAGCCTTGGCACATAGTCTATGTATGTTTCGAAGTAATATCAAATTACAGTCATGTATTAACCACAAAATAGTGCAAACAACCTTCAAGTTAGTGAGGGAAAGAGTCACTTCATCACATCCCATTTCCCAGCAACAGATCACAGTGTTAGGTACAAGGAGTATTGTAACAAAATCAAGGCACAAAAATATGATACAGTACAGTTCAGATATAACTTCCAGTCCAAGTATGCTCAAAATATTCAACAAAACACTTCTTACATCGTCATCGAGTTCGAAATTGTACTCGCTACGATGATTCTATGTTTGTGTTGGAAACATGTTCATGTATTTATGAGCTGTACTTCATGAACACATAGCGCCACCTGCTAATCCCTTAGAATAAAATGACTTGTTAATTAACAATTGACTGAAATATTTATAGCATATAGCATTTGTAAACTTTTAATTAACCCTTTAACCCTCAAATTTATTAAGATAGTTTAAATTTTCTGACAGAAAATGTCTATTTTCAAACCAAAGAAGACTATTTTTGACAATTTACCACTGGAATGACTGGCTCGGTTCATATGAGTGTTAAAGGGTTAACAGAGTAGCAATTAAACCAAGAGGCCCAAGTCGCTCACCTGGAGCACCATCAATTTTTGTCAAAATTGTTGGTGGGTGGTTTAGCAGTCTTTTAAATGAGTTTGTGGACATTTTTGCAAGTGCAATCTGGCCGCCAAACACACTACATTTTGATTGCCCCACGGCGCCCATGTTTTTTTGATGGATCAACTTCCTTTGAACAAATTTTAATGGCCCAAATTTTGGCCCGATCCCTTCAGCGGTTCTGGAGGAGTCATTTTCGTGAAAACCAGGTCATCCAAGATGGTCGCCGAACCATTTGGTCATTCAAGTCCTCTTGAACAAACTTGGCTTACCTCTTGGCCTAGATGAAGATTCCCCAAGTGGTTTCGGAGATTTTTAAAGACATTTACTGAAATCGACCGAAATCCAAAATGGCCGCTGGGAAAATTGGCCGATCGGGTTCATTTGAACAAACTTGGATCCTTATGCCCTAAGGATGCTTCCTGCCAAATATTATTGAAATCGGCCTGGAAGTTCTCAAGAAGATATTTTAAATTTCCAATTGCTCTAGCATGGGAGCTTTTGACGAGAAAATTATCCAAGATGGCCACCAAACCGTTTATCCGACAGTTTCTAAAATTGCAAATTTGAGCTCAGAATACCCAAAAACATATATAGAACCAATGCTGGCCTCAAAATCCATCAAATAAAAAAATCCATTATGTCCGCCAAACACGCTACATTTTGATTGGCCCACGGCGGTCATGTTTTTTGACAGAGAAACTTCCCTTGAACAAACTTTAATGGCCCTTAGTCCCTAATCATATCTCCCAAATTTTGGCCTGATCCATTCAGCGGTTCTGGAGAAGTCGTTTTCGGGAAAACTAGGTCATCCAAGATGGCTGCCGAACGATTCGGTCAATCAAGTCCTCTTAAACAAGCTTGGCATCTTTGCCTAGATGAGGTTTCATAAGTTTTGAATCGATTCCCCATGCCATTTTGGAGAACGAGATTTTTAGACATTTCTAAAAATCGGCCGAAATCCAAGATGGCCACCGGCCAAATTGGCTGATCGGCTCCGTTTGAACAAAATTAAATCTCTATCCCATAAGGATGCTTCCTCCCAAATATAATTCAAATCGGCCCAGTAGTTCTCGAGAAGACATTTTAAATTTCCCATTGCTTTAGTGTGGGAGCTTTTGGCGGGAAAATGATCCAAGATGGCTGCTAAACCATTTATCCGACAGTTTCGAAAATTGCAAATTTGAGATCAGAATACCCAAAAGCCTATATAAAACGAATTTCGGCCTCAAAATCCATCAAATAAAAAAATCCAATATGGCTGCCACACTATATTTTGATTGGTCCACCGTGGCCATGTTTTTTGACGAATCAACTTCTCTTGAACACATATTAATCGCCCGTAGCGCCTAATTACATATCACAAATTTCGGCCTGATCGCTTCAGCGGTTCTGGGGAAGAAGTCGTTTTTGTGAAAACTATGTCATCCAAGATGGCTGCTGAACCATTTAGTCAATCAAGTTCCCTTGCACAAATTTGATTCAGCGCTTACCCTAGATCATATTTCGTGAGTTTTGAATCGATCCCTTAAATGGTTTGGGAGATCTTTAAAAACATTTCTAAAAATCGGCCGAAATCCAAGATGGTCGCCGGCCAAATTGGCCGATCGGATTCGTTTGAACAAACTTGAATCTCTATGCCTTAAGGATGCTTCATGTCAAATATAATTGAAATCGGCCGAGTAGTTCTCGAGAAGATATTTTTAATTTCCCATTGCTTTAGTATGGGAGCTTTTGGGGGGAAAATGATCCAAGATGGCCGCCAAACATGCTATATTTTGATTGGCCCACGTCGGCCATGTTTTTTGACGGATCAACTTCTCTTGAACAAACTTTACTGCCCCTTAGTCTCTAATCATATCTGCCAAATTTCGGCCCGATCGCTTCAGCAGTTCTAGAGTTATTTTCGCTAAAACTAGGTCAACCAAGATGGCTGCCAAACTATTTGACCAATTAAGTTCCCTTGAACAAATTTGGTTGAGCTCTTGCCCTAGATCATATTTCATGAGGTAACCTTCAATCCCTCAAGCGGTTTCGGAGAAGATTTTTAAAGACGTTTCTAAAAATCGGTCAAAATCCAAGATGGCCGATCGGCTTCATTTGAACAAACGTGGATCCCTATGCCCTAAGGATGCTTCCTGCCAAATATAATTGAAATTGGCCCAGCGGTTCTTGAGAAGTCGTCGTTTAAAGGAAAAGTTGATGGACTGACGACGGCCGGTCGCCATGACATAAGCTCACATGGCCTTTCAGGCCAGGTGAGCTAACAATGTTCTGCAGCCTTAAACATGCAAACCCTCACCATCCAATTTTTATTTCATTGTAAAGATATTTTCAATTTTCTCGATATTTTTTTATATCCTGACCACGGTTCTGTAATCCTAAAGTACGGTCACACTTTTTCTTGTGTTAAAATTGGACTCAAATCAGGCCAGTTGATTCCGTGACATCCATTCATACAGAATTTGATCTGGATCCAGGTTATTTTATCCACATCACGGCCAAAGTATGAAAATACTTTTTTCACGCTAAGATCAATTGTTGTGTTAAAATTGAAGCCAAATTAAATCAGTAATTTTTTTTTTAGATACAGCCTGGGATACACAAACCCCTACACACAGAGACGTACCAAAATGCAATAGCATCTTCCCCTTCGGAGAGAGGGTAATAACTTCTTTATTTACACTTACTTTGAAACTGCCAATGGAGAGTAAGATATTCTTACGAGGGATCTTGAAGCCAGTTGCCAACTGGGCCTTAAGGTAGGCTTCATGCCTATTCTCACCAAAGCATGCCACCTCTCCGGTACTGGCCATCTCAACGCCAAGCAAAACATCCGCTCCCTGGAGCCGTGAGAATGAGAAAACGGGCATCTACAACAAAAACACAAATACAATTGTTGATTAAAATTTTGTACTAGCCATATTAGTCTGATTGAAAGGCTAAACATCTAAAACTTTTTTATGCTGAGTAACTTTGTGCTTTATCAGGTTAAAAATTCACCTTTCCAGAGTATTCATCTATCATCTGACGTCATATGACTTCATAATCAGCTAAGAGGCATGTAGGATGATGTCATAATCATTACATCATCAATGATTCTATTTGGCCCGTCTTTTAACTCTTAATAGTCCGACACGTTGTATGTCTATACTATTTAATAAACATGCTGTTGAATATTTTGAAACTAATTTGACTGGGCACTGTTGCTGCCATAGGCAGCAACAGCGCCAAGTCAAATTTGTTTCAAAATATTCAACGGCTTACATGTATAATTTTCTGGAAATTGAGTCATGGAGTTCAGAGATCGATCGATCCCAACAAGGACGTGGTGTTGGTGGAGCTTAGATTGATATGGGCGGGGCATAGCTAAAAGTGGAATGGTCCATTGAAACATGTACATTTTATAACGAATGACTGCTCAAATACAAGTGAACTATGTCATGTTTAACACATGATATTATATCCCTATATGCTAAGTATGCCCACCGGCATGCATAGATATACAAATCTATTTTTCAACTTTTACTGGAATTCAAAAATATAACTCGTGCAGTCACATGACACAATGAGGAGAAAGCCATATCAATCAGGTTGTTTCTTAGAGACAGGACTCTGAAGAGTCTCTATTAGTAACCACGGCTTCTTAAAGGGCAAGGCTTGTCAATTTTTTTAATTCAAATCTCTGAGAAAGGGGGGACTTGACTAGGGAACTCAGAAATTACTATATACACATAGTAATCATTACGTGATGGTAACCAAGTATTATACATTCGATCCGATTACCTCCGCTTAACTGGTACCCATTTGAAAACATTTTTTGTTGGTAGGTGTTTCATATAAGGAAGTGCTGTAATTTCGATGTTGTTTTCCTTGTAGCTATTGCAAAATTTATTTTCAAATTTCTTTTTATTTGACAGTTATAAGTTATTTAACTCAAATTTGTTTTCTTTACACAAACTGCTGAAATTTGGATGCGACTTCTATTAAATACATTTGCTGTTTTAAAACTGCTAATAAATTGTAATGGCTCGACCTCAAAAAATGACATGCGACTTCTATTAGGGATACGGTTACTAATAGGCATTTACGGTACACAAACCTAAAATTAAAACGCCCTATTTCTTTAAGTAAACGGCTCAAGGACCCCTGACACTCAGCTGGACCAGCAGTATTCGTACAAGAACCCGATTCATAAAAATTAGATTTCTATATAGAAATTTGGGAGCATGCCACGATATGATCATCTGAGCTGTTTGGTTGAAATCGAGACAAATTCCAGTGGGTTGGTGGGGGGGGGGGGGGGGGAGGGGGGGGGGAGAGTTAGATTCCTCTCAGAAAAGTTTGCTTGTTGACATCTGGCCAAAAATTATTAGTCTTAATTGATTTCTTGGATATTTTTAGAACATTCACGGCGGCCTCAAGATGGACCAATCAGATTTCTGTAGACAAGCCTACTGCTCTAGGATCCTTCTAGACAGGCTTGATTGAAATAAGTCGCTGGCATGGCTGGGCCAGCATATGTTAAGCTTCCAGGCCAATTAGAAAAACTTTATCATTCTACCTAATACCGGGATCCATTTCTAGCTAAGTTGTATTGGAATCGATTTGCAACTTAAAATTGAATTCTCAGAATCTAAACTTCAACATATATATATATATATATATGGAAGCTGTTGAATATTTTGAAACTAAGGTGACTGGAGACTGTTGGTGCCCAGAAACAGCTCCCAGTCAAATTTGTTTCAAAATATTCAAGAGAATATTTATTATATAATAAATTTATCTAAGCCATACAATTCTTACACTAGTGATAGACTTTTCAATTTCAAGCACAGGGTTTGAAAACAATCACGTTTGGTCACTCCTTTGTTACTCATTTTAGTGTGTCCAGAAGACAGGATGAAGCAGATGTAGTGGAGAGGAACGGAAAACACTCCGGATAATACTGTCACACCTCACAACTGACGAAACAATCTATAGATTGATGCAATAACAAAATTCTTAGTAAATATTTTTACTGGATGACAACAACTAACATAACTGTAAAAATAAACTTTAGTGGATGGTATGTTTTCTACCTTGACACCGACTTTGCCACATCCATAGAGAACATTTGATGGTGGGTCGACTTCTTCCCCGAGAATAACTCTGGTAGCAGTGGCGATGAAATCATATTCTAGTGTTTTCGAAATAAATGGAAATGACCTGGAAACACGGACATTGCACTCAATCACCTTCAGCTTGTTGTCCTAAACGTGAAAAAGACTCATGGTTGTAAAAAAAATAGTGTAGTTTAGTGATAAACTGGATAAACATTTTAACCTTCTTTTAAAATGTGTTGCTGAATGTCACAATGTAACAATTTCCCTGTCAAGATGGCCAAAAACCAGCAATTGCAGGCAGTCGCTTTGTGGAATGTCCATTTGCAGGCCAAGGAAATTATTTTTGAAATTTTACCACTGGAATGAGTGCCTCGATAATGAAATTTCAAAAACAGTTTTCTGTTGGCCTGCAAATGGAAATGAACTTGATCAATTACGCCCATCATATAATCATATAATATTGTCGTTGTGACATTTTATTAAACATAGATGATTAATAGGCTATGAGATCAATGCACAATGGATGTGGTTTTCCCTTGTCTTAACCCTTTACCACTTATTTCAGCCAAAAATGGGTTCTGCCATAGGCTTGCACGATTATCCGATATTATCGAAAATCACCATTTTCTTTCCAACCATAATTTTTTCCAAAATGATTTTGAAAAAATTTGAAATATCACAAAAATCTTACTGTCACGCCGTATTCTGCCTATTTGCCATGTGTTTGTAGCGCATCCTTCTATTAAGGCAAGCTGTTCAACTTATTTCCAAGCCAACATCTTTGCATGTGGGGTGAGCTTATATTAGGAATAGGTCAAGAAAAAGTTGAAGTTCATTCTTTAGAATTGTTTATATAAATCACGTGATATTGCTCGTTCTCCTGTTTTTGGAAGCGAGAGGTGGTGAATTTACAAATGTCATAGCTAAATGAGATGGTATACACGCTTTAGCCAGCAAGGTGAACTACCTGAGATGTTTCTGAAGGCTAACTATTATTAGTAAAATATATAAATAACGTGATATTGCTCGCTCTCCTGATTTTGCAGGCAAGAAGTGCTGCGTTCTCAAATGTGATAGCTACATGAGATGGTATACAGGCTTTTTAGCCTGCAAGGTGAACTATCCGAGATGTTTCTGAAGGCTAACTATTATTAGTAAACGGGCACTCGGTAAATGCGGATCAGATCTAAACAGTAGATATCTATGTATCTAAAGTGCATTCCTAATAGCACGTGATTTGTACATTTTCACAAAGACGACATGAAATGTCAAATTCTTCGATTAATTTTGATGTAATAAGCGATGATCATAACAGAGGACACAATGTTTAAGTTGTCCAATGTAACAATTTCACTTGCAATGATGGACAGGGTATCCATTAATCCACGTGTAAGGCATCACAAACGCATACCGGGAAATAGTGCGTTATTTTCGTGTTATTAACGATCGTTCTTTAAGCATCTTGGCAACTGGATTTAAAGCTGTTGTTGAAATTCATAGCGAAGCCGATATGTCTACATAAGCCAAACCGTGCAGTCCAACTCAACCATATACCATAAAATAGATATATATCGAAATATCGCGATTTTCTCACCATAATATATCGCGATGCCTCCTAGGACAATATCGTGCAAGCCTATTCTGCAGTGGTCTTGAGAAATGTCCATTTGCAGATCAAGCGAAGAATATTTTTGAAAATTTATCACTGGAATGACTGGCTTTCCAGTGGTAAACTTTCAAAATTAGTCTTTTCTTGGTCTGCAAATTGAAATTTTTTTGAACAAATTCTAGAGTTAGTGTTAATTGAATCTTTTGATAAAAAAATACCCAACAATAACTTACATTCATTCATTATCAAAGGTTGTTAACAATGATTACTAGGTTGTACATGTATGAAAATACTCAAAGAAACTCACATTCATCTGAAACTAGCTTTTCAGATGATAGAAAATACCAGACATAAATAAATGATGCATGGCGTGTTCAGATTTCTATCAGGCCATCAAAGAAAAATAGCAATATTTGGTATCTATTTCCCAATACCATGAAAGCTGCTATGATTTAAACCCGGTTATGACAGCAGTGCTGCAAAGAACTCAACATGCTACCTATATTAATTAACCCTTTAATGACAAAATTTATTAAAAAAATTAAAATATTTACTTATTGAATGTCTATGTGCAGGCCAAGAGAATATTACTTTTGAAAATTTACCGCTGGAATGACTGGAACGAATATCGAGCCAGTCATACCAGTGGTAAATGTTCAAAAATAGTATTCTCTTGGCCTGCAACTTGACATTCTCCAAGGCCACTACAGAGGCCGGTTTTGGCCGGCTTCTTCGTGAAAGGGTCAATGGGCAAGATTTGTAAAGAAAATTGAGCTTGTTGCTTAGTGAATGTCCATTCTAAGGCCAAGAAAAGATTATATTTATTGCGGTCAGCTTGAAGATCTTAAGATCAAGAAAATCCCAAATTTTCCTTAATCACTATCTATTTGCAGATCAATAAAGACAATTTTGCTGAGATAGACACTCCAGTGGTAAATGTTTAAAAACAGTCTTCTTTTGGTCAGAGGTCTGCAAAGTGGACATTCCTCAAGACCACTGGTTTTGGCTGGCTTCACGATTATAGGGTCAAGTTCACATAAGACGGGTTGATTTTCAATCAATCAGAAAATGACAAAATCATTGAGGCTCAATCTAGATTGGCAGTGTGGTTTACAAGCAACTATACAGAATATTTTTGTAAAAGGTTTTTTAGCCTGCTTGTCCATTAAAGGGTTAAGTAGACAAAATGGTATTTACTGTACATAAGGTATCAGAAACAACATGTTTCCAAAACAAAATGTCTCTACTATTTAATAACCATGCTGTTGAATATTTTGAAACTAATTTGACTTGCCATAGGCAGCAACAACACCCCGTTAAATTAGTTTCAAAATATTCAGCAGCTTACCTGTATAGTTTTCTGGAAATTGATAATCAGGGAGTTCAGAGATCGTTTTATCCTATTACGAGCGAGGTGTGAGTGGAGCTTAGGTAGAGATGGGCGGGGCATAGCTAAAAATGGTACGGTCCACTACGTGATCACATAGAAAGACAAACAAACCTTTGCTATAAGCTGCATGTTAAATGGTCCAGTAACTTCTAAAGCTCGGCCGATTGCACAACATATAACTTTAATCTTAGCCAGTGTTTCTTCGTTTAGATCCTGCGGTGGTGTGACTAGTGTGGCATCTCCGGAATGTACTCCAGCATTTTCGACATGCTCAGAAACAGCCATACACAACAGCTCACCTTCTTTTGCAACAGCATCGACATCAATTTCCTGTTGCAATTAATAAATAATAAAATTAGCCCTTTCATCCTTAAGCCAGCCAAAACAGGCTTTTGTAGTGATCTTGGAAAAATTACTATCTGCAGGCCAGGAGAGTATTTTTGAAATTATACAGAGCCAATCATTCCAGTGTCTAGAAAACGTTGTTCGACGCAGAGGGAACCGCAATCACTGAAAATACCTTTCTCTATGTAGTAGGTAACAATTTTATTCAAAGCCTTCATATTATAAGTTTTTGCAATAAAAATTACATTTTCACTCAAAATCTTGGACCTATAAAGGTGAATTCTCCAAAAGGCACCTCTACCTAACATAAAGAAGCTACGTGCTAAGATTCATTAAATTATTTTAAGCGATTTTGTATGTTGTGCTGTTCGAGAACATTGACAAAAGTCATGAGCTTTTGCATTAAAAAAGTAAATTTTCACCCAAAATTTTGGATCTATGAAGGTGAATGCTTCACAAGGAACATCCACCCATCATAAAGAAGCCACCTGCTAAGTTTCATTAAATTATTTTAAGCGAGTCCATATGATATGCTGTTTACAAGAATATTGACAAGAGGCCCAAGCAGCCTGTAATCACTCACATGGACCCTGGCCAATTCAACTAGAATGGTCATTAACAATAAGTGGAACTCTAAGGAGTTGAGCAGACTTGTAACAAGAAAACAGAGGCCATGTTTCTTTATGTATCAACTTTTCATGAACAAACTTTAATGACCCGTAGTCATCAATATCATATCTCCCAAATTTTGGCCCAATCCGTTGTGTGGCTCTGGAGACGAACGAAGTTGCTTTCATGAAAACCAGGCCATCCAAGATGGCCGCTCAACCATTTGGCAAATCCAGTTCCCTTGAACAAACTTGGTTCAGCTCATGCCCTGAATGATATTTTATGAGTTTTGACTCAATCGCTCAAACAGTTTTGGCGAGGAATTTGAGACATTTCTAAAAATCGACCAATATACATGATGGCCGCCGGCATAATTTGCCGATTGGCTTCATTTGAAAAAAATTAAATCTCCATGCCCTAAGGATGTTTCCTGCCAAATATAATTTAAATCGGCCCAATAGTTCTCGAGAAGACATTTTAAATTTCCTATTGCTTTAGTATGGGAGCTTTCTGCGGGAAAATTATCTAACATGGCCAGCAACCTGTTTATCTGACAGTTTCGAAAATTGCAAATTTGAGCTCAACATACACTAAAACATATATAAAACCATATTTCCGAAAAAGTTGGTCCCGATCCCAGGATGATTAATAACAAGAGGCCCAAGGGGCCTGTGTCGCTCACTTGAAGCACTATGCATTTTTGTCAAAATTTCTGGTGGGTGGTTTAGGAGTAGTCTTTTAAATGAGTTTGTGGACATTTTTGCAAATTTGAAATCACAATGCGCAAAAACATATATAAAACCAATTTCGGCCTCAAAATCCATCAAATAAAACAATCCAATATGGCCGCCAAACACACTATATATTGATAGGCCCACAGCGGCCAGTTTTTTTACGGATCAACTTCTCTTGAACAAACTTTAATGGCCCTTAGTCTCAAATCATATATCACAAATTTCGGCCTGATCGCTTCAGCGGTTCTGGGGAAGTTGTTTTTGCGAAAACGAGGTCATCCAAGATGGCCACTGAACAATTTGGTCAATCAAATTCCCTTGAACAAACTTGGGTCAGCTCTTGCCCTAGATCATATTTCATGAGGTCTGAACTGATCCCTCAAACGGGTTTTGAGCAGATTTCTCGACATTTCTAAAAATCAGCTGAAATCCAAGATGGCAGCCGGCCAACTCGGCTTCGTTTGAACAAACTTGAATCTCTATGCCCTGAGCAGGGTTGGCAAGTTTTGGACACTAGTGGTTTAAACCGCGGTTTAAACCATGGTTTAAACCGTCCACCCAAAATAGGTTTTGGACACCTTAAATTGTCCAAAACTGTCCAAAACCTAAAATATTGGTATAAAAAAAAATTTTCTGAAATGTAATTTTCTTAAAACAACTATATAGCATTTAGACACATACAGGTACATGTACATATTGATGGATGGTTATCTACATGTATTTTTGGATACTTTATTCCTATATAATAATAATAATCTAAAAGGACACATATGATTTCAATAAATTAGGAGTCTTATTTGCTTCTTTCTATAATCCATGGGTTAATTTTTTTCAACTTTTGTTTGTCTTAAATGTTTTAACTCTGTATATTTCGACCAGTTGTGTTAAACCCACAGAAACCCTATTTAATCAATAATGTAAACATATTAGACTACCTATGTACAGCTAGATGTTTATATTATTGAGAACTGTCTCTGTGTCTAAATCTATTTCTTGCAAAATGTTCATGGCCTATGGAAGAATCTTAAACTCAAAGAGAAAATATAGTCTGCTAAGATGTTGTTTCAACAATTAACTGATGACCCTTGCTCTCTAAGGCTATTTTAGAATGCACTACTCAGTACACACATTTGCTATGTTTACATAAGATCTTCAAAATTTTCAAAAATTTGTGCTAAGTTGTGTTTAAAAGTCATAATTTACAATGTAGGTACGGTTACTATCACTGCAATTGTCTTGGCCACATAGGGGTTATCAATAGGATGTCTCACCTTTAGTTCAGATACCTGAGTTAATTATTCTCTTTGCCATGCTAGTAATAGAGCCAGGTCTGATAATCTCTGATAACCACAATCACATGCTGAGCCTCTTTACAATTCAATGGTATAGGTGTGATAATTGGCCTGTGAGGGCTCTGGCTTAAGATTAGAAATAACACACAATGATCTGCTTAACTCTATACTTTCTGCAACCCAGGGTTTTCAGAAATACTCTTGCCTGAATACCTTTACTACAGTAATATTATGAAAACAATTTGGCATAGCACACTAACACCCTTCAGATAGACTGATGCAAACAGTCAAACTAATATTCAGCAAGTCCCAAAGTTTTGAAAATAAATAAAAACATGCATTTATTTGACAGAAGGGTGGTCTATCTTTAACTCTATCCATTCCAAATTTTAAATGTATTGAATTATGACATAAAATTAATTACTTTTGAAAATTCAACATAGGAATGACTGATTTTGTTGCAATGCCAGTCATTTCAATGTAAATTTTTAAAAAGATTATCATATCTTGATAAAAATGTAATAATAACTCATATAATAAATGGATTTGTTTAATATAGTGCTTTTGATGCAATCTCTGATTTCTTGTTATTTTTTAATAGGATTATGATGCATAAGAGTATGGTGATATGTCCAACATAGTTTTGGACAGTTTTGGACTGGTTTAAACCATTTAAGACAGGTTTTAGACAGGTTTTGGACAATGTCTGCTCAAAGTTAGTTTTGGACTGTCCAAAACCCAACCCTGGCCCTGAGGATGCTTCCTGCCAAATATAATTGAAATTGTCCTAGTAGTTATCGAGAAGACATTTAAAATTTCCCATTGCTTTAGTATGGGAGCTTTTGGCGGGAAAATGATCCAAGATTGCCGCCAAACTGTTTATCCAACAGTTTCGAAAATTGCAAATTTGAGATCAGAATACCCAAAAAACTAGATAAAACCAATTTCAGCCTCAAAATCCGTCAAATAAACAAGAGACCCAAGGGACCTGTATCACTCACCTGGACAATAGGTATCTCAACTAGAATGGTCATTAACAATTAGTAGAACTCTAATGAGTTGAGCAGACTTGTAACAAGAAAAACAGAGGCCATGTTTCTTTATGTATCAACTTCTCCTGAACAAACTTTAATGGCCCATAGTCATCAATATCATCTCCCAAATTTCGGTCCGATCACTTCAGCAGTTCTGGAGTTGTTTTCTCGAAAACTAGGTCATCCAGGATAGCCACCGAATGAGTCAGCCAATCCAGTTCACAAATGAACAAATTTGCTTCAGCGCTTGCCCTAGATTTTAAAAAATTGGTCAAATTCCAAGAAGGCCACCGGCCCAATTGGCCAATCGGCTTCATTTGAACAAACTCGAATCTCTATGCCCTAAAAATGCTTCCTGTCAAATATAATTGAAATTGTTCCAGTAGTCATCGAGAAGACATTTTAAATTTCCCATTGCTTTAGTATGGGAACTTTTGGCAGGAAAACCGTTTATCTGACAGTTTCGAAAATTCCAAATATTTTTTTATTGTTCAAATTCCCGTGAACAAACTTTAATGGCCCTTAGACCCTAATCATATCTGCCAAATTTTGACCCGGCCTGTTCAGAAGTTCTGGAGAAGTCATTTTCGCTAAAACTAGGTCAACCAAGATGGCCAGCAAACCATTTGACCAATCAAGTTCCCTTGAACAAACTTGGTTCAGCTCTTGCCTTACATCATATCTCATGAGCTTTGCATCAATTCCCCTGGCGGTTTCGGAGATTTTTAAAGACGTTTCCTAACATCGGCCGAAATCCAAGATCGGCTTCGTTTGAACAAACTTGGATCCCTATGCCCTAAGGATGCTTCCTGCCAAATATAATTGAAAACGGCTCAGCAGTTCTTGAGAAGTCGTTTAAAGGAAAAGTTGACAGATGGACACACGATGGCCGGTTGCCACGACATAAGCTCACTTCAGGCCAGGTGAGCTAATAAGGAACAAGAGTTCCGCAAACGGCGCATAATACCCAGCCATGATGACAAACTATTGCATGACAGCTATCCGAAAATAGTTATTTCTTCCTCAGACCAGTCATCCTTATGAAATGTCAAAGCGATCCATTAAACGGTCAAGGAGGTATCATCCGGAAACCTATTTTCAAGATGGCTACGCTGACTGGCGTCCATATTGGATTTCGGATTGGCGTAAATTTTGATAAGTTTCTTCACCAGACATATTCCAACAACCCTAGGAAGTGATCTGATAAATGGTAATGGAGATATCACCCAGAAACCAACTTTCAAGATGGTGGCCATCTTGGATTTCGAATCATCGTCCATTTCGATAGATTTCTTCCCAAGGCCTAGTCCAACCACCCCATGAAGTTTTAATGCGATCCGACACACGGTAACAGAGTTATAATCCTGAAACCAATTTTCAAGATGGCCACCGTTGGCTGGTGGCCATCTTGGATTTCGGATCATCATCAATTTCAATAGGTGTCTTCCCCAGACCTAGTCCAACCACTCTATGTAGTTTCAAAGCGATCCGATAAACAGTAACGGAGTTATTATCCGGAAACCAATTTTCAAGATGGCCACCAGTTTCAATGCGATCCGACAAACGGTAACGGAATTGTCATCCGGAAACCACTCTGGCGCCCGCACGCACGCCTGTCCAGACGGACAGCGGCATTACATAATACCATGCCAAATTTTTTGGCAGGGTATAAAAATTAGTTACCTCTCCAGGATGTAGGAATTGTTTGAGTGTAGCTTTCGTGACCATTTCAGTCACTTTTTCGGCACTAATTTCAGCCTCAAAATCCATCAAATAAAAATATCCAATGTCCACCAAACACGCTATATTTTGATTGCCCCACAGCGGCAATGTATTTTTACAGATCACTTTAATGGCCCTTATTTCATAATCATATCTCGCAAACTTCGGCACGATCCCTTCAGCGGTTCTGGAGAAGTCGCTTTCGGGAAAACTACGTCATCCAAGATGGCCGCTGAACCATTCGGTCAATCAAGTCCTCTTGATGAAACTTGGCGTACGTCTTTCCCTAGACGAGGTTTCATGAGTTTTGAATCGATTCCCCAAACGGTTTCGGAAGATTTTTAAAGGCGTTTCCTAAAATCGGCTGAAATCCAAGATGGCCACCGGCCAAATTGGCCGATCAGCTTCATTTGTACAAACTTGGATCCCTATGGCCTAAGGATACTTCCGGCAAAATAAAATTGAAAGATGGATGACGGAGGGTCGCCACGGCATAAACGAAATCAAGGATTTCTTTTTTCACGAGAGAGTTGATACTTACCTCCCTAATACTTTTGATATTGCTAAATATTGGCTTTCACTCAATAAACACTCAGATTAAAACAGTTAGGTGCCCCTACTGGGCAGGGAGTCAGAGCGTAGTCTGGCGGATGCCAGCCCCACCACCGCGCATGCGCAGACTAGCACTTCCTCTGACTAATTTATTGGCTGATACACATGCAACTATTAAGAGCCTGAAGACCGAGCCTCTGTGGGGTGGAGAGGCCGGGTCCGTATCTAGGGAGGTAAGTATCAACTCTCTCGTGAAAAAAGAAATCCTTGATTTCGTTTATTTCACATCAAGAGTATACTTACCTCCCTAATACTTTTGATATTGCCAGAATTCGACAGTGAATTCGGCGGGAGGGAGGCGAGGTCAAAAGACCAGCTCATCCCTATACGCTTTTCTGCGTTTAAGGCACTTAAACTTCTGAAACTGTATGAAAAAAACAGTCAGGATTTGACTAACCATCGGATAACACCCCCGATGTATGAGAGATGACCGAATGTCATATGCGCTCCCCCCCCCCTCCTTCCTGGGAGGAAGAGTCGAATGACCTCAATGTCCTATACGCTCTCTACGTACAAGTGCCATGTACTACAGGACAGAGACGAAAAAACTCCATTTTCGTATACTCTCAACAATGAACCACATAAATACACAAAACCATCATCATATAAATAACGGGTAACGTGACAAGACAATCAACAATGGACAACACATACACAAGACTGACCTTGTTGAAATGGCTGCTGACATCCTCTTCCCATTGGTGAAGATCGATGCAGTCCCAAATTAGTGGTTGTTTTTTTCAAAATCGACAAGGCGAGAGGATTAGAGGTGTCACGGAGATAATGGTCTGTAAAACTTGACTCACAGTGCCACTGAGCCACCGACATAATATCATCCACAGGGACCCCATTAAATAGGGCAGTGGATGTCACTACGCCGCGGACACTGTGAGCCTTGGCCACATCAACCTGCTTCCCGGTGGCGGATTTATGGCAAAACTGAATGCATTCTACAATCCACCTGGAAATGGTGTCCTTAGAAGCCCTGCCATGGGGTTCAATATATGACAACCATAACGCTGACTGGTCGGTGCGCCACTCCGCCGTACGTTGTTTGTACCGGCGAAGCGCCCGGACAGGACACCATGCTTTAGAATTAGGATCATATCTAGTTAAAGCAGGCAAAATAATAGGTTGACCTGGATATTTCAACGACTGATTTTTAGCCAAGAAATTAATCCTAGGTAGCAGCTTAAGGCCTTCCCCTGAAACCACAAAACGGTCATCCTCGGCTGATAAGGCATGAATCTCACTCCTACGCCTAGCCGAGGCCGCAGCAATTAAAAACACAGTCTTCAGTGTTAATAGTTTCATAGAAATGGAACTAAGTGGTTCAAACGGCTTATCACCTAGTACTTGAAGCACTAGCGATAAACTCCAAGACGGAATCACCGGTGGATTCCTTGGTCTTAGATTGCCCATGCCTTTAATTAATACATTTAATGTATTCACTTCATCACTTCCCCTCTTAGCCAAGCAAGGAATAACAGACATTAAAGCTGACTTATAACCAGCAATAGAGTTAGGCTTGAGGCTATAGGCATCATAGAGGTGACAGAGGAAATCAGCTACTACCTGAATAGATGCATCCATTGGATCAATACATCTTTTTGAGCACCATTCTGCAAATCTGTTGATTTTATAATTATATGCTCTGGAGGTTGACCCCCTCCTGGCTTTGGCCATAAACATGGCTGCTTGCTCAGAAAAGCCCTCCTTAATTCTAGATTCCTTGACAACATCCACGCAGTCAATCTGAACATTGACGGATTGTTGTGAAGGGCCATGCCCTGGAAGATAATATCGTCCATCAGAGGCAGAGGAACCGGATTGCAGACCAGAAGGTCCAGCAGATCCGTATACCATGATCGGCTTGGCCAATCCGGGGCGATCAGAAGCACTTGGCATTCCTCTTGTCTGATTTTCTGAAGAATTTTTGGAATCAGGATTGCTGGAGGGAATGCGTATGCATACATTCTCCCCCAGCTGATAGCTAACGCATCTGTTGCGAAAGCGCTTGGATCCGGAATCGGAGAGACGTACGTCGTCATCTTCGCATTCTTCTTCGTTGCGAACAAATCGATGTTGGGTTTCCCCCAATGGTCGAACAGACGATCCGCCACACATTGATTTAGTTGCCATTCCGTGGGTAAAACACTCATCCTTCGGCTCAATGAGTCTGCTAGCAGGTTTAACCTTCCCGGAATATGAACTGCTTTCAAGGTAATCTGGTGATCCAGACACCAACAAAGCAGTCTCCATGTCATCATTCCCGGAATATGAACTGCTTTCAAGGTAATCTGGTGATCCAGACACCAACAAAGCAGTCTCCATGTCATCATACAGAGACTGGGCGACTTCGTTCCGCCCTGGCGGTTTATGTAAGTCACAACTGTTGAGTTGTCTGAACGAATAAGAACAATCTTGCCCTGAACTTTCTGTAAGAAATGTTCCAGGCCCAGGACTACTGCTCTTAGCTCCAGTAGATTTATATGTTCCTTTGACTGTTCCAGATTCCAAAGCCCTGATATCGTGGACTCTTCCAGGCAAGCTCCCCAGCCCTCCATCGATGCATCTGTATACACAGTCACCTGAGGGTGGGGAGGGGTTAGCATAACCCCCACCAAGAGATTCTCTGTGTCCAACCACCATTGCAGGTGATGAATCAGAGGCGCCAACACTGACACATTCGAGTCCAGCGAACCTGTACTCTGGGTCCATTGTGTCATGAGAAATAACTGGATCGGCCGCCTGCGTAAGGCGGCCTGAGGAATGACTGGTTCCAATGAAACCATCAATCCCAGCATTCTCAAGTAAACCCGTGCCAGGACATGACGACTGTCGCACACTGACTGAATTAATGAGATGAGTTTCTGAACTCTCTCCTGAGTAGGATAAACATATCCTGTCTCTAGATCGAAGAACATCCCCAGGTAAACAAACTTCTGGGATGGAGTCAGCTCTGATTTTGGGAAATTGATCATCCAGCCTAAGTCTGTGAGAGTTTTCAAAACAATCTCCAGACTGGCCGACAAACTTTCCCGGGTGTGCGCTTTCAACAGCCAGTCGTCTATGTACGTGTGGACTGCTATGCTTCTCCTGCGGAGGTATGCGGTGATCGCAAGAACCACACGGGTGAAAACCCGAGGAGCCGTGGAAATTCCGAAGGGTAGCACCCTGAATTCCCACTGTCTGCCCTGGAATGCAAATCTCAGGAAGCGACGGAAACTCCTGTGTATGGGGATGTGGAAATAAGCGTCCTTCAAATCTATCGACGCTGTCCACATTCCCCTCTCTAACCCCGCCAACACCGAGCGCACAGTCTCCATCTTGAAACTGGGCGTCTCTATGAACTTGTTCAATGGCTTGAGGTTGAGAATTGGTCTCCACCCTCCGGTGTTCTTTGTTACTAAGAACAGGGTTGAATAGAAGCCCGGACACCTCTGTGCCGGCTGAATAGCTCCTTTTTGTATGAGGGAATTTATTTCCTCCTCGATACACAACCTTTGATCTGGATCTCTCGGATTTGGAGTCCAGATCGGCACTAGAGACAGTCGCGATGGCGGGCCTGTCATCCAGTCGGGATGATACCCGACTGAAAGCCATCGCAAGACTAAACGGTCCTGAGTTAACCGTTCCCACTCTTGCATGTGGTCGGCTAGTCGGCCTCCCATCGGTCCACCTAGGGATAGAGGTGGACATAAGGAGTGCAAGAGCGGCACTGTCTCCTTTGCCAGCAACACCGGCGCGGTTCTCACCGCGGTAACCGTCCCATCAGGAACGATTACCCCGCCCAGATCCTCGCGCGCCACGACCAGCACCGCGCGCACCTCGGTGCGCGGGCGGCTGCCTGGCTGACTGCGCCTGAGGAGCCTGCGCCCCCCTCGCTGCTGGCCGAATCGCACGCGGCCGAGGCCGGCGCTGCGATGGTGGTTGGCCTCTGACCTGGCCACTACCACCTCGAGCCTGCAGGGGACGATACGCAGGGGGTGCGGCGCGAACGTTGGCACGACGAAGCACCTCAAACTGTTCGCGCAGCGCCCTCTGGTTATTGACCAGAGTAACCGTCTCCTGGAGGTGTCTACATCCCTCACCTCCAAAGAGACCAGGACCTGTCATAGGCGTACGTAGTAGCCTATTGTAGAGGTCCTGGGACGGGCACAGATTATCCAAGGCAAAAGTGTGCCTTGCCCGGACACTCCTGGTCACCGCCCGCGTCATACAGTCCAGAGCCAGGTTGATACCATCCTGGATGGCTCGCTGGACTGTGACCGGACTTGGCTGGCGCGATGCGGATGCTGTTACTACCCCTTGTAACAGCTGGGAGACGTGGGACAGAGCGGCAATTGAAGCCCTCCCACTCTCCTCCGCATCACGCAACGCGGCATTTGCCGAACGCAACGCGTTCGAACACAAGACTCCCGTGTCAGAACGGGAGCCTGGCCGCGCATCCTCACCCAAAGCCGCGCGGTCATCCACGCTCGGCTTTGGTACCACACCGTACCGCTGGTAGTCCAGGGGCACGATGCGGCAACGCCTGGCCACCTCGCGCGGGGCCTTAGCGAGACGTCCACTCGACTTAATGGACGTCTCCGCCGCCTCGAACATGTCAACGACATGCTCTGCCAGCGGCAGAGAAGGCATAACGTTAGCAGTAGGCCTACCAGCTAACCACGGCCTGTGTTCACGCTGGCTAGCCGACTGCTCCACGGGCAGATCTGGTCTAACACTCACCAACCACTGGCAAGCGTCAGACCAATCCTCCTCCGTGGCTAGTTGCGAGCGCTCTACAAGACGGGGGCCTTCGTCTTCCTCCTGAGCGCAAGCAACAGAGCTTGACGGCGGATACGCTGATATCCCTGGCAAGCCAGGGAGAGCATGCGGGCCTGATAATACCGGCATGCTAATCTCACTGGCTTGACCAGGAGCAGGTGCCGTGGTAGAGCGCGGGGCATATACCGCCCCACCACGGCCCCGGCCAGCACCAGCTACACTCTCGGCAAGCCGAGGTATGCGGTACCGCTGGCCTTCAGCGCCCAGGGCCACAGTCTGAACCGTGGATTCTACCCCTGGGAGAGTAGAACCGTGGAAAAAGGCGCCTGTATTCCCCGCGAGGGGCGCACAAACGTCATATTCCATGGCCACGTCTTCAGACGGCGACCCCAACAGGTAATCATCATCCTCCTGGCCAGAAAGATTAGACTCCGGGTCAGCAAAGAGAGCTAACCCGGACTGGCCAGGGAAGGTGCCATACGAGGTACTGGCAGCCGCGGTGTGCGGATACCCCTGGACTGATGAGCAGCCCGCGGGTTCCAGCGACGACCGTCCACGGTCCCTATTGGGCGCGGCAATAAGCCTGCTGCCAGGGCCGTGGAACACCACCTCTAATGAGGCCACCTCTGAATCTTCAAACAACGGAAGCGTACTAAGGAACGTTGATTCAGAGGTGGGGATTACCTGCTCCGAAGCAGATGATGAGGCCAATAAAGGATTTGGTCCAGGAAGCATGCCACGAAGCAACTCTGGAACCAAATCCTTTATTGTCCTCCTCATCTCTCCCAACATCTCGGTCCGGAAGGCCTCCATGTCCACCGCGGACGAGGCCTTCCTCTTACCCTTCTTACTTACGACCTCTTTTTTCAGCTTCTTTTTCTCCTCCTCCATCTTGTCCTTCGCCTGCAAGCACAAGAATTCGGACATTAGCTCGCCCCCCCAGTGCTTACATATCTCGCAATTAAGCAAGGGACCACAGGGGCTACACTGAAAACATAGATGAGGGCCAAACTTGTCCCTCAAAAATCGTCCACAGGACGCACAAC
The DNA here is from genome assembly GCA_034401795.1 of Chaetoderma sp. LZ-2023a. Classification (NCBI taxonomy): domain Eukaryota; kingdom Metazoa; phylum Mollusca; class Caudofoveata; order Chaetodermatida; family Chaetodermatidae; genus Chaetoderma; species Chaetoderma sp. LZ-2023a. Next base: position 161,542,891 of record CM067369.1, on the reverse strand, counting down.
CAGGTCTCTGAAAAAAGGCCAAGGACGAGGAGTATGAGCAAACTAGTTAAGCTTAGAAAACTCACCAACTCAAGAGAAGAAAAAATGATCATAAAGATCATAATTTTATCAGAAAACCAGCTTCGGACAACTTTAATTGTAAATAAAGAGCAAGGCTGATTATGACGTCATTAATCCTATGACAGGACAAAATCGATCCCCAACAAACATCCCAGTGCAAGGACGAATTGTATACTAACCAGAACATGTGCAGAATGGACATTTCGACTACACAAGCATCAGATAAATACTGATAACAATGGCAAATAGTGTTAATTATCTCCCTTTCTCATATCAATAATTAATACCTGACACCTTGTCTAGACAAACCATCCAACCTGATGAACTGGAGCACTCCACCACTGAACGCCTCTTAACTCTCTCCACCTCAAGGGGAAGGAATTGGATCAAGAGGGCAAAGTGAGAAGACCTTTATAATAGGCCTCCAACTCACTGGGCATAGAATTTTTGGTTAAATAACCTAACAGTATTAGTAGGAAATGGAACCATGGTGGAGAGACACAAACCCTCTGCTGATGTCATGTCCTTATTTCTCCTTCACACAGACCTGTGGACATAAACACAAAGAGAGATTAGTCTTATATAGCACCTAGTTGAAAAAACCCAACTAATTAAGGCGCTTATCACGTTTAGCGCGAGTCCCGGAAACACATTACAACGGGACAAAACTCGCTAATTTTACTAGAAGTCACCTGATTTAAAGGTCCAAGGCCCTCCTGTGGCGAAGTCACTCTCTCAGCCATCTTTGTCAGGGGTAAACTTCTATCTAATAGTCTTAAAAAGCTTTGAAAAGAGTATAGAAAGATTCTATCATGAAAGCATGTGTTGTCTCTCAGCCAATAAATTAGCAAAGAGAAAGTGCTAGTCTGCGCATGCGCGGTGGTGGGGCTGGCATCCGCCAGACTACGCTCTGACTCCCTGCCCAGTAGGGGCACCTAACTGTTTTAATCTGAGTGTTTATTGAGTGAAAGCCAATATTTAGCAATATCAAAAGTATTAGGGAGGTAAGTATACTCTTGATGTGAAATAAGCTCACTAGGCGAGCTAAGCGTGTTTTTGCATTAAAACCCCCATTTGCACGCAAAATCTTGGACCTATAAAGGTGAATCATCCAAAAGGTACTTCTGCGGATCATAACTGAGGCATATGCTAAATTTCAGTTAAATTATTTTAAACGATTCTATATATGGTGCTTACAAGAAAACTGACAAAAATTGTGTTTTTGCATTAAAAAGCCTGTTTTCACCTAAAATCTTGGTTCGATAAAGGTCAATCCCTCAAAAGGAACATCTACCCATTATAAAGAAGTCACATGCCAAGTTTCATTCAATTATCTTAAGCGATTCTGTATGATATGGTGTTTACGAGGAAATTTACAAAAATCGTGAGTTTTTGCATTAAAAATCCCATTTTCACCCAAAATATTGGACCTATAAATGTGAATCCTTTAAAACGCACATCTACCCATCATAAAGAAGCCACTTGCCAAGTCTCATTAAATTATCTTAAAAAGAACCACTTTCACCCAAAATAGTGGACCTACAAACATGTATAAACGTGAATTCTTCAAAAGGCAAATCTATGTATCATAACTGAGGCATACACAAAGTTTCATTAAAATATCTGAAGCGGTTCTGTATGACTATAATATGCTGTTTACGAGATATTGTGGATGGACGGATGGACAGAGACAGGCGCGGTGATTACTATCAGGGTTCTGCACCTTCCGGTGCACCTTATGGTGCGGGGCCCTAAGTAGTCTTCTCTTAGCCTGCAAATGGACATTTATTAACCCTTTAATGACCAAATTTGGTCAAGAAAATCTGAATATTTCGTCATTGAATACCCATTTGCAGGCCAAGACTATTTTTCTAAATTTACCACTGGAATGATCGGTTCGGTTACAGAGAGCCAGTCATTCTAGGGGTAAATTTCCAAAAGTAGTCATCTCTTGGCCTGCAAATCAAAATTCCTTAAGACCCTGCATAGGTCGAAAGGGTTAAGCAGCCAATTCAGATTTTCTTGACAAATCTTGAGAATCACTTTTTAGATAGATTACCAAGAATTAGTAGCCAGCATATATGGTTTTACATTTTGAGAATGGCATAGCAGACACACAAATAATGACCCTCATTCTGGCACTGGCAGCAGCGACAAGAGTTGATGCTTTTATATCAACATTTAGAACCTGGGAAAACCTCGTCCATACTTGCTGGTTGTTAAAATTACACTAACCTACCCCTGAAGCAGTCTATTTCACTTTTAATAGCGCCACACCCACACTTCGACATATCAATGTATATAGTTACGGTGAATTAGTGGCACCTTGATTGCTAATCGAAATATCCATTTGCAGGCCAAGAGATTAATTTTGAAAATTTATCAAGGGAATAACTGGCTCAATGATGGATCAAGACTTTTCAGGTATAAATTTTCAAACACATTCTTCTCGTGGCCTGCAGACAGACATTTCTTAAGACCATTGCAGTGGCTGGCATGAACATCAAAGAATACACAAGTTATCAAACAGTAAAACATAGTTACATATAATGATAAGTGGCTGTAGAAATTTGCATATATGTTTAACAGAAAATTAATATTTAAATCATTTATATTAATTTAGTACTTTGGCTTCCAGAATGAATTTAGAGATGACAACTGGGTGATCTTTGTTGACAGCGACTGCTTGTGTTAGATAGGTGACTAAGTCATGGTGACTGTATGCCACATTCATAGCAGCACCACTCAGAACATAAGATGGCCGAATCAAACACGGGTATCCTGTTTCATCACAAAATCGTTTTGCACTCTGAAATAAAGTAAATATTCATCAACATACAAAGTAGGTAACCATGTATCCAAATTTAATTTCATTAGGATTAACTAATTCTGAAATATCAATGTAAATGATATGATAAAATAACGTTGGAAAAGCAGAGGTCAAAATGATCCTGACCATTGACCTAGTGACCTCACTAGCATCATTCTGGCATGTGTTAAACACTTAACATTGGAAATAGACATGACAGACGTCAAATATCAAGGTTATGATGACGGTGACCTGTGACCTAGTGATGACACTATCAGCACCCAGCTTGCTTAGAGTATAGGGAATAATGGAGTCAAGCTTCGTTCTGGTAGTATTAAGTAATTCTGAAATAAATGTAAATGATTTGCCAAATGGAAAAACTTAATGTTGAAAAAGCATAGGCCAAATAGCGATGTCATAATGGCATTAACCTTTGACCCAATGACCTCACTATCATCATGGAGTCATGTTATCGTATATGAAACCATATCTAAGTTTAGGTCCAGTAGCATTGGGCAATCCTAAAATATAGGCAAACAAATGAACTTAACATTGGAAATAATGACATAACACATGTCAATTAATTGATGCCACTATCAGTACGCAGCTTCCTTATCTTATAGGGAATCATGGGCCAAGATTCGTTCTAGTCGCCTTAAGTTATTCTGAAATTTTATAAATGCAATCATTTGCTAAATGTAAAATTTATGCTGAAGAGGAGTGACATTGACCTTTGACATGATGCCCTTCTTCTCACCATCCTGCAGCATCTTGGTATAAGTAGCTATGTATTCCAGTTTTGTTCCATTACGATAAAGCAATCACATGATATAAGATGATAAGATTTGGTAAAAAGATAAACTGAACTTTGAAAAATAAAAAAAGATTTGCAGATGTCAGTGGCCATGACCTTTGACCTGGTGATATCCCTCTCACCAACCTGCATCCTCGTGGTACACGTAATTATATAACCAAGTTGTGTTCCATTAGGTTAAAGCAATCCCGAAATATAAGCTGATAAGATTTGCTAAGCACAAATATAAATGCTTTGTTAAATGCAAAAAAGTAACATTGGAAAAGCAGAGGTCAAATAGCAAGGTCAGAATGACCGTGACCTAGTGGCTTCACTATCATCATGCTCTATGAATTGCATGTATTTACTATTTAATAAACGTTCTGTTGAATATAATTTGACTGGGCATTGCTGCTGCCATGGGCAAAATATCCAACAGCCTACCTGTATAGTTTTCTGGAAATTGATAGTCAGGGAGTTCAGGGATCGCTCAATCCCAACACGGGTGAAGCGTGGGTGGAGCTAAGCTAGAGATGGGCGAGCATATTTAAAACAGAATTCATTGATTACCTCAATAGTTGTAAGCTCCCTCCAGAGCGGTTGTGAGATGCCCATATTGTCAAGGAGACGCGAGAACTTGAACCGATTTTCAGCATTGTCGATGCTCTCAGCTGATGTGCCCAGGATCTTTGCCTTAAATAAATTTAATGTCAAACATATTCTTAGAAAATTCATATTCACAAATAATGATATATGCCCAGATAAAATTTAATGTTTTTAAACCTAACAATGACGTATTTTATCAATTGTTTTCATACAACACAAGAGACCCATGGGCACACACCATTAGCATTTGAACCATTTGCATTTAAAGACATGGATAATTTGTGAAAAATCCAAGATGGCCACCAAAACAATTGACCAATCAAAATTCTGTATCTACATTCTGATGCCTACCCACATAGGGTCCTTCCAGCTGAGATCTGTCAAGCGGTTAATGAGGTTTGGCTTTTAACTGATTTAGCAAAACTTTTGGAAAATCCAAGATGGCCACCCAAACACTAACCAATCAAAATTCTGCAAACTAGATCTGAAGCCTGATACCGTAGTGTTCTTCCATCCGAGTCTGGCTGAAATCGACCAAGCAGTTAATGATGAGTAGCCTTTAAGCAATATCCGGTAAATTTTCATAAAATTGCAGAGTTCACAAAAAAATTTACCAATAAAAAATCTGTATATACAAGTTCTGAAACCTACACCCATATAGTATCCTTCCAGCCAAACTAGGTTGAAATCTACCAAGAGGTTAATGAGGAGTAGCGTTTTGACAATTTCCGTTAACTTTTTTTACAAAATCAAAAATTTTCACCCAAAATATTAATCATTCAAAAATTCTGTTCTAGAGCCTACCATTATAGAATCCATCTACCGTTAAAATTTGACTAAAGGACACAGTTTCTTTGGTCAAAATACATGTACTAGAAAGGGGGGTGCGTCCTATAATCGAGAACATTCCTTCCGCACATTTTTGGGTCTATACCACAGAAATTGAACTAAATGTTACCCTAGACAATTCGCGCCACCTGACGACTATGTTTAATGTATACTCCAAAAACACCAAGCGGAAGTGAAATTATTAAATTGGGGCGCCTAAATATTGCTTATTCTTTAATACATATCACTTATTACATCAAAATTAATCCAGAATTTGACATAAAATGGCGTCGAGAAAAGATACGTGTATAAATCACGTGATTCGCCTCCAATCGCAAAAGATCTTTATTCTAATAAGAGCGAGTACTCGGACCTAAATATTCTGGACTCGGAAATTGCTATATATCATCATTGCGCGATAGGAACTGAATGTTCCCGTACCCGTTTGATAACCAACTCCTGTTAGCGCATAAGATAACACAGCGCCTCCAATCACAAAAGAGCCAGATAACCAACTCCTGTTAGAGCATAAGATCACACAGCGCCTCCAAACGCAAAAGAGTCATTACAATCTGTTTCTATCACACGATTTCTATGTTTTCAAGGAGACATTTTATACCAAAATTAGATTGATTTTGATGTAATAAACAATCTTTATTGAATATACACGATATTTAGGCGGTCCTATTTAATAATTTCTCTTCCACCATGATAATTTTTAGTCATGCATTAAACATAGCGCTGAGTGATGGTTATTTTTTATACCAATTTTCGATTTTTTAAAGGTACGTTTTTTCTAAATTTAACAGCGTCTTATACTTGAATACAAGTTTTTTGGGCGGATTTGGGTCAAATTTGGGACAGGGTCATATATTCGAGGACGGCCTTTAGTCGAGAAATCACGGTAGTCAAATTTGGTTGAAATATGTTAGGAAGCTTTGTAAGGACCAGTTTCGGTAGATTTTTTAACAAAATGTAAGATTTTTACACCAAAAATTGATCAATCAAAATTCTAGAAGCTATCACCATAGAATCCCTCTAGCTAAATTTGGTTCAAATATGTCAGGCAGCTATAGAGTAGCATTTTGAGCATTTCTGGTAAAGTTTTCATAAAATCTAAGATTTTCACCCGAAAAATTGATCAATCAAAATTCTGAATAGAAGCTCTAGAATCTATCACCGTAGAATTCATCTATCCAAATTTGGTTGAAATATGTCAAGCGGCTATGGAGTACTAGCGTTTTGACCATTTCCAGTAGATTCTTCATAAAATCTAAGATTTTCACCCAAAAAATTGATCAATCAAAATTCTGAATAGAATGGAGTACTAGCGTTTTGACCATTTCCAGTAGATTTTTCAAAAAATCTAAGATTTTCACCCGAAAAATTGATCAATCAAAATTCTGAATAGAAGCCCTAGAACCTATCGCTGAATTCATCTAGCCAAATTTGGTTGAAATATGTCAAGCAACTATGGAGTAGTAGCATTTTGACCATTTTCAGATTTTTCATAAAATCTAAGATTTTCACCCAAAAAATTGATTTATCAAAATTTTGAATATAAGTTCTAAAGCCTACCACGATAGAATCCATCTTGTTAAATTTGGTTGAAATATGTCAAGAGTCTACGGAGGAGTAGCATTTTGACCATTTCTGGTAGATTTTTAATCAAATCTAAGGTTTTCACCAAGAAAAATTGATAAATCAAAATTCGGGAAAAATATCTGGAGGGTAACAGCATAGGATGCTGCCAGACAAATTTGGTTGAAATCGGTCAGGTGAGCTAATAATATAGTTAACTGACTAACTGCAGAGATCTGTTTTATTTTATGTGGTATAAAAAATATGCTTCCAGTTAACTTTCATTTTTGATTCAATAGTTAAAAATTGACTTTATTAAAATGTTAAGCCTTCCAATTCCAATGTCTCAATATCAAGCGACAACAGGGAAGCTGGTGAATATTTTGAAACATTTAATTGGAACCTGTTGCTACCATAGGCATTGAATATTTTGAAACTAATTTAACTGGAACATGTTGCAACAGCTCCCAGTCAAATTAGTTTCAAAATATTCAACACAATATTTCCTACATCAAAGAATTTATAATTTCTCATTTGTGAAGGTTAGTGTCAAACTGCAATGTTATTAGTGTGTCACGTAGCCCCAATACCTGTTGTCTGTGTAGTGCCATAGCAATATTGTTAGGTAGTTGTCCTCCCATCGACAGAATGATGCCTTCTGGTTGCTCAAACACATAAATATCCATTACAGTTTCAAATGAGATTTCATCAAAGTAGAGACGATCACACATATCATAATCTGTGCTGACTGTCTCAGGGTTGTAGTTTATCATGATCGTCTTATGGCCAAGCTAGAGAAAAAAAATAAAAAGCTCATTCAAAACAAATTAATGGCCAGATTCTATCAGAGGTCAAAGGGAGATACATTATAAGACGCATGCCGCACAGGGATTGAACAAATTTGCCTGAATATTGCATCTTTTTTACGTCCAAGACTTTCACTATTAACCATTTGATGCTTAAATTCTGTAAATGAAAATGGCCATTTACAAGCAAAGATAAGTATATTTTTTAAGATTAACCAACAGAATGAATAACTGGCTTGGTTCTGGAATCAGTCATTTCTTGGCAAATTTTCGAAATTATCATTATCTTGGCTTGTAAATGGCCTGTCAGTTTTGGATGGCTTGATCATTAAAGGGTTAAAACCTTTCAAATTTCAGAGTTTTTCTAATGGGAGGAGGGGGCAGGGTTGCTGCCTGCAACAGAATGTTTATTAATCCTTTCACCAACAAATCCCGGAAAAATGTAATTCTTTACGATATAAAACTTGTTGCATTTAAAAAAATTAATTTGACTGGAAGAACCCATTGCTGCAACGGGGAACCCATTGTAGCAATGGCTTCCAGTTAAATTAATTAAAAAATATTTGAAAGTTTTCCTGTATGGTTGCCTTGAAAATGAGATATGGGGGAATTCATTGGTGATAAGGTTAAATTGTAAATTCCTCGAAGAAATACACAAGTGATAGACTTTTTGATTTTCATGGTGGAGCTGTACATTGTTATGATTGTATCTTAACTAGTGACATCATTGATTATGACATCATATACTCAAGTGAGAGATTTCAACCCCCCACCCCCATGCACGCATACACACACACGTCCCACAACACACACACACAAACCACCCACCCCCCAATTAGATGGGAGTGTGAAACAAGGGCTTATAGTGGTGATCACCCGGAACTGCAGCATTTGAACAGACTGGTATCTTGATTGAAATTGCCTACAACATAAGTGTCTTCCAGCAAAGTATGGCTAAAATGTATGAATACAATCTATCACTCAAGTATTTACATCATAATCAACTATGACACATATAGGTTGACGTTACAATCATAATTGACAAAAAATACTCTGTCATAAACCTGGAATAGTCCATCAAGTTGTACGAATTGGGTGTCTTTACTACTTAATAAACATTCTGATGAATATTTTGAATTTAATCAGTAGTCTTTTTAAATGATTTTTTTTTAGAAATCAAAGATGGCCACTAAAAATTTGACCAACAGATATTTAGACGTCTACCACCCTAAAAGATTTTCCAGCCAAGTTTAAATTGGCATTTTTTTCAGAAAGTTATGAAAGATTTATAAAAATGTTTTGAATGTAGGATCCCCGACTAAAAAGTGAGCAATCAAACTCATGTAGAAATTGTGAGCCTACCACCATAGGATACTTCCAGCCAAGTTTAAGGGTTAGGATAGCCTACCATCACAGGATACTTCCAACCAAGTTTGAGGGTTAGGATAGCCTACCATCACAGGATACTTCCAGCCAAGTTTGAGGGTTAGAAGTCTACCATCACAGGATACTTCCAGCCAAGTTTGAGGGTTAGAAGAGTCTACCATCATAGGATACTTCCAGCCAAGTTTGAGGGTTAGGATAGCCTACCACCACAGAATAGTTCCAACCAAGTTTGAGGGTTAGGAGAGCCTACCATCAAAGGATACTTCCAACCAAGTTTGAGGGTTAGGAGAGCCTACCATCATAGGATACTTCCAACCAAGTTTGAGGGTTAGGATAGCCAACCACCACAGAATACTTCCAACCAAGTTTGAGGGTTAAGATTCATTTTAAAGCAAAATGTGAAGAATGGATAACAAACAGTCATTATGCCATAGGCTCACTTTGCTCTTGAGGCCAGCTGAGCTAGAGGTTTGCGGATGTCTTTCTGACCATGGGGTATTATAAATTGTGAAGCATATTGGATGAGCTCAGTATTGGGGTTGTGGGTGACTTGGAAGCAGTCCGCAAGATTTAACTCCTTCCCTTCTTCCTAGATTCTAAATGAATTCACGGATTTCTTTTTTCACGAGAGTTGATACTTACATCCTAAACACTATGATATTCCCAACATATCCACTTACACTCAATAATCCCCTTTTTTATAAGTAAGGTGCACTGGGTAGGGAGAAAGATGACAGCCGAGCGAATGCCGGCCCCACCACCGAGCATGCACCGACTGACACTTCCTTCCCATAATTTATTGGCTGACATAAAGCAACTATAACATGCCTGAAGACCGAGCCTCTATGGGGTGGAGGCCAGGTCCGTGTTTAGGAGGTAAGTATCAATTCTCGCGGAAAAAGAAATCCGCTATTTTGTTTATTTCACTTCAAGAGATACTTCTAAACACTGTATGATATTGCCAGAATTCGTCAGTGAATTTGGCGGGTGGGAGGCGAGGTCCAAAAAATCCCGCTCTTCCCTAGGATAGCCAAGCTCCTTATGCGTAAAAGCACTTACACCTGAATTTGTGCATAAACACAACTAGGAAAGATAAGACCATCGGCTCAAAACCGATGGGTGAGAGTAATGACCGTCGAGTCATATGCGCTACCCCACCTCCTTTTCGGACAGCAGGCGCTATGACTTTAATGTCCTAAATGCTCTCTAAGTACTAGTGCTAAAGGACATCGAATGAAATGCTTCATTTCGTAAACTCTCATGAGAGAACCTTAAAATTACATGAACCTTCACCATTATAGAATGGGTAACATGACATAATTGTGTAAACAACACAAGAAACAAGACTTACTTAGTAAATCTTTGTCTTGGACATCATCATCATCATCATACCCTCAGGGAAGAATGAAAACAATACAAAAGTGGTTGTTTCCTCTCATAATTAAATAAACTGTTTCAAAACAGTGAGAAAGCCTTATTTAGAAAAAGAACACCTGATTATCCTTTTTAGACTCGATAAGGCTAGGATTGGTGGTGTCACGGAGATAATGGTCGGTAAAGCTCGACTCACAGTGCCACAATGTCATCCACCGGAACCCCGTTAAACAGGGTGGTGGAAGCCACTATGCCTTGGACACTGTGAGCCTTGGCCATGTCAACCTGCTTATCAGAGGCAAATTTGTGGCAAAACTGGATGCATTCCACAATCCACCGAGAAAAGGTGTCTTTTGACACCCTGCCATGGGGCTCAATATAAGACACCCATAACGAGCTAGGATCCGTCCGCCACGCCTGGGTACGATGCTTGTACAGTGTGCAGACTGGACACCATACCTTTGAACTAGAATCATATCTAGTTAAAGCTGGTAAAACAGTAGGATGACCTGGGTATTTCAATGACTGAATCTTTGCCATGAAATTAACCCTAGGTAGAAGCCTGAGGCCTTCCCTTGTAATGACAAACAGACATGAATTTCACTTCTACGCCTTGCAGAGGCTGCAGCAATAAAAAATACAGATTAAGTTTCAACACAACGAAAATGGAACTTAGTGGTTCAAAGGGTTTATCAGCTAGAACTTGAAGCACTAGAGATAAACTCCAAGACAGAATCGCTGGAGGATTTCTCGGTCTTAGATTACCCACGCCTTTAATTAAAGTATTTAATGAACATACTTCATAACTTCACCTAACAGCCAAGCATGCGATAGCTGACATTAAAACTGACTAGAAGCCAGCAATAGAGTTAGGCTTGAGGCAATAGGTATCATACAGGAGACAGGTGAAATGGCTATTACCTGAATAGATGTTTCCATTGGATTAATACATCTTTCTGAGCACCATTTTACAAATCTGATGATTTTATCATTATATGCTCTGGAGGTTGACCCCCTTCTGGCTTTTGCCATAAACATGGCTGCTTGCTCAGAAAAGCCCACCTTAATTGCGGATTCCTTGACAACATCCACGCAGTCAATTTTAACATTGACGGATGTTATGAAGGGCCTTGCCCTGGAAGATAATATTGTCCATAAGAGGCAGAGGAACCGGATTGCAGACCAGAAGGTCCAGCAGATCCGTGCACCATGATCGGCTTGGCCAATTAGGAGCGATCAGAAGCACTTGGCACTCCTCATGCTTGATTTCCTGAAGAATTTTTGGGAAAACAGGATTGCTGGCGGGTATGTAAATGTAAACAATTCCACCCAGCTGATAGCTAGCGCATCATTTGCGATAGCGCTCGGATCTGGAATCGGAGAAACATATGTAGTCATCTTCGCTACGAATAAATCAATGTTGGGTTATCCCCAGTGGATGAGCAGACGGACCGCCATACATTGATTTAGTTGCCATTCCGTAGGTAAAATACTCATCCTTCGGCTCAATGAGTCAGCTAACAGATTTAACACTCCCGGAATATGAACTGCTTTCAAGGTGATAGCATGATCTAGACACCAGCAAAGCAGTTTCCATGTCATCAGAGTCTAAGAAAATTTAGCAAATTTCTTTTCCACGAGTGAGATGACATACTTACCTCCCTAACACTCTTGATATACTAGTATATCGCCTCTAAATTCAATAATATTCAGAATTATAAAAAGTTAGGTGCCCCTAATGGGCAGGCGGATGTACACAGTCATGCACATGACAGACACCACCCACTGCGCATGCGCATACTGGTACTTCCGTTACTAAATATTGGCTGACATAGAAGCAACTATTCAAATAACCAAAAGACCAGGCCTCCGTGGGGTGGAGAGGCCGGGATCCTGTTAGGGAGGTAAGAATGTCATCTAACTTGTGAAAAAGAAATTTGGTAAATTTTCTTATTTCACATCATGAGAACATACTTCCCTCCCTAACACTCTTGATAAAAGCCAGAATTTGAGTCAATTTGGAGGGAGGGAGGCAAGGTCCTGAAAACCAGCACACCCTCGAAGAGACTAGTTCTTTGAATTTTCAAGATTTAAAAACATCTGAAAACACAATCAGGAATAGAATTTTGCATCGGATAATCGACCGATGAAGAGAGATTGATCAAAAAGCAAATGCGCTCCACCCGTCCAACCCCCCCCCCCCCCTCCTCTTTCTGAGGAAGGTTAGGAAAAAACGCTGCTCTAAATGACTAGCACGTTCTCTAATACTTGATGAAAAGTATTACGAGACATTGGAAAAAGAAGAATTGCTTCATTTTCAAAAACTCTGAAAGAACCACAATTAAGAGACATTAACCACGGACAGGACACATGCTTTAGCACCAGGATCATATCTGGTTAAGGCAGGTAAAATAATAGGTTGACCCGGATATTTTAAAGATTGATTCTTAGCCAAGAAATTCAATCTTGGTAGAAGCTTAAGGCCTTCACCTGTAACTATATAACGGTCAGGCTCAGCAGACAAGGCATGAATTTCACTCCTGCGTCTGGCTGATGCTGCCGCAACTAAAAATACAGTTTTAAGTGTCAATAATTTTACAGATATAGCACTAAGTGGTTCAAAAGGTTTATCGCTCAAAACCTGAAGAACTAGAGAAAGACTCCATGACGGTGTCAGTGGAGGATTTCTTGGTCTGAGATTGCCCATACCTTTAAGAAGAGTATTTAAAACACTTACTTCATCACTTCCCCTCTTTGCCAAGCAAGGGATAACAGTCATTAATGCTGATTTGTATCCAGCAATAGAATTAGCCTTAAGACTATAGGCATCATACAGATGACAGATAAAATCAGCGACTACCTGAATAGATGCTTCCATCGGATTGATACATCTCTTTGAGTACCATTCTGCAAATCTGTTGATTTTATAATTATATGCTCATGAAATTGGCTGCTTGCTCAGAAAAGCCCTCCTTAATCGCGGATTTTTTGACAACATCCATGCAGTCAATTGAAACATTGACGGATTGTTGTGAAGGGTCTTGCCCTGGAAGATATTGTCCATCAGAGGCAGAGGAACCGGATTGCAAACCAGAAGGTCCAGCAGATCGGTAAACCATGATCGGCTTGGCATTCCTCCTGCTTGATCTTCTGAAGCTCCTCGCGCGCTGCGCCCAGCACCACGGTGCGCTGGCTGCTGTCTGCGATCGAGGCGCTGGCTGACGTACAGCAGCACGCTGCTGCTGGCTCGGCCGACGCGGGCTCTAAACCCGGCCGGCCTGCTGGCATCCGACAATGCCAGCACCACCACGAGCGTACTGCTGTCGAGTAGCCGCGGCCTGAACACGCACGTGTTCTCTGCGCAGCACTTCAAACTGTGCACGCAGCGCCCTCTGGTTGTTCACCAAAGTCACTATCTCTTGGCGGTGCCGACAACCTTCACCTCCAAAAAGACCAGGGCCCGACATCGGCGCTTGCAACACAAATTGTCCAAAGCAAAAGTGCGCCTCGTCCTCAATGACTTCGTGACTGACCTAGTCAGACAGTCCAACGCCAGGTTGATCCCATCCTGGATGGCTCGTTGGACTGTCACGGGGCTAGGTTGTTGCTGCACCAAGGCTGCTACTACCCCAGATAGCAGCTGAGAGACATGCGCCAGCGCACTAATCGCTGCTTGCGAGCTCTCCTCGGTGTCGCGCAAGGCGGCATTAGCCGAGCACAACGCTCCCGTGTCAGCACGGGAACCCGGCCACGTATCTTCTCCCAGAGCGGCGCTTGGTCATATCGAGCATACTGACTGGCAGTAACCCGCCATCGCCTAGCAACCTCACAGGGGGGCGTTCGCGAGGCGACCTTTCGGTCTAATCGACTCCTCTGCCGCAGAGAACATATTTAAGATATGTTCAGCCTACGGCAGAGACACAGTCGTGTTGGCCAACTGCTTTGCCTGTAACCATGCCCGAGGGTTAGCGGCGGCCGTTTCGTCCACGGAGAGCTCTGGTCTGACAGCGAGGAGCCACGCGCACACTTCAGACCAGTCTTCATCCGTGGCTACCTGCGAATTGCCGACGAGCAGCGGGCCCTCATGATCCTCAGGTAAGGCGAGGGCTGGCATAACATTCTCCATAGGCTGACCGGCCACCAAGGCAGCGCTTGTATGAGGGGTAACATGCACCCCAGCACGGCCCGGATCGTCCGTATATACAGGCAGCCGTCCACTCCAAACCGGCCCACAGGCTGAATTATGAAGCCTGCTCCCGAGGGAACAGTGCCATAGGTGCGAGCGGTCACGCTCCCCACGAGAGGAGTGTAGACGCTCGCATCCATGTCTTCATGCTCATCCAGGTGGACTGAGCAGGTATTCTTCATCATCTTCCTGGTCAGGAAAGTTATAGACTCTGGGTTAGCAAGAAAAACTAACCCAGACTGACCAGGAGAATGCCCGAAAGCAGATGACGAGGGTTCTCCGCGAGTGATCGTGGTCAGGTCCCGCCTGATGCTGCTCACGCCGCTGGATCACCAGGCGATGCGAACATCAAGCCTGGGTCCAAGACAGCCGCCCCTGGATCACTTTGTCCGAGCTAGTAGGGTATGATCCAGTGACGGGGGCTACCTGCAATGAGGTCGATGCGCAGGAAGTTGAAACACCTGTGCCAGGCAACATGCCGCGAAGCATGTCAGGCATCAGATCTTTCAGTCCTGCGCATCTCACTCACTAACTTAACCTTGAAGGCCTCGAGCTCACCCTTCTCAGAGGCCTTCTTCCTACCCTCCTTCTTTGCCTTCTTGCCCTCAGCTTAGCCTGAAAAGCAAAGAATTCAGAGGTTAGATCTCTCCCGCCCCCCCCCCCCCCACTCTTTACAAATGACACATTTGCTAGACAGCCTACACACCGAACAAAGAGGGTGGGGGAAGAATCTAGCCTTCATAGGCTTGAAGCAAGATGGACATGACTTCTGAAAAAGGGAAGGCATACGAAGACAATGAGTATTATAGTTTGCAAACCCTTGTTAATTGACTATTAGTACAAAACACGAACAACTCGAGAGAAGACATCCACTTTTATTACAGACAACCCTGACGGGACAGCTGACTTCTCTAGTTAATAATAATAGTCCAGTCAATCTAGGCCAAAAATATTTTAACCCGGAACAAATTGCAACAGAATTTTTTTACCTCGCCCAGTGTATAGGGGGCCATCATGTACAACATATCAAAAGTCCTCCAAAATTCCAATAGGGGAAAGGGTAAAATTTGCATAATTATTACCAGATTTGGGCCATTTCACCTGAAAAATCCATTTTTCTTTATTTCTTTAAAACCGGTATGTAATATATGTGTGACTGGGTATTTTTGGACTTGTTTAGTAATAAATGAATACGATTGACATATTCTCCACAAATTAAATGTATTGTGTTATGCCACCTGCATGAATTTACCTAATACCATCATTGATATTGATACAATACATATTATATTTTATTATGTCACGGTATTGTGTGTTTCTAAGCTAAGCTAAGATGAAATAGTATGGCATAGGTACCTGGTTTCTACTAATTTCATCTTGCATCAATTATCCAAGTCATCTTCCTCAATGAGCGTTATTGAATTCGAGCAACTGAGACCCTTACAGTCTTCGCAGGCGGATGTGCAGCTGAGCCCATGTTTTCTACAGGTGCATCTCTTTGATTCACAGCCAGTTTTGCAGCTGCATCTAAATGAATACAGTAAATCGTCAGGTGCTGCCAGCATGTCAGTCTTAACAGGCAGCATTTGGTGGTTGAGAACTTTCCAGCCCCATTCTGTTGGATCCATATCTCCAGCATCTCCTCTCCAAACTTGAATTTGGTAGTACACGCGAAGACTGTGAAACTTTGCGGATGCGCGTGTTGGTGGTAAAGCTCGTGCTTCAACATACTTGGAACTTTTTGCAACCTTCTCCCTGAATCGCTTGTACCGCAAAGCAACTAGACTATCCATTGAAGTGCCATTGTATAGAGTAAGCATTGCCTTCTCACCTGCTTTTATCACGTCATCTTTATTCGCATTACTCATTGCAAACACTTCAGCAATTTGAGAGAGTTCTTTGCAGCACTGGATTTTGCTAAGGGATGCAGATTTTCCAATTCCATAAAGCCTAGATGTCGAGTCACAGCCAAGGATAGCATGGATAAATAACAGCTGTGAGCACAAACAGAACCCGAGTTTTTCCTTTGCCATTTTGATATTCCACAGTCGGGGTTTCTTTGCATTTTGCTTTGGCTCTGGTCTGAAAAATAGCTGACAGCCATTCATATCAGTATGGTATAGAAGCAACACCAGTAGGTCGGTATCGTCTCCAACAAGAGCAGTATTTGTTGACTTTGAAGCCAAGATAGCCGTTTGCGTAATTAAGACATCAGCATCACCGCTTGCCTTTATCGTTAAGCATCCAGCCTGTTCGAGAGATGAACTTAAGATTGATATGAACCGATGTTTGTTCTGCTTGTTACTAAGAAAATCAGGCTTACTCAGAGTTACAACTGTTTGCGGAGTCAGTACAACAGTTGCGCCTGATCCACGAGTTCGCCTCTTATGTGTTACATCTTTTATGTTTGTTCCTTGGTCATAACCATCAAAAACTACTGTAGCCTTTCCATATTTGCTTATGCAATATTTTACATATCTTTGACAAACATTTGCAAATGTCTCTCCACGCTGCCATGGAACACGGTGTAATAGAGCTCCTCCATCAAGCACATAGTGGACAGAATCTGGAAGGACTGCATCTTCATTTTGAATTAATTTCCACAATGCATCAGCAAGTACCGGCTTATTTGCTTCACATGGAAGAGATGAATTATCAAAGAGTGCGGGCGGATGAGTGCACAACTCATACTCAAAATAAGATGCTGGATTCCCATTTGATCCATTTGTAGCAATTAAACTGAGTCTTTGAAATAGGAGTTGTGGATCAATTTGTACACATTCATCATCAATCTTGAGAGATGTTTTGGATGCTAAGGTAATAGCTTGTCTCTTTCTCTGGAACGAAATGCTTGATACACATTGGCCACACATCGAATTAATAATTGATTCTCCAATATCTTTAGCATCGTCAACATTGACTGATTCATGTGCAGACAATCCACTAACAAGTCCTCTAAGAGAAGGGTCTGGTCCAAATGGATTCAGTCCACTAAGGATTTTGAGAATTTTGTAAGTATCATCCATATCACGCTTTATTCGAGATTGTGTGGAATCTTTGTGTTGTTCACTTGAATCACAGTTTACCCCAGAGAGCTCTTGCATTGCATTACACACATCTGCACATGCGGGCATAGACAACAACCAAACAAGACGCTGAAGTTCTGTCATTCCACGACCTCGTGTTAGATCACCACTTGACTTTACACTTCTCATAAGGACCTGCTCAATAACTAGATCAGTAGATAACCCTGCCCAATACCTATCACTTCGATGAATGACATGATGACCATTGAGGAAGCTGGTGTGTATATCTGGATGACTTTCAGGTATTTCTAACATCTTTTGTAAATATACATATGCAGACTTGGCGTACAGATTATGCCCAGCGGCTGCAAAATATGGAAGCATCTCACGAACGGTCTGAAGGTGCATGTTCCAATCACCAGTTCGTTCTGCCTTAATGAATTTGCGCAGAATGTCAACCAACTCCATATACAAAAGCCAGAGTCGTGCAGTCCTCTTATCTTTCATGACCACCTTCTCTGAGTCTAGTTTGTCCTTGACATCATGTAATGCATTTTCCGAGGACAATCTTGTAGCTACATACAGATTTTTGATAATGTCATCATAGAGCTCTCCAACTTTAACCAGACTTTTATTTAGGGAACTTTCAATCGTTTCATGTCCTGCAACATTATCATCATTGTCAAACAATTCTTTTGAATGCATTGCAGCGGAATATTCTACTGTGTCAACTTCAGCATCTGCAATTGTAGGTAGTGGTAGGTTGTATGCATTTGCAATCAAGATTGTACTGAGAGAAGCAAAAACCATGAGGTGTCCTCGAACTGCTCGAGAAATTGCCTTTCCACTAAGAATGTGTTTGACAGCATTCTCAGCGTAGACTACCTCTAGAATAGGCGCAAGACCGCTTCCTGCCATTAAGTGACCAATGCGGCAAAGGAAGCTCATCTCCATATGAAGACCTCTGAGTCTTAGAATAATTTGCTTTAATGGACTCCAGCTCGGCTCAATCTCTATGATAGTCATAGCTTTCCAAAATAAGGGCTGATCAAATGTAATCACGGGTGCAACATGGTATCGGTTTGCCTGTTCACAAACATAAGTCAAAGTGGAAAAGATGCAGGTCATGTTACTTGGCTCTAGATCTATCATCGGAAGGAAAATAACAGACGATTTACCTGGATAAACTCCTTGGTGAACAGTTTGCATCATGCCAGACCATGACTGTCTCCTTGAACGCAGAAACAAAGAGAAATCCCAGAGGATGTCAATGTCAGTGGTTGGGTCTGTTTGTTCCATCGCAGTTAACTCCTTAAAGGTCAATGGGAAGTTCCTGGTATGCTGAGACTCAAAGTTCCTGATACAGATCTTGCCTGATATCTTCAGATGTTACATTTATCCTTGGAATAAGTTTGCACGAAAGGTTTCCTGGTGTAACAGATGCAATGATTCCCATTCCATGAAATGTATTATGCCCATCTATTGTGCAAATATTGTGATCCACATTGTCGGCAACAAACTGAATGAACTCGCCTGATAATGGCTGTGGTAGATCTCCACCATGAAGTGATGCACTGCGCTCAAACCTCTGTATCTCCGCGTATGAACATCCAAATCTGTGCTTGTACAAGGTGTCAACAATAAATCTAGATCCAAATTTATTGTGCATCTCACATGACAGCCCGAACTGCAAAGGTGCCAAAATAACTCTAGGACGAGTTCCTTGCATAATAGCCTGTCCAACTGATGCCTGTTTCATTTCTGTGTCTTTTCCAGTAAACAAAATCCGCAATAATTCCCGCAGTGTCTCTGGTAAATAATTCAATGCCTTTACTGGGTCGCTCATTTGCTCCCTTGATGGATAGCTTTCAGATGATGTGCATGAATCAATTAACTTAATATCGTGTCTAAGCAGTTTGGCAGCTGTCTGGATGATTAGCATGCTCTCTGATTTGGAATCCTTTCTCTTCTGTTCCTTATAGAAGTCAGTCAAAATAGTAGATGCTTTAGAACGAAAGGTAACAACGTTTGGCTTACCATTCACAGTGCTAATAAATATTTCATCGCCATAATTATCTTTTATTTTATCCTGCATGTATTTTGTACTGTATGCTTTATTCTCTTTATCATCGAGATACCCTTGCATTTTATTAACGAGGTCGTGCAGGGTCAGCTGCTCATCATCATTATTTTCAAGAAATGCCATTGTCGCACTAAATGCTCTTACTCTGTCCAAGTCTTCTGGCCGCCCATGTTTTTGGGATGAGCAAGATGAGTGCAGCTGAGGGATATTTTTCATGGTTCGAAAATTTACACTGCAGCTTTGATGGTATACTGCATTGACAACGCATAAATCCGGCGTGAAGGCAAGCCGCCCAGCTACAAGTTTGCCCCATTCGTCTTTTCTCTGCTCACAGGCCTCGGCGATACTACACTGAAAGTCATGAGTACTTACTGGATAAATATCATAGCCACGTTTCTTTCCATCTTGAATTTTTGCAGGGTATCCGCATAGCAAACAATGTTCACTAAAATTGAATGTTGGACTTTCTGAACGGAGTGTTCGCATGGGTGGCGGAGATTGTTCAATTTTCTCTGCGTCACGGGCAATCCGCTTGGGATCAATGAACTCCGGTCGACATTTTACATGAACCCTCTATCCTACTTCAGCTATGACATCGCTTTCACGGGCTCTGCTAGCATTGTTAATACCGTCACAGCCTTTAACTCGAAGCTTAACAGTTTGTGAGCCATTTTCTAGGCTCTGGTTACAAATAAAGCATGTATCTAAATCCATGTCCATATTCTGATTGAATTGTATAGAAATTTATTCAAATTGTGAGATAAAAGTGAAAATTAAAATACAATTTATTTTAGATAAAATTTTAAAAGCGAAAAACAAAATTAAACTTACTTTAAATATAATTTTTTTTAATTACCCCGGCCCTGTGCATACAACCATATTTAATCTGTGGTTTGGAGAATTTGTACAAGTGGTTCAAGGCAATATTGCCAATTTGCTTACTGTCTTCCGTGACCATGAAATTCAGAGCTTAGACAACATTTCTACTTCGTTTATTTGCGGAATGAAGCAGGTAAGGGAAGTTTCATTATTCGGATAATGGCGGTAGCTAAATATGCGAATTTACCCACTTTCCCATCGAGGGATTTTGGAGGACTTTTGATATGTGACACCTGGCTGTCCCATGAATGAAAGAAATAAATTCTGTTGCAATTTGTTCTAGGTTAATTTGTAGTTTTACTGGACTATAACCAATCACAACCAGGATCTAAGAAAGAGAGAGAGAACGATTAATGACTATCTAGATATCTCTCCACCTTCATAATAAAGGGCGATAAACACATCAAAGACTTCTCTAAACTAAGAGTATGCCATCAAGGAGAAAAAACTCTGGTTGATTATGACATCAAACCTCAATGCAAAAGCTCCTTCAAGAGGAGGGGACGTCAGAAATGAATGCAAGAAATATCTAGAGATTAAAGACATTCATACCTCCCGAATAATATATCAAATTATATATATTCGAGAACCAATGCACACACAAGAGAGAATACAGTGAAATAACAAAAGGCAGCAGAAAATTGTGATTATTTTCAAATAATTATGTGCCATAACTAATAAATTCCCTTAGCCTGAGCACAGGCAAAACCATCCTCTTGTGCAGAACACGTCCATCCAGCCGCCATTTCTTTTATTCATTTAATATATCTCCAACCCATAGACATATCACAATGATAAACAAAAAAAGAGACGGGAACAACCTTCAAGAGAAGAACAGGCCCCCTTACTCATCCATAAGTTGAACCTGTGAACACAAAGCACAAGGGATTAATAGCCCTAGGCGCTGGAGCGCCTGAAAACGCGGTAATGTCAAAACGGCCGTGACGAAAACCGGTAACATATAAAAGTTACATGTCTATAATTAATAAATGGAACAATATCACCTTAACAGATGATGAGGAAGACTCCTCTGCAGACTTTGAATCAGCCATAAATCCAAAAGGTGATAAGTATTATTGAAAATTCTCAAAAAGAGACTAGGAAAGTTTTCAACATGTGGTTGGTCAGCCAATATATTAGAAAACGGAAGTACCAGTATGCGCATGCGCAGTGGGTGGGGTCTGTCATGTGCATGACTGTGTACATCCACCTGCCCATTAGGGGCACCCAACCATTTATAATTCTGAATATTATTGAATTTAGAGGCGATATACTAGTATATCAAGAGTGTTAGGGAGGTAAGTATGTTCTCATGATGTGAAATGGGCGACTTCGTTCTGCCTTGGCGGTTTATGTAAGTCACTACTGATGACTTGTCTGATCGAACCATCACTATCTTCCCCTGGACTTTCTCTAAGCTCGTAATTCCAGTAGATTGATATGTTCTTGTGACTAATCCAGATTCCAAAAGCCCTGGTAATTATCGCTTCTTCCAGGCAAGCTCCTCATCCCTCCATTATTTGAGAGTGGGTAGGCATGAGCATCATCCCCGATAGATTTTCTCTTTTCATCCACCACTAAAGGTGGTGAATAAGAGGTTCCAACACTGACACATAGCGACTGCTGCACACAGACTGAATGACTAAGATGAGGAACCGATCGCCAGATCGAAGAACATGCCTAGGTAAACAAACTTCTGGGATGGAGTCAGCTCTGATTTTTGAAAATTTTAACATCCAGCCTAAATCTGAGTTTTCAAAAATATTTCCAGATTTGCTGATTAGATTTCCAGATTGTGTGCCTAAAAATGTATGAGTGGACTGTTATGCTGTGATAGCAAGTACCACGCGAGTGAAGACCCGAGGAGCAGTCGAAAATTTAATGGGAAGAACTCTGAATTCCCATTGACAGCCCTGAAAAGCCAATTTCAGAAATCGGTGTAAAAACTCCTCGCAATTGCCATGTGGAAATATGCATCTTTAAGATCTATTGATGCTGTTCACATTCCAATCTCTAACCCCGCCAACACCGTTTTGATTGTTTCCATCTTGAGAACTCGGTGTGTATGAATTTGTTCAATCAATGGCATGAGGTTGAGAATTGGCCTCCACCTCCCCTGTGCTTTTTGTCACCAGAGACAAAAAGGTTGAATAAAAAGCAGGACAATTTTGTGCCGGCTAAATTTCTCCTCTTTGTATGAGAGAATTTTCAATACACAACCATTGATCTGTATCTCTTGAATTATGAGTCCAGATTGGTACCAGAGACAGCTGTGATGGCGGACTTGACCAGTCGGGCTGGTACCCGCCTGAAAGCCATCGCAAGACTAAGAGGTTCTGGGTTAACCGTCCCACACTCTTGCTTGTGGAAGGTCAAACGATCTCCAACAGGTCCACCTAGGGGTAGAGGTGGATGTGAGTAATGCAAGGGCAGCACTGTCTCTGGATCTGATAGCACTGGAGTGGCTCCCATAGGGTACGCACCGTTAGGAATGCTGCCCACGATCAGATCCCGGCATGCATCTGCCAGCGCCACGCGGGCTGGCTGCGCTGGATGAGTGAGCGCCGCGACCGGAGCGGCCCTGTGCGCTTTACTAGAGTGACTGTCTACTGTAGAGATTGTTTACTGAAGGTGTTTATACAATACACTCCTAGTGACAGCCGGCGTCAAACAGTCCAGAGCTCGGTAAAAACACTGGGCCTGAACTGAGACGGGTCTCGGCTGATGCGACACAGAAGCCAACACTACACCATGTTACTACACCATTACAAGGTTAGACACGCGAGAATGCTACCATAGCGGCCTTCTTCTGAATCGCGAAATGCAGAATTGATGCTCCTCGGAGCTCCCAAGTACAGCGCTCCCGTGTCTGCACGGGAACCTGGTTGTGTATTATCGCTTAGTGCAGCACGGTCATCCGTGTTTGGCTTAGGCACACCCATAGAAATGTACATATTCACAGTACATTTCCTTGGATGGGTACACCGTATTGCTGGTGCTGTCCAGCGAAAGAGCTTGGTCACCTCTTCGGGGCCTTTGCCAGGCAGCCATTAATATCCACAAAATAGGCCTATTGGCCGCTGAAACATATACGTGGCAACCCATAGATATCCATAGTATTTATATAAATGTGGCCAACGCTTCGGGGCCTAATGCTAGCGGCCGTTAATATTAACAAATAGGTCTATCGGCTGCTGAAAACATCCAAAACACCACTATGGGGTCTATGACAGACGGCTGTTAATATCGACAAATAGGTGACTCGGCCGCTGTAAACGCATGCGAGATATCTTAAGCTAACATTCAGCAGACATGGAAAGTGCTCATTACCGATTCCTGCTAACTACGGGCACTGGTCCCGTTGGCTAGACGGCAGTTCCACAAGGTCTAGTTTAACGATTACCAGCTTTCACTTGCATAGCGAGTGCTCGACCAGGCGCAGGCCTTCGTCATCATAGCTATCTAGAGTATCTATATCGGTGTTTTCACTAAAAAGTGTACTAGCAGCCGTAACAGATGATTTCCTCCTACACCATGTAAACCGGCCGCACCATACGAGCCCATGAGGGTTAATATATAGTCGGATCCATGGCATCGATGGTGTAATAAGTCACACCCATAGTCCGGGCCAAACCCAGCACATCCATCGGCAAGCCGTGGAATGCAGAATGGGAGGCTATCGGCAGCGCCGATCATGAAAACACAGCAGATAGTCCTCTTTCTCCTGGCCAGAAAGGTTACTCCTGGTTTAGCAAAGAGCGCTAACCCAGGCTGCCCAGGGAAGGTACAGAAAAAGGGTACAGTACTCGAGGGGCATGGATGCTCCAGGTAACCTGATAAGTTGGAACCTGGGTCCAGCGTGCCCGGCCCTGATCTACCGGTGCGGCAAAGTCTGCTGCCATTATCATTTTGATCTACCGGCTCGGCAAAGCCTGCTGCCATTATCATTTTGATCTACCGGTGCAGCAAGCCTGCTGCCAGACTAATTTTGGCCTGCTCCTGGATCCAATGGCAAGGCGGCGGGCCTTTCGAGATCTACTGGAGCCACCACTGATTCACGAACGGACAACGGAACTCGGACAGAAACCTGAATCAGAGGCAGGGACTATCTGCTTGGGGCAAAAGAATAAGGCAACAAATAACCTGGTCCAGGAAGCATACTGCGAAGCAACTCTGGCACGAGGACATTAATTGTCCTCTTCGTCTCCCCACTCATTTCAACACGAAAACCCTCCATATCCGTGGACATGATGGCCTTCCTCTTACCCTTTCCACCACTTACACCCTCACGTTCCTTCTTGAGACGCGTCTCAACACAGGCCCTGTCCTTCGCCTGTAATAAAACAGATTCAGAGAATAAGTCAGCACCCCCACCCCTCCATGTGTTTACAAACATGACATTTAATGATGGGACCACAGGAACTGCATCTAAAGCAGACATGGGGAGCATACTTGGGCTTGAAAAAACCTCCCACAGGAGCAAACCCACTTAAACTCTGAAAAAATTATGATACGAAGACAAAGAAAGTTTTAGTCATAGGCTAAAAACTGAATAACAGGGAGCAACAAATTCTTATATTTAATTTTTTTTTAAATAGACCATATTAAGAACGTTGCTAAGATACAGCTTGATACATAATATAAATATTGACAATAAGCATATGGCTGATAATGACATCATATCTTAAATATATCCAAGCAAGATAATCAATAAGAGAAACCATTCAACCAGGTGTAAAGAATGAGTAGTATTCAACACACAAGGGCATGAAACCTAAGTAATGATTACAGTAAGCAGTATACTTGTTATGTTGTTTTGTTAGAAATAACCCATGCAAATCAACAGAAAAAAAAATTTGGCAGCAAATTTAATAATAATTTCAAATATATAACAGTGCCTGCCCTATTCTTTTATAACTCGAGTACCTGCATCTTTAGCATAGGCATACTACCATGACTCTTGATTAATTAAACGAAATCTAGGATTTCTTTTTTCACGAGAGAGTTGATACTTACCTCCCTAATACTTTTGATATTGCTAAATATCGGCTTTCACTCAATAAAACACTCAGATTAAAAACAGTTAGGTGCCCCTACTGGGCAGGGAGTCAGAGGTAGTCCGGCGGATGCTCGCCCCACCACCGCGCATGCGCCGACTACTACTTCCTCTGGCTCATTTATTGGCTAACACATGCAACTACCAAGAGCCTGAAGACCGAGCCTCTGTGGGGCGGAGAGGCCGGGTCAGTATCTAGGGAGGTAAGTATCAACTCTCTCGTGAAAAAAGAAATCCTAGATTTCGTTTATTTCACATCAAGAGTA
Organism: Chaetoderma sp. LZ-2023a; assembly: GCA_034401795.1. Lineage (NCBI taxonomy): Eukaryota > Metazoa > Mollusca > Caudofoveata > Chaetodermatida > Chaetodermatidae > Chaetoderma > Chaetoderma sp. LZ-2023a. The sequence goes on along the minus strand of CM067369.1, from coordinate 161,517,152 downwards.
TACTTACCTCCCTAATACTTTTGATATTGCCAGAATTCGAAAGTGAATCTGGCGGGAGGGAGGCGAGGTCAAAAGACCAGCTCTTCCCTATACGCTTTCAAGCGTTTTAAGGCACTTATGACGTCTGAAACTGTGTGAAAACACAGTCAGGATTTGATAAACCATCGGATAACACAACCGATGCCTGAGAGATGACCGATTTGTCATATGCGCTCCCCCCCCTCCCTTGGGAGGAAGATTAAATGACCTCAATGTCCTACACGCTCTCTTCGTACGAGTGCTAAGTACTATAGGACAGAGACGAAAAGGCTCCATTTTCGTATACTCTCTATAAAGAACCACAACCCACATAAACCATCACCATATTAATAACACTGGGTAACGTGACAATACAAACAATGAACAACACATGAACAAGACTGACCTTGTTGTCCTAGGAAGCTGTCATCATGAATCCAGTAGAGAAGGATGATACAGTCCCGACAAGTGGTTGTCACCGTCGCTGAATGGCGAAGTATATAAGCAATGCGGAGGCACTCTTCACAAACATAAAGCGGTTATTGTTTCAAAATCGACAAGGCGAGAGGGTTAGAGGTGTCACGGAGGTAATGGTCTGTAAAACTAGACTCACAGTGCCACTGAGCCACTGACATAATATCATCCACAGGGACCCCATTAAAAAGGGCAGTGGATGTCACGACACCGCGGACACTGTGAGCCTTGGCCACGTCAACCTGTCGCCCGGTGGCGGATTTGTGACAAAATTGAATACATTCCACAATCCACCTAGAAATGGTGTCCTTAGACGCCCTACCATGGGGTTCAATATATGACAACCATAACGCTGACTGGTCGGTACGCCACTCCGAAGTACGCTGTTTGTACCGGAGCAGCGCCCGTACGGGGCACCATACTTTAGAATTAGGATCATATCTAGTTAAAGATGGCAAAAAAATAGGTTGACCTGGATATTTCAATGACTGATTTTTAGACAAGAAATTAATCCTAGGTAGAAGCTTAAGGCCTTCCCCTGTAACCACAAAACGGTCAACCTCGGCTGATAAGGCGTGAATTTCACTCCTACGCCTAGCCGAGGCCGCAGCAATTAAAAATACAGTTTTAAGAGTTAACATTTTCATAGAAATGGAACTAAGTGGTTCAAAAGGCTTATCACCTAGTACCTGGAGCACCAGTGATAAACTCCAAGACGGAATCAGTGGAGGATTCCTTGGTCTTAGATTGCCCATGCCTTTAATTAATACATTTAATGTACTTACTTCATCACTCCCCCTATTAGCCAAGCAAGGAATAACAGTCATTAAAGCTGACTTATAACCAGCAATAGAGTTAGGCTTGAGGCTATAGGCATCATATAGGTGACAGAGGAAATCAGCCACTACCTGAATAGATGATTCCATTGGATCAATACATCTTTTTGAGCACCATTCTGCAAATCTGTTGATTTTATAATTATATGCTCTGGAGGTTGACCCCCTCCTGGCTTTGGCCATAAACATGGCCGCTTGCTCAGAAAAGCCCTCCTTAATTCTAGATTCCTTGACAACATCCACGCAGTCAATCGGAACATTGACGGATTGTCGTGAAGGGCCTTGCCCTGGAAGATAAGGTTGTCCATCAGAGGCAGCGGAACCGGATTGCAGACCAGAAGGTCCAGCAGATCCGTATACCACGATCGGCTTGGCCAATCCGGGGCGATCAGAAGCACTTGGCACTCCTGCTGCCTGATTTTCTGAAGCACCTTTGGAATCAGGATTGCTGGGGGGAATGCGTATGCATACATTCCCTCCCAGCTGATAGCTAACGCATCTGTTGCGAAAGCGCTTGGGTCTGGAATCGGAGAGACGTACGTCGTCATCTTCGCATTCTTCTTCATCGCGAACAAATCTATGTTGGGTTTCCCCCAATGGTCGAACAGACGATCCGCCACACATTGATTTAGTTGCCATTCCGTGGGTAAAACACTCATCCTTCGGCTCAATGAGTCTGCTAGCAGATTTAACCTCCCCGGAATATGAACTGCTTTCAAGGTGATCCAATGATCCAGGCACCAACAAAGCAGTCCCCATGTCATCATACAGAGACTGGGCGACTTCGTTCCGCCCTGGCGGTTTATGTAAGTCACTACTGTTGAGTTGTCTGAACGAATTAGAACAATCTTGCCCTGAACTTTCTGTAAGAAATGTTCCAGGCCCAGGACTACTGCTCTTAGCTCTAGTAGATTGATATGTTCCTTGGACTGATCCAGATCCCAAAGCCCTGATACTGTGGACTCTTCCAGACAAGCTCCCCACCCCTCCATCGATGCATCTGTATACACAGTCACCTGAGGGTGGGGAGGGGTTAGCAAAACCCCCAGCAAGAGATTCTCTGTATTCAACCACCATTGCAGGTGGTGAATCAGAGGCGCCAACACCGGCACGTTCGAGTCCAGCGAACCTGAACTCTGGGTCCACTGTGTCATGAGAAACAACTGGATCGGACGCCTGCGCAAGGCGGCCTGTGGAATGACTGGTTCCAAAGAAACCATCAAGCCCAGCATTCTCAAGTAAACCCGTGCCAGGACATGACGACTGTCGCACACCGACTGAATTACCGAGATGAGTACTTGAACCCTCTCCTGAGTGGGGTACACATACCCCGTCTCCAGATCGAAGAACATGCCCAGGTAAACAAACTTCTGGGATGGAGTTAGCTCTGATTTCGGGAAATTGATCATCCAGCCCAAGTCCGAGAGAGTTTTCAAAACAATCTCCAGATTGGCTGACAACGATTCCCGGGTGTGTGCTTTCAATAGCCAGTCGTCTATGTACGTGTGGACTGCTATGCTTCTCCTGCGGAGGTATGCAGTGATCGCGAGAACCACACGGGTGAAGACCCGAGGAGCCGTGGAAATTCCGAAGGGTAACACCCTGAATTCCCACCGCCGGCCCTGAAATGCAAATCTCAGGAAGCGACGGAAACTCCTCTCTATGGGAATGTGGAAATAAGCATCCTTCAAATCTATCGACGCTGTCCACATCCCTCGCTCTAACCCCGCCAACACCGAGCGCACAGTCTCCATCTTGAAACTGGGTGTCTCGATGAACTTGTTCAACGGCTTGAGGTTGAGAATCGGCCTCCACCCTCCGGTGTTTTTTGTTACTAAGAACAGGGTTGAATAGAAGCCCGGGCACCTCTGTGCCGGCTGAATGGCTTCTTTTAGTATGAGGGAATTTATTTCCTCCTCTATACACAACCTCTGATCCGGATCCCGTGGAATGGGAGTCCAGATCGGCGCGAGAGACAGTCGCGATGGCGGGCCTGTCACCCAGTCGGGACGATACCCGACCGAAAGCCATCGCAAGACTAAACGGTCCTGAGTCAACCGCTTCCACTCTGGCAAGCGGGCGGCCAAACGGCCGCCCACCGGTCCACCTAGGGATAGAGGTGGACATAAGGAGGGCCAGAGTGGCACTGTTCTCTCGGCCTGAAACACCGGAGTGGTTCCCACCGCGGTAACCAGGCCATCAGGCCCGATTACCGCGACCAGATCCCCGCGCGCCCCGCCCAGCGCCGCGCGCACCACGGTGCGCGGGCTGCTGTCTGGCTGGGTGCGGCTGGGGAGCCTGCGCCCCCCTCACTGCTGGCCGAATCGCCCGTGGCCTAGGCCTACGTTGCGACGGTGGCTGGCCCCTGACCTGGCCAGCACCACCTCGAGCCTGCAGAGGACGATACGCAGGGGGTGCCGCGCGAACACGCTCCCGCCGGAGCACCTCAAATTGTTCCCGCAGCGCCCTCTGGTTATTAACCAGAGTGACCGTCTCCTGGAGGTGCCTGCATCCCTCACCTCCAAAGAGACCAGGACCTGTCATAGGCGTCCGCAGCAGCCTATTATACAGGTCCTGGGACGGGCACAGATTGTCAAGCGCAAACGTGCGCCTCGCCCGGACACTTCTGGTTACCGCCCGCGTCAAACAGTCCAAAGCCAGGTTGATACCATCCTGAATGGCTCTCTGGACTGTCACCGGGCTAGGTTGGCGTGATGCGGAAGCCGCTACCACCCCTTGTAGCAGCTGGGAAACGTGGGATAGAGCGGCAATCGACGCTCTCCCACTCTCCTCCGCATCCCGCAGCGCGGCATTTGCCGAACGCAACGCGTTCGAGCACAAGACTCCCGTGTCAGAACGGGAGCCCGGCCGCGCATCTTCGCCCAAAGCCGCGCGATCATCAACGCTCGGCTTTGGCACCACACCGTACCGCTGGTAATCCAGGGGCACGATGCGGCACCGCTTCGCCACCTCGCGAGGGGCCTTCGCGAGACGTCCATTCACCTTAATGGACGCCTCTGCCGCTTCGAACATGTCCACGACATGCTCAGCAAGCGGCAGAGATGGCATAGCGGTAGCCGCCGGCCTACCAGCTAACCACGGCCTATGGTCACGCTGGCTAGCCGGCAGCTCCACGGGTAGATCTGGCCGAACACTTACCAGCCACTGGCAAGCGTCCGACCAATCCTCCTCCGTGGCTAACTGCGAGCGCTCTACTAGACGAGGGCCTTCGTCTTCCTCCAGAGCACTCGCAGTTGATGTCGACGGCGGGTAAGCTGATACCCCTGGCAAGCCTGGAAAAGCATGCGGGCCCGAGAGAGCAGGCATGCTAAAATCCGCGGCTTGACCAGGAGCAGGCGCCGTGGCAGAGCGCGGGGTAAACACCGCTCTACCACGGGTCTGACCAGCACCAGCCATACCATCGGCAAGCCGAGGTATGCGGTATCCGTGGTCAACAGCACCGCCCGGGGACACCCTCTGGACCGTGAAATCTACTCCTGCGTGAGTAGAACCATGGAACACGTCGCCTGCATTCCCCGCGAGGGGTGCACAGACGTCGTATTCCATGGCCACGTCCTCAGAAGGCGACCCCAGCAGGAGATCCTCTTCTTCCTGGCCAGAAAGATTAGACTCCGGGTCAGCAAAGAGAGCTAACCCGGACTGGCCAGGAAAGGTGCCATAGGAGGGTTTGGCACCTTCGGCGCGCGGATACCCGGGGTCTGATGAGCAGACCGCGGGTCCCAGCAACAACCGTTGTCCACGGCCCCTCGGCGCGGCGCCATGCCTGCTGCCAGGGCCTTGGACTGCCCCCAACAAAGGGGCCACCTCTGAATCCACAACCGGACCGGACCTAAAGAGACCGGATTCAGAGGCGGGGATCACCTGCTCGTAAGCAGATGCCGAGGACAACAAAGGAGCTGGCCCAGGGAGCATGCCACGAAGCAACTCTGGGACCAGATCCTTTATTGTCCTCTGCATCTCTTGCAACATTTCGGACCTGAAGGCCTCCATATCCACCGCGGATGAGGCCTTCTTCTTACCCTTCTTACACACTTTCTCCTTCTTCTTCCTCTCTTCCTCCATTACCTTCTCCCTTGCCTGCAATGCGAGAAAATCAGACATTAATTCGCCCCCCCACAGCTTACATACGTCGCACTTCAGCAACGGTCCACAGGGACTGCAGCTGAAGCACAAGTGCGGGACGAAGCGGCTTTTAAGAAACCTCCCGCAGGACGGGCAACCAGGTCTCTGAAACAGGACAAAGGACAGGGACAATGAGCAAGATAGTTAAGGTTAGCGAACTCAAAACCAACTAAAAAGAGAGGACAGGATCATCAAGATCAGAAATCAAGAAGAACCAGCCATGGACAAAACGTTAATTGTTAATAAAAAGGCCAAGGCCGATTATGACGTCATCACTCTCGTGACCAAATTAATCGATCCGCAACAAGCACCAAGAGCAAGAACGAATTGTATAAGTAAACGGAACATTTCCGTTGAATTGGCATTTCGAGTACACAACAATCAGATATACAGAGATAACTCCTTCCAATTCTAGCATTGGCAAAAAGGGAAATTATCTCCCCTTTTGTTTACATTATAATTAGATACCTGATCCTTGTATAGACAAACCATCCAACGTGATGAACCGGAGAACTCCACCATAGTACGCCTCTACATTCTCTCCACCTCAGGGGAAGGAATTGGAGCAAGAGGGCAAAGTGAGAAGACCTTTATAACAGGCCTCCAACTCACTGAACATAGATCTTTTGGTTAGATAACCTAACAGTATTAGTAGGAAATGGAACCGTGGTGGAGAGAAAACATATCCTCTTGTGCCGAAAAGTCCACCAAAGCTTCTATGCGATACCTGTGGACAAAACACAAAGAGAAATGAGACATATGAAGCACCATGTTGTAAAAAACCAACATAATCAGGCGCTAATCACGGTAAGCGCGAGTCCCGGAAATACATTAAACCGGGACAAAACACGCTAGCATATCAAAGAATTCACCTGATAAAGCGATCCCGCTCCTTCTAAAGGCGAATCCTCCCTTTCCGACATGCTTCCACCAAAAAATAATCGTCAAACGTGAGCGAAAAACAAGGCAACGCGCAGAAAAGTATGAAAAAACACAAAACCGCATGTAACCCTTTGCCAATAAATGAGCAAAGAGGAAGTAGTAGTCGGCGCATGCGCGGTGGTGGGGCGAGCATCCGCCGGACTACCTCTGACTCCCTGCCCAGTAGGGGCACCTAACTGTTTTTAATCTGAGTGTTTTATTGAGTGAAAGCCGATATTTAGCAATATCAAAAGTATTAGGGAGGTAAGTATACTCTTGATGTGAAAACACCACTTCACATGCCTCTCCACCATATAAATAAGAGACCATGGGATAAGAGAGAGAAGCTTAACTCATCGGTAGCTTTCGACTGTCTAGCCAAAAACATTCCTAATATGAAGGGAGTGAATGGTGGAGAAAAGAAGCGCTTCAAAAACTTCTCAGTCCATTACAAGTACCTGTGAGGAAAAAAAAGGACAGATCAGAAATTCAAGGCGCCAACATATAATTTTACCAGTTTGTATGGCGCTAAATACGTCTAAAAAGAATCCAGGAAACACATAACAATGCGAAACATCAGCAAAATTTAGACAAAATATTAATTCAAAACAGCTGATAGCTTGGTTCCAGCACTAACATCGTCGTGTCGTG